>CM076851.1:48386118-48986118 GCA_039519185.1 Astragalus membranaceus
AATTTGAGTTGATAAAAGAGTTTAGAGACTTGAATTTGAATGTAAACTTTGCAAAGGGCTGAATTCACTTAGGCATGACTACTGTGTCTAGTGATTTTCTGAGGATGGTTCTAGAGAAGCAGTTCGAGGATGAACATCTGCAAGATTTAAGAATGAGAATAGGAGAAGGACGGGAATCGGATTTTAGGGTTGGTACAAATGATGTGCTTAGGTTTGGTGATAGAGTTCGCATTCCTAAAGATAAATATATTCGTAGGATGATTCTAGAAGAAGGTCACAAAAGTAGGTTGAGTTTTCATCCAGGTGCTACGAAGATGTATCAAGATTTGAAAAAGATGTTTTCGTGGCCTAGCATGAAAAAAAGAAATAGCGGAGTATGTCTTGTCTTGCTTAGTTTTTTAGAAGGCTAAGATTGAACATAAAAAAATCAACAGGAATGTTACAGTCCTTAGATATTCCTGAATGGAATTGGGATAACATTGCTATGGATTTTGTTATAAATTTACCTGGAACACAAGAAGTTTGATTCTATTTGGGTTATCATTGATAGGTTAACTAAGAGTGCTCATTTTATCCCAATTAATCATAATTTCAGTTTGGAGAGGTTGGCAACGATCTATGTTAGAGGTTACATGGAGTGCCTGCTAGTATCATTAGTGATAGAGACCCTAGATTCACCTCAAAGTTTTGCCAGCAGTTACACAAAGAAATGGGAACTAAGTTAAGAATGAGCTCAACTTATCATCCACCAACCGATGGTCAGTCTGAAAGGACGATTAAATCATTAGAAGATCTCCTAAGAGCTTGTGTGTTGGAGCACATAGGTAGTTGGGATGATTTTCTTCCTTTAATTTGGTTGAGTTTACCTACAATAACATTTTCCACTCTAGCATAGGGATGGCACCCTATGAGGCGTTGTATGGAAGAAAGTGTAGAACACCATTGTGTTGGTTTGAGGTAGGAGATACTCAGATTCTTGGATCAGATTTTGTGCAACAAACAACAAAACATGTCAAGCTTATCAAGGAAAAGATGAAAATTGCACAAGATAGGCAAAGAAGCTATAGTAATAAGAGAATGAGACCTTTAGAATTCCAGGAGGGAGATCATGTTTTTCTGAGAGTGACCCCTAAGACTGGCGTTGGTCGTGCGATTAAGACAAGAAAGTTTACTCCTAGGTTTATTGGCCCATTTCAGATTCTTCGCCGGATTGGTCCAGTAGCCTATCACATTGCTTTTCCACCTAGTTAATTTGTCAAATCTCCATGATGTCTTTCATGTTTCACAGCTTCGTAAATATTACCCCGATCCATCGCATGTAATTGAGCCCGAGTCAATACAGTTGAGAGATAATCTTGAATACGAGGCTTTACCTGTACAGATTGCGGACCCTAAGGTAAAAGAACTACGTGGAAAACATATTCTTTTAGTAAGAGTAATCTAGGACGATGTCACTGGGGATACCACTTGGGAGCGTGAGGAAGACATCCATCAGCAATATCCACATCTTTTTGCAGGTATGGTAAATTTCGGGGACGAAATTTCTTTAAGGGGTGGTAATGTAATAACCCACTTTTTATAAATAGTTATTAGGTTATGTTTTAGAAAATTGTTTTATTTTAATTGTGTGTTTTTGGGGCTTAGAGAGAGATCTAGGTGTTACACCCCATATTTCTCAAACTAAACAGTGTGTGTGCATTTAAGTTAACTAAACCCACCTTACATAATTAAGGATAATTAGGAAGTAATCTATATAAAGATATGCTCGCGCGCACACACACTATTTTAGTTAAATAAATAAATGAACAGTAAAAAGAAAATATAATAATATATGATAGCAAAAGATATCTTTTAATATGTGATTTTGCATGCGTGTTTCTTCATGAATAAGCAAGTCAATAATGTTTGCACACCTCCTCCTTTCTAACTTTCATGCTGGATTCATGAGGAAGGGATATTATGAGTAAGAATAGTGGAATGATAACATGAGTCACCCAAAACCTTCTAAAATTTTGACAACAAAAAGGTGGAAACCACACCTCATGGTTGTTTAGCATGCATTGGAGATGAATTTTTGGGTATAAATAGCTAGCCCATTTCCTTGGTTTTTCCCATCATTCATAACACAATTCAATTCCCTTCTTTCACTAGAAAACCTTCGATCCAATAATATACCATCTCACACTATTTCCTTTCATTTGTTTTACAACCCACCAAACCCCTAAAAAGCCTAATCTGATTACACTGTCGTATTTGTGGCTTTGTGTTAGTGTTCGAGCACGTGTCGGTGTTGTCGGAGCGAGTATTACGTTCGCGCTATAAGCGAGTATTATGTTCGCGCTATATTTTAAGTGGGGGCAAGATACCGTATTCGTAGCGACAGTTAGCGTAAAGTTTTAATTTAAATATGTGTAGAGTGACCCAAGCTCTACTAGAGTTAAATAGTCAGCGATACCTAGATATCATTTGACTACTCTTTGGAGTTAAGGTTAAATGAAGTTTAGGTCGCCGATGACCGGTTAACGCATAGGAAAGTTCTATATTATTTAATTGATTGGGTGATTGATTGAATGTTTGAGATATTGTGATTGATTGCTTTGATTGTTTAAAAGCTATTTGTGATTATTTGTTGAATTGCTAAATCGTTTTATTGACATGGTTAAATTGAGAAGCGTGATTTTTCTTCATAATGAAGTTAAGAGTTTCATAATGAACCTAGGTGTGGAAAATGAACTAAGAGTCAAAAAGATATAAAGTGGAATGAATATTTAACCGTAGTACGAGGTACTGATCAACAAGATAAGTAAGGCATACGGGCTAAAATGTAATCAAACCGAATCATATAGTTTGCATAGGTGTTGTAAGTCCACAACAGTGTGGTATGGGACACACGAGGTCAATTACCGGGTCGCGTTCTTAGTAGGACATATCTATATTTATAGGCGTCGGGTGGGGTAAAGATAGATTTAGATTACTCTGATCGATTTCCGATAGGGAGAGACTTATAACACTCGGATTCCATTGTGACCGTCGAGTGGCGTCTGCGAAGTATAGTAGGGACGTTCGTAGAATCAGGATATGGCCAGAGTCTGGATAAAGTGTTGGCATATTACAGCCTGAGAAATAAGACATTAATAAAGAATAAAAGATAAGAAATAACTTGATTTGATATGTTTGTGACATGTTTAAATTGGCTTTACATTATCTTCCCATTTTTTGACTTATACAGGTATCTTAGCCCTGTGTATTTTTCTATTGTATATTTGCTTGTATCACTTAGATCCCGTTGAGGAGCCACTTGTAGCAAAAGAAGATACTCTTCCTTTCATGATAGATGTTGAAGGCACCGAGGATGCTGGTGTAATATGACAGAGGAGTCCCAGGTGTCTCGTTGAGAGAACCTGGGTTTTGTTTAGCCCGTGTGTCTGTCTTTTTAGTCTCACTTAAGTCATTTGACTAACTTATTTTATATTCTTATTTTCTGCTGTTTTGCAATTCTCTGATATATGTTTGGGTGGCTTTAGTATTGCCACATATTTTGTAAAAACTCTTACTATTATGTTTTCATATATGTGATGAATTTTCAGTTATATATATATATATATATATATATATATATATTTAAGTTTTAAATTTATCTGTTTTTGAGATTAAGAGACTAAATGTAAATGGTTACTATGATGAGGACGGGGTCGTCTCATTGGAGAACCATTAAATCCTTCTCTTTCATTCACAATACTTCAACCCGTGATTATTTCGATTTGCATTGTCGATTCACGATTCACGTCGCACCTCTTGCATCACACGTCTAGATGAGCTTTCTGTAAGTATCTCGTTGTCCCCTTCATCTTTCTGGGTTGTTTTACAAAAATGTCTTTTTGCTGTGTTTGGTTGTGTAACATGTTTACTCTTCTTCAAATTTTCTTTAGAGGAACATATTTATTCCTATTGTTTTCTTCTCTGTTCTTCATAGTATGCCGTGGCATTTTGTGTATTTTTTGAAAATGGGTTTGTTAGCTTTTTATGGCATTGTTTGTTAATCAGGTCTTATTGGTTTAGATCTTCGAATCTGATCAGTTTGTTTTTTGTTGAAGTAAATAGGTGGTGGGGGTGATTGTATATTGGAAAAGTTGTAAGTGTAGGGCTCCGTAGTTAATAGCGGTTGCAATCGCGGCAGTGCGTGGCGGAGGTCCGACGCAACGTGAAACACCGTTGCGATGCGGTTTGGTGTTGTGGGCGTCATGCTCTGTATTGCGGCTAGGGGTGGGAATAGGCATCGACAGGGGCCTACGGCCAAAGTCAGACAAGGATTTTTTAAATAGATTAGGCTAAGGTTTTTAAAAATCCTATTCAGCTAACAAGGTCAGACTAGAGGCTATTGAGAAAATCTTTTAGGTCGGTCTATTTAAGTAAATATAAACAATATTTTATATTATTATTAATATTATTATATTAAATTTTGTAATAGGTGTAAAATCATAAATTTGGTAACATTTTCTATAAATTTAAATAATATTGACCAACATCAAGTTTTGAATTTAATGTCATTATTTATAATAAAATTTAACTAGGTTGTCATATAAAGATCTCTCTCTAAAATGTTTTGTTATATCTTAAATTAGTACTTAATATCATTGACCTATTGTCTTGTTAGTCTATTTACAAAAACTTACACCACTAAAATGTTGCAGGCTTCCGTAAAAAAAATGAAATAAACTTTTAAACAGGCTTTCAGGCCTAAAAATAGGCCTAAGACAGGTCACATGCGAGGTTCATGCCTAACATTTTCAAAGTAAGTCAGACCCAGGTCTTGCAAAGGCCAGCTCGACACAGCCTATTCCCATCCCTAATCGCGGCCATATCGTAGTGAAAACGCGAGGAAGAAAGCGCAACAATGTTATAATCATGAAAAGTCATTAATGGCCTTTTTTTTATTCATTTAGTTTTTTTAGACCTTTTTTTCTTTTTATCTTACCTTGGGCCTGAGGTGGTTGTGAATTCCTGATTTTTGGTTGGGTTTTTTTGTACCCCCATCACCCTTGCGAAAAGACAAAAATACCCTTAAATTTTTTACAAATTTACAAAACATTTACCATTTCTCACTTGCATCCGTTTGACCAGAAAGTTTTCTACGAGAATCATATTTACCATTCAGAGAGCTATATCCGATTTTCCATCGGATTTACCATCGGATCTACATACATCCGGTCTTCCTCAGATTCTGCGAAAAAAGTAAGTCGGATTTACCATCGTATCTACCTATATCCGATTTCGCATCGGGAATAGGTAGATCCGATTTGTTTTTTTTTAAAAAAAAAAAATTGTTTGTTTTTTACAGTTTCCAATAGGTATTAAGGGGAGTCCTCGACTCAGGCCTCACCATCTGCTCTCAGTACACGCACCCGCTACAGGATTGCGGGACATGCGTCTACCCGGCGTAGACGACAGCAGCAGCCGGTGGAGGTGGAGGAGGCCCCGAACTATCACTATGAGGAGGGCCAGCAGGGGCACTGTTTTGATGAGCATTCTATGTCCTCAGACCAGTCTATGTTTGAGGACCAGTATATGCCTGAGCAGCTGGCGTAGAGACTGCTTGGGTTTTCCCAAAACCATCGGTTGTGGGAGTATATCACGGGCTCCGGATTATCCCCCCTAGTCTCCACCAGACATACAAAGGTGGACCAAGAGCTGCTGTCAGCTTTTATGGAGAGATGGCACTCAGAGACATCGTCATTTCACTTACCATTTGGTGAAATGACGATTACTTTGGATGATGTCTCCTGCTTGCTGCATCTACCCATCACGGGGAACTACTGCAGAGCTCCACCCACTTCCGTCACCACTGATCAGGCCATCCACCTAGACCATGTTTATCTAGGTGTGACTATGGAGGAGGTGGGGCTGGAGTGTCGAGCTTCCTCTGGCCCATATTACCGATTTGAGTGGCTGCAAGAGATTGTTAGTAGAGGGTCCATAGAGAATGACACGCGTCCTACTGTCAGGGCCTTTATACTTCTGATCCTGAGTTGGTCCATCTTCACAGTCAAGACCGGCGACAGGGCTAAGGCTAAGTGGCTGCTGCTACTTGAGGATGTCAGTGCAGCTGGTGTCGCATCATTTGCATGGGGGGCAGCAGTACTTGCTTTCATGTATGACCAGCTGAACTACTCCTGCCTGGACCAGGCACATCAGTTAGGAGGATATGCGACCCCCTTACAGGTAATAATTTTAAGTTAATTTTTTCCGAGTCTGGTTAAATTTCTGTTAAACCGTTTTTAACTCACCATGTCGTTTATCTTTGCATTTCAGAGTTAGATTTTATGGAGTGAAGTTGGGGGTATACAGGCAGAGGATTGATGCGCTGACCTCGGATGATGTCTGTTGGCGACCGTTTGAGGAGCACCGGGAGGATAGAGACTTTGAGCCGGTCTCATTATATAGGGGATACATCAGCTGGGGATACATCACCGTTCCCTACATGCCAGATAGGTGCCTCAAACAATTTGGGTACGTGCAGGCATCCCACGTCACCCTCTGACTGGTCGTCCGAGCCATGCAGACTGCACTTTTCGTATCGGACATTATATGCCTGTGGTGGAGCAGGTTTTGCGTACTACTTATCCTGCTGAGGAGTTGGGTCAGGGTGCTTCGGACTACCTACATTGGTATGTGAGGGCATTTATTCCTAGACTTTTACGGGTTGCATCACCACCACCACCACCACCAGTACAGCCAGCTGCACCATCAGTATATGCAGAGTTGGTCGGGGAAATGGAGGCCGAGATTCGGAGAGGGCTTAGGAGCGGAGACCACCAGCTGCACCACCAGTATATGCAGAGTTGGTCAAATTTTCTTCCTATTTTTTTTTCATTTTTTTTTGGAGGAAAAGGTAAGTACATGATTCACAATTTTTTTTCGACCAGGTAGACAACTAAAGTATAGCACAAAGTTTCAGTCCTAACAATATAGCCAACTAAAAATATAGGACGAAATTGTAATTTTCAATAGTTTCTCCACATTTAATTCCAAATGGTTACCACAAACAAAAAAGAAAAATTATATCAGGGTACCAAAGAAAAAAATATAACAATTAAGCTCAAAGGGGGCAACTAAGGGATAAATTCAACAAACAACTTTGAGGCCAGAAAAATACCTAAATTCCCCAAATCTTTTTACATGATGCAAATCAATTTTCGCCTTGAAATGGTCAAAAGACAAATTCTAGAATGTAGCAAATTGGGAAACACACTCATAGAAAGAAAATGGGTAAAATTTTTTGATTTAGTATCAATCCCCTTATGAAGGCTCAAATCTCACATTTAGAAACTAGTTCACAAAAAGTACTCAATAGGGACAATTGCTAATTATCAGCTTCCTAAGGACATCCTCACAGTTACAATTAAGCACAAGTCTGTCAAATGAATCAATTATGGGGTCCCAAAAAGGCATAATCTCTATTTTTTCAATTTAAGCATAATTCATGCAAAACAAGCCAGAAAAAAATGCTATCAACATATTTAGTGGGTATGTGCATTAATAGAGACCAAGTGACAAAATATACTCTCCTCCCCCACACTAGCATGAAGCATGATCCTCAATGCAAAATGATCAAATAGAAACAAAAGGAAATAAATGAAAGAGAGAGAGAGAGAGTAAGAGTGACTTCCCTGAGAGAGCTTGCAATCTGAGCTCATTCCTAAAAACAAAACAAAAATAAAAGTAAAATAAAAATAAATGAAAAGAAAACACAGGTTGCCTCCTGCGAAGCGCTTGTTTAACGTCATGAGCCTGACGATAGTTGGTGCTCAATCAGGGGGCTCTCCAAGGGCAAATTTTACATCTAACGCTGTACACCTTCTTAACTTTCTAACAATGTGGTTGACATTGTTCTTTCTTTTTCCACGTGGTGGATGAACTTCATAGGATTGTGAAATTTTTATTTTATCTCCATCCACCACTATGCTAGGATCCTGCAAAATAAGATTTTTTTCCAAAAGGTCCTGCATCTTTAATTCACAAAAAATGTTAGTTTCAACCACATCATCACAATAAGGAGAAGTTAAAGAAGAGAAATTTTCATTGGAATTTAAAGCTTTAATAACATCATCTTCTTTACCACCCCTTAAAGTTACCTTTCCCCTGTGAACGTCAATCACAGCATCACTAATGGTTAAAACCATTTGCCCAAAAATGGGCGCTTTCTCCTCTTTCTCCAAATCTAGAACCAATGGATCTTTCTCATTCTCCTCACAACCGCTCTCATTAATAGGATCTTTTGTTTCAATATGACTCCCTTCAGTAGGAGCTACTATTTTGATTTGACTCCCTTCAGTAGGAGTCTCCTCATCTTTCTTGAGAGCTTCTTCCTCCAGATTATATTCCATGGAGACACCTTCATCTCTCGTAGGAATACTTTCTTTGTATTGCTCAGCTTCTTCATTTTGGGTAGACTTAGTTTGTGAAGGAGTTTCTTGGGCCTCTTGAGATAACAAAGTAATGAGAGTTGAGATTTGACCCTCCAGGCTTCCAAATTTGTTGTTCATGGCTCCAATTTGACCCTCCAAGGTTTCAAAATTTTCATTTGTCTGCTGCATAAATTTGGCCAAGACCTCATTGACATCCGACTTTTCCTCCTCTTGCCTTTGCACTTGTAGTGACTCATAATTATCCCAGTGGGAGAAATAAGGAGGTGGCTCATAGTCATCCCAATAGTCCGAATAAGGTTCATAAGGAGGAGGGGAAATTTGAATCTGGCATTGAGACATATACCAATATGACTTCTCTAAATTTCTTTGTGCCTCTGCCTCTCTAATGTAGTCTCCAATTGTCTTAACCATGATTTAGACTTTTCTCTGCAAAACAAGGTGAACTGCAACGGTCTCTTCGGGAAGTATTAGCAGTTTTTTTTTTAATATTTTTTTAGTAGGATAATAAAAAACAAAATTAAAACTAAAGCATAAAATAAAGTCTAAAGCAATAAAAATCTTTTTCGTTTAATATTGCCAAATTAATCCCCGGCAACGGCGCCAAAAACTTGTTGCGTTAAAAACACACTTAGAGCAAGTGTACTCTTTCGCAGAAGTAGTATAAAAGATTATCGTCTCCACAGGGATTAATTAACAAATACCAAACTAATCGAGATTATTTATTGTTTAGACGAACCAATAGTTTGATGATTATAGAAACCAAATAAAAATAACTAAATAACTAGAATTAAAATACTAGATTTAATAAATGGAGAGAGGCCTAGGATCACGGTTTCACTTGCAAGCTTCGATTCCCCCTATGTCTAATCCTACCTGAATTCCCTTATTTTACTTAATTACCAATCCCTTTACTAAAACTACTAATCCGTTTGGTCATTCGCGATTAATATTTTTTTTCCTAAATTAACCCTCGTTTGGTCATGCAAGAATTTAAATTCAGGAAAAGCATAAAGAGCAAAAAGGTTGAATGATTGGAAGACTAAATTATGGTTTGGTCATGCCCTAATTATAGCCCCAGTTATCCTATAGGTCCACCAACTAATTGCAGTACGGTCACTGATCAACTAATTGATTATAAACATGCAAAGGGTAGCTAATCCTAATCATGTGATAAAAACAATAGGACAATATTAATTAAAATAAAAACAGGAATTCAAACTAGAAATTAGAACATAAAAAGGTCTCTAAACATGCAAGATCCACCTAAGACCCTAGAAGAGGATTTAGCTATCCATAGTGTTCGAGAACAATAAAATAGAAATTAGAGTCATGGATTACAGAGATAAAAATAACCCGGAAGTTAGAGAAATATATTCTTATTCTGAATCTTCAGTCTCATTTTCCTGCTCGAAAACTCTCTCACGGTGTCAAGAACTAACACCCAATTTTCCTCAAACTCCCTCTGTGCGTTGCCGTCAATGTTGTTGTTTTCTTGTGCGGCACACTCTCCCTTTCTCTAATTCTTCTCCTCCCTTATTCACGTTGCACTTTTCTCTTTTTATAATGTACAAATTGTAAGTGGCTTTCTTTTTTTTTTGTTGTGTGCGGCACTCCTCCTCTGTACGTGGTGTTAGGCTCTCCTATTTATATTATTGATGAATTCTTTTTCCTCAAGTCACTGTGCTGGCTCTTCAAATTGAATAATGGGCTTGATAATGTACAATTTATTTGGATCTCTTTTTCACATGGGTCGTGTGTCATTTGTTGAATTCATATGCTCACCACTTTAATTTCTCATTCCCTTGTAAACGCTGCTTCACACACACACACACACACACACACACACACATATATATATATATATAGTGGCTCTAAAATGGACTTTTCATTCTTTTTCATATGTTTCTCTTTCCTGCAAAATAACAGCAAATTAAGTCAGTAATTTATATTATTAATAATAACAGCTCTAAAAATGATCCAAAAGTATCTCTAAAAAATGCACTAAATTGAGATTTATCACGCCCAACCCATTTTTATTAATTTACAGCCACCGGAACAACCGAAGTCGAAGATCCAACCACGAAACGGCGACGGCGCAAGAAATTATCCAGATCCAGATCGCGAAGAGATCCAAATCGCTTAACAACATATCCAACAGATCCAAAAGAGCGCAGATCAGAGGAACAGACTCAACCAGACCGAAGCCAATAGCGACAGCAGGGCGAAGGAGCACTGAGAGGAGAGGGGAAGAAACCGGGGAGGGAGCCCCCCTCCCAGCGACGGCGGCCAAATGCTTTGTTTTCAATAATGCCAAAATCTCCCGTTTCCAAGAGAAAATGAATTATTCTACCTTTATTATTTACTATAATCTACTAATCAACTAAAATAATCAATTGAAACTACGAGATAACTGCACTGATAAATAAAAAACACGGGATAACTGCAGTGATATATAAAAAAACACGGGATTAATATTTACCATTGATATTTATAATTTTTTTGACAATTTATAATTAATATTTACCATTGATAATTATAATTTTGGAAAACTACTATAAACCTACTATCTAAAAAACACGGGATAACTACTATAAACCTACTATCTAAAAAAACACGGGATAACCTCTATTCTATTTCTCTTATCACTTCACTTTAATTCCTTTATTCTATTTCTCAAGCTATATCTTTGCTTTGGAGTTTGGCCCATCCTAAATTGAATATCCTCTAGCACTATTGCAAGTTAATGTTTTATTCTTGCTCTTATAGTGCAAAACCATATGTATTCTAAGTACTCATTCATCACTAGAGACTGAATCATGACTTATTTGTTATTTTCCTCCTTTGTTTCAATGTTATTTTTCCTATTATTGATCAAATATGGTTGATGATCTTGAGAAGGAAGAATATATTTCTGAGAAATTATTTTGGTTACTTTTTTTTACAAATAAATGATTTTGGTATTTTGGTTACTTTTTTTTACAAATAAATGATTTTGGTTACTTTACAGAATTTTTGATTGTAAATATAAAATTGGTCATAAGTATGCCTTTCTCATCTTAATTTTCTTCCGACCCTACAATATCATAATAACTGAGTATACAGATGCCACATAGCGCGTTAAGCCCGTGTGGGTCATCTACCGGTTTCAATTAAACCTGTTAGGATTAGGATAAAAAGGGGCTAGGTTGATTTTTTTTAATTTTTTTTTTATCTTATTTTGAAAGAGTTTTTTTTTTTATCTAATTCTCAACCACAAAACTACGTTTCATGATTAGCGTTTCAGTTTTCTAAACACGCTCTTTCTCGCTGCGCTTCTTCCCTCTCTGCTCTCAAGCTGTTGCACAACAGGTATGTTCTCTCCTCTGTTTCTTTCTTCTTCCCTCTCTTCCGTTCTTTGTTCCCTCTCTTATGTTCTATTTCTCTATGCTCGTCTCTCTCTCTCTCTCTCTCTCTCTCGCTATGGATTAATTCTGCAACAATGGTGATTCGGTGCGTCATTCACCGTCCCTGCAATTGTTTTCTCTGTCTTAGCAGTTCCCTTGCCACTGTTTCTGTGTGATTTGCGTTTACGATTTTTCGGCAACGTCGGCAATCACAATTGCGTTTATGGGTCGGTGCGTTATTTGCTGTGAAACCAACAACACCAGCACAAAGAAGCTCCACTGCCACATAGTCAAGTCCTTTCATAACCCCAAAACTTTTCTCTTATCAGTTTCCATGTCAATCTCGGCAGCATCACCTATGCCTACAAGGTGTTCGATCAAATGCCTCACCCAAACCTCTTCTCTTAAAACACCATCCTCAGCGCGTCTCATATTTCATAGATGAGGATAACTTAACTTGGAGATGTGATAGAATCATGCAGCTTCTTAACTTTGATGAAGTTGACCTGCTTCGGTTACCATTATACTCCCATGATGATGATGTTATTATTTGGGATCACACAGCTAACGGACTCTATACTGTTAAATCAACTTGTAGGGAAGGGAATCTGTGTTGTGCTTTTTTTGTGAGCTATTATATTGGAAAAATTGTAAGTATAGCTATTGTATTGGAAAAATTGTAAGTGTAGGGAAGGGAATCTGTGTTTTTTGTTGTTGTGCTTTTCTGGATGTGGACATGTGTTCCTTGATTTTTCCCTAAAATTTTAGATTTTGGTTTTGTTTTTTTTTGACTTAGTTTGAGCTAGAGAAAGAAAACTGAGACTTGTTGGATTCAAACTGAATGTTAAGCTCAAGTAAGGGCTCTAAATTAATTGTCCACACAATTTCTTGTCGAATTCTTAGTGTTTATCGTATTTAACTTAGTCTATTAGAAACTATGCTCGTTTTCTCCTTCGATTGTTACCTGGTCATTGGTCTAGTTGCAAAGCTGCTTTCGCTGGTGTCATCAATATGTGTCTGTAATTCAGTAATCAATTTTAGCTGATTACATGAGCTTAGTTGCTGTAACGACTTATGATGAACTTTTTTGTAGTTAATAAAGGCTACATGAGTGGTTTGCTACAGATTTTCCAGGTTTTTTTAATTTATAAAGGCCCATGGGTTGGCCCAGACCCACAGGGCTTTATGTGGTTTTCTGGCTCATGCCGGTTTTTGGACAGTGGGTTTTGGCCCTAGGCCCACATGGGCATGGGCTGGCCTGGCTCACATAGGCCAAATCGATAGCTCTAATTCAAATCCACCTTTTAATTTCACTCAGCAATGCATCCTCACTCTACTTGCCTTGCTCTTTTATATTTTCTAATCTTTCTTCATTTTTTTCTATGCAGTGAAATCTTTGAAACAAAACCCTAACGCTATGAAGACGCCTAAACTTGCTCTCTCTACTTCAAACTTGAAAAGGTAATGCTAATAATATCATTAGTGGTTGGTTTTACCGCACTCTTTTCCGTCTTCACTGCGTTTTACAATTCATTGCCATTTGTATTGAATAGTATTATTATTATTATGATTATTATTATTATTATTATTATTATTATCAACCAGTGTAACTGTAAATACTCTTTTATTTGTTTAAGGCACCTAAGAATGTAAATTAAAATCAAATGCTCCTTTTTCATACTGAACCTGTTGTGGCTGTGGTTTTTTCCTGGCTTTTCACATAAAGGATGCTGTTTTTTCTGTTTCTGTTTGTTTATGATATTTCACTAAATGGTTTAATGTTGTATCATGCTTATATAACACTCTGCTTTGAGATTTGAATTGCTCCCTCATCTTTTTCAGGAAAAGAAAAGAAGGTAAAAGTAAGAAAAAGAAGAAAGAAGGTAGAAGGGAGGAAAAGGTGACAACTGCTGATGTCACTGAATCTGATATCTTACTCGGGAATAACCATGATGACGGAGAAGGTTTGATTAAACATATTTTGGAATTACATTTTTAAGTGGAAGGCAATAATAACCTTGATATGGGTAGCAAAGTTTTACTTCTTAGGTTTTCACCATTCATCTATATTTTGCTTGGCTTTATTAGGATTTATGATCAACTGATCAAGTTCATAATTAGATGTAGAAATATTTGGATAGGATTATGAATGTAAGCATTAGAGACAAAGCTGGGGTAGTACCCATTGTTAAAAAGATGGAAAACTCCTGTCTTTGGAAGTTTGAACATGTGTGGGGTCCGTGGGGAAACTATAGGTTATTAGTTAGAGACAGAGATTAAGGAAAACTGTAGGTCAAACGGTTAAGAAATATTTGGATATAAGCTGTCTATTTTTAGACATGATTCATGATAGAACATTAAGGCGTGATTTGATTCATTTAGCTGATATCACCTAGTGCAAAGAGCTTCAATGGTGGTGGCTGTTGTTGTTATAAAAGTCAAATAAACTCCTTTTGTTAGGCCATGGTTGATGATTTTGTCATTTTTTTTACTGTTAGGGTTGGATGATGAGTCTCCTAGAAGCAATGTTGTGCAAAGCACGCGCCAAGATCCCGATGACATTGATTCTGGATTAATAGAAGGTTCTGAGACTGAAGAGGATGTGGAATTTTCTCATTCAGATGAAGAGGATGTGGAATTTTCACATTCAGATGAAGAGGATGTAGGGATCAATGGTCAAGCAACATCTGAGGATTCAGTGCATTTGAGGTTTGTTAACGTTTTTTATCCTTTCTCTTTCTCCTGTGGGATAGTAAAAAGCTCATTTGAGAGAAGATGAATGTTAGACCCTTGTGTAAGGGAGTTAGTTTTGGTTGTTGGATTAGTTATTAGTTGGTTCTGTGTTGTTAAGTTTGTTAATTTGTTAGGGATTAATTAAGTTGGTTAATGTTAGTTGGGGGTTGTTATGTTTGTTTGGGTAGTTATTAGTTGGTTAGATCTTTTTCTCTCCTACCCCCTTTGTATTGGAAGCCTATAAATAAAGGCTTCCAACCCCCCCTTTGGGGATATCTTTTGGCTTATAAATAAAGGCTTCCAACCCCCCCTTTGGGGATATCTTTTGGCTTATTGTGTAGGTGTAGGAATTATCTGGATCCAGCCAGAAATTCTGCCGGATTATGCCGGGGGCCAGGGAGCCTTTTCTCTCCAATTATCAATAAAGATTCATCCATTTCTACCCCATTTCTATTCTTTTGTCCTTTTGATTGTGTGGGTAGGCTAGGTTCCTATCAATGAACAACTAATATAGAGTGCGGGATAAATTATCGTTGGAAGTGCGAAACAGAAGGGTGTGTGCATGTGTAAAAAAGCTAAGTGGCTAAAAGATGCACCGAATCTTTCCAATCTCTATTCCAATTAGTAATGGAAATCCCACTGATTTTGTTTATACATTTTTGAAGTTTTTCATTAACTGATTTCCATATTAAATATTTGGCTTAACTACAGTTTTGGTCCCCCTATTTTAACCAATTCACGATTTTGGTCCCTAAAGTTTTAATTTGACGATTTTGGTCCCCCTATTTTCCCAATTTGAAAAATCAAGGTCCCCCACCCCAATTTTGACTCAGTTTGACTCACTCATCCTACGTGGCAGTCCACGTAGACTGCCACGTAGGCGCACCCCCCCACCCCCCCACCCCCACCCCTTCTTCTTCCTCGTGAACCCCCCTCCCTCCCCCTCCCCTCCCCTTCACTGTTCCCCCTCCCACTGTGAACCCCCCCTCCCCCTTCACTGTTCCCCCTCCCACCGTGAACCCCCCTCCCCTCCCCTCCCCGTCGCTCTCGCTCTCCCTCCCCTCCCCGTCGCTCTCGCTCCCCCTCCCCGTCGCTCTCGCTCTCCCTCCCCTCCCCATCGGTCTCCCTCCCCCTCCTTCGTCGCCTCCCTTCGCAGATCTCTCCCTCCCCTCCTCTCTCTCTCTCCCTCTCTCTGCGCGAAGATCTCTCTCTCTCTCACTCTCGCAGATCGGTGGTGGGTTGGGTTGGGGTGGGGTGGGGTGGGGTGGGATGGGGGTGGGGTGGGGTCGGTGGTGGGTTGGGGTGGGGTCGGTGGGGTGGGGTGGGATGGGGGTGGGGTGGGGTCGGTGGTGGGGGGGGGTGGGGGGTGGGGTGGGGGGGGTGGGGGGTGGGGTGTGCCTACGTGGCAGTCCACGTGGGCTGCCACGTAGGATAAGTCAGTCAAACTGAGTCAAAATTGGGGTGGGGGACCTTGATTTTTCAAATTGGGAAAATAGGGGGACCAAAATCGTCAAATTAAAATTTTAGGGACCAAAATCGTGAGTTGGTCATAATAGGGGGACCAAAACTGTAATTAAGCCTAAATATTTTCATAATTTTACCATTTATGACTTTGACCACTCTTGCATGCTTTGTAATGAATCTGATTAGTATTTGATAGGTACCAGAATTCTTCATTACTTAATTAGAACAATAAAACTGTGTATTAATGGTGGCAGAAATATAAAGAAAATATAACAATTCTAGGCAATTCGAGAAGCCTAGGGTCTCACAAGTCTAATCCCAATTTCAGTCTACCCTCAATAATCCCTCACTCCCACATTTATAGCACTCAAATGACCCACACTCTTTCCCTCCAATTGCTGACATGGCAGCAGTTGGTTACAAACAACCTCTCATTTCCCTCCCTAAGCCATAGCCCCCTACATCTCACTCATTTATTCCCTCAATTACATCTTATTTATTTTGGGGTCCTAACAACACTCCTCCCTAAAATCACCTTGTACAGTTGTACTCAATGTGAAGGTATCAAAACAGCCAGTTGATAGTCTTCCACCAAGATCCCATAGCTTGAAGCATGCTGACCAAGCTGCGCAAGAAACTAAAGAGTTGCCTCCTGGTTCAAATGCCCTGTTTTCAGCTGTATTTCCTTGCAAATAACAGAGTATTGTGGCTGCTGCTCTATTTTTGCTATATGAAACTCCATGAATAAGAGCAAAAGCTTCTAAAGAATCTGTAGGGGTACCATACCTCCCCATGCCTTTAACATCCATAAAAGAAGATGAAGTACTGTGTGACCATTCCCTTCCTTCAGCAATTATAGGCAAATCAAGAGATTTTGAAAATAAAGGAGAAATGCTGAAGAGTTGATCCATAGTTTGAATTGGTGCCGTTGGTATCTCAATTGTTGCGACTAAAGCTTGCTTTATGTTTGCGATATGCTCATGAAGAAACTTGTGCCCCAAAGTGTTAAGAAACGTACCTACTGCCAATGGATTGAAATGCCGTGTTTTATTTGATGTTTCCCTTGCTTCTTGCAACCCTTCTTCCTCTTTATTAAATTGGGCTGACTTAATAAAAGTAATGGGATATTTATGGGATAACTTGACAATTAGAATTTGAGCCTGGCCCATTAAGCTAGGAGTGAGGTTCACTTCCTTTAAAAAAGGAATTTGGGCCTGACCTAATGGCTTAAACGTCAGATCCAATTCCCTAGAACTCCATCCAACCCTAACTCTCTTCTCACTCTCTCTGTCGCAAACCACCACCGATAAAGAGAGGAACAGCTCCTCCAAATCACAAACTGGCCACGCCTCCGTCACGATTCCGCCCAAACATGGCGCCTCCGACGACGATTCTTCTGGCAGCACCTCCTCTTTGCCACCGCCCTGTTTGTCGCACCCCTTAGCAGTGAGAGAGAGGTTCCACTCTCCCAAAGCGTACGACGGCCACACCTCCACCACATTCGCTCCACCGTCCGGCGACGGCACCGATGGTTCCTCGTCGCCACCGGCTCTCTCTCCACATTCTGCCTTCGGCTCTCCCTTCTCCCTATGTTTGTCTGGTTTCGCAGCATTCATAAACCCTTCGCGCGTTAGAAACACCTCTCCCCAATCGCGAGGTGGATTTCCCTCTGATTTCGCGTTCTCACCTTGGAAGCTTCCAAGTGTGCTTCCGTTTCTGCTGCCGTTCCAACTCTTCTCAGATTTCTCTGCCAGTCTCGGAGTTGTCCTTTCTTAGATTTGAATCTATGCCTTCCCACCCATGATCTCTTCTTTCTTCTGGTTCTGTTGATTTTGCAGCCACATATGATTTCTGCAACCTCCACAACTTCAGATCTTTAGGACCTCGCTAACTCTCCAGAACTTCATCTCTTCTTACTCTCCTTCTACACGGAACATGATCACGCTGAGATCGAAATCTGTCTCCTTTATGCCTCTTATTCCATAGTTCCTTGATCTTTTCAAGCCTTACTTCCCATTCTGGTACACCATGCTATGTGTCTTTTGCTACGAACCTTGGTTCTGAACATCCTGTTTCAATCTCCTTAGCAGCGCCTCTGATCTTCCTTTGAGCACCCGGGTTCGATGCTCTGATACCATTTGATAGGTACCAGAATTCTTCATTACTCAATTAGAACAATAAAACTGTGTATTAATGATGGAATTCCGAAATACAAAGAAAAGATAACAATTCTAGGCAATTCGAGAAGCCTAGGGTCTTTCAAGTCTAATCCTAATTTCTAGCCTACCCTCAATCACCCCTCACTCCCACATTTATAGCACTCAAATTACCCACACTCTTTCCCTCCAATTGCTGACATGGCAGAAGTTGGTTACGAACAACCTCTCATTTCCCTTCCTAAGCCATAATCCCCTACATCTCACACATTTATTCCCTCAATTACATCTTAATTATTTTGGGGTCCTAACAGTATTTAATTAGATAGTCGATAGTGTTACTTTTTGTATTTCTTGGTCATTATACATAGCTCTAATAATACTATATTCCTTTTCCCTGCTTAACTTGACATTGGTTTTTTATCCAGCTCTTTTGATTTACATTTGCAACATGATTTATCAAAAGAAGAAATTGACAACCAAAAGAACGTGAAATTTAACTGGGAAGTACCGGCTATTGGTATCTCAAATTGCAAATGGACAGGGACTGGAGAGAATATCTTGGAGGTATATAGTGCTATTATGTTCCTATTGCTATATCCAAGATTTTATGTATCAATGGCCTCTTATTGAAAGTTCAAAACTTAGTAAAAGTTGGTAGCCAATTGCTGATCAATAACTCTTAAGGAATGGGGGATGGTTGGCCTTGACACAGCAATGCAACTGTTCTTTTTCTCGTACAATGGCGCCTTTAATTAGAATAATATTATGTGTATTGTGTTAGATGGGAAATTGCACGAGGGTGATCAACTTTGATACCCTTTACTCAAAGCTTGTGAAGGAAATAGTTACTAAACTAGTTGTTGACTTTTTGCTTACATTCTGATCATTTTTTATGGGATAACTTAGTCGACGAATTGTTCTTTACTGTCTTTCTGGAGACTTTGATTAGTTGTTCCTGTAGTCAAAATAAAATATGCCGTGGTTTGTTTCAAATGGAATAAACATCCTTTTATGAATAGTACTTTCATTCAATGTTAACTTTTCTCTTGTCTACCTAGTGGGAAAAGGCTTTGGTTGTTGTTATTGTTTTTAATTTTTCTCTCTTCATTAACTCCATCCATGTCTTGGCTTGGTTGAAATTTATATTGTGCAATCTTTAAATTCCAAAGAAAAATCAGTCTTACGTGGGTTTATGAAAGATGTTCTTCTTTCAATTTTCTCAAGCCTCAAATACATATTACATTTTTCTCTCCTGCTTTTCTTTTAGGGTTTGGATATCAATTCCTTTGCTGGTCTGAAGGAAAAGTTATATGAGCACTGGATGGATGTCAGCAAGACATCTGGAGGCAAAGATATTCACTCACCCAAACAAAATACGTTTTTTTCCCTTTGTAAGTTGATTAGAAATCATATGTACATATTTTTATAATATGTTAACTTTGATTTTTATCGTTTTATGGACATTGACTTTGTTTTGACTTGGTTCTAGGCAGCAGCTACCGGGATATACTTCACTGTAACAAAAGACCATTCTATCTCAAAGGCCATGAAGACACAAGCATCATGGATGCATACATAATGCACTCTGTGAGCAATTTTTCATTTCATTCTATATAAAACAGGGATTGTGAACATATTTGACTTAATGGCTATGCTGCACAGCTCAATCACGTCTTCAGAACTAGAGACTTCATAAAAAAGAATGATGCCAAACTGTCTAAGCTTGAAGAGGGTGCTGATAGTGATAGATTTCGAGATCAAGGTTTTACTCGTCCAAAGGTAATGGTGTCTTATGTCTTGATTGTTTCCTTATGATGGATTTTTTGATTATAATTTATAATTGAACTTACCACTTAGTATTCCCTTGAAATGGTAAAAATTGTACTTACGAAAATGTTAGACCCCTTATGAAGAATGTACAAGAGGAGGGGTCGAACGTAGGCCTGTTGGGTGTGTTGTGGCAGTTATAGGGTCTGTTAGTGTATTATTATAATTTAGCAGTTATGTGACAGCAGTTAGGAAGTTGGTTGCGTAAGAAATAAGTAGGGAAACTGCATCCTTAGGCTGTTATTGGAGAGTAGTACCTGGTTTGGTGTGGAGAGACAAAGGACTCTCGAATTTCCTATGATGAGGGCTTGATGTTGTGTGTTTTCTGTTTGTATGTACAGAATTGTGTAATTTGTAATTCTGGTTGTGTGAATAGATCAGAAAATTGTCCCAAAACCTTTTCTGCTTGATATTAGTTCTATCAGAAGATCTCTGACGTTTTTCTGTTTTGTGATCCAGGTTTTAATTTTATTGCCATTGGCAAGTATTGTGTACCGTGTTGTAAAGAGACTTGTACAGCTTACACCTTCAGCTTACAAGGTAATTTAATGTTCTGTTTTTCAAATTTTATTTTTAATGCAGTCAACCTAACCATGGTTTTGACTCTTGAACATGGCATAATATCTATTAGAACAACACATTTTACATGTGTTAAATGTGATTACTAGATGCTGACTGTAGATTAATCTTCTGTAATTATTAGGAGATACTCCTTATTACTGTTATTTTTATTACTATATCATTATAAGTAGAGCTCATGTGTATGATCACAACACACAACATTCCAATACATGTCTTTTATTTTTATATGGTATCGGTAGGGGTTCAATTCTAGGAGCGTTAACTGAGCAAGTTCCAAGGAGCATCTTCTCACTGCGCCCTTATTTTTTTCTCCCAATAAAACAGTACACATATCCACTATTTTTGTGTGTAAGCCAACTGACCAAACTCTTAGACAGCCACTGCGACCCACCACCCATAGGCAGGTTCGCACTTCCCTGTTAGTCAATATTTGAAAGCTCCATGTGACAACCACTGGGATGTTGAGATACAAATTCTTAGGGATATCAAGAGGGCACCGGGTAAAGGATTATTTTATGAAAACTAGAGTAACACCGAAATTTTTGGCTATTCCGATGCTGATTGGGTGGGTTTGAGGAACACATAGGAATGATGACAGGAATAGTGGTTGGAATGGAGGTCCTCCTTAGGAATAAGAGTTCCTTCCTCCTAGGAAAGATATTTGCACCCTTTATAGGATGCGGAATAACATAGGAATATGCACTATTGAGATCCAAATAGAATTTTGGGTGTACTTTTTTCTTATCAGTGGCTTCAAAATAATTCTGGTTAATGCTTGGAAACTAATGGTCACATGGTTATCATTTATCCTTTCCTTCCTTCTTCTGTTTAAATTTTGCAATAGGTTACTGTGCTTGCATTTGGTAGGTCCAGAATATGAGAAGCTCAACACTTGTTCCCGACCTTTCTAGTGGACTTGTGTGTAGTTTCTAAATCACAAGCGTATGCGATAAAATTTACTATGTCTGAAGGGAGGTTATGTTGTATCGGGCATCTGACACTAGAGCTTTTCTACGCCAATGCATATTATTTACTCCAATGCATTTCAAATTGCAAAGATGTCTATACTCAACCTTCATTTAAACTTAATAGGCTGAAATGATTGCATGTGACTTTCTGCTTAAGTTTGTGGTCATTGATTCATTCAATTGTCACATGTGTTGCATATTAACACTATCCATCTTAATGTATTACATTTCCCTGGAAGCAAGATAAACAATTCTGTAGCTCCTTCGTGATATTTATGTTTGTTTTCTTAGGCTAATGTTGAGCATCTGGATCGTTTTTCCACTAAATTTGGAAGTGAAGAACATGAAGATGACGAAAATGGCCAGGAGTCTGTAAATGGAATACCTCAGAAGTCAACCAAACCGGATGACTTTGAATTACTATTTGGAGGCAATAATGAGGATGACTTTATGATTGGCATCAAATTTACTAGGTAATTACATTCCTATAGTAATTAGCATTGTTTATTCTCTTTCCTTTTCCAAGACATATTGTGAATGCCTGTTGAAGTCAACCATCAACATCAATTTTTGTGTGGTTATATTTCCAATTGGCGAATGGATGATGGTGAGGGCTGTTATAAGCATAGTCGGTTTTGAGGGCTAAATAAATTATACCAATGGATGATTTATTTTTTATAATTTTTTTAAGTCTATTTTTATAACATCCATCGGTATTCATTGTCCCTAATGTATGGAGGCCTATAATTAATTTAATATCTTGGACCGTGCCATTCCAGAAGCTGCTTCAATATCTTACATTACTGTGAAAAGCTACAATAAAGAATAAGAGATCCTTAATGCAGCCTTGAGGCACCATCACATGCTAAAATCTAAAGGCCTATTCGTTTTGAAAAAAAGTTTTTAGTTCTAAATTATGTTTTCACCTTTAATTACAAAAATGCTGCATTGATTTTACTTTGGTTCCTACTTTCAAGGAATCTTCCCATTCATTGTCTAGTCCATTAGTTCTTTCATTGCATTTAAGGCATATTTTTATGTTTGTAGATTTTACAAAAACATATTTTATGGAGAATTATGAGCATTTTAAAAAAATTATTCATATAAAAAAGGATTTACATTATTTCCTTTAGTAAACTTTGCTCAACTATATGAGTGCTTACTACACTATTTTTTGAAATAGAATATCTTAATTATTATTCCACTTTCCATGTAGCATTAAAATTCATTGTATATTTGGATTCCTTGTATCTTAGTAAAATTGACTTTGCTTAATTACTCTTCTTGAAAATTGTATTTTGTATTTATTGTTTTGCTGAGTGTATTTACTTACTCAAGCCTATTCATAAATTCCCATCTCATATTTTTTCACTCTCTAAAGTACCATCTCAACTAGTTGGAAGTTACTCTTTTTGAATATCGTAATGCAATATAAATTGATTATCTTATTTCTTGTTTAAGTTTAATACTTTGTTCTGTGCAGGAAGACGATAAAATTGTTCAGTGACTTCCATACCTCAGACATTATTATTGCTTCAGCACTTTGCTTGGTTAATGTAAGCTGTTTACTTTTTCAATTTTCAATTTAATTTGTAGTTTCTTTCATTCATATATGACTCCATAGACTTCTTTTTGGTCCTTTTAGATTAGAGTTGTGTTTGATTTTGTTAGGAACCATAAAATTATATATCGAAAAGAATAGTGTTTATTGAGAAAGAATATGAAAGGAAAGAATAGGAGAGAATATCTCCTCGAAGGATTTCCTCTTCACAATAGAACCAGTGCTCTATTCACAAATGATTACAAGCTGAATAATACTTCCCTCAATGCTAGAGTCCTCCGATTTATACATGATAGGACCGAGCACTCTAGCTTACCCCTTATCCTAACCAACTAACTAATTGCCCTTATTACTAACAGCCCATAATTACTAACAACCCATTATTACTAGTCGTAACAGATGTTATAAAAGCATTGTTGATACTTGATATTCAGTTCTTATATGAGATCACCATGAAGGAAACCATTGTTTATATTGAGCTTTTATTGAGAGGCCAGTGACTAATAGTTGTCACGGAGAAGAATAACCTAATAGATGCCATTTTGAGTTTTGACCACCGGAGAGAACGTGTCACAATAGTTTAGGCCTAAGATCTGTCTAGCTCTAGCCTTTGGCAACCAAATGGGTGTTGAATCTATTAATTTTACCATCGGGGCCAACTTTAAGTGTGAATATCCGATGACAGTCTTCAACTGTTTTTCTTGGCAGGAGAATGAGGTCCTAAGTATCACTGCCCTGAAAGGCACACATATCATCAATCTTAGTTTCTCTCCATCCTAGATGGGACGGGACATTACCTACATTCCTTGAAATATGCACAAGACAAAGAAGAAAGACTTAACATAATTTGAGGAGATATACAATGATAAAATGAGGAGAAAGATTCCAACTTGAACATATACCTTTTTGAAGTGTAATAGAAAAGATAAAGCTTGACAGTCAGTGCCATAGGGGTTGGAGAAATCGGGTCTGGAGGAGAGTTGTTTCTACCGATAGCCTAGCTGCGGTAAGGGTGAATGTTACCAACGTCGATACACATGTAGAGGACATGGATGAGACCATATAACAATTGAGAGTAACATTTGTAATCATTTTGAGCCCAAGTGTAATTTAGAAAGACACAATAGTGAGAGCAAGGTGAGAGTTTATCAACTTGGAGTGAGAATGTCATGAGAAGACATAAAATTTTGTACTTTTTTAGATAAATACTCACAAGCATTATCACTAAGGTGCGAATTGGAACACACACCATATTGATTTCAGTTAGCAACCCTCTAATTAGTGTTCCATTAAAAATACATACACGGACATAATAAAAGTACATTGAGATTGAGAGTAAACATCAAAATATGTGACAAAATATGTTGATCCTAGAGTTGACATAATACGACGCGGACCCCATACGTCAAACTGAACTAAAACAATAGCAAACGTAGCTCAACAATTGACACAGTTAGGCTAAGAACTTCAAACGTGTACTGTCAATAGTGTGTTAGAGTTTGTAGCAATAACTGCCCTTAAGACAAGATTTACTTGTTTAAGGGATCAACTGCGATCACTGCATTTAGAGACCAAGATAGAGGAGTTAACAAGTGCATGAGGCACATCTACATCAGAAGATGGTTTTACCATATTACGTAACAAGGTAGCGCACATGCAAACTTTTAGGAGACCATTAACATTGCCTATATAGTTAACCATGGAGCTATCAAGTTGCCTAGGGACAATACACATGAAATATCATCTATAACTATTTAGAAAAGAAAGTTCCCTCTGGTAACCACCTCTTTTGGTGTATCAATTTTTTAATACAAATATGCCCTTTTGTTTAATTTTATTTTTTAATTTAAACATTACTTTCAGACAATTTTCTTTCTTGTCATAAATTTCCTCTACTAGTGAACATTTAACAAAAAAAGGGAAGAGATATTTACTTAAAATACATAACTAAGCACAATAGAAAAAGTGAAAAGAGAGGCATGGTAGTGTCTGTCTTTGTGCTAGTTGGTTTCAAAAACCTTAATCTGCTCTCAAACAGCCTCAGAAGTCTCATGAACCTGAATGATCTACTTCACGAAAGGATGAATAGTGGATTTGATGATAGAGTAGAGCATTGATCTTATTTCAATGATAATAGTTAGCCATAGATGCATAATTGACTTTCTGGTAATGATGCACGGACACGATAAAAGTATCAGATACAATACGTCGCCCCGTGAAAAATATAGAATATGATACGTTTAAGATACATATATAAAAAATAAACAAAATAATAGTAAATATAAAATAAAAATTGCAAAGCAAATGACGAGAGGTGCTGGGGTAAGTAGAAAACAATTAAGTAATATGGTAGGTGGGTGGTGGTACAAAAATCACGATGGGTAATGAGTGGTAAACTGACGGATTCTGAAGAAAGAAATTGCTCTGATGGATATTAGGTCAGGGTAAGCACATATAGGGTTTCTTGTTAGGCTCTAGATACTATGTTGACAAAATGAAAAGGGAATTCGTGTGTCAAAATGTCACACAGGAGATTGTTATATATATATATATTGTCATAGACACAAGGATTTACAACTGCCATAGTTACTGTAGTTACATTATTATCCTATTTTCGATAAATAGGATAGGTACATTGTTTTTTATATCTTGCTCGTGCGAGCCTCTTCTAGTAAAGCATACGTACATTTTTATTTATTTATTTTATATTTAAAAATTTGTCGTATATTTTGTTCCTGTATACGAATTTAAATTATTTTACTTTATTTATAATCCTCTCAAGTTTTACAATTTGACTGAATTTTTTTGATATATTGCTTTTATATGCTAACATCAGATTGTTCTGAATGTTAGAAAATTGAAGAGGCTGGGAGCAACAAGGAAAAAGATGTAGATTTTCTTTCATCCATAGAGGTGGTTGCTGTGTTCTTAATTTTTAGATTGTATGTTATAGCTCTATTTGGATAGGCAGATACCTTGTATATGGATCAGATGGTATGAAGTTGACAAAAGTGTGTGTTTTATTATAAGCAGGTTCTAATTATTGATCATGCAGATGTAATAGCAATGCAGGTTTGTATTATTTGTTTGTTTGTTATTATATCAAATTGATTTTACCCATAATTTGAACTGCAATATAAATTTTGTTTCTCATTATTGTTGAAACTTGTCAGAATTGGTCGCACGTGCATACGGTTATTGAACACTTGAACCGCTTACCATCTAAGCAGTCCAGAACAGATGTTATGCGCATTAGACCATGGTACATTCGATATTTGATTTTCTGATTTGAAGCTGGTTTTTCTTGTGTTTCCCAGTCCCTGCTAGACCAATATAAAATTTTTATGCTTGTTTTCCATTGTTATTTTCAGCTCTTTTAATTTGGCATAGGGTGAAATTATTGTCACTTGCTAAAATAGGCGAGGTTGGGGAGAAAACAAAAAGGTTTAAATTGGAAGGGGGATAATATGGAAAACTTACAATATGGGAAGAGGATAAGATATCTGGAAGCCACGGCTCTGTTTACTAGACGCTAACAAATCTGAATGAGGCCGCCCTTGCATCCACCCTCTTTATTTATCTGACTAATCCGCTCTAATTGACTAATTTCTCTGATTATTAAACTGATATCCCTTCTAACCAGCTAACTTCTCTATCTGCTCCCTTCCTTTCTATCTTAACAAAATTTAAATGAGTAAGCCCAAGAGGCTAAAAATGAACAAAACTGCATGGGGGTTTCATTAAAGAGAGTGGACAATTTCATTAAAAAGAGTGCACAAGTAGATTGAACGCTAATGGAAGGTCCCAAATATCAATGTTGTCAATCACGAATCACGCTCAAAAAAAGTAGAAACGAACACTCGAGGGGGGAAAACATACAAGAGGTACTTAGGGAACAAGAGAGTGAGGAATCTCATCACTCAATATTGAGTATGACACACTATTAGTGTGGGAAGACGTGACCTCATGTAAGTACATGCAAAATAGAAAAATCAGTACATTTAGTTGATTTAAGATTTACTAACATGGAATCTACAAGTATGCAGTATATATGCCATACTGAGTCCAAAGAATGGAGTTGAGTTTAAAGTTAATTTTTTTTTTTTACGCCGAAGCTGGATTAGTAAAAAAGGTAGAGCTCATGCCTTGTTGTTACGTATTCTATTTGTATTCTCTCTATAATTTCTATTCAATTGGATTGCCCAGCAGGGACTGCCTTGCTTTTCACATAATTCATTGTTTATTTGTTGCCTGAGCTTGCGTTGGTATACTCATTATTAGATGTGATGGGGGTCAGAAGTGACATACATTTCTGTTTTTTCTAAGCCTGAGTTTTTAGATCTGTAATTTTGTATTTCATGTTTAGGTATCTTGATGAATATGCCAGATTTTACAGGCAAACAATTATTCTGGGTTTTTATTCAAATCCAGGTAATGAACCTTCCCTCTTGTTGCCAATTGTAGAAAGCTATTAAATTTTTAGGGTATGTTTAGTTTTAGAAAACACTTGTTTTTATTCTATGTTTTCACTTTCGATTGCAAAAATGTAATATTTAACTGCATTCTTGTTCCAAAGATTTTTATAGTGTTGGAAAATTTGTCTTATTTGAGGTTGCCTCTAGCCACTTTCATTGCGACAAAGGCTGCCTTCATTGCAGCTTCCATCACCTCAATTGTGTTGGGTATGAGGGATGTGTTTAGTTACACATTTCCTACAGATAGGACCTGAGTAGTGTTTATAAAGTTTGGGCAGTCCTCACCTTACAAGCCGGTTTTTTGGGGATGAGTTAGTCCCTAAGCCCAAATTCTAAGATGGTATTAGAGCCTATTCTAGATTCGTTGTTGGGCCACCTGTATCGTCCATGCTCCAGGCCCGCGTGAAGAGGTGTGTAGGAAAATTCGTCTTCATTGCAGCAGCTTTAGGTTGCCTTCGTTGTAACTTCCAGCATCTTAATTGCTCTGGGTATGAAGTGTGTGTTTGGTCCCACACCGCCTAGAGATAGGCCTAAGCAGTGTTTATAAAACTTGGATCCTCCTCACCTTACAAGCTGGTTTTGTGGGATGGGTTAGACATTGCCCAAATTCTGAAATATGGGAAACTGTGATAACACTTGGGGCTCATATGGTTTCATAAAACGTTTTCTGATTTCATTTTGTTTTTTAACTGTGTTCTGTTTTCAAAGATTTGTGCATGAAATAGTGAAAACACAATTTTTTTTGTATTCACTTTTCCTGTACAAATCTCTCAAGACTTGAACTGAATTCAAGAAATGAGCCTCTTTTTTTTTTCAAATCAAACAGGCCCTAATGTTTTTCATTTTTTTCTTCTACAAATCTAAAAGTAAGAAAGAAAGTGACAATATGTTAGCATATCTGTAATTAAAAGTATATACAAGAAGCGAGTACAGAAAATATTTTTCTCAAAGTAAAATGTCCCATAAATTTTTAATTTTCCTCATTTTGGGGAGGATTCTTGGTTAACTTGTGATTTATTCAACGTAGTTATATGGGAACTTATTTATTACAACTCGTTCCTATTATTGAGTCCTTTTTTCTTCCATTATTGAAACATTGCCTGACATATTATAACCCTCACATTTCGTTGTTGCAGATATAAATGCTTCATTCAATCATCAGTGTTTAAATTATGAAGGGAAGGTATGTCACTTATTTGGTTGCACTTTCTATGCATTTTCATGGTTCAAGGTTTGTGCGGCTTAGAGATATGTCATGGCTGAAAAGTTCTCACTACATCAAAATCTCACAGTTTTTCCCACCATTTTGTAGTCCTTTATTCTTACTTATACAACTCATTATACATAAAACACTGCAATGAAGCGTGTGGTTCTTTAAGCAATTATGTTATATCTATCAACTAATTATGTTTCTGTTTGTAAATCTAACTCTCATCAGTCTTTTTAATTATTATTTGCAGGTGAAGCTGATCTGTGAATATAAAGGTGTTCTACACAAAGTGCTCCCTGAAATTCGACAAGTATGCTTTCTCAATATTGCTGGCTATTTGAATAAGTAACATGCATTTGGTCCTTTTATGCTATTGTGATTCATAATATTTCAGATGGGAAGGAAGCCAATTCGGTCTAGGAGCATTTTATAATCTAGTTTGGCGATATTATTAATCGTCAATTTCCTTGGTTTTTATGTGATATGTATAATGATATTCATTGTTACATTATTTTTCAATAATACATTGAAAAAAGCGGGTCATCATCAATGATATGGGTTTAGATTGCTATTTTTTGCTTATTGTTATGCTAAATTTTCTTTTATAAGTAGAAAGGAAATACTCCCTCGAGTCCTTATTATAAGAAACATTCATAAATTTTCTAATACATCAATTGCTAATTATCATTTTTATCCTTATTTAAAGTGAGAATTATATTAACAACCCATTCCTATGCAAATGAGATGATTCATTAATTATTCATTGTTTTATAAATAGGGTAATTTTGGAAACAAACTCAATCTTTAGGAGTATTGATTAGAAAAAGCAGATTTAAATGCGATTCTTTGGTCTGTGTGAATTAAGGTTTTGTTCCTTAAGGACGAGAGGGGGTAATGTTTTTCATGATGGGTATTCTTAGACAACAAATTTGTAGGTAGAAATGACTTTTTTTTTTAAATTTTTGATAAGCCAAATTTTTTTGATGAGAAAATATGTTTATTCAAGCACAAGTGATGCACGATTAAACATCCCAACAGAGTACAAGAACAGAACTTGTAATATCAATACAAGAGTGAACCAACACCAGGGTACATATACGCATAAATCATAAACAGCCGAACTTGTTTAATACTATTGCTTTTTATTTTTTCTATATTATTGAGTTTCAGGATTTTCATTTTTTTGTCTTCTGTTTTATCAATATTTTATTTACACAGATATATCTCTGTAGGTTTGTTCCTTACTCTTTATTCTATTCAGCTAACACTTTCTCTAATTCTTGAATCCTGTAGATTTATGAACGGTTTAGTATAGACTCAATAGTAGATGCTGATGATGCCCGTTTTGATTATTTTGTCAAGAAGGTATGCATTCTTGAATTTTGGTTTTGAAAATTGTCTCAAGTTCATGTGATTTTAGTTGTCCATTCTTTCCGGCAACTTGCAGTCATTACTAGTCTTTGTTGAGTAATTTGACTCAATTCTGATGCGAATAAATATAATTTTGTAACATTTTAGACTGAAAATCGTCGGCCTTAAAATGTTATTATTTGGATTGTTGAAAAGAGAATGGAGTGAAATAAAATGCAGTCATTAAAGATGTTGTACAGTTATTTTTAGGGCTATAGTTGGTGACAATTTTAGAGAACAAATTAGGAGTTGTGGAAATTTAGCTAAAGAAAGGAGAAGAGAAATAACAGGGACTTTGATCCCTATTTATAGGAATACAAGACTCCTAATCCTAATTATATAGGAAAACTATGAAACAATTCACAATAATAACAAAGTAATATGGAAACTAATCATAGAAGAAAATCTAAAATACTCTTAAGATTAATTTTATGAGATAGACTACAATAGTATCAAGTTATTTACATACTTATATTCTAAGTGTCTAATGACACATCCATGTCAATTACTCATGCTCACCTTGGCATACGTGAGATTGTCTTGTCTATTTTATGTGTCCTCTGCCGAGTTCATCTTAGCAATTGCCAGCAAAATATTTCTGTTCAATATCTTTAAATAAGTGACTTAGGATGGTTCAAAAGGTGTAAATGAATGATGATTATGTGCTTGTTTGTTAATATTTATGACACTTCGAATCTTATTTAGATATTATGTGACTCATTCTTGCAGGTTTTCCCAAGAATAAAAGATTCTGATCTGGTTAGTGTTTTTAATAAACTTTTCATTTTTTTTTTGTAGGATGTATGCTTGTGTTAATTTAAAGTTATATACACATAATTTTATTATATTTTTTATGAAATCTTTGATGCAGGGAGGGATCATGCTATTTACAAGTTCTTACTTTGAATTCATTCGAATCCGAAATTTTTTAAAGTCACAGAATGCCTCCTTCTGTTTGCTTGGGGAGTAAGGAGCCGTTTCCATTATTGTGCCATTATTGCTCTAATTTTATTTGATCATAAATTCATAGTGTATTTCTGCAATTTTTTATAATGTAGCTCTTATATTGCATTATGATTTTTACGTGTCTTTTTGATTTAGGTATACAACCCAACGCGATATTTCTCGTGCACGTCTTTGGTTCTATGAAGAAAAAAGAAAAATCATGCTTTACACAGAGAGATCTCATTTTTACCACAGATATAAGGTCATGTACACTGAAATAGTTCCCCCTCTCCCTTTCTTTCCTGTAGTTATTTTCTTTAGTATTTAATAGCTGTATGTTTTTCTAGTTTTGAAATCATTCTTATTCTTATATGCACTCTTATTTTCCTCTTTCAAAACACCTAAAATGATACAGAACTAACAAATTTAGTGTATGTCTTATGGCAGATTCGCGGCGTAAAGAATTTAATAATTTATTCGCTTCCAGAGAGGAAGGAGTTTTACCCTGAGGTATGCAGGCTTGTAAAGTAGTTTATTTCTCACCTATCACAAATAATAATCCACTAAGGAAGAAGTATAAAACTGAAGAGTAAGAATGCTCCCAATTCAAATCTTGAAGTCTTCATATTACTGTTTTTCATGTCCATCCCTCTTTTCCTTTTGCAGATTGTAAATATGCTTGATGGATCTGACAACATGGCATGCACTGTCCTTTTTTCTTGCCTTGACAAATTTCGGGTAATGCTTCACTCTCTTTGATGTCCCTTCAGTATTATGCTACTTCTATGAATGTAATGTGTGTGGCTGTTTATTATTATTCCATTTACTTTTCTTCCCTCATAATATCTGACTGTATTATATATCCTTTCATTTTGGGATTACATTTTAGCTGGAAAGAATTGTTGGAACTCCTCCAGCAAAAAGGATGGTGGCTGCAGAGAAAGGTGTTTTTGTTTTTTGCCATTAGATTTCTACTGCAATCAGAGTCTGTAATCATGCAAAGTAATCTGAGTGTGGTGGTGGTATATTAATATGCCCTCGACGCCTAGAGGCTCTTGAAAATGATGATTTCAACTAGAAGATGAAGCCAATTTGATTTTTCTCAGGATGCTAATGCTTGAAGAATGAAATGACAGTCTTCTTCTGAACAAAATTCACAGAGGAAAACTTTTCCATTGGGCTTGTTTCTGTACGAGTCTGGAGTTTTTGTCCCCCTCAGTATTTTCAGTTAATTCTAATGATAGAATTGTGAATATAAGCACACATTTAATTGCCAGCCCAGCGTAAACTGAGAATACATTGGGAATTTTTGATGACAGGATATGCACGTTAGCTTGGTCCAACAGATTTAGGGTATGCTCAGTTTGCATGTTGCTAGGGTACCATGCAGACCAAATGTGCACTTATTGCTAGAAATTTATTATTGTAAGGAATGAAAAATTTATTGGTATTTATTTCTATTGGATATTTGGGTTGCACAAAAAGCAAAAATACTGATTGAATTGGTAGCTTTTGAAATTATTGAAGAGCTACCCAATCTCAATGTTTCTAGGACAATTTTACTCATTTTGCAACAGTATCTGTACTGACACTTGGATTTCTGGACGTTAGATTCTTTCTTGAGATTATAAAGTAAGAGACAACCTTCTCCTATAATTCTCTCACCTACTAATGAAAAATGAGTTTATATTGTTTTTTGGAAGGAGACAATATGATATCAATGAGATGAAACAAACACAAAACTATGGAGGAAGATAAGGTGGATGGGCATTGATAGTCTACGCTAAATCTTTTCTTAATTAACCAATCAGTACATGTGCTACTCACTTTTTTCAAGGTGGGAGATGATTGAAAATTATGATAGAAATGACAAATCTTGCGACACACAACTTTGGGTAATGTTGAACCTACTACCTCCTTTGCCTCTTCCATAGCAAACTATTCTCACAAAACTACCACTTTTGCCTCCACCAAATCGTTGGTTGTTGAGGGAGAATTAATAGGGTATGGTTGTGAGTTTGAGCTAGGTTGGTTTTAGGAATGCCTTTTGTCTAAACTTTTGAACGTCATACTTCTATAGCAGGGAGTAACACTTCAACTTTAGCCATTACCAATGGCTCAAATATGTTGTTAACTAAGTTGATTAAGGATTCATACTCCTCGAGAAGGCCTTCCAAGATTACACTGAGTTGTTTTTGAGGTCTTTCAAGATCCTAATTAGAGCCGTCAATTTGTCCCATGTGGGCCAGCCCAGCCCCACATGGCCCTAGGGCCTAAAGGCCCATGGGCCTAAAAGCCCACTAACACAAGCCCCATATGGGCCCCAAGCCCCAAAAAGCCATGTGGGCCCAGCCCATCCCACAGGCCCTAAATTCCTTTTTTTAGGATAATCACATGCAATTTCAAAGCCCACAAACAACAACACTTTATATTACAATTTCAAAGTCAACATTACAGGAAGAATATCCCACCAACAACATCATAGTTTTGAAAGTGAGAAAATTATTAAATTGAAAACTATCATTATCTTCAACCGTAACACCATCAAATATTTTATTATTAGCGATTAGTAAGTAAAGTAAAAGAATGAAGAGAGGAACACTCCCTATACAGAAGCAGAGAAATAAGAACAGGAACCAAGTAAAAAAACCAAAATAAAAATGCCTGCATTATACGCATTATACGCATTATACGAAGTTGTATTTCAACCGAATGCTTTCTTTTTGATTCACTGGTATCATGAACTAAATTGAGTTTGCTGAGGATACAAAATTCTTTCTATACATCTTTTTAAAACATCAAAATACGGCCTGATTTCTTTCAAGAAAAAAAATCTTAGTCATTGGAGTAACTATGGTTGTATAAATTGCTCATGATGATAGACTGGAATATGGAAGCCAGAAAAATTAGGGGAAACCATTAACCAGTAATAGTACAAAGGTAAGATTATAACAGTACAAAGGTAAGAAAAATTGCTCAAACCAATGCTCACATTTATCCCTGCATCTTTAACACACTCTGTAAATTTTACCATCCTCCCATCCGATTGTTTCACATAATTGACACTCTTTTATTTTTCTAAGTGCCCCACTAGCTACTTTTAAACCCTCTTGAACAATAAGGTTTAGTATATGTGCCGAGCAACGAATATGAAAAAACTCACCCTCACTCAACAAATTGCTTTGCACACAAAGATGGGTTTTCAAAATGTCTAGCAAACAATCATTAGCAGATGCATTATCTAAGGTAATAGAAAACACTTTCTTATCTATTCCCCATTGCTTTAAGCACTCAAACAAAGTTGCCTCCAATTCAATACCACTATGCGGGGGCTTTACTCGACAGAAGTTTAAAATCTTACTGCACAACTTCCAATTTTCATCAGCAAAGTGAGCTGTCAAGCAAATATAACCCTCCCCAGTAACTGCTGTCCAACAATCAGAAGTCAAACACACTCTATTTGGAATCCTAGACAACATTTCCTTTAGTTTGTTTTTCTCTATGGCATATACTTTTTCTACATCCGATACCGCAAAGTTTCTACAAGTCATTTCAGCATCGGGATTTAGATAATGAATCCATTTTCTCATTTTATCATATTCCACAAAACTAAAAGGAAGATCATGCTTAATAATGGCTTGAGCAAGCATATTACGATGAGTGTTAAGATTAATCTTTCTACTACTAGTGACTTCATCAGTACCTTTACAAGTATGGCGAGTTAGGTGTGAAGTCCCATAATTTTGGCCACTGACGGGGTTTCTACCAACTTTATAAGCATGACTACAATTATTACACGTAGCCCTTTCATACCCCCTCCTCATCTTTACCAATTCTAGTAAATTTCTTCCACACATTTGATCTGCTCCTAGGAGTCTCGCCACCTCCACCTTCCGTAGGAGTTTCAGACATAACTTCATCATCTACATTCACAACGCTTTTATGCGTAGACTGTTAAAAGGCACAAAAGCAAGAAATGAAGATTAAACATGAAACTAAGCCCAACTCTAGTAATCAAAACAGTTTATAATCAAAATCTTAGATAGTGCTTTCACAGAAAAATTAAACACATTCTTCTCTAAAAATTAATCAAAACCAAACCATAATATAAGGCAGCATCCAGAGCCTGCACCATAATATATGTCCTTTTCTTTTAATCCTTTCCGTGAATGCCAAAACTTATTTAGGATGATCACAGTGTATGTTCATGAAGTACTGAAAACTAATGATCAAAGTATCAATATGCCTCTCTACTGTTCACAATAACTTATTTTAGGAGACAAGATATGCAGCAATTTAGGATTACAAGAGAGGTTCACAACTCAACATACAAAAAGAGCATGACAAATTCAAAAATCAATAGACAAATTCAAAAATCACAAGATTCAGAACTACAAATTGACAAATCAGAATCAAGTGAAGCTACACATACCATACTCTTCACTATAGTGACTGAACTAAACAACTTTTTAGCAGCAATATCAACACTTCAACACTTCAACAGGAACTGGGTTTCGCGAAGAATCGTGAAGATTATGAACTGGGTTTCGAAATCGCGAAGAATCGTTGAAGATTACATCAGAATCGTGAAGAATCGTTGAAGATTACATCAGAATCGCGAAATCGGGAAGAATCGTTGAAGATTATGAACTAGGTTTCGCGAAGAATCGTGAAGATTATGAACTGGGTTTCGAAATCGCGAAGAATCGTTGAAGAATCGTTGAAGAATCGCGAAGAATCGTGAAGAATCGCGAAGAATCGTGAAGAATGCGAGACCTGAGAGTGTGAGAATGCGAGAGTGTGAGAATGCGAGAGTGAGAATGCGAGAAGCCGAGAATGCGAGAGTGTGAGAATGTGACTATGCGAGAGTGAGAATGGGTCGCTGAACAAGCCCAACCCTAACCCACTCAAAAAATAAAAAAAGGGGGCTGGGGTTAAAACAAGCCCCATTTATTGGGGGCCTAATTTTAATGGGGTTTAATAGGGGGCCAAGTGGGGTGGGCTTGGGGTTTGGGGCCAAATTGACACATCGAATCCTAATAGAGAAAATTGAGCCGTTTATCTTCTTTCTTAGGATTACACAACGTTGTACTAAGCATTCAGTAATCTAGGTACTAGTAGTGGTGTTGTTTATCAAAGAAAAAGTAGGAATCATTGTATTATCCGTTGGGCATGTGTATTTTTATAAATGCAGTTTTATAAAAAAAAATTATAAACTCATTTAAATGGAAAACAATAATTAGAGTGCTACTTTCACTCCCCACACCTTTAAATGTTATGTAGTGGGGGGTGGGGGGTCTGCATTTTTTTTTGGGTACATGAAAGAAAAAATGTATTAATATCCATATATAATTTTTTTTGAACCCCTGAAATTTTAAATCTGCACTAACATTCTTAAATTTGCACCCAACTTGCACCCTATTTTTAATAAATATGTCTTACTAATCTTCGTAAGGGACAATTTATAAAACTTTAGGAAATAACTTTACTGATATCACATACTTTTACGGACTACTTATTTTCATATACTTTAGGACTTAAATAGGAAATGACGTGTAAACTTAGAGACTAATTTGACAATTTACTCTTAAATAAATTTAGAGTTAGATAACTTGATTTCTTAATTTTATTAAATTAAGTGAAGATAGTTGAAAAAATTTAAACAATAACCAACATTTTTTATAATGATTTTTTTTCCACCAGCCGATGGATATGACACCGCAAATATCATGCAACGTAGCATAGAGGAAGATCTCATCGGTGGCGCTCACAAAGACACCTCCTCGCCCAAAAAATGATGTTTGTATGCGAGGTATGCAACATCTATCTTTGTATGTATCTCAAATATTGAGGCTAGTGGTCCTTGTAATTTTCATCCAAATACTAAGGAAAGTACTCCAGAATCTATGTTCATAACAAAAGTCAAAGTCACGTCTACCACAATAACTAGTAACAACTTAGTACATAACTCAAATTGTTAAAATTGATATTCGTGCCTCCCCATATGTGTGAGTATTTATCGGATATGCCACTATCTGCAGATATTCGCGAATTCCCATGAGTATTTGCGAATATCCATGGATATTATAAATAAGTTTTAGAATTGCATGTGTTAAAAAATTATTATTTTTAATTGTATAGAATTTCTTCCTTTTCTTCTGACAACAAAATGCTAATTGCTGAATTAATAGTTTGAATGCAAATATCCATCAAACATAGAACTTTTTCCACTCTTTACCAACAAAATAATATCCATAAGAAACAAAAAAAACTAAATAGTCTTCCTCTTGTTATAACTATGTTGGGTTTCTATATGTGGGAGGCAACACGTTGTTTTGTATTTAAGCAATGGATATTTAGTGATTTTATTAACTTACTAACGGGTATGGATATCCACGGGCTTGGATACCATTATATCTGCATCCGTATCCATTAACTAACAGGTAGATGAAATATCAATTTATTTTACCTGTGGATATCCGTTAAGCTATCCCCCCATGCCCGTCGCAGATATTATCTACAGATATCCGTGGGTACGGATTTTTTTGTTATCCCTAATGTTGATATCGTTGAAGTATTGCAAGTACACCCTGTGACCGAATTTACATTCTTATTAGTAAATATGGCAATGCCAACAACCAACCAGAGGTACGCCCTAATAGCATATGGTCAAATTTCCTTTCTTTGTAGGTCATCAACCTATAAGGTAATGGCCTGCACCCACGTTTGTGTAGACATCCCGAAGCCAATACATTCACCACCTTTCTTATTTCTCAGTTTACGCTGGGCTGGCAATTAAATGTGTGCTTATATTCACAATTCTATCATTAGAATTAACTGAAAATACTGAGGGGGACAAAAACTCCTGTTTAATTAGTTAACTTTCTTATTTCTTTTATGATTAGACTTGGTGCTTTTGGGATTTTTGGGATGGAACTCGCTAAAGTTGAAGATGAAGATTTAGGGTTCTGTTGCAACCTATTTTAACAAATATAAAAAGCTTTTTATATAATATAACTCATCTCACAAAAAATTAACTATAATGCCACGTCAATTAAAGACATACACATTAGCTTCTAAGCAGACCAACTTTTAATTTGGTCAACATATCAGAAAAAAGCAAAATAGAGGGATAAAAAATGCATTTAAGCCAAACTAAAAATGCTCTTTTGACTTTTTTACTCATTTCGCCGCATCCAAGCAAAAGTTTAAAAAAAAATAATCTCGAAGTCTAAACTGATACTTAGAATCTAACCCTGCATGTAAAAGATCTCGTTTTATGTTCAGCTCGTAATACAATTCTCCACTCATTAAACACCAAGTCTTGCCTTTATGTTTTATATCATTTTTTTTCCAAGAAATTTATTTTCGTTTTTATTTATTTTTCACAATTTTTCTTTTACAAAAACTATTTAAGATACGAATTCTTTTTTTTTGTTGACAAATTAAGATACGAATTCTATCAACACTTCCATACAGCTAAGTTTATTGAACCGAGTTCAAGGTTATCAAACTAAACTTCTCTGCTATCAGGTAACTGTGTCTTACAAATGGAGACATCAAAGAAACCCAACCATTCAATATATAATCAATCACAATTAGAAGACTCATCACAAGGACTAGGTGTTCATGTGATGATGACTATTGACTAATTAATCCTTAACTCCAAGAAAACCACACACTGTGCAAGGAAGATCCAGTAAATTTTTACATCAGGAAGGTTTCCTTCCAAATATACTCAAAACATTTCCAACCAATCACTTGAATGATATAATTACAATAGGATTCGTAGTGTAGATGAATATACCATGTCTGTCTCCTGAAGCCATCAATATGATAGATATCAAGGTGCAGAAGTGGAGTCACAGGAGAGAGAAAACAGCAGTTTACTCATTAGCAGGCCCAAAGATAAATGTCTCAGCTATTTCCTGTGCTTCCTCGTTAGTTTCATCATGAGCTGGGTGTTTGATTATCTGGATGCAAAAGACGAGTATATAATACGGCATAAAATAAGTGTAGAATAATAAGTCATCACAATCCAGGTATTGAATATATTTGCTTCACTTGCTTTACATAGCATTTTTTTGTTTTATTTTTCTTCAGAAGACAGGGTTTTTGGTTAGACACGCAATAATCCTAAATCCTATCACGTGTTTGATGCACATATGATACAAATACGATAGCATTATTGTGCTTGATGCACACTTGGTATTATAAGTGAGGGAAATAATGCTCTAATCCAATCATACTACTTTCTAACCCAACCTCCTAAAATAAAAATTATGTAGTAGATAGTATAAGTGACATGATTTGCTTATCTTATCTTATTGGCGCACCAAAGATTAAGGTAAGATAGAATAAGCTTATCATATTCATATCCTATCCCATTATCCTTATCATCAAAGGGAACCTTAAGGTTTACTTTACGGAGTATGCGGAAAGTGAGGCATTGGAAAACAGAGAACAGATTGAAAATCAGTAACAAAAATGAGGCAGCCCCTAATATGGACCTCCCAAAAAAAAGTCCACCAGTGAACCTTCACCATTTTTGATTAAAAATGAATTTTATAATAAAAAATGGAAAATAAAAATAATATTTTAATAAAACTTACTAAAAAAGGTAAAGGTCCACCAGTGGACTTTTTTAAAAAGTCCACTTTTTTAAAAAGTCCATAAGGTTTACTAAAAATGAACATTTTATTTTCGTCATTTTTGTTGTCGTACCAAACAAGAGTACTGTAGCTTTCATTCAAATCTCCTTACTTTCTTCACACCTATTCAACCAAACAAACCCCAGTAATTAAACCTCAGGGCATTCATGCAGCAACTTATTTTAATATTTCCACTGTAATTAAAGCAAATAAAAACCCCTAACAGTCTTCTCAAAATGCCCTGACGGTTAGTGCATGTTTGGTTCCATGTTTCCAATCCCAAACTCACTACCTCCTCTTCTACCGTGAAAAAGAAAAAGCAAGAAAACGAAGCTTCTGAGTTGCCGTGGAAAGCCCACCGCGCAACCAAACACTCACTTAGTTATTTTGGCAAGAGAGAGAGATGGTCTCCAAAAAGGCTTTGGAAGATGTGCTTTCTGTTTACATCAACACCACTAGGACATCTACTATATCATCTCAGCTCAAGCCCACTTCAACGTAATACCAGAAAGATACCAAATCACTTAAGTAAAAGCCGAAAAGGAAAAGGGTGAAGCTCATGTGAAGCTAGGATGAAGCTCTGTGAAGTGTTAGAATATAAAATAATATCTCATAATATCCAAATATTATGATAGAATATCTTGGTTTATCTTTTCGGATTAGTTTCCGCATTTCTTATTTATTATTATTATTATTATTATTATTATTATTATTATTATTTGTTTCTGGATTTACTTAATTAGGATTGAGTCTTTGTATCCCTATAAATAGGGATTAGTGTTTAGTCTTTTGTAATCAAGCTACTATCAAGCATTATCAATAATATTAAAGTCTTCATTATTTTCTCTCCTCCTTTTACCTAAATTCCCACAACTTCAACTTGAAGAATGAAGATGACCCCAACTTTTGACATACATCAATATAGCATAATCTCATTTACTTGAAAGGTAGATTGATAACCATAACACAGCAATAGTTATAGTTAGCATAACATGAGAAGATGAGACCATGATTCAATTTCTCAACATATAAAAACAAGAATATTGTGACTGTGAAACAAAGCACAAATAGAACAAACCTCCAAATTGATGTTCCAAACGAGCCACAATGTGTTTTCCATAAGTGTATTTCTTCAAAGCATGAGCATGGACTCTTATGTTAGAAAGTAACATTGCTCGTTGATTTTCAGAACACATATCAATAACCTTCTGGACCACATAATTCGCATATTGGTCTTTCATCATTGTCTACAATATATGATCATGCAAGCAAGAGTAAAAATACAAAATTACACAAATTATAAAATCTTCCAATTAGTTAGCATTATTCACATTACATTTAATGCTCAGTAAATTTCAAACCCTGTAATGATTCAGTTGATCTCAAACATCAAACATCGAAGGATCTAGGGTACAGTTAGAATATTACAAAGTATCTTAGAATATCTTGATATTATCATAGTTTATCTCGTAGGATTATTTTCTAATCCGGGAGTTTATAAGATTATCCCTTAAGATTAGTTGCTTATATTCTAACATAATATTAAGATATTATAAGATATTTTCTTATATTCTAACATTTATTGTCTTGATAAAAAAACATTCTCAGAATAAACAAATTAGAAATTCTTCTAATCCTACTAAATCATTAGAGATAAATTTCAAAATTTTTAGAGCAATCTCTATTACCACCTAATAAGATGGTGAATAAAGAGTTTTTTTCCTGTATGGAAATTCTGAAGAACAATAAGCCTTACTAAGTTTGAACTTACCAAGAAATTATTACTTTGCTCATCATGTCCAATAATCTCTGCAATTAACAATTCCCGTTCAGAGGAATCAGCATACTCCAAACATTTCTCCACAACATTCGAAGCAAATTTATGCTGGCTCAATTGAACAATATGTCCTGACAGCTGGCTGATAATTTGGCTCCTTTCCCGAGGGTTCCCCCTCTCCAATACATGCTGTTATGACATAAGGAAAGCACTATAGCTTAAGGAATAATTTGAAAAATATTGACATTTGAAAGGGTAACAAACCATAACAATCTCCAAAGTCAAAACTAGTTAATATTAGCCATGTGAACCCCAGAATTAATCTAATATATCAATTCAAGCATAGTAGTAAATATATAAAGCTATTGGAAAAATCCACCATAATTTTAGATCTCATAATCTCATTGAACAACCTTATGAGCCACTTCTGCCTTCCTCTCACAACTATATTTTAACTATTTTGTACAATTTTCATTTTACGTATAAATTACATTTTAAGTAATCAAACATAATTGTGAAAGAAGAAAAATACGTAGAAAGCTTTTGAAGCCACGAACATACAACCTAAAACCAAAAAAGTCATGCACTGAAAAAGCGTTAAGCATAAAACAGACAGTGTTGTGTTGAGATTGGTATCATGTGCCACAAAAATTGATGAGTCGCCTGTTTCAAGTGAAAAGGTATTGAAACCTCTTAAGCTGTAGGTGGTCCAGCCGTATAGAATTAGACAATTTAAAAAAGTAATGAGTCGGATATTTCACAAATGATAATCAAAGTCGTGCCCAGAAATATTGGTATCCAAGATGTATCCAATATGGTACGTGAAGAAATTAAGAAAATGTAAAAAGCAAGTATCACTGATTCATAGTCATAAGCAACAGTGTTATCCACATAAAATACAACAAATACCTTGGTCCGTTTCATTACAATAATTTGAAAGACAACAACTCGGGACATTATACAATAGGCGTTTAACATACCCAAACCTGAGGAGGGTAAGAAAATGGTTGGTTCATGTGTATAAGAGAGGGAAAAATAAAGTTGCAAGTAAAGTAGAACTAGTGGAAAGAGTGAATGACATATTTGAAAGGGAAGTTCTGCAATGAGAGTGAAGAATATGTGAATAATGAGATTCTGTGGTGGCTTGTAACTATCACATGCACATGACTAAACTACCTACCTGCACGATAAACACTGTTGAAAGACTGAAATCTAACTACAGAGAGAAATTGCAATTCATTTCACTGAAGAATGATTTTTGATTACAATCAGAAGAGCAGTAGCTCTTATTTATAGATGGGGAAATATAACTGCCAGTGGCAGCATAACAGCTCACATGGCTTTCTAACTAATTCTAACAGAACTGAAGTCAGTTGAGGTTAGCCTAACTGACTTCAGTGAACTAACATTCTAACACCTGACTCACGCCTAAGGCTAAGAGATCAGTTACAGATGCTGAAGTCACTTCTAACTGAATTGTTAGAGTTGACATATAACTCTTCCTTTAATAAACACCAGAAGCTAATAATTAAATTATGATATCTAATAGCCAGCAACTAACCTGGGTAACATAATTACCATACTGGTCCTGAGCAAGAGTACAAACTGACTCCAAGATTTCATCCACAATAAACTGACATTGTACCTCGTCTGTACAATGCTCTAGAACTCTCTGCAAGAAACATTACCATTGGACTAAATGCTGACAAAAAAATAAATTTCTTTAAGGGAAAGGGAATGCAATAACTGTACTTGTATGACTCGGCAACCATAAGGATGCATTGATAGAATAGCAACTTGACCACGAAATGCAGATAGAATAAAGCCCATTTTTTTGGTTGGAATAGATTCAATGCACTTCTGTATTACATGATTCCCATTTTGGTCACGAACACATCTCATAACATTTCCATCTAGTTCACGAACAAGCTGAGCTTTCTGTTCATGCTCAATAACCTCAAATGCCTGCATGGACATAAAATAAATATAAAACAATCTTAAAATTTGTATTTGGGCCTAACTCAACATCAAAAGCTAATATGTGGGGTGAGAGTTGCCCCACTTAGAACCATTATTGAGGCCATATTACTTTCCAATGTTGGACTCCAACAAACACTATCTCTAGTATAAAACCAATAATAGCTTAAAAATATGTTTCAAGCTTGGAGGTAATAGATGTGCCCCATGTTGTATTTGGCCTTATGTTCCCATTTAGTCTCTACCAAGGGATGTTTAGTGAAATGATCCCAAACCATAGATTTCCTAGACTTACTTCCCTTGGTAGAGACTAAAGGGGAAAGTACGGCCAAATGCAACCACTTTTGTGCAACCTATATCTGCTACCCAATAAAAAGGTAAGGGGACACTTCATGGATATATGCCATAGATTTTGAAAGATGTTTTGGATCCAAAAAAGTTATGGGTTATTATAACTTTGAAGATTGTAGGAGTGCTGTGGCTGAATTTTTTATATGTGATGAGATGCCGTTTAAAGTTATAGAAGACATGGTTTACCTAGAATGATACATCGATTAGAACCTAGATTTACGGTGCCATCCAGGTTTACAATTGCAAGGGATTGTTACCAACTGTTTTTAGATGAAAGGAAAAAGTTAAAGGCTTGGTTTGTGAAATACAGAACAAAATTCATGTTTGTAAGATAACCAATTGTTGTACTTCAAATCAAAATTTAGGCTACATGTTTTGACAGCACAATTCATTGATGACGAATAGAAACTACAGAAAAGAATTTTTAATTTTTGCCAAATTGAAAACCAGAACGGTGATACCACTAAAAGAGAAATTTAAAGATGTTTAAGAGAGTGGGGAACAGAAAATCTGATGGGTCAGTTAGCGTGGGTTGGGTGATTTCAGACCAAACCAGCCTGCAGGCCCAAATCACCCTACCATATGCAGGTTGTGTCGGGTGCAGGTGAACCTCACCAAAGTGATCCTTTTATTTTATGAACCTAAGTGCAGCCATAATGGGCATTTTCTTTTTTCTGATAAAGTCTTCATTTCACCTGTTCTTTGCTGCGTTCCACAACAAAGCCCCCAATAAATTCATATTTTTACTTGTAAAAAACCAAAAATGCTGCATCATATTTTACTTTCACATAACACTTTCATGTATTTTACAAATCAGTGTCTACGGCTCTATCTAAACACACTGGTTTTGTTATCAACAACATCTTGGCTAAAAAAAGAAAGGTAAATTTACAATATTAGCAACTGGTTACCAAATTTAAATCAGAATTTGTTAACTGTTATCCCCAGGTGGCGATGGGTACAATAAAAGGCAAACCAGGTTAAACAACCCATTTTAAGAATGGCAGTTGAGAGAACCGGAAGCTTTAGTCAATGCCTAACTAGGGTGTGAATATGCAGAGTATTATTAAATCTGAATTTTGAATGATCTGAATACTTTGATTCAATAACGGAAACAAAGTCATACAGACTTAAATTGTTAGGAACTGAGAATTCAGAATTGAGGAAAGGGACAATGATCCCCTGATTTATTGAAAGAATAGAATTGAAAAGTGCAATAAGGAGAATACTCCTTTCACACTGGGAAAGTTTTCCAGTCAGTAAAACTATCAAAATGAATACATGATTCTGTTAATGCACCTAGGCCCTTCTTATAGAGTCCTACTTAGCTAACAAACTCATAACAGATCTAACTAACTCCTAACTACCTAACAACCCCTTATCCCTTGTCCTAATTTATTGCTAACAGCTCATTAACTAAAAGCCCAATATTACTAAGAGGCCATTAACAGCCCTTATTACAAGTCCTAACATAAATCCATACTCAACATCGAAACAGATTGCAATAGTCATGACCTGTCAAACATGTCGGTGCAATAAATATATACTAATGTCATAATGCTACATAAACCATTTTGAATTATATTACCTTTTGGATTACACGACACCCATACATCTGCAGACTCAAAGGCAGTACATGACCAGCCAGTTTATCTGCAAGTTCCCTCCTCTGCTCAGGGCTTCCATACTCAAAAAACTAAATACAGGAGAAATGGTAAAATTAGACCAAAACAGAATCGGCGACAAACAAAATTAACTTTAAATTTAACAACAGGGTGCATCACATCTAAAAACATACCTTCTGTATTACGTAGTTACCAAATACATCAGTCATTAATTTTGAAGCATGTGGAAGAACCTCTTTGAACACCAATGCCTTCTCTTCAACACCACAACTTTCCAACTTCTGTTGTATAAATCGACTGCCATGCTGATCAGCGCTGGAGGTAAAGAGACACTGAACTTAATTTCCAAAGCTAAGAATTCGGTCAAATAGATAGATGGAAAAAGAACTCAAAAAATCACTTGCCTAAATTCAACAATGTGTCCAATAATATCAGATAACTCAAATCTGCGACCTTTGCCAGATTTTAACTCTTCAAGAAAGTTGACAATTTTAGGGTCTTGGCCACTGTCAAAGGATCTCGGACCTTGCCATCTAGATAATATGCCTCCATTTCTACCAGAAGATGGGGAAAGTTTTATTTCATTTCCACCTCCTGGAAGGCCGGGACTTCCATCCAGGTATCCAGACAAAACTGGACTAGAAAGTGGTGAACTTGGATACTGCATTACAAAACCCATGTTTGTCATATGTCCAAAATAACTGGGAATCGGTAATCCACCTCTTCTTGAGTTCATATTAGCACCACTACTCTGATCATGTAATTTTTTATCATCCAAATAAGCACCAGTACCGAGCCTTTTTTGTGAATCATAAGGACTTATTTGGCTAACACCACTTGCTCTAGGTGCCAGTGGATCAAAATTACCAGAAATACCATACCCCTCTACAAAAGGTTGCTGATTATATTGCATGTAAATAGGATCACCAAAAGAATGCTGTACAGGAAATCCAAACTGCCCAAGATACTTGTTTGCATGTACCATTTCAGCTCCATGCGATATACTACCCCCGGTTGAAACCCCTGGTGCTAGCAGATTATAACTGGAACTAGTAGCCCCATCAACAGCAAATGGTACAGCACCATGAGGAGGGTATGCAGAAACATATGGAGGAATACCTGTTGGATTTAAAGTGTATCCACCAACATATTGAGGAGAAAAGATGCCTGAGGACTGCATGTTAGTGTAAAATGGATTCGCAGAGGTTACATAAGCTGCTGCTGTAGCGTATAGGGGAGGTGTAAGCCCAGATGATTGAAGTAGTGGCTGGACATCAGAGAACTTACTCTTATTCTGAGGAAATTGTTCCCGACCAATGTAGGTTGCGTTTACACTTTGAGAATTGGCACTAGGAACTTCATAGGGATTGTTTGGTTGTGGGATTATCTGGTGTTGCACCAAATTGTTCTGGTAGTCGGTCTTCCAGTTTTCTTCATAACTCGGGCTTTCTGAATTTGGTAGATTGGATACACTAAGTGTCTTTAACTGAGACTCAATAGTTGCAACATCTAAGTCACTAGAAACAACGCTTGCTGTAAATTCAGGTGATGATGAGCTAGCAACGGGGGTGTGGGCATCGACACTTGGTGACACCCTAATATCATCTGCACCTGCAGTAGGTTTAGCAGACTCTACTGCAGTAACAAGGGGGTCATTAGTAGAACTGGAACCGGCTTCTAAGCCAATTGGTTTGTCCACCAATCCATGATTTACAGAAAGGGAATTACTATATACAGGTGACATGGTGCGAGGAAAATCTTCCTGAAAGTTATAATTTTGAACAAAAAAATTATGTATTCACAGTCACAACTTCAGTCGGGTTGAGGCAACGAAGAGCCAAGTACTTAACAACTTACAACATGAGAAAAAGAAAATGCCATAATAACGGGATTACTATTAAAAGGTATGGGAAAATAAAGGGAATAAAATATTAAAAAATATACTGTTGAGATTGTCAATATTTATGTAAATAATATATTTAGATTATCAGAATATTAGATAATTAGGATAGACTTGATTCCGTAGTTATGTAATTAATGTTGTGATTGTATATTGATTCTCTACGAGCCGAAATAATAAAATCTCTGTGGTGTATTTCAAACACATGGTTTTAGGGTTTTAGCATATGTCTCTCTCTCTTCTCACTCTCTTAACATATATTCAAATGTAATAAAATAAAGGGAAGCTGAATTAAAATAATCACCTTAATTAAATCAACCGCATTTTTGTGCTGTGATGCCGGTGAAGCTGAATCTTGTCTACGCCATGTCAGACTTCCCTTGGTTGTTTCATTTTCATATGGCTGTTGCGGTGAATCGTCCTCAGACTCCTCCTTGTGCGTTGAAAGGGTCCTTTGTGGTAAATGTAAAGAACTTTTACTGCTATGATCTGCAGAAGACAATCCCCAATTATTTCTAAAACTACCAATATGATGCCCTGGATGGCGATTGTCCCAGGAAGTAAGTGGGGGAGGAAGTCTGGGGTTTAGGTTGACATTGGAACTGTAATATGTCAAATAAGCTGGATCAGCTCGTAATTGTTCTTCAAACTCATAATTCTTCACATCTCTGCTCAGAGTTGTCAACCTTGAGTTGTAGGTTGTCTTCTGCTGAGGTAATAGGTTTTCTATGGCCATAAATGATCCTTCCATGCTGGGAGGCGCACTGCCACTACGATTGGGTGCCACATCCTTTCCACTGCCATGGAACCTATGGCCCTTCAAAAGTATGCCCAAATCCTCTTTCACCATATTATGAGATGACGGGCTAAAAGTTGAAGCTTCCTTATGAGATGGCCATTTCCCCCCAGCTTCTGAGATTCTAATTAAACTCTCTGTTGCCATACTACTGGAAGATTAGTTTTCCCCTTCTTTTGTATTGGAAATCAAAAATATTACATTGTCTCCTAAAGTGTGACCAATATTATTTGATCAGTATAAGCATCTAATGTGAAATATTATAAAATTAGGCTTGAAAAATAAAATGGTGGAGTTCACGAAACTATAGCTCCAATCAGTTAATACCATGAATAGTGACAAAAGATATTTAATTGAACCATTTATATAACTTTGCACTACCATCATGTAAAAATTCGATTTTGCTGAAGTCACCCACATACCAATACCAATTAATATAAAGTTAAATGATGATAATGTCATGTTCATTAAATTCATAGTAACTATCAAAGGAAATATGAAAGACTTGAAATCATACAGAATTGGGGCTTTGGATGAAATGTTAGGCATCCATCCCACCTTTCACATGGACGTGCCTCACAACAATCCTTTCAAATAAGCATAAATTATATGAAGAGGAAAGCACACGCTCTTTATAACCGGTCCATCTTTAAAAAGACAACCTTCTTTTAAAAAAAAGTGATCAATTTAGGAGACAGATGGGTTGAGTTTTTAAGAATGCGCCAGCCATAGAGAGTGTGTTGAAAAATTTGCTCAAAAAAGTGTATCGCTAGCATTCCTCATTACACAAATATATAATCCAGGCAGTGACTCAACCATATCAGGAGCAACCCTATACACCCATATTACAATTGAACACAGACAAAGTATAAGATGAATATTGGGAGAAAAATCATAATATCCAAAAAATAAATATACTGTACCAAAAAAAAAGGAGTGAAAATAAATGAAATACCAAAAAACTCCCAATACCAAATTCAGCACTAAAAATAACAGAGCTAAGCATGCTTATGAAGCTTCCAAGTCCTATACAGTCAAATCTTGTGAAACTAAGACTCTCACCACACAAGCAGTAAGTGCATAATTCAATCCCTTTATCAGACACCCCAAAGAATAACACCTCAATGAATCTATTCCTTCAGCTTTCAGATGAAAAAAAAAAACGGATAAAGAAAAAAGGATGATCCTTAAGGATGAATTCCCCTAACAACACGACGAAAGACAAACTTATTTTACTGGTCAAACTAATACACCTTTCTCGTTGACCAAACAACGGGAAAAACAAAACTCTAATTTGCCCTCAATTCCATAACCACGATCATCACCACAAAAGCACTACACGCAAATTCGGATTCAGAAACAACAATTCAACACAAGGAACGTAAATTGCATGCATGCACATGTTTAAATTGAGAAGAAAGACAGAACCTTAAATCGTAGAGGAATCTCAGGTAGTGGAGAAACACTGTTTCAAAACCCTAGATTCTCAGAAAGAGAGAGAGAGTGATGATGTTGAGAAATTGGAGCGTTGAGTTTTGTTTATTTCGAGGGGCGTTAATGTGTAACAGTGTAAGACTGCTGCTAGTGTGGACGAGGAGGGGATTTTTTCACTTTATAAATATTTTTTCTTTGAAAATTGCGTCTATTTATGGATAACAATATAAAAAAATAATAAAAAAGGGGTAATTCCACGCAAGTGTTTTGATGTTTCTTTCTTCTGTTTGGCTTGATTTGTGTCATGTGATGATGTGAGGAAGAATGGGACAAAGATGGAGAAAGTGGCCAAATTCATAATCATCATGAGTATCATTGCGCCTACACAATGAGTATTATTTAATTTAAAATATTTATATAAAAAATGTATCATTTAAGACTGCTGCTAGTAGCACCTCGTTGTAAAAAAAACGCACAATGCATGAGTAATATTTAATTTAAAATATTTATATAAAAAAACGTATCATTTAAATTTTTAAGTCAAAAATATTTTGGTCAAGAATTTATCATTTAAATCTTGGAAAATAAAAGTACATTTAAAATTGGGGTGCTTCTAGGGTGAAAGAGCAAATTAAATCTTTCACCGGTGAAACACTAAAATTGACCGTTGGATGTAGTATAAAAATTCATCAATGGTTGAGATTTAATATTGGTTGATTCAATCTTAACCATTCATAGTATTTTAAACAATATCCAACGGTCAATTTTAGTGTTTCACCGGTGAGAGATTTGATTTGCTCTTTCACCCTAGAATCACCCTTGGGTGCTTCTAGGGTGAAAGAGCAAATTAAATCTTTCACCGGTGAAACACTAAAATTGACCGTTGGATGTAGTATAAAAATTCATCAATGGTTGAGATTTAATATTGGTTGATTCAATCTTAACCATTCATAGTATTTTAAACAATATCCAACGGTCAATTTTAGTGTTATACTTGGAATAAAATATTAATTAATTTCTTTATTTATATTAAATTTATTTTGTAGCTTTGTGTGTTTTTTTTTACGTGACCAAGACACCAATAGTTTGGTAGGATAGAGCTGCAATCTCTGATGAATGAGGGCATTGTTAATTGTTAATTAAAATTCACAATGCAAGTGCACACAATTCACATATAATTTTGGTGCACAAATTCCAATTCATCATGCAATAAGGCAACAATAATACAATGACTCTCATCTTCTCTGATGCTCTCATTCTCCTCTTCTTCTTCTTGCTATATAGTTGTGGTTATTCTCATAACACGTTATCAACACGAAACTTTACCATATGATTGACAGTATAATCATCTTGAATATATATTACAAGAATAATTTTTCTCCTTCTTCTTCTCACTATCTTTTAATCGCGATCTTTTTACTATCGTTCAATTGTGATCATGTTTATGTTTTATCTCATTTTGTATTTATTTATCATTGTTGATGTTGCTGAAAATTTGTGATATAGTTCCTGAAGAACAATAAATCCATTATACGAGCATCCCTGAAGAATTGCACAAATAATTGTTTCTATGTATCATTGTTTTTGAAGATTTATGATATAGTTCCCGAAGAACTCAAAATTTTAATATTCAAGTATCTCTACAGGATTGTTCAAAGTATGATTTTTTATCATCGTTGAAGAAGTTGTGGTATAGTTCCTGAAGAACTAATAATTTAATATTCAAGCATCCTGAAGGATTGCACAAAATATATTTGTCTTTGGTCATCTCTTATGAAGATTTATGGTCAAGTTCATGAAGAACTACACCTTTGGACCATGACTGAAATCTATAAGATCTTAATTAGTATATTAATTGAAGCAAAGAAAATTAAGAGAAAAGACATATAATTATGTCTCAAATATTCTCATGTAATAGGAAATAAGAAATTATTTTGAAGAATATTGTGAGTTTATATTATGTGTTTTGGTGACCAAAAGAAAACTCACAAACCACTTAATGGATTGAAATTCATTCCTAGAAATGAATGATTCACATTATAATTTTACAACAAAGGTTGTTGTGATGATCATTGATGTGGTAAATGTTATCGTTACCCTATTTAAATTTCATTAGTATATGATCTGTGATTATGATCTTTCTATTGGTGTAAATCTCTCAAATTTTTAGAACGAATACATATGGTGATATTTGTGGGCCAATACACCCACCATGTGGACTGTTTAGATATTTTATGATTTTAATTGATGCATCAACTAAATGGATACATGCATTTGTCATCGACTCACAACTGGAAGTTTGTCAGATTGTTTTCTATTCTTACTTCACTAAGAGCTCATTTTGGTAAATTACCTAGAAAGCATCACACGAGTATTGTATGTCTATTAGATTTGATATTGGACATCATGTAACATATGCTCATTCATAAAATGGTCTTGAAAAACCACTCTTTAGACCTCTAAAGTTAATTATATGACCAATACTTATGAGATCAAAACTTCTAATTTCTACTTGGGAACATGCAATTTTGCATGCTGCAACTTTGATTTGCATCAGGTTAACAAGTTATCATAATTCTTCTCTTTTACATTTGGTTTTTGGTCACGAACCTAATATTTCCCATGTTAGAATTTTTGGATGTGCGGTGTATGTTCCAATTTCTCCACTCACAATGCACTATGATGGGTCCTCAAAGAATTTTGGGAATATATATTAGATATAGATATCTACGTATAATAAAGTATCTTAAGCTAACAATTGGGGACTTTTTTATAGTCCGGTTTGATGATTATCATTTGATGAATTAAATTACCCAAATTTTGGGAGGAGAAAATAAGCAACTGAAAAAAGAGATCAATTGGAATGAATTATCATTGTCTGATCTTGATCATCGAACTAAACAAAAAGAGATCAATTGGAATGAATTATCATTGTCTGATCTTGATCATCGAACTAAACAATAAGAAATATAAGTTCAAAAGATAATTTATTTGCAAAGCTTAGCAAATCATCTACCAAATGCACTCACCGATCCAAAAAGTGTGACCAAATCATATATATCAATTGTTAATGCTCCAATAAAATGGATGTTCCTATTGAACAATATAATATTGCAAACTAGTCTTAACCACGCCCGAAGCGTGGTAGACAAATCGGCTCCAAAGATAAAAAGTTTCGAACAAGAAAATGAGCTAAAAAGAAAGATGGTCCAAGCAAGGATATAAAATTCTAAAAAGAGTCTTCAAACATAATTGACATTTCAGTTCCAGTAGAACTGATCAAGTACTCAAAAAATTCTAAAATTAAAGAGATCACAATGAATTATGTCAAAAATGAAATACAATGGAACCGAAATGAAGTCAACGTTGATAATGGTTTCACATATAATATAGCGCTAAATGTGATAAATGAAAATGTCATGAACCAAAGTCTATTAAAGATTGTAAACAAAGTGAGAATTGGTCAAAATTGAAAGATGAATTTGAAACAAAATTAAACTCGCTATACAAGTAAAAAGTTTTTGGACCTGTCGTCCAAACACCTGAAGGTGTGAAACTAGTTGGATACAACTTTTTTTGTGAAAACCGAATGAGAGTGGTGAAATCATGAGATACAAATCTCGACTTGTTGCTCAAGGGTTTTCGCAAAGACCTAAAATTGATTTTGATGCGACATATTCACCTATAGTGGATGTAAGTACTTTTCGATACTTAATTAGCCTTGTAGCACATGAAGAGCTCAATTTGCACATGGTGAATGTTGTTACAACATAATTGTATGGCTCATTTGATAGTCATAATTAAATAAAGATCCTTGAAGGATTTATTATTCAGTGACACGCTTTTCAGACTCTCGAGATGATTACTCAAATTGCATCAGTCCCTTCATGAGATAATATAATTTGAACGCATGTGGTATAATCATCTCAATTCATTTTTATAAATGAGGGATACAAAAAATTACATTACTTGTCCATATAGTTTTCGGAAAAGATCAAGAAATGAATTTGTTATAGTTTGCTATTATTGGAACTCCTAAAGAGCTTTCAAAAATTACAAATTGCTCAAAGAAATAATTCTATATGAATGACATCAAATTATATATGAAGGATTTTCAGGTTGAACCTATGATTTATCTCTACATGGAAAATCCCAGAAGGATTCAAAATATAAAGAAATATCTTTATATAAATTATTTTGAAAAACAAAGTTTTGTCATGATCTGGAGACCGAATATTTAGCTAGTTAAATTTTTGTCTAACAAGTTATAATTAACTAGTTTTTGATTGACTAAAGATAAATTACTTATATTAAGTACATGAGTTGTGTGGTAAGAAAATAACAAATATTTTGGTTTTGAAGACTATAACCTAGCACTATATATGAAAGCATACATGCATTTTTTACTACATGCTACATTGCTTGATATGATAATATTATGTGATAATTAGTAGTAATATAGTTCATCACAAACCAAAATACATCAGGAAAAAAAATGCAAGATGCATAGAATTTTATGTTTGACTATTTTAATGAATAAATCATTTTATTTATTGTTATACCCCAATTTTGTCCGATCTTTTTATCGCAATTGTTTTAGCCCCTGTGTCACAAGTCCATGGCATTTCGAGCGCTGCTTTGTTTTAATTTGGACCGGATTGTCCAATTGGGCCTATGTCCAACATTTTGGGCTAGAGTTTTAGTGGTTTTTCCAATTGGGCCTAAGTCTAATCTTTTGGGCCTGATTTTGTTAGCTTGTCTAATTGGGCTTACGCTTAATATTTTGAACCAGTTTTTAATAAGCGGGCCTATGTCTAATATTTTGGGTCGTTTGTCTATTTGGGCCTACATCTAACTTTTGGGCCAGTTTTAATAAATGGGCCTGTGTCCGGTATTTTGGACCTAATTCAGCCATTTTGATCAAAAAGCCATAAAAAGAATAATAATAAAATAAAATCAAAATTTAAAAAATATTACAATATTAATATATACAAAAGTCCAAAAATACAAAAAAATAAAAACCCAAAAATACAAAATATATAAAATCCGAAAATACCTAAAAATAGAAAAAGAAGCAAAAAGAGGGCGCCTAAAAAAAACAGCTGCTGAACCCTAGCCCCTTTTCTTGCTCACCAAGCACCCACCTTCTCCAACCCAAGCCTAAAACCTGCAAAATAGGAAACAAAAGATGGAGAATGATCAAAAAATTGATTCAAAACCCTAAAATTTGTCTATATAAACAAGCTGGATTCAGACCCAAATTCAAAAAAGAATACACAAAACTAGACGAAAATTCAGAACCAAAAGATTAGGGTTTCACGCTGAAACCCTAATCACAAAACACTAAAAAGGGTCCAGAAACAGAAGCAGTAAGGGTAGTTCGAGAAGCAGCAACAACAATTAGAAAATATCAGGAATAGCAAAAGGCAAATATCAGAAGCTGGAATAAAGGTTGGTACTTCAATAAAATAAAATTAGATCGTTAGTTTTGTTTTTAGACCCTGGGATTGTTAAAAATAGGATCTCTTTTTGAACACAAAATCTGTCCATAACTGTAAAGAGATAGAATTAGGAGCTCTTTTGAAAAGAAAGATAAACCGAACGGGTAGATGATGATTTAGAGTCTTAAAAATTGCTAGGAGATAAGAAGTTAGAACTATAAAAAGCAAAAAAAAAAACTTAGTAAAATATACCCTTCAGATTCCGACCACCGTAGACGGTGGTCGTTGGCCGTGAATCACCACCTTTACCGTCGCTCCATGGCTTTTGAGAACGAAATTAATGTCTTCAAACTCTGTCACCGTCGTGAATCTCACCATCACCGCCTCGTGGACTGTCGCGAAGCCTCGTAGAAACCGCTGCCGTCGCCGACCAAATAGCAGCCGGCCATCGTCGTTGCTCCCCTTGTCGTCGCCGGAACCCACGCCCTTCTCTTCCCCCTTCGTGTTTCTCTCACCATCTCCATAACCCTCTCTCTCCATAATTGTCGCGCAGCATCCCGTCTCTGGCGAAGCCCCTCCACTGCCGGCGTCCAGTTCTCTCTTCTCTCCCTCCTATTTTCGTTCTCCCTCTCATTTTCCACGAAGCCTTCTTTCTCTCGTTCACTCTCCACGAACTCTCGCCCTCTCTTTTGCCGAAAATTTCGCGTTCTCTCTCTCTCTCTCTCCCCATTCTGGTCGTTGCGGCGCTGAAAGGGTAGGAAAATGAGAATTAGGTTTAGCTTTTGTTTGTTGCCTTATATAGTCTAGGTTATTTCACTTTCTTTTAATTTTTAATTTTTAGTTCAGCTTACCAATCACACCCCTCATTTTCAGTCATACAATACCCCATGAAATCCCTGATTTTTGTAGACTTTAAGCCCATAACACGAAAATTGGGATGCTGCTAAGCACACCTCCAGTTTTAATAATACAACCCTCATGTAATTTGCACCCCACTTTTAACTGTTGCACCCCTTTTTCGTTTTGTCATTTATTTCTCCCAAAAAATGATTTCTTTTTCCAAAAACCTATAAAAATCCAAATAAATAAATAATCTCTAAAATAAATAGGGGACTAAGTCGACTGTACAGTCGGGTTAGTCATCGTTCTAGAATGAATGAGCTGTACAGCTCAAGAGTTCTAGAACCCCTAAAAAAATAATTAATAAACTTTTTTTTTCCAAAAAAACAAAAAGAGGATTAAGTCGGCCGTACAGCCGGGTTAATTAGTCATCGTTTTAGGATAAATGAACCGTACGACTCAAGAGTCCTAAAATCTCTATTCAAATAAAATCAAACCAACACACATCAAACCATTTTCCAAACTTCACAAACTCCATTTTTATAAAATAGGGGACTAAGCCGACTGTACAGACGGGTTAGTTATCGTTCTAGGACGACTGAGCTGTACAGCTCAATAATCCTAAAACCCCTATATTAAAAAAAAATACCAACCAACAAACTTTTTCTACCCAAGAACTACGTAGCTTTGATTTCTCCATCACACCTGGAGATACGTAGGAGCAGGGGCCCACTCCTGTCAAGCACAAAAAACTAAATTTTTCATTAAATATTTTTTTCTTTTTGATTCAAAATAAAAGGGGTAAAATAAACGTTTTAAAAATTAACTTTCTTTTTATACAACTAATTAGCAGGTAACCTTCCTTAGGAAGGATGTCGTGGGGTGCTCACACATTCCTCATGCATAACTGACTCCCGAACCCAAATCTGGTCTCAAGGACCCTTATCCAAACTCAAAGGGATTTTCCAATATTTGCCCTTAAAACTAAACTTTGGTGGCGCCTTCATTTTTGAACCTTCGAGGAATCCTCACCCGGATTTTTCGGTCGCTACATTTATGTTCCACAAATTAACCATGCAGATACAAAGTATTTTTTTGATCTAGATCAAGTAGATTCCAAGTCAGATATTATCTACAAGCAATGACATTGGAATATCATTATGATCTATAAGATAATCTATAATTCTTGCTTCTTCTTTTCACGTTCAAATACCAACAATTCAAGGAAAATATCCAGAAGATAATACTGACCGCAAATCTCCATTAAAAGAGGATATATTACAACTGATAGAGCGGACTAGATTGATCCATATGCACTCGAGAAGAAACTCCAGATGTTTGAATTCATATTCATAAGTGATGCTTCAAACGGGGGGAGAAAAACTACATTCCTTTTCCCATTTCCATGGTTTTGTCACATTGGGTTTTCCTGAAAATGTTTTTAACGATGCGGTTTTCACAGAAAGGGTATTGTACTCTTCACTAGGATTTTTTTCACACTGAGTTTTTTTTTCTAATAAGGTTTTAATGAGGCATATCCTTGATGGACATTTAAAGGGGGGTGTTATGAATAATATGATATTAGTGGATGTCCACTATTATGCTTCCACATTCACGTTACTCCCTTTAGGAATTTTGTTGTTAGTGGCTTTTTTATGATTGATCATTCACTTGCCAATTTACACTATATAAATAGGACCCATTCTTATGTGTAGTGACACACTTGTGAAGAGAATAATACATAGACTCTCTCATCTTCTCTCATTCTCACATTCTCTTATTCTTCTTATTGCTATAATTTTGCTTATTTTCATAATAAAAATGAGATTTAATTACATTTTCAAACAATATTAGAAATTATTGACACCCAAAAAATTCTAAGTTGTTGGACGAGGGGAAAAAGGGAAGCCGAGGTTAGGACGTAGTCGAGGCCATGTAGGGTGAGGCATTGAGACAAGAGGCCTTGATAAAAATAGTACTTGCCAGACGGATAATTATGGGGGAAAGCTCGGTCTGAGAGGTTTTAAGGATAAACTAAAGAGGCTTAGACACCGAGGGTATGATAAAGTATACCGAGGAACAAAAATCGGCTAAGGAACTAAGGGCCAAAGGCATACGAAGTAACGTTGCCGAGAAGGATTTTGGCCGAGGAGAGGAAGCTTGCTTGGAGCGCAAGGGTTCAATGCACGTGGACAAAGTAAGCGTTGGAGCGGTTAAAGTCACCAAACAAAAGAATACCGTGGAAATAGGAACAAAAGTCACCAACCAACCCATAACCCATGACCCAACTCACTCCTCCACCAAAACCCTAATTCTCCCCACCAAACCCTAGTCAAATTACCCCCCCTTACCCTAAAAATCATCCACATTCAATCCCCCCCTTTTCCCTAAAATTTGGCCACATTCACTCTCCTAAAAATTCGCCCCACTCCCCCTTTTTCCTCCTTGGAAATTGCATTTTTTTTCCTTTCCCACACTCCACCTCTCCTCTTTTTTCTCAACTCCCACTTCCCCACATTTCTCTTCCCTATACACGCCTTTCCCCTCTCTCTTCTCTTCCTACGGCTCACTCTCTCTTTCTCACACCCACTCACTTCACTTTCTCTTTCTTTCATCTCTCACATCACTCATCACTTCCTCTTCCCTTCTACGACTCTCACTCTCCTTCTCTCACACTCAACCTTCATTTTCTCTTTCTTTCTCCATCACACACAACTCACACTCAACCTCTCATTCTCTCCCCATCCCTACGACCCATCTCTCTCACACTCTCCATCATTTTTTTTTCCTTCACATCTCTCTCTCTCACTCACGGATTCACTCTCATTTCTCACACAAAAAAAAACCATCTCCTCTGCCATGCCCATACCCCTTCACCAACTACTCCCTAAAACCCTAAATCACGAAATCTCTACCCCTCTCTGTCTCAATCTCAGTCAAAACACTGTGCAAGGTAAGGTGCAGTCAGAAGAAAACCAAGAAGAAAACACCCCTGGTGGTATAAATAGGAGGCCAAGACCATGAAGCAAGGGAGGAATTTTTTTTAGAGAAAGGAAGAAGAAGAGAAGATTTTCGAAAAAAAAAGAGAAGAAAAAGGAGAGTCTAGGTTTTGTTTAGAAAAAGAGAGTTTGAGAGTTTTTTTTGTTCACTGTATTCTTCTTCTCCCTTTCATAAATTTTATTTTTTTTAGTTTCAAATTCTGTTGTATTGAGGAAATCCGAAGAAAAAAAAACTTCTCCTTCAACATTTCCGAATTTTTCTTTGTTTAAGGTATTGTAATGTAATATTTTATTTAATTATTACTGTTTTATTTTTTTAGTTGCTATAATTTTGTTCATGTAAATAAGTATTGCTGTTTTTTATTTTTAATGTTGTTGCTGTTTTTTTTCATTTTTGTTGCTGTAATTTCGTAAATTCTTTTTTTTTAGATATTATTGTTGCTGTTTTTTTTAAATATTGTTGCTGTTTTTATTTTATTTTTAATATTGTTGCTGTTTTTTTATTTTTTTTTTTGTACTGTAAATTCGTAAATTCTTTTTTTTAGATATTATTGTTGCTGTTTTTTATTTAAATATTGTTGCTGTTTTTTATTTAAATATTGTTGCTGTTTTTATTTTATTTTTAATGTTATTGCTGTTTTTTTTATTTTTGTTGTTGTAAATTCGTAAACTCTTTTTTTTAGATATTATTGTTGCTGTTTTTTTATTTAAATATTGTTGCTGTTTTTTTTTAAAATTGTTGCTGTCATGTTTTTTTAGATTTTATTATTGCTGTTTTTTTATTTAGTTGCTGTTTTTTTTATTTAATTTGGTTGCTGTTTTTAAACATATTAAAATGTTGCTGTTTTTTATTATTTAAATTGTTGCTTTTTTTATTTAAATATTAATGTAATTTTCGGATTAAAATAAAGTTTTTTTAAAAAAAAAATGTTTTTTTTTCCTTCCAAAATAAATGGTTACTAATACCACTACCTTCATAAAAAAAAGGGAATAATAACAATAATTATTTAAACAAAAAAAACAGCAAAAGGCACCATTTTCATAACCATGACAATTATTTCAAAAAAAAAAGGAGAATATTTCTTTATAAATTCGCAAATCTTTTTCTCACCGAATGTTTTCTTCTAACGTAGGTAGTAATCAAACCCAAACCGTTTTTTGAAATAAATTAACGAACCAATCAGTCAAAGAAAGGTCAAACAATCGTTTTTTCTTTTAGCGTCAAACCGCTATTCGCACCCCCCACATTTTAGTAATACGGCACTCCCCGCTTTCAGCCCAACTTTTGCGCAAGGGCCCAGAAGCCCAAACAATGTTGTTTTGGACTGATACTAAGCACACCCCCCATTTTTTATACAATATCCCTGTTGCTCGCACCCCCTTTTTACTATTACCCATTCCGCTTTTATTTACACCATATTGTTCCCAAACCGTTTTTTTTCTTTCAAGCAATCAAACTCGCGTAAAAAAAAAACAGGTTGTTACTAATGGTCACTCTGAGCTTAGCTTGTTTGACCGATAGGGCTAACCTTCTTTTTTCAAAGCGGATTAGTAGCGGTGATCACTCTGAATTTATTCGTTTGATCATCGCAAACACACGCCTAAACTTCAAAAAAGGGACTTTCAATCAACAAAAACACACACACAAACATAATCTCAAAAATCCTTTTTTTTATCACGCTTCCCAGCAAGCCCTTTTTCGAACAAAATGCTCGATCACAAACCGGGTATTTATAGCGGTCACTCTGGGCCCGCTCGTTTGAACACTGTAAACATCCTCTTTTTCGAATAAGCCATTAGCGGTGACCACTCTGGATTTATCTGTTTGGTCACCAAGAACGGCCTCTAGTTTTCGCAAGCTTTTCAATAATTAAAAAATACCAACACACAAATGTTTTCTACCCAAGAACTACGTAGCTTTGATTTCTCCATCGCACCCGGAGATACGTAGGAGCAGGGGCCCACTCCTGTCGAGCGCAAAAAACTAAAATTTTTATTAAGTCTTCCTTTCCGATTTTTTTTGCAAATAATAAAAAAGGGTAAATTAAAATGTTTTCTTTAAACTAATTTTTGTACACATTAAATTAAAAGGTAACCTTTTTTAGGATGTTGCGGGGTGCTAGTACCTTCCCCGCACTTAATCGACCCCCGAACCCAAAAACAAAGGTTTTTTCAATGTTTTCCTAAAAATAAATATTGATGGCGGCTCCATTGTTCAAAAGCAACGAAGAATCCCTCCTCCGGATTTTTCGGTCGCCTACAGCTGGCGACTCCGCTGGGGACTATTTAAGAGGGTCAAGCCTAATTTAGTCAAATGTGTAGATTATTATTAATTTAAGTACTTTATTTACCCTTAGTCTTTCTATTAGCACGTCCATTTCATTTATCTGTTTATTTGCTTTATTGAACCTTAGGGTAGAAGACCTTTGTACTATTATCTGTATTTCTTTTGCAGCATGGGTAGTTTAGGTTGCTTATATCACGCACATCACCTACACATTGCACACACTCTTGAGCGGGGCCCTATACCCGGGTCTAAAAAAAAAACTAGGACGAGTGGAGACGATTAGTGTCAGTCATTCTGGATTTTATCTGTCTGACTCTCATGAAAGCCTCAACCAGAGTACGCTCTTTTGTGGTATCTCACACCAGGTAGCTCGCTATCGTTGTGGGTCATATCACGAAGGAGATTTCAGCTCTGGAGACCCTTGTGAGGAAGTGATTAGAGCCACCTAAGAGATTGATCACACAAGTAGCCCTAGACCGTGACCTATGTATAAGACATCATCTGTTTAGGACACAAGGGCAATTCACCTACCCGATGCATCATCGCAGATTTTTTTTTTTTTTTAAAAAAAAAAAAAATCATCAAGCCATAAAAAAAAATCATCTATCCCCTTTTCCTTTTTACGTGTATATGATGAGACACATAGTTAATGCTTTCTCAAAGTTGAATCACCAAAAAAAAAAACTTCTTTTTTTAACACGTGTAACATCATTCTTCTTTCATCCATCATACAAAATCATTATTTCAAAAAAAAAATGATAAAAGTCCTTACATGCATTCATTTCATTAAGCATACACATACATGTTCCCATTCATTCACTTGTCCATGCATCACTCATATTTTCATCCATTCATATACTCATATCATGTACCCTATCAACAGAGAGTAAAAAAAAAAAAGAAAGCAAGCTGGTGCGTCAACATCGCTATTGGACTCGTTCTCAGGCTAGAAACATGGAAGAAAATCAGGACAATCCGCCTCAAGATAACCCAGATCAAGGCAATCCACATCAGAACCTAGGCAATCAAAGGCTTAGGGCAGAAATAGATGGGATGAAAGAACAGATGGTTGAAATCTTAAAGGTTTTACAAGCTTTGAGGGGCAAAGACACAAGTGAAGATGTCTCCGCTGGGAACACGGAAAATCAAGTTACCAACCCTCCTCCTCCCAATGGAGTCGGGATCCCGCATACAATGCCCCCTACTGGGCCAAATGGCCAAGGTTACATATGGCCTCCTTACGGACTTCCACAAGGTTACACACCCCCGACAGTCGATGCTAATCCAGAAGACGGTCCCTCGGGAGTCGTGGGCCAACAACAGCTTACACCGACGGGTCACGATGGTAATTCGGGGGCACCACAAGTTCAAAACCCGAAACCCGTCATCGAACCACAAAGACTCCCACTTGGCTGCCCCCCACCGCCGATAGTTGACGCTCAAGCTCAGGGTTCTGACCTCAGGAATCCCACTCATTCACATACCCCAAATGTGAACCCAGCCATAGTTCCGATAATTCATCCTTACTATGGTATGAGTGGGATCCCTCACAATTACTCTATGGAGAACCCTCAAGCTAAAGACAAACTACAAATGCTTGAGGAAAGGTTGAGAGCAGTTGAAGGATCCGATATTGGGGCAACCGGCGCTTATGACTTGTGTCTCGTCCCTAATGTAGTCATTCCTCCCAAATTCAGGGTGCCAGATTTTGATAAATACATAGGTGTAACCTGTCCTGCTAGCCATCTGACCATGTATTGTAGAAAAATGGCTGCCTTTGCACATGATGATAAACTGCTCATTCACTACTTCCAAGACAGTCTAGCTGGGGCAGTCTCAAGATGGTACATGCAGTTAGAACGCAACCACATTCGATGTTGGAAAGATCTGGCCGATGCTTTCCTCAAGCAATATAAATACAACATCGACATAGCTCCTGATAGAGCACAGTTGCAGAATATGGTGAAAAGAAACCATGAATCATTCAGGGAGTACGCCCAACGTTGGAGAGGACTAGCAGCGCAGGTGGCACCACCTTTACTGGAAAAGGAGATGGTATCCATGTTCAGGGACACTTTGCAGTCACCCTTCTATGACAGGTTGATTGGGAGTGTATCCTCTAACTTCTCAGACATGGTCACCATAGGGGAAAGGTTAGAAAGCAGAATGAGAAACGGGAAAATTACTCACGGTTCAACCGAAAACGATGAAGGAGAAACCAATTCCATAGCAGGACCAGGGAAAGCCTCTTACGCTTCCAAAAACCGTCCCCAAGCCCTGCGCTTCTCTACCCAAACCAGTAGAATCTATGGGCCACCAAACTATCCAGAAAGGAAACATGTACCGTTTGATCCAATTCCCGTATCCTACTCAGACATGTTCAAACACCTCACCAGTCACAACTTAATCTCCCCCCGCCCGATGAGACCTATTGAACCTCCTTTCCCGAGGGGCTACGACCCAAATGCCACATGCGATTTTCACGCAGGCGCAATTGGGCATTCAGTGGAAAACTGCAAGGCGCTGAGACATGTGATTCAGGATCTGATCGAATCCAAATGGTTGAACTTCAATGAAGGCAATAACCCCTTTCTAGGGGCATGAAGAGTCATTTGTCAATGCTATTGAAGGCGTTCAAAATGCTAGAGAGGACATCATCATCCTCGTGCGCCGTTATCCTGCATCTGAAGCACTTATGAATTGGGGGACCGTCGATTTTCTTGTGATTTTCAGTTCAAAGTAATTTTCTTGTAATGCAATCCTATGGCTCTGCCCAAGGCCTTAGGACATTTCAATAAGGGCACACATGTTTCTTTTCAGTATCAATATTAATAAAATAGCATTTTGAATTCTCCCATAAACTTCTTCGCTCATTCGCTCGATTCGCTTCTTCTTCCATCCTTTTTCAATTTCTACTAATGCAGATCTAAATAAGTTGTCCTTGAAAATAACAACATCGTTGACTCATAACTTCGATCAGCCCAAAATAAGGAAGATGTAGAAGATAACTGAGAAAACTCCTCCAGAGGTAATGAGAATAATGAAGCAGGAGGATGAAGTGGTCCAGCTTCTCGTGGAATCAAGTGAGATGATTAACTTGGGAACGAGAGAAAGCAAAAAGATGTTACAATGAACATCACACCAAAAGGGCAGTGAATCAAGAAAATTCACTCGCATTACTTTGTCTGACACAAGATACCCACCGGTGTAAGAAAATCAGTGATTGTCAATAAATTTGGTCTGTCGTTACAACCTTCCAAGTAAGATCATCGCGAACAGTGGGGAAAGGTTTGTGTGGAGACCCCAAGTCGAGCATCATAACCCCTCCCCGTACCACCCAAAAATGAATGAGGCAGTTGCGGCGACAAACAAAGAATATCAGAGATGATAGTAACCTTCAAATGCTCCTTTTTACCTTACATGGAGATCAGACCTTGTTTCACACTTCAACAGGGGCAACCCCGTGCGATGGAAGTAGCACTTCCATTAAACCTTATCAAACAAAAGGATGGTTGTTTTGTGTCATATCAGAAAAGAGCAAAGAAAGATTAACAGAAAAGGGTTCGTCCCCGACAATTTCAAGGAGACTTGGTGCCCAAGAAAATCATACTCATCCAAAAGGATCCCCGTGGAAGATGGACCCTGAACTATGAAGGACCTTATGCGGTAAAGAAATCATTCTCTGGAGGGGCCCTAACCCCCATGAAAGTAGAGGGCGAATACTTCCCGCCCCCGATGAATTCTGATGCGGTCAAGTACTATGCCTAAAAAATGCATATAGAGAAAAGAGAAAAAATGAGCCAAGAAAAACAAGCTCGCTAGGCTGAAAACCCGAAAGGGCGGCCTAGGCAAAAATTAGAGCGACCCGGTGGATTGAAAACCCGAAGGGGCAATCCAGGCAAAAATTAGGGTCAGGAAGTTGGACTAAATAAATGTTTAGGCAATCAACAAAAGCCGAATAGTGAGTTGATCAAGGTCATGAATACGGGCGGCCAACACCGTTACTTCAAGGACACTAACTACCCAAAGATCTGCTTAGTATTTTTGCCTTTTCGTTTCTTTCAAATTCTTAATATGCTCTCAAGCCGGTGTCCCTTTCGCACACTCGGCTCCAGTCTTAATGTCAAACACTTTCCCTTCTTCTTTATTTTCCCTTGTTTTGAAATGACATTTTATGGTAAGTGATATTGAATTGTGAAACATGTGCATGACTAAAAGCATTACTGATTATTACGAAATTTCTAAAGGTCACATAAACGAGGCGATCTCTCATAAATAAAATTGCAAAAAAAAAAAAAGATAAATACATACAAGATCACTTCAAAAGGCGAATGATAACAATAGGCCGCACTTTGGGCAACTCCCGTATCGTACGTCGAAAGTCCTGCGAGTTGATCAACAAAAAGGAGCAAGAAAGAGCAAAAGAGCAACAAAAAGGAGCAAGAAAGAGCAAAAGAGCAAAGCAAAAGAGTCAAGAAAGAGCAAAAGAGCCAAGCAAAAGAGTCAAGAAAGAGCAAAAGAGCAAAGCAAAAGAGTCAAGAAAGAGCAAAAGAGCAAAAATAGTCGAAAAAAAAAAGAAAAGAAACAAAAGCAAAAAACAAAAGTCGTCCATTACATTTCATTCATCATTCCACTCAAAACCAATCATCACACATGCATACATTACATGCATGTCATATGCATAACATCTGCTGCTTTTCAACTTCAAGTGTCGATCTTTCCAGTTTTTAAAAGTCGACGCGACGAGCATTGATCCTACATCAAACCAAATCACAATGTTAGCACCAAGTCTAGCAGAGATCCTTCATACCAACAACAGTCCTTCAATCCAGATCGCATGTCGCGTTATCGAGCAACCGACCGATCAACCGACCCCAGGTCCTTCAGTTCAGTTTGAATCAACACGTCCAAGCAACGACTTCGAACTCTACCTTCAGATCACTACGTCGACACTGAGCGCGACGGATCATCCGACCCCAGGTCCTTCAGGTAGGTTCGAATCAACATGTCCAAGCAACAACTTCGAGCCATACCACCAGATCGCTATGTCGACACTGAGCGCGACAGATCGTCCGACCCCAGGTCTTTCAGACTAGCTGTGTCAGCCTAAGACTCAGTGTACGTCCTTCGCGGCCGCTCGAAAAAGGCCACCCCACAAGCAGACCGTATTACTAGTACCATAAGCTAGTTGCGCTCCTTCAGACCCATCGGTCCTTCAGGCTTAGGCATGCCCTTCAGACCCCGACGGTCCCTCGGTCAAACTCAAATCGATGCGCCAAGCATTAATTTTGAACTAGACCTTCAGATCCCCAGCGATCCTTCAGATCCCTAGCGATCCCCATTTACCTTCTGTCTAAAGTAACCCAGTTTTCATAAGTTTCAAAAAAAAAAAAAAAACAACAAAAAACCTCAGCCTGACAAAATTAGCGTCTTGTTATCTTTATTTCTATTTTCCTCGAGAAACTCGGAATCCCTCCGATTTCCTAGCAAAATACAAATAAAGAGGGGCAGCTGTAATACCCTAATTTTGTCCGATCAAAAATGAGAGATTTTTTTTTTTATAATAAAAATAATAATCATTTTTATTTTTATGTCATGTATTATTTTATTTTAGTTGCCACAAGTTTTTAACCAAAAAAATATATTAATTAGATGTGTGGAAACAAAAAATAAGCAAAGGAGGAAATGGAGGGGGTCTAAAAAAAGAATGGAGGTGCAATCAGGATTGGGCCATCAGAAACCCAACCCAGCAAAAAATGGCTAGCCCAATTCGCCTAACCCTAGCCCAATTCGCCTAACCCTAAATTTCCTCCACCAAACCCTAACCCATCCAACCAACCCATAACCCATGACCCAACTCACTCCTCCACCAAAACCCTAATTCTCCCCACCAAACCCTAGTCAAATTACCCCCCTTACCCTAAAAATCATCCACATTCAATCCCCCCCTTTTCCCTAAAATTTGGCCACATTCACTCTCCTAAAAATTCGCCCCACTCCCCCTTTTCCCTCCTTGGAAATTGCATTTTTTTTCCTTTCCCACACTCCACCTCTCCTCTTTTTTCTCAACTCCCACTTCCCCACATTTCTCTTCCCTATACACGCCTTTCCCCTCTCTCTTCTCTTCCTACGGCTCACTCTCTCTTTCTCACACCCACTCACTTCACTTTCTCTTTCTTTCATCTCTCACATCACTCATCACTTCCTCTTCCCTTCTACGACTCTCACTCTCCTTCTCTCACACTCAACCTTCATTTTCTCTTTCTTTCTCCATCACACACAACTCACACTCAACCTCTCATTCTCTCCCCATCCCTACGACCCATCTCTCTCACACTCTCCATCATTTTTTTTCCTTCACATCTCTCTCTCTCACTCACGGATTCACTCTCATTTCTCACACAAAAAAAACCATCTCCTCTGCCATGCCCATACCCCTTCACCAACTACTCCCTAAAACCCTAAATCACGAAATCTCTACCCCTCTCTGTCTCAATCTCAGTCAAAACACTGTGCAAGGTAAGGTGCAGTCAGAAGAAAACCAAGAAGAAAACACCCCTGGTGGTATAAATAGGAGGCCAAGACCATGAAGCAAGGGAGGAATTTTTTTTAGAGAAAGGAAGAAGAAGAGAAGATTTTCGAAAAAAAAAAAAGAGAAGAAAAAGGAGAGTCTAGGTTTTGTTTAGAAAAAGAGAGTTTGAGAGTTTTTTTTGTTCACTGTATTCTTCTTCTCCCTTTCATAAATTTTATTTTTTTTAGTTTCAAATTCTGTTGTATTGAGGAAATCCGAAGAAAAAAAAACTTCTCCTTCAACATTTCCGAATTTTTCTTTGTTTAAGGTATTGTAATGTAATATTTTATTTAATTATTACTGTTTTATTTTTTTAGTTGCTATAATTTTGTTCATGTAAATAAGTATTGCTGTTTTTTATTTTTAATGTTGTTGCTGTTTTTTTTCATTTTTGTTGCTGTAATTTCGTAAATTCTTTTTTTTTAGATATTATTGTTGCTGTTTTTTTTTAAATATTGTTGTTGTTTTTATTTTATTTTTAATATTGTTGCTGTTTTTTTATTTTTTTTTTGTACTGTAAATTCGTAAATTCCTTTTTTTAGATATTATTGTTGCTGTTTTTTATTTAAATATTGTTGCTGTTTTTTATTTAAATATTGTTGCTGTTTTTATTTTATTTTTAATGTTATTGCTGTTTTTTTTATTTTTGTTGTTGTAAATTCGTAAACTCTTTTTTTTAGATATTATTGTTGCTGTTTTTTTATTTAAATATTGTTGCTGTTTTTTTTTAAAATTGTTGCTGTCATGTTTTTTTAGATTTTATTATTGCTGTTTTTTTTATTTAGTTGCTGTTTTTTTATTTAATTTGGTTGCTGTTTTTAAACATATTAAAATGTTGCTGTTTTTTATTATTTAAATTGTTGCTTTTTTTATTTAAATATTAATGTAATTTTCGGATTAAAATAAAGTTTTTTTAAAAAAAAAATGTTTTTTTTTTCCTTCCAAAATAAATGGTTACTAATACCACTACCTTTATAAAAAAAAAGGGAATAATAACAATGTTTATTTAAACAAAAAAAAACAGCAAAAGGCACCTTTTTCATAACCATGACAATTATTTCAAAAAAAAAAGGAGAATATTTCTTTATAAATTCGCAAATCTTTTTCTCACCGAATGTTTTCTTCTAACGTAGGTAGTAATCAAACCCAAACCATTTTTTGAAATAAATTAACGAACCAATCAGTCAAAGAAAGGTCAAACAATCGTTTTTTCTTTTAGCGTCAAACCGCTATTCGCACCCCCCACATTTTAGTAATACGGCACTCCCCGCTTTCAGCCCAACTTTTGCGCAAGGGCCCAGAAGCCCAAACAATGTTGTTTTGGACTGATACTAAGCACACCCCCCATTTTTTATACAATATCCCTGTTGCTCGCACCCCCTTTTTACTATTACCCATTCCGCTTTTATTTACACCATGTTGTTCCCAAACCGTTTTTTTTCTTTCAAGCAATCAAACTCGCGTAAAAAAAAAAACAGGTTGTTACTAATGGTCACTCTGAGCTTAGCTTGTTTGACCGATAGGGCTAACCTTCTTTTTTCAAAGCGGATTAGTAGCGGTGATCTCTCTGAATTTATTCGTTTGATCATCGCAAACACTCGCCTAAACTTCAAAAAAGGGACTTTCAATCAACAAAAACACACACACAAACATAATCTCAAAAATCCTTTTTTTATCACGCTTCCCAGCAAGCCCTTTTTCGAACAAAATGCTCGATCACAAACCGGGTATTTATAGCGGTCACTCTGGGCCCGCTCATTTGAACGCTGTAAACATCCTCTTTTTCGAATAAGCCATTAGCGGTGACCACTCTGGATTTATCTGTTTGGTCACCAAGAACGACCTCTAGTTTTCGCAAGCTTTTCAATAATTAAAAAATACCAACACACAAATGTTTTCTACCCAAGAACTACGTAGCTTTGATTTCTCCATCGCACCCGGAGATACGTAGGAGCAGGGGCCCACTCCTGTCGAGCGCAAAAAACTAAAATTTTTATTAAGTCTTCCTTTCCAATTTTTTTTGCAAATAATAAAAAAGGGTAAATTAAAATGGTTTCTTTAAACTAATTTTTCTACACATTAAATTAAAAGGTAACCTTTTTTAGGATGTTGCGGGGTGCTAGTACCTTCCCCGCACTTAATCGACCCCCGAACCCAAAAACAAAGGTTTTTTCAATGTTTTCCTAAAAATAAATATTGATGGCGGCTCCATTGTTCAAAAGCAACGAAGAATCCCTCCTCCGGATTTTTCGGTCGCCTACAGGGCTTAGGAGCGATATGAGGTGTTGATATTAGTCAATCCAACGGTGAGCAGTTGTAGGCTCGTAGTAGTGGCTGACAGAGGCTCGTGTGTGTGTGTGTGTGTGTGTATATATATATAGTAGATTGTACATTCCGTAAAAACCCACACATTCAATCAATCAATCAATCTACTTTTATTCACAAAGTCTTTATTTTCTATCATTTTTCTCGCATTTTTATGTTTTACGCCCATAGATAGTCCAACCACGCGTCCCTCTCACCTATCCCAACACTCTTTGAAGGAGTTAGAGAACCCATAGTCGAGGAACAGAGTTACATCCTCGGTGAAGTTGCTTGAAGAAACAGAGGAGTCATAGTTTCAAACCTCTGGCCAAGCTGCAACTAGGTAATTAAAAAGAGTTTGAACAACAACAGTAATATATGGTGGTTATTATCTAATTATGTTGTTTATAAAATATCAGTATTTGAGATCTTATTTATTGAAAATTATTTTGGGTTATAGAGGTGTTAAAATAGCATATATTTAAAATGGACTTTAAAAATGATTTAGAATTAGGATTTAATTTATATACACAATAAATGTATAAGTGTTTTACTCTATTTATCAATTACAAGTTTACAAATCATTAAAAAGAAGCTAGTCAATTGATAATTACCTTATATGTCAACCACTCCATAAATTTTTAATGGTTGTGGTTGTAAATATATGTACATAAATTAAACTCTTAGAATTAATATTTGTTTTTTTTTAAAACATGATAGACCCCTTTTGTTTATTTATACAGTCCATATCTAGTAGCTGCACCCCCCTGGCCTCTATCCATGTGACTGCCCGACCCGGCCCGCCCACGACCCACCTGCACTTTTTCCTTCTTCCTTGTAACTGCAGAGCGACCTTCTTCTTCTTCTTCTTCTTCTTGTGCATGGCAATGGAAGCGAACGAGAGCACAAGAAAGAACACCCTCGTTGTGAGGAAGCCATGCTTTGGTCTTCCTACCGGTTGCCCTCAATGTCTCTCTGCTTACAACTATCTCAAGCTCTCTCAACATTCCTTCCACTTAGACTACCACCTCAATTACCCTGATTCTGGTAAACCCCCAATCTCCATTTCTTTTATGCTAAAAAAATTGTTTATGCATTTCATCTATATCAATAGGCCCTTTATTTGTTTAACTATTTCTATGTCAAAGTTATGACCTTTTTAACCATTTAATTGTGTTTGACCCTTCTGGGGTCATCTGAAATTCATGCCCAAGTGATGAAATTTCTTTCTTTTTGCTGTTTTAGTTCATTTTTTGCAAGTGGGTTCTTGATTTGATTTTATATATTTTTAAGGATTTCATTTATATACACTGTATACAATTTTTACGATGTCCGTCAATGACGAAGATACATAAAAAAAAGTTTGACTTTATCTTAACTACATTAAAAATTATCCATTCTAGTTGATGATGTAAAAGAGTTTATAGCCACAATGCACACCAATTAAACCTTATTTTTAATAGTTGTAATGATTGTAGTTCTGTTTGTTTGTGGTTTATTTATGGTGTATAGATCAAATTCCTTACTTTGAGGCTGGTGATTATGTGGCATATAACAATGAGAAGGAAGGGATCATTGAGGGTTTGAAAAGGGATGTAGGTGATTTAGATGTTGGGGTTTCTTCACTTCCTGATTGGATACCAACCAAGGTGATGTTAACCACTTGGCTTGCTGATGCACTTGAGTATGAACTTTGGGTGGGATGTGACAGTTCATATGCTTATAGCATCTATTATTCTGATCTTCCATGGCCTATTGGAAAGGTCCTGTTTTTAAAGAAAGCTTACTGGGTGAAGCAGAAACATGAGATAAGTAAAGATAATGTTGAAGTAAAGGAAGAAGAGGTTTGTTTCTCTTTATACTTACTACTTACTCTAATGTAATGTCATTTTAGATCATGAAGAATTCTTCCCTCCATTTCATAAGTTTACATGCTATTAGCTATTTAGTCGATAACAAACAGCGTAGTGTAGCGACCGACCCCTAAAACACTATAGTGGTGTAGCGGGTAGGTAGCGGTGTGGCCGCTATGTCGAAGTCTACAGAAATGATACAAGCAATTTATACCTTAGACATAAAAGCTTAAAAATAGAAGAATGCACAAAATTAATCCTCAAACATTAAAAACAAATTAGTGGTTGTGATTGGGTTGATGTCATAGCAATGAAAAAGCCGTGAAAAAAACACAAATTGCAGCATAGATAGAGGAATCATGCAAAATAGTGAACGGAGAAGAGAAACAATTCCAAAAAACAAAATAGAAAGAGGAATAGAGGCACAAAGTTGCACTGCCTCCGTTGGCTAAAATTGACCAAAAAGCCTAAAAGAAGAGAGAATGGCTAAAAGTCAGGGGGACATTGAATTTTTAATGAAATTTCACTGTAGTGGCTGCTATGAGGGCTATTTGGCCGCTATAGTGGCTGCTATTGGTGATGCTACGACTGCTACTCAAAACCGCAACACATCGTCAAATTGCGTCGCGCCTAGGGACCGTTGTGCAACGCTATGCCGCTCTAGCGGCCGCTACGACCACTATTGACTACAGAGGCTATTAGGATTTCATATTTTTTACTACCTCCATTCCATATCTTTGGGTGATTTAGCTTTTAATTTTCGTTTCAAAACTTAGTGTTTTAGAATTTCAAGAAATGTAATTAAGCGGAGTATTAATAATTTATAGTGTCATGTATATTGAAAAGGAACACCTGCCATGACAAATGTAAAAAAAAGAGAAGAGGATATTTTAGCCTACATTTACATAATTATATATTTCTTAGTCTGTGCAATAACCTTAAACACCTAAAGGTATGGAACGGAGGGAGTATTTTCTTATATTCTGTCCAATAATTGCATTTTATTTTTTTGCATGATAGTATCAATGCTTTATATGTTTTCTCTTTGATTTTGTTATTCATACATAGCTCTTTGTTAATCTACAGATTTATCGGAGAGCAAACTCTGCATATGATGCTCTTTCAACTTGGTTAGGGGATGGAAAGTACTTATTTGAAAACAGGTGACTCTGCTGGCTTGTTGCATGTCAATTTATCCTATGTTGGAAACATTTTGGTTTCAATTTTTTTTAGAGCAAATGTTGACTTTGTCCTCCTGGTAATTCATATGCTTTATTCTGTTCATGCAGGCCATCAAGCATGGATGCTATTTTTCTTGCACATGCATTAGTCGTTCTTCAAGCTTTGCCTGTGAGTGATATTATCAATTATGTAATGATTATGGTATTTTTTTTTTCACGAATTGATTATGGTATTTGTTTTAAGATAACTATAGATACTTAGTGTCTGATGGCCAGTAGGCCACTTGGGTTATAGTGGTCACTCTATCAAAAACCAATTGATCCTTTTAGAGTGAAATATTTTCTTATATGGTTTCTCCCAAAGTATTCTTCCTTTACACCTTTTAATTGGATTGTCTTGTTTTTTTCTCCATGGTGCCTTGTTTACACTTTACCATCTGAAATTTACCACCATAAACCCAGAAACCTTTCCGGGTCTTATAGCTCTTCTGATAGAATTTTTCCTTAATTTGATAGGAACCTTGCAATCACATATTATGCCTGAATGCGTCTTTTCATTTCATCCACTCAACATGCATCCCATTTTCTTTCATCCTTCTCAATAAGTCTATTAGAATATGAGAAGATATTGTATATTATCTTAGAGTATTTTAAATTATCTCATAGGATTAGAATCTTATCACTTAATGAGGAATGACTGGCGTTGTGAAGTTCATCACAATTTCATGAAGGAAATAGGTGTGCAGATTTTCTTGCAAAAATGGTGCCTGAGTGGTTAGTGGTTACCATCATCCTTGACCTGTCCTGTCACTGTTCTGTTGTGGAGTTCCCAAACAAAAATCGGAACTCCAATTGGCCATTCCTTCTTCATTGTCTCTTCTTTTTCGGCATCATCTCTTCCGTTTCCGGCTACCTTCCTTTGTTGTGTTCGCTGAACTCTCATTTTTTTCCTGCACTATCACCACCTCCAGCCTACTTCTTCTTTGGTGTTTGTCATTCAATTCTTTTCTCCCTAATGGATCATAGGCTTGTATTCCCGCGGCCCACGATCATTTTGGTGGTGACTCTTCCCAAATTTTAGTCATATTAGTGGCGACTTCGTTGGCCGTTGATGATCAATCCAACGATGACTTCTGTTATGACTCTGTTTGAGCTTTATGTCTCGGTTGGACTGGCCTCAACCATTTTTCTGTGCACTGGCCTCGTCTTCGTCCCAAATGCATCGAGGCTATGATCAGTCCAGCTATCTGGCTATGCTATCTTTCTAGCCATTCGCTCCGACTTCTCAACATCATCGAGTTGCTTTCGCAACCATTGTTTTGGTGGAGCTAATTTTTTACGTTTTCTATTTATTTTTTTATTTGTGGGGAAATGCATTATTTGCTTTTAACACGCCGAAAGCTAGTAAGCTTTATGAGAAGATCTTATGTTATCTTAGAGTATTTTTAAATCATCTCATAGGATTTGGAACTTATCAATTAGTTATTATTGTGATTAGTTTTCTTATTCTATTAGGATTAATAGTCTCGTGTCTTGTTTCCCTATAATTAGGAGTTAGTGGTTATCCTTTTATATCATGTCATTATCATCAGTCACAAATTGTGAGTCACAATCATATTTTAGAGCCTTCCTCTCTCTCTCTCTCTCTCTCTCTCTCTCTCTCTCTCTCTCTCTCTATATATATATATATATATATATATATATACATGAGTTATTATTTTGAATATAAGTTTTAACTTCGGTTCCTGTACTATCAGGAATCATCAATTTTGCGGACCAAATTTTTGGAACATGCTAATTTAGTGAGATATGTGCAACAATGTAAGGAAGAATTGATAGAAGCTGCTGCTGGTACATCTTCCAATGATCCATCTTTTGTTGCTGATGCATCCCCATCAGCTTCTGGAAGTCGTTCAACTCCAAGTAAGATATATTTTCGATTCTGCGAATACCTATTTTGCTGATCTATCAGCCCTGTTTGGATAAACAACTTAATTAAGCGCTTATCACATAAGCGCTTATCATTTAAGAGTTTATGCATAAGCTGTTTCTATAATAAAGGATATAATGTCAAACTATTTTTCCATAAGCTGTAAGCTGTTTTCATAAGCTATTCTGGGGAGCTTATGAAAAATAGCTGAAAACAGCTGGAACATATCATAAGCTGTTTCTATAAGCTCTCTCAAACAGTCTCACAAATGCTTATGCTAGTAGATAAGCCCAAATAAGACAATCCAAATAGGCTCGGCCTTTCTTTTCTTTTTATTTTAGATAAATACCACCAGAACTCCCATCTCTTTTTATTTGCTATTTGAAGATCTACATTGTGTTGTTCTTAATGAATTTTGGTTTGTCATTTTTTCATATAAGGTTCAAAGCCCAAGAGCAAAGCCAAAAAGGAGAAAACAAAGGAGGAAAAGACCTTTAGAAGAAGGGCCAAATATTTTGTGGTAGCACAGCTAGTTGCAGTTGTTCTCTTCCTCAGCATAATGTCTGGATACAATAATGATGATGAATTGGAGTTGGATGATGGGGATGTAGACTATGGTTATGATGAATGAAAATGCAAACTTAGGAGTATGGAAAATTTCCATTCATATCAAATTTTCCTATAATAGGATCCATTTTCATTATACATGAGTTAATGAGTTGACGTCATTTCATAGATTGATCATTGTCTCAAGTAGTAGCTATACTTTGATGCCACATTTTGTGATGTCTTTTGCATGCTATTTTGTATAAGAAAAAGGTTGATAGCACATTAAAACTTCAAATACTATAATGGTGTCAAATGGGAGGTGGAATTGGGTTCTTAAGTGCATTGGTTCAATTTAGGCTTAAATATCATTTACCCCCTGCAAATAACACGTTTATCCATTTACCCCGCTACAAAAAAAAATCTTTTAAAATGAACATCGCAAATACAATGTGTTTGTTGTTAGGTCCGTGCTGTTTATTTTTGTTAACAGCGTTAACCTAAGCTGATGTGGCAGTACACATGGATCCTCGTTGCTTATATCATCATCATCAACATCATTCATTCCTCTGAATCTGCGTCTTTTCTTCTTCTATGAATCTGCAAAAAAACTTCTCTGTTCTACTTCTTCTCTGAATCTGCAAAAAAAACTTCTCTGTTCTACTTCTTCTCTGAAACTCCTCTTCTAATTTATTCTCTCTTCTTCTTCTTTCTATTGTTTGAGCTTTCCAATGGCAAGAAGCAATGCCTCTTCCAGTGCTGCATCAAGGCTAGGGTTACTCCCTGTTTGTGGGTGTGGAGTAGCCATGCGTATATGGATTGCCAACACTGCTGTAAACCGTGGAAGAAGATTCTGGAAGTGTAAAAATTCGGGGGTATGCAAGATTGTTGATTTTAATTTTTCTCTTGTCTTCACTGTACCTTAGTGTTTATGTTTCTGTTTTTTTGTTATTTGCAGAAGGCAGCAACTTGTGATTTGTTTGTCTGGGATGATGAGCTAGATTTTGAAACCATGAAGATGGTGTCAGTTTCAGAAGCAAATGAAGATTTGTCAGTTTCAGGTGCAACACAAACAGTTTGTCAATGCAAATGTGGCAAATTTCCAAGGAATGAGAGTCAAAGAAAATTGCTAAACTGAAGCTGAAGTTGTGTGATGAGAGGAAGAAGATGAGGTGGATGCACGCAATAATAGTTTTGGTTATTGTGGTGTTAGTTTTTCAGAAATTTGACATGGTTAAAAAGTAGGAAAACTGTTAGTAAGACTATCAAAGTTGTAAGCTCTATTTTAATTGGACTGATTTAGGAAAACTGTTAGTAACCAATCCATTAATTACGTATGTAAGCTCATCTTTAAGTATGAATGAAGTTTCCTATTAAGTATATTGGCATAAAAGTACCATGTTTGATTCATTGAAAATAACTTGAAGATGTTCCAAAACAGACACAACAATAACAAGTTTCCAAAACAAGTGGCACCATAACAAGTTGGACCAAAATGAGGTACCATTTCCCAAGTACATAACATACATTAGAAATATCGAATTACATAGTCTTCCTAAGTACATTAACTACTAATTGTCAAAATACAAAAAGTCCTAGTCTTCATTCTTCATTCATCACTTCATCATCAGGTCCAAGTTGTTGCTCCCTTCATCATCCTTGCTCCATCATCCTCAACAAGCAGTGGCTTATTTGGGTCACTACCAGTACCAGTAGGAGGTTGTACAGTCCTCTTCATCCTTGTACTAAACCTAGTCCTTTGCACATTGAGGTTCAATTTTCTTGTTACTTTAAGTTTACGAATTCGATTTGGCACAAAATAGGCAGGTACAACAGGATTCAATGGAGCAGTTGCAAATACATTCAATGAACCAGTTACAGCAGCATTCAATGGAGCACTGGCAGAACCATTTGGAGCAGAAGATGGAGCAGTTGCAGAGATATTAACAGAACTTGCAATATTTGGATCACTTGCAGGTACATTTGGAGCACTGGCAGCAGAACTTGCAACATTTGGTTTTCTCTACAATCAACAATAGCAAAATTTAAATTCACTACAGTTTTAAATTTCATTTAATAAATCAGTTAGAATAAGTGAATACATTACCTTCCTCTTTTGTGCATATGGATTGATTGTTGTGCTCTTGCATCCTCTGCTATTGTGACCAAATTGGTCACACTTTGTGCATTTATATGAGGTTCCACTCCTTTTAAGCTTTTTAGTATGAGATTCCTGTTCCTCATCAGGTTGCCTCCTCCTTAGTTTCTTAGGCCTACCAGGGCCTCTTTTGTACTGTGGTGGCAGCATATGATCCACTTCAACATTTGGCCACATATCTTGGCCATTTATCGCACTAATACCATTACGATATGCAAGTTCATAACTAAATCTAGTATAACATGAATCCACATAATCCTCAGGTTTTTGTTCTCTATAAGCTATGACAGCACATGCATGTTTGCAGGGAATACCAACTAATTGCCAAAAATTACAACTGCATGTCAATTCCCCTAAGTCAACAATAAAAGCCCTAGTACCAAATGCGTGTATGACCTGAAACTCAAGCTTAGGTCCAGACCATGTAGCCAACCAATTTCCACTTGCCTCAACCTCGTTATCCAACCTCTGCCTAGACTTAGGCATAACTCTATGTGGCCATCTAAGAAGTTTTCTACTCTGCTTAGCAAACCTATCCATTAAATAATCCCTAATCCACTCACATATGCTGAGAATAGGCTTATCTCTAGCACTTAGTATTGTACTATTGAAAGCCTCAATCAAATTGTTCATAACAATATCACACTTAGGGTAAAAAGAGAAAGCATGCTTACACCAAAATTTAGTAGGTACACCCATAAGCCACTCCCAACACTTAACATCAACCTTCTTCAGCTCATTCATCTTTTTCTCCCATGCTTGGTAATATGTTGCCTTTGATGCCCCCATCATGAGGTCCCTAATCATAGTCTCTCCCACCAAACTTCTTCTTGCAGTTTGCATACAAATGCATAACACATAACCTATGTTTCAATCCCATCTCCTCAAACACTTGTATCAAACCCTAAGCATAAACAACATTGTTAGAAGGTTAGAAATAAATATCCATTAAATACATAACATTAAAAGCTCAATAAATAGAAAACATTACCTTCTGTTGGTCTGAAATAAAGGCCCATCTCTTATCTTGACCTATGTCCTCCAGCAATAAGGTCAGAAACCATCTCCAAGACTCCTTGGTTTCTGTTTCAATAACCCCAAAAGCTAGTGGGAAATATTCATCATTTGGATCTCTCCCAACAGCTAGAGCTGTCAATTTGGGCCATGCCCAGTGGCCCGAGTTTTTTGTTGGGCCCGGGCTCTAAAAATAGTAGCCCAAAACGAACGGTATATTTTTTGGCCCGGCCCGAGAGGCCCGATGATACAACTGGGCCGGGCCGGGTCGGCCCTGTGGGCTTCGGGCTGGCCCATTTCTTTTTTGTTTTTTTTTTTAAAAAAAAAACACATATTAGACAACAAACGGTTCACTCTGTCTCTCACACTCACAAACGGTTCTGCTGACCAAAAAAAAAAGAAAACACGTTCTCAGTCTCATTTCACTCTCACGGTTCACTCTCACACTCTCAAGTCTCACGCAGGCCGCAGCCACGCTCACGCTGTGAAACCCTAACTCTCACGGTTCTCCTTCTCTGGCTTTGCGGTTGCTCTCGTTCCTTCTCGTTCTTCGCTTGCTCGCGGTTTCTCTGGCTTCTCGTTCTCTGGCTTTGGGGTTGCTGTCGGTCCTTCTCGTTCTTCCCTTTCGCTCGCCTTCTCGTTTGGTAAGTCGCTCGATCCTTCAATCTTTGTCGCGTTCTCCGATTCTCCGTTCTCCGTTCTCCGATTCTCCATTCTCCATCACATTGTCATTCTCCATCTCTAACACAGTACTATTTCGTTTTCTTGGTTGCAAGGAGGAAGCTGAAGTTGAGGCGTTTCCATTTGGGACTCTTCTCTAAAGTTAAAGAATCTCAGGTTTGTTCTTTCGTTTTCTCTTACTCTGATTCTGTTTTCGTTTTCATGTTTTCGTTTTCTTGTACTGATTTTGTTTGTTTGTTTGTTGTACTGATTCTGTTTATTTTCGTTTTCTTGTACCGATTCTGTTTTCGTTTTCTTGTACTGATTCTGTTTGTTTGTTTTTATGTTCTGATTCTGTGTACTCATCATCCTGTTATTTGTGTACTGATTCTGTTATTTGTGTACTCATTATTCATGGTCTGTTTGTATTGTATTTGGTCTGATGTAAATGGAATGTCAATCAAGTTACTTATTAAGTGTACTGATTCTGTTAGTTGTGTGTGTACTGATTCTGTGTTTGTATTTGTGATTCTGTTATTTATGTTCTGATTAGTTTAATGTTTTTTAGTTATGGATGTTGAACTGAATCTTGAAATTATGGAAATCGATTCTGATGATGATTTGGATGATGTTAAGAAAAATGAGAAGTCTAAGAGAGTCGGGAGAAACGTTTCTGAGGTTTGGAAATATTTTGAAAAGTTGGAGGGAGGGGAAAAATGTAAATGTCAGGGTTGTGCGAAAGTGCTTTCTTCCAAATCTACCGGTGGCACCAAACATTTATGGCGCCATTATGAAAGATGTGGTTTAACTCCTAAATATGAAGATGTGGGACTTATGTTGGACAAGAAAGCTACATTGTTGAAGCAGTGGAAATTTGATAGTATGGCTTATAGAGAGGCACTTTCTAAAGGTATTATCAAACATGATCTCCCATTTAGCTACGCCGAGTATGAGGGGATTTTGGTGGTCAACAAAGTCTTGAATCCCGAGTTTCAACCAGTTTCTAGAAACACTGCAAAAGATGATTGTATGGGTGTGTTTTTAAGTGAAAAGAATAAACTAAAGAGTGTGTTGGCATCCATTCCTAGTAGAATTTGTCTCACTTCTGATGTATGGACAGCCGTAACAACACAAGGTTATATGACTGTGACTGCTCATTATATTGATCATGATTGGAAGTTAAATAGCAAATTGCTTTCCTTTTGCCACTTAGAGGCTTCCCATACAGGATTGGAGTTATCTGGAAAAGTACTTGAAGCTCTGAAGGATTGGGGGATAGCTACAAAAATATTTTCTATCACATTAGATAATGCCTCGTCTAATGATAGCATGGTAAATTTTTTGAAAGATAGGCTTAATTTGCAAGATGCACTGTTAAGTAAAGGTAAATACTTTCATGTGCGGTGTTGTGCACATATCTTGAATCTCATAGTTCAAGATGGTTTGAAGGCGGCTGGGAATGCTTTGCATAAGATTCGAGAAAGTGTTAAGTATGTGAAGGTTTCAGAGGGGAGGTTGAGGGATTTCCGAGCATGTATTAAAGAAGTGCATCTAGATGATGTAAGTGGTGGTTTCTTGAGGATGGATGTCTCCACTAGGTGGAATGCTACATATATGATGCTTCAAAGTGCCATTAAGTATCGACGTGCATTCATTAACTTCAGTTTTAATGATAAGAACTACAAGATTTGCCCAAGCCTTGAAGAGTGGGATAGAGCGGATAAGATATGTGCTTTCTTGGCACCATTCTATACTATTACTAACTTAATATCCGGGTCATCTTATCCAACCTCAAACTTATACTTCACACAAGTTGCACTTATAGAGATGGGATTGAATGAAAATTTGAATAGTGAAGATGTTGTGATCAAAGATATGGCTACAAGGACGAAGCTCATATTTGATAAGTATTGGAGTGAATATTCGGTCAATCTTGCTCTTGGATGTGTTTTTGACCCAACATCAAAGTTTGATTTTATAACTTTTTGTTTTAAAAGACTTTATCCAACTGAGTATGAAGATAAGGTTAACAAATTGAAGGAAAGTTTGTATGGTCTCTTTAGTGAATATACCAACAACACAACTGCATCACTATCATCTTTAGCTAGTTCATCAATAGACACTCAATCCTCAATAAGTAGCTCATCATATCTTGAGGTAAATAGCTAGTTATTATCTATTATCATTATTCATTACATCTTTAGTTTACATTGTTTATACATTGTTTTAATTAGACTTCTATCTCTTCATTGATTTGCATGTTTAACTCTAGGAATACCATAAAGAAAGGAGACAAAAGACTTCTAATGCTGGCAAGTCTCAATTGGAAATATATTTAAATGAGCCATGTCTTGATGGGATTGATATTGACATCCTCCAATATTGGAAGATAAATAAGAGTCGATTCCCTCAACTTGCAACTATGGCTTGTGACTTTCTTAGCATTCCAATCACAACAGTAGCTTCTGAATCTTCGTTTAGCATCGGAGGTCGTATCTTGCATAAGTATAGAAATAGCTTACTTCCCGAAACCGTGCAAGCCCTCATTTGCACGCGTAATTGGTTGCACGGCTATAATGAAGTTGGACCATCTGGTATTAATATATTAAAAATCTCTTTTGTTATTGATTTTTGGTAATTGGTTGCATTATTTTTGTCATTGACTTTTTTGTATTATTCTTGTAGATGTGCCGGAACTTGTGGAGGAGATAAAGCTGTCGGATCATATTAGTTAAACGTTGCTGCTGAATTTGTAGTCTATTGCTTTAATGTTCTGGTCTATTGCAGCTCTATTTGTTGTATTTTGCTTTAATTTGTAGTACTTAACTGGTCTATTGCAGCTCTACTTTGTAATTTTTCTGGTATGTACCTATTGGCTGTTTAGGATATATACTTTGTAGTATTTCTGGTCTATTACAGTATTATCTGAATTCCTGCAGTGTTGCTGTCTAGTAGTGTTGTTTCTGAATTCCTGCAATAGAGTTTATGATTCTGTACTGTACTGCAATAGAGTTTCTGAATTGGATAAATTGAGTGCTTATTAGGAGAAGCAGAAGCAGAAACTCTATTTGCAAAATTGGATAAATTGGATAAATTGGATAAATTGCAGAAGCAGAGTTGGATAAATTGGATAGAGTTTCTGCTTCTGCAAATAGAGTTTCTGCTTCTGCAATTTATCCAATAGAGTTTCTGAATTGGATAAATTGAGTGCTTTTGCAATAGTAGTGTTGGTCTGTACTGTACTGCAATAGAGTTTCTGCTTCTGTTGCTTCTGTTCCTGTGAATGGTGGAAACAATTTTAACATCCAATTTTGCAAATGGTGGAAACAATTTTGCAAATACTGTTAGTAGTACTAGTTGTGAATGGTGGAAACAATTTTAACATACTTGCAATTTTGCAAATGGTGGAAACAATTTCCAGGTACTGTTAGCAGCATTAATGATTTGTGGCCCGTTGGGCTGGCCCGTTGGGCTGGCCCGTTGGGCTGGCCCGTTGGCCCATGGGCTGGTGTTGGGCGGGCCTGGGCCGTAATTTTTGCAGCCCATCAGAATATCGGGCTGGCCCGACCCTGCCCGTATGCACTGTTTGGCCCGATGGGCCGGGCCGGCCCGAGCCCGGCCCATTGACAGCTCTACCAACAGCTACTAAAAGCTGTCCACCAAATTTGGTCTTCAGGTGACAGCCATCTACACAAATAAATGGCCTACAACCCATCACGAACCCCTTCTTGCACCCATCAAAGCAGAAATAAAAAGACCCAAACGTTGGCTGTAGTGTTGTTATTGGTCTGAGTATATTAATCTTGCATGTATTACCAACATTTACCCTCTGCAATTCTGATGCATACCTCCATAACAAAGAATATTGATTTTCTGCATCCCCTTCAACTAATTGTTGTGCCATTCTTTTAGCCCTCCAAGCTCTACCAAATGTTATTCCAGCCTTGTACGTTGCCCTCATTTCAGCCATTATGTCTTTCACCTTTACACTGCCAGTAGTTTTTAACCTTTTGGCCACTGTTTTGGCCACCCACTTTGACCTGACATTTCTATTATTTAAGACCCTAGCACATGTGTGGGCCCCCTTCCAAGTTTTCATTCTAAAAGTTTGTTTATACCCCACCTTACTAACAAGTGCCTTAAAACCACATTTGACCTTACATTCTACCCTCACCCTATTACACTCATTTTTGACAAACTTTATCTCCCTCCCGTTTAATATTGTTCACTCTCTAATTGCATCTCTAAACTCATCAAGACTACCAAATTCTAAACCAACCTTAAACTTGTAATTTTTGTCAAGCTCCTCTGGCCTAAATCTCTCATATTTTGGATGGTACCTTCTGTCATCATCTTCTTCATCTGGGTCACTACTGCCCAACTCCTCAGTCATGTAGCCAGCATCTAGTTCACCCACATCCTGAACATTGGCACTAGTACGTACTTGCACGATTACTCTTATTTGGTGTTCTGATTGCCCTAGCTTTTACTCTGTAAGGGGTGCCATTTATGACAATTCTTGATCCACCTGATGAAAAAATTGATGGTGATGGAGCTGTAGGTGGTGTATGAGCTTCCTCTTCATATCCAAACCCATCATCTTTGCCCATTGTTCTTTCTTCCTCACTGTCATCCATATGAATACCCTTAAGTTCATCTTCACTCTCACTTTCTTCCCCTTTATTGACTGCCTCAGTCCCTTGAGTTCCTTCATTTGCATCAGTTGAATAGCTATGTTGCTCAAAGTGCTCAGTGTAGATATGAGCATCAACTTTATTCTTCAATGCATATTCAACTGTTTCTAATGCATCCTCATCAGACAACAATCTCTTAAACAATTCATCTTCCTTACCTTTCCACCATAGTCTATAACTACCAGATTGAAACCCTAAATCCTTCAAGATACCAACAGCTTCAAAGTATGGCCATTTATAAACATCTAGACCTGCCACTGATGACTCATCGCCCCCTTCATACTCAAGTATCAAATTCTTAACAAACTTCCCACCATAATGAAACACAACAGTAAAAGACATCACTGTAAAAACAGAACAAAAGGGCTAAATTGGACATTTCAAATCAGAAATAGGGTTAAATTGGACATTTCAATTAACATTATAGACCTAAAATAGAGATTAACACAATAACAACACTACACCCAACATATTCGTCCATGTGCAATACACAATGGTCAACATTCAATATGAGTAAAGATTCCCCTAGACAACTCAACACAAAACCCAACACAATCAATATTCGTCCCTACCCACATGGTGGTCCCCCAACCCCAAAAAATTTCTATACTAAACTCTGAAAGTGCAAAAATTAGTGCATGTGCAAACCTGAGCTCAATTCTCTTCGTCAACACCTTCTATTCTAGGTCACCAACTATTAATCTTCGTCTTCGTCCTTACTTCCTTCTTCCTTCGTCTTCTCCAATGTTTCAATCGTGTTCGTCAAATACCTCTGCCATCGTCGCAGAGATCTGAAAGTGAGGTCAGAGCGAGGTGAGAGTGAGCTGAGAGTGAGCTGAGAGAGTGATCTGAGAGTGAATGAGATGAGAGCTGAGAGTGAATGAGATGTGAGATGAGAGAGTGATGCCAGAGTGAATGAGATGAGAGTTGACAGAGTGAATGAGATGAGAGCCACGTGTTAGCCACGTGTACTGCCACTTGTAAGTCCACATCAGCTTAAGTTAACGCTGTTAACAAAAAATAAACAGCAAGGACCTAACTACAAACACATTGTATTTGCGAGGTTCATTTTAAAAGTTTTTTTTTGCAGGAGGGTAAATGGATAAACGTGTTATTTGCAGGGGGTAAGTGATATTTAAGCCTTCAATTTATGTCCATCATCCACTCCTTCAACTAACTCATTTATATTTGGTTCTCAAACAAGCTAATGTTTCTCCAAGCAACAAGGACAAGGTTGTTTATAAGAGGGTGGCATTGATAGGACACAAGGGCGGGGCCATGTTGGAGATAATGAGTTAGTTAGTTAGTGAGGTGTCATATGAGGTCACGTGCTTCTGTTAGAGGGAGGGTATTATATACGGGTAGGCTGTTGTGTGTGAGGAGGACATTGTGAAGTTTGTTAAAGAATTGGTTAGGAGAGATTCTCTCTCTGGTTTAGGAGTCTTGGACTCTCTCCTTTGTTCTTGCTGTAATTGAGCACCATGCTCCATTTCTATTCACTAAATACAATTAGTTTTCTGTTTTCAATTTCACAGGTTCTATCAGTGTCCTACTCAAAAGATTAACAATTCACTTATTTAGAAGGAGAATATAAAAATTGAAAAGTAAAATGGAGTTATATCAAAGAAAATCAATTCTATCGCAAGTAGGTAGTTCAGTTCGTGAGTTAAGGGATATCGAAGGAATGCACCAAAAGAGTGCAAGAAGGAGGTCTCAGGTTCAAACCACGGAAACTAACATTCCTCCACCATCACTAACATTGCTTATCAAAAAAAAAATTAATTCTACTTATTTTAAAGAAAATCAACTCTTGCTCATTGACCAAAATCTGCTTTTCTACTTAGTTTAAAGAAAATCAACTCTTTCCCTTCTCGAGTGTGTTTATTATATCATTTCTTACTAGTTTTAGAAAGAAAATCTGAGGAGATTGATTTAGCTTTTGGTAGTTTAGTTGGGTGAGGTAGGTGACAGTTTTGAATGGAAACATATTACTAACACACGTAGGAAAAAGCTTTTGCAGGCAATAACTGAGAAATTGCTAATTGCTAATTTTCTGATGACTGATGTGTGAAAGTCTCTGAATATGGAATCTAATTATTTCAGGGATATTTTCTAATCTTACCTTTAGTGTTTTTGTTAACCTTTAATGACTTGTCATTTTTTGATTTTTTTCCTAAAATTAGTAGGAACCAAAATGGTTTCCAAGAAATGCAGGATTTACTAGAAAAGTGGGTTTTGATTTAGGTGGTAAAAATGATTTTGTAAAATTGATTGTAGTTAAACATGATGATTTATGTTTATGTAACTTACAAGTGAGTTTGAACAATAATTTTAGAGTAAACAACCATAGTGGTCTCTTAATATGCGAGTCATTGTCCTTTTGATCTCCAAATGTCTCTTTAGTAAAGTCATTTTAATCCTTAAATGTATTTTTTATTAGTCATTTTTGTCCTCAAATGTATTTTTTTTTGGTCAATTTATTTCATACAAATTACTACCACAAGATACACTTAGCGACGTGTTTGCTTTTCCATACATTCGGTGACTATAATAACAATACTTCACACACAAAAATGGCTATTTGTCCAATAATTTTGACGGCAAAAAACACGTTTAAAGACAAAAACTATAAATTTCAGGTCAAAATCAACTTTACTTTAGAACATCCAAATATATAAAAAACAATTTTACGTCTCCAGAATCACTTTTAAAGTGAATCGAAACATTGACACGAAAAATCCTATTTGAACAATACGGGGACAATGACCCTTGCTATTCTACCTTTGTATTGATTAGTTAACTACATAATTACATTGCCAAATAGCCCTTTGCTAAACAAGCCTAACTAATCAACTAAGCACACAAAATGTGAGATAACTACGTTAAACTCTCAGTAGTAGTATGCTGCTGATCCTTCACATTCTCCCATTGCTTAGCAACTTCACTATATGCCTCAGCAGAATCAAAAGCAAACTCTGCTAGTGAGCTTATAGCAACAGACATTCCAGCACAAAGCACTTTAATAGCAACTTCAGCAAGTTTTTCTGGAGCCATAACCTCTTCTTCCATATGACCAACTTCAACTATTTCCATATTTTCACTATTATGTTTTGAACCATAATTTGGCCTACTAGAGTCTTGTCTCAATTGATGTGCATAGAGGGACCCCATTCCAGCTGCAAAAAAGTCCATACCATCAATCACTGCTTTTTCGCTTATAGCATCGAGGCGTCTTGACCATTGAACACAAAGTCCGAATAATGGATGAGTGCCGCTGGACCTAAGAGGAGAGCACGGAAAATTTGAGATGTCGTTTGGCTCGGATCTCAGGCACCGGAGAAGCCATCCGGCTAGTGCATGAATGTAGGATCTTTGAGAAGTGATCCATGACTCAAAGGTGTTTCGCCAGTTTCTCAACTCGAATTCAAGATTAGAGGCGGAACGCGCAAGCCTATTCGGATCGGCCATTGACATGGATGACTGCCTTCTTGCATGTAATTTGGAAGGTGTGCCAGCTAGAAGAATCTTAGCTTCATCTAAGGTTCTCTTTTGTGTTTGATGACATTCTGCCATCACTTTCCACATCTTTTCTAGCCTGTCATTTTTACAAGCATAATTGAAGAATCAACAGGCATAATACTCTATGCTTTATATGTAGTCCTATCTAGTCTAGGGTTAAATATGTTTTTGATCCCTAACAAATTTGCAAATTTTGTTTTTAATCCCAGTAAAAAATTTCACTCACTTTTAGTCGCCACATTTTCTTCCGTCAATGCTTTTTTTGGACTTTGAATGGCACTTCTAAGCGCTATTAAAAGTCACGAGGGACTAAAAGCATTGACAGAAGAAAATGTGAGGACGAAAAGTGAGTGAAATTTTTCATAGGGACTAAAAACAAAATTTTCAAATATGTTAAGGACCAAAAACATATTTAACCCCTTTCTTTTAGAAAATTACTTTGTACTACATATTTGGAGTTTGAAAATACTTTTAACTTTGACAGAAAAAGGTTTAGTTCATCTAGGAAACAATGATATATAATGATTTTTATACATACCCTTGTAACAATTCAAGAAGTTGGGGATGCAACTCTTGGTCCCTTAGAGTTTCTATTCTCCTGGAAATGGCTTCAACTGAGTGTATTGAAACTGTTATCTGAGTATCTAGATCTCTAATGGCTGCTCTGGTTTTATCTGCATAAGAGGGGTCATCTCCTTTTACTTCATGGTTGCTTAGCTGCTTACATTTTTTCTCATACACGATTCGGATTCGTTCTCCAGACTGTTGAAGAAGAAAGTGAACAAAGTATATAATAAGTTTCCAATTATCATTAATAAATTGTATGTAATCATAAGCATATTGACCTGCATAAATAATAGATGATCTAAATTTTATGAAAAGTGAGACCACACTGATTATTATTTATCTAGTTGAATGAAATAATAAATCATAATCAAGTGGCTGTAGTTTAGTGGTAAGAATTCCACGTTGTGGCCGTGGAGACCTGGGCTCGAATCCCAGCAGCCACACCTAGTTTTGGTGTTTTATTTCTCGACGCCTCAAGAGGCTTAGCTTCAAAATTAGTTTTACTTTTACCGGTTGAATGAAGCACGGACACAGACACGTACCAACGTCCAAAAACTAGGACACCGACATGGATATATATAATTAGATTAGATAAAATAAAATATCAACATCACTTATAATAGATCAAAAAGAAGTGAAAATTGATGATTCAATCAATAAGCAGAGCAAAACCCAACCAATCAAAAAACACAAAAATAGGCAAAGGAATATAAATAGCCAGAACAAGTTAGTAGAGTTACAATTACTGCAGCAGCCAGCAGAAGTATGAAAATATAGGCACAATACATCTTAAAAAAAGACATTCTTTCCTATTGGAACGGTGTCCCATCCGTGTCGCAACAAAAAAAACATTATTTGTTAATTGGACACTAAAATGAGTTGGTTAAGACGTGTCGTACTAGTGTATGTGTCTGACACGTGTCGAACATGGGACACACCTAAAACCAACGGTATTCGTACTTCTTAGGGCAGAAGTGAATTATTGATGACATATGAATCTGAAGGGGCATATAATAAAAGCTGACTCACACTAAATACCAATATGAGCAGAAGGAACAGTTATAAGAGCTATTTTTTTGAGGCGATTTTTCAAGTAGTAAATATCTTTATCTAAGAATGCCACCAGAGATAAGTATAATGAAATTCTTTTCGGTAATTACCTTGACTTCATCATAAAGCTTCTTCTCCCATTCATTTAATTTGTCCAATGTGGATTGGTGACTACCGGAAAGCCTACAGTGTTCCTCTGAAATATCCTTAGTGCCCTTGTCGCGACCGCCCTCGCGACCTTCCTCTTTAGTGCTCGAAGAATTTATTAAAAACCTTGATGAGGAAGAGCGCGAAGAAGCTGACCGAAATAGAGCTACCGGATTCAACAATTTTGATCCTGCAAAAGAAACATAATTCAAATCCATATAATCAAATTTCTGAAAATTTACATATATATAGGTTTCAAAGAAAAGATTTTCTACATTCAAATGAGGAATTAAGAACAATAAATACAATTCTAGATACAGTATAAGCATATTTTCTAGTGTGATCCTCCTCCATAAATAAGAATTCTTAGATTGGAGTTTGTTGCCAAACTAGAGGCTAGCTAATTCATTATTTTCCACTCATAAGGAGTAAACTAAAATCTGACTAGTACAAGCATGAACATGAACATGAAAATACATTTACAACCTCTGTAGCAGCGAAACTTCCGGTTAAAGACGTGTCCGGTACGTATCGTGTTGGACACCGACAACAACATAGACACTTCAATTACTTTATTTTTCAAATTTAAAACCAGTATCTGCGTAGTTTGCAACAGTTAAAAATAGTAAATTGTATGTTTCAAGTATACCTGACAATTCATTAGATGTTAATAAATACTGAGCTTTCTTGGCCTCTAACAATACTGACACATCATTGGCTGCATTCCACACAATTGTGAATTGAGCTTCAAGATCACTGATCACTTCTGCCATGCTCGTCGGCCTCCGATTTACATAAACAGTAAAACCAGGAGTTTCTTCCTTATTTTCTTGCTTACCAATTTCCATTTCCCGACGACCGGAATCAACATGACCTGCAGCTTGAGATCTTGATACTTCAAAACTTGCACTACCATGTGCTTGTGTATCCTTGGCCCCATGCTCAATTTCAGTTTCATTTTCCGTTTCCTCTTCATCCTCATCTTCCTCCTCCTCGTCCTCTTCATCATCGTCGTCGTCGTCATCATCATTGTCGTCATCATCATTGTCGTCATCTTCAACAATGACTTCTTCTTTGGATTTGGAGGAACTTATATCATTTCTGGTTCTTTCATCAGCTACATTTCTCTTACCATTACCAACATGATCTTCTTGTTCGGTTACATCTTCTTCCAAATCCGGTATTCCCTCTTCTTCGCGGACCTGCCTCAGTTCTTTATATTCCTCACCCAAACCGTTTTGGTCGAGACTAGTTCTGTTAGGATAACCGTAGTTATCCAACGACGAAAACGGATTCCAAAAGAAATCCCATTGAGAAGTTTGAGGTGGAGAGGGTTGTACAGCAGGCCTATTAACCGGAGAATAAGGAAAAATTGAGGGATAATTCAAAGGTGGTGGAGATTGCATAGCATAATAACCATCAATACCATAATTCTGCATTTGAGAGTATGCTTCAACCCGACCCGTACCATAATGCTGCATTTGAGAATATGCCTCAACCCGACCCGTACCATAATGCTGAATTTGAGAGTATGCCTGAATCCGACCCGTTTCGGGAGATGGAGGCCTTTCCTCAACTGAAACAGATGAATTACCACCTTGCTTAAAGTAATTCACTTTCAAAGTAGCATTTGGTCCAACTCCAAAATCAATTGTTGTTGGTGTGAATTCCTTTCCTGATATAGGAACAAAGCCAGGGCCACTGCCACGGCCGTGGCCAGGGCGAGTTTTCTTCACAGGTGTGAAAGGTGGAGTACTAATGACTGAGTCTAATGAAAACTCACGAGGCTCGTCACCTTCGATATAATCGCGAAGAGCTGCTGAAACTCTCTTCATAGATTCAATGTAGGCTATGTGTCCGGTAGCAAATCGAGTTCTTTGTTCAACAGCTTGTTTGATGAATTTTTTCCTATCTTTACAAAGCTGAACTGCTTCTTCATCATCTAGCTTTGATTGTGAACATCCCATCTCTTATTTCCCCCTCTATAAATACCTTAACCTTGCATTGAAATTGAAATCAAAGAAGAATCTTTCTCTACATCTCACCAGATTCATAAAGAAATCACAAATCTGTCACCAAAAACAAAGAAGAATCAATCAATATACAACAATAAACAAAGAAGTATATATATATACCAACAACAAAAACTAAATTATATTTGACACAAATAAGCCTAGCAATGTCAGTGAAGTTAGATGCTTTTCCTTATTAACAAGCCAGAAGAAGATTTAAGTTAATGAAAATTTAGACATGTTAACAGAATCACCTCAATCAATCAAATAATGGAGATTTGTCTAAAATCTTTCCCCTTGTGATTTCAAGAAAACCAAACCCCAACACATTATAAGAAAGCACAAAACTTTTCATCTGGGAAAGAAATCAGTTTAAGCCTCTAACTAAGAAAGGAAAAAAAACAAAATCTAAAACAATCGTCAATTAGCTGAATTAGCATCAACAGACAAATTGCATGAATATATATAAAATAGATAAATATAAATTCATCAAAATTTTGTGCAACAAGAAAATGAAGAAAACAAAAAAACTGTGATTTTGAGGGAATGATCAATAAAAAAACCTAAATGAGTTAATAAACATAAAAAAACAAAGTACCCATTTTCAGAAAAATAAAAAATTTCATCACAACCTCACTCAATTTTTTACTCTAATGAGCTCAAAAGGTACAAAGATAATGGTGATTGAAGAAGAAAGAAAAAGCATAAAGAGCATTGGGGTTAGTTAAGAAGAATGAAGAAACAAACCTGACAATGGTGTGCAGGAACAAGACGGTGCTTTTGATCATAGACAGAGTGGAGAAAGAATCAGAGAGAGAGTGAGAGAGAGAGAGAGAGCGAGATGTGTGTGAACTGAGATAGACGTTGAGAAAAAAAAGCAACGGTCAAAACAACACAAGGATAAAAAAACACAAAAGGAGAGAAGAAGAAAAAAATAGAGACAAAATTAAAAGCTTAGTGTTCAGGTTGGGCAGCTAATAAAGGAGGAAGAAGAAGAAGAGAATATGACAACTTAGTATGTTTGTCCTTCATGTTACATTAAATTACAATATTGCCATCCCTTCCTTTTATGCCCCATCATATTTTTTGTTGTTTGGTTTGGAAAATTTTGATTGAAAATGACAGGTCAAAATATGTCATTAATGGGACCCAACATTATCATATGGTAAATGATGTTACACAACTGTTAAAGTTTTGTTATTGTGTGACGACGTGAGTGCTTGTTTACTTACTTGAGTTGATTTTGATGGCTTAATAGTTAAGTTTTTGTTTATATTAGAGTTTGGATGGCCTAATATTTAGATATATTTATATTTATATTTTATACGAAGATATATACTCATATGAAAGGGGGTAAGAATCATCTAAAATTGGAAAAGAGGTTAAGATTAAAATGATGGATGTGTATCATAAAGTTGAAGGGAGACTTGAGAACAATTTGATCAACTTTTTTTGTAATATTTGGTTTTAATGTTTGACAACATGTAAACTACACCAATGTTTTTACTAGTGTGAAAGAACCCTATAGATTGAGGAGGATATTCTGAAAAAGACGCGGGAGAAATCGAAAGTCCTAATATAGAACGAAGTGAAGGAGATAATTTACAAACACATGCATAATTAGGGTTGTTCGCGATTTAGAAAAAAAAACTAAATCGATTGGTGAACTCCACTAAACTGGATAGTTACGATATTCATCAGCCCTAATTGTTGTATCAACTACCGTTCACAAACTGGACTCTTTTTTCCAGTTTAAATCGGTTAATATAAACTGGATCCTGCCTCGATAGCTCACTGTGTAGTCGACTGTCGAGCAATAATGGAAACTGAGGAATTTGGAGGATGGCAGCATGTCTTGTTGTCGTTTCCTTTGTTGAAAGTTGATCATAGAATGGAGAAAGAGTAAACGACGCAACACACGTTAGTTACCTTTTACAAAAGATTTCAGTGCATAGTAGATTGGCAATTCAACACAATTTGGGTTCCAAAAGTTAGAACTTGATTCACTAAACCAAGGAGCAGATCCATTCAATTTGAGATCAAGTGTAACCAATTTGATTGAGTTCATGCAAACTTCATTATCAGTTCAGTTTGGTTTGTTTTTCCCACATAACTGAATTTTGAACAGGCCTATGTACGCACAACTATATGAGAGCTTGAGTCTTTACTTATCGTGTTAATAGAAAACAATGAAGTGGTTGAGGTTTATCAAACAGATGGTGGTGAAGATGGACTTGAAAATCTCCTAAATGATGGTGGAATGTTTCCTCAACATGGAAGCCTAAACCTTAACGGGAGTTGTCGACATCCAACAAATAAATGCAAAGATGTCACACAAATGATGTCATAAACTCCCATCGAGGAGGTGATAATAAGTAGAACAATGCAAAGTACTTTATATTATACGATAATAAATTGTTGTTCACGATAAGTTGGGACGACTTTCTAAAAGTCAGCGATTAATATTATCTTAAAAGATTGTCGGTATTTAATTTACTTTTTTTCATTTTCTTCTGAAGTCAAATGTGTATTGCAAATTTGAGAAGTAAATTCTGGTTTAGACTTTTGGTATAACCTGAGTCGAGTCAAATTGACCCAATATGAAGAAGCAAAGCTTAACGCCTAATTAGGGTAGGTTAGATAATTAAGAAAGCGTTTGGGAAAAAAATTAACCTAGTATGAAGAAGCAAAGCTTAAAGCCTATTTAAGGTAGGTTAAATAATTTACTTCATTTTGTTGTATTTCTTTTAAACTAACATCAGTCACGACTTCATCATTTTTTTAAGTCTCAACACAAGTAATAAAATCAATAAACAGATGAGAAAGACAAGTTGGGACGACTTATACATAATCTTAACCCACAGTCGGCCCAAGGGGGAGGTCAGTAGAGCAAGGGCTTTAGGCCTCCCCCAAATATGTAATTTATATTTATAAATAGGCATTTCAAAATTATTTTATATTATATATCATTTATTTTTAATAAAAAAGCCTCTTATTTTTGTCAAATCGATAGTAAGCCATTATATTTGAGATTTATACAATGTGACTTTGTAATTGGTCTAAAATCTAAGTATTACAAATAATTTTTCTTTTAAGAACCTATTAAAGTTAAGCTTAAAAAAGTAGCTTTAAAAAGGTCTCGCCTTTCCGCTTTAGGCTTAAAGAGATGTTAGGTCGGCCCTATCTTAACCGGTCTCTAAATCTTAGCTGGGTCCAAAATATAGACGTTAACTTATTTCTAAATCCAAACAAACTAAATATTTTACGTGACAAAAATCCTTCCGTTTCACAATACATTTCGACTTTTTAGAATACTTTTATTTCATTTTACTTGGCGTTTTCAAAACTCAATACAACATTGACTATTGATTTGTTTTTTTTTTGCTGACACAATTATCGTTTTGTTTATAATACCATTAACTATTTATTACAAATAAATATGTAGAATGAAATAACAAATAACTAATAATGTTAAAAGACAAATAATTACATCAAAGATAACAAAAATTTATTAGTTTTCACTATGTACAAACAAGGTTAAAATGACATACTTCCTTCTATTTTTTTTATAATTAAGCAAAAGTTGGTCAACAAAAATTAACGTATTTTAATCAAAATTTGGTCCGGATACATAGTATATCGTAAAAATAGAGTGAGCAAACAATAACCTGGACAAATGTGCTGTTGAATTGTGTCATGCTCATCCAACGTGAGAATCGCATAGTTATCCTAATTAATACTTTCCTAACTCATATACCAGCTAGATGATGATATGTCATCAAGTAGATAGAACAAATTAGACACCCCACACTTCTCAGTGACACACACTTCAAGGTGAAACTGAAAATACCTCACAATTTACATTTGGAATTTTGTGACCGGATAATATGGGTGAGATTGTTAGAGAACCCCACATTCTCTGGGATCACACTCTTTTTACTTTTGTAACGCACTACCAGTAACTCACTCTGGTTTCGTTTCGAATTTGTATATCAGACAAGGAGATTTTGGTACTTTCACTATTTCAAGTGTGTTAGGTACTTTGAATTCAAGAAAACTAAGCTATGTTTGATGAGACCAATCCACTCGCTTATAACAGATAACTTATAACAGATAAACTCATTTTAGGTGTTTGACATGACTAGCTGATGACGCATATTTAGATGTGTTATTTATGCTCTTATCACTTAAATCAACACAAGTTCTCAAGTAATATTCGTGCTTTATTAGGTAAATATTAGTTATTTAGAGGAAAGAAGAGGTTAGGAACTAATTTGTTAACATTTGACACATTTGGTGCATTTGCGAGTATTTTAATGTTCCTGCTAAGTGCTGCAGTGGTAAGCGTTATAGCGCTATATGGCGGTGGGACAGCTGTATATTTATGAAGCCACTTGCTACGTGATGATTCATCATGCTAATCCTTTTCTGCCTCAGCCTGACATGGAAGCCTCCAAGTGGGTTCAAAATGACACTTGGGGTATTCTAATTGAAGCTTAAGTGATAGTTGGTGATGAGTTTTATCATTGCCCTTTTTGTAAAGCCACTTTATGAGATGTGGATAATATCTATCTCACTTCTTCTTCCTCAGAACATAGAATTCGAAATAAGGAGAGTTTTTGGAGAGGAAAACTTGACACCCTTCTCCTCCATTGATCCTCCACTTCAAGCTTTTATTTTTCAAGAGAAGATCATCATTTCCAGCGCTGTGAAGCTGTGCTGTAGTGTCAGCAACCCGTCACATGAGAAGGAGGCCACTACGTGTATCTTTTGCAACCTTGCTTCTTCTTTTCATTTTCGGTAATATGAGCTTTTTGGTTTGTATTATGTTGATGATGCTCATCATGAGCTAAACACTTAGTAGTTGGATTGTTTTAAGCTTTGTAATGACTCTTTAGTATTAGCAATATAACGTTATGCTGTTTTGTGTTTTAACCCTTGTTCTTTAATGCTTTCAAACTTGTTTTGGGAATGGCCAACTGAAATAAGTAGATTCGTAGGTACAGACATGGTCTACGAATAGAACTCAAGGGTTGATATGAATGAAAGGTTGTTTAAATACATTTAGACAATTTGTGCTTAACTCTAGACATAGGGGAGCAATAATCATAAGGTGAATGCTGTAAGTTCTTCATTATACAGGGGTGAACTTATTTAGAACCTAGACATATGAGCCTTGTAACAAAACCCTAGCGACACTGACTGAAAGGCACGCATCCATACGCTACAGCGCTTAACGCTATAGCGTCTAACGTTATAGCGCTTCACTACTGAGAAATTACTTAGCAAAGAGCAGTCCAACTCACTTTATCTTACTCCTGAACTTTCTTTACTTGTTTATTTACATTTATGTTAATCACAATGACAATACTTGTTGAAAACTTGTATTTGTTACTTGTTTTTCTCACTAGCTAAATTACTAATTTAAATATAGAAGTAAACTCAACAATCTCCGTGGGAACGATCTTTACTTATCATTGTATTACTTGTTGCGATTGTGTATACTTGCACAAACTACTTTTCGCACAACAAGTTTTTGGCGTCGTTGCCGGGGATTGTGAAAGTTAATTTCTATTGTTTAGTTAGTTTAGATTCTTTTATTAGTTTGTTCTGTTTTTCAACAATTTTTTTTTCTAAGTTGTATTGTGTTTTGTGTTTGTAGTGTGTTTCTCTTTGTTGTTATTTGTGTTTAGTGTTTGAAAAAAAAAATCCATTTTATGCCATGGACCATTGGAGTTTTTCCTTTATGCAAGATTTGAATGCTTAACCACATTGTTTCAACTATGACTTCCATGGGGATGAACATGAAAGGGGCTGTTATGAGACAAATTTTATGCCCATGACAGCCCAAAATATGGATTATGGCATGAAAAATATTGTGTGTGAGCAAGATTCATATTCTCATGCTCAAACTGAAGGATTACATGAGGACAACTCTGATTTAAAAGAACTCTTAGCTCAATTCCTTGAGGATATCAAAGTGGATAGAGGCAACTCTCAAGTGTCATGCAAGAATATGGAAGAGAGTTGTATTGAAGAGGTGGTTGAGCAAAACGACGATAGTTTCAAAGAACTCTTAGCTCATTCCATTGAATATATGAAGGTGGAGCGTGACAACTTTGAAGCTTCGTGTAAGAATATAGAGGCCCACTTTAACACTATAATGGAGCATCTAAAAGAAGAGAGTTGTATTGAAGAGGTGGTTGAGCAAAAGAAAGAAAAAAGTGTAGAGTTTGAAGATGAATGTTATCATTTGGGCAACTCTGATTTTAAAGAAATTTTTGCTCAGTCCATTGAATCTATTGAGTTGGTTGAGCAAGAGGAAGAAAAAGAGAGTGTAGAGTGTGAACTTGAATGTGGTCATGTGGAAATAGTGGAAGAAAAACAAAAAAGTTGTGTAGTTGTAGAAAAAGAAAAATTCAAAAATAGTGACAAGAAAGAAAAACCAAAAAAAGTCATATGACAATTGAGACTCAACCCTTGGTAATTGAAGAAAATAGTCCTCCGCAAATTGAGCTTCAACTTTTTCAAGAGAGGGGGAATTCCTATCCCAAATGCTTATTGGTTGGGGCATGAGAACACTTGCTGTCCTATACCAAATACATGGGATTTTTGACCAAAAAGAGAAAGCGGAAGGATGATATTTTCTTCTTGTCCTATTATCCACCCTAACAAAGGGTTTTGAATGTCAAGTCTAGCTAAGGAATCTTAAACTAAGCGCTACTGGGAGGCAACCCAATGTTCTTAAACTAACAATTTTGTGTTTTTAATTTTTCTTTTGTGCAGGAATGAATTTTGTGAAGTGAGAAAAGAAGCCACCAAAGGAGAAACCCTGGGACCAAGTTGACAGATGACCCTCCACAAGAAGAAGTGTCAGTTAGCGTTGTAGCGGCTGATGCTACAGCGCCTAAAGCCTAGTCCTCGCACAAACCTGCATCTGAGGAGAATACTCTTGATCTTTCTGCAGAGAGGGAAGCAGCAGAAAAGCTGGCTGAGATGAAAGCTTACAATGAAGCAGAGGATCCCCAGAATGAGGCTACAGCGCCTAGTGCTGTAGCGGCAGGAACGAAAAAAATCCAGTAGCAGAGCCACCACAGTGCCCACCAGAGCAAGCAATAAGCTCAAATCTGGGTTAACAAACAAGTACTCTAACCCTTCTTTAAAAAAATGTTGTTTGTTTGTTTTCAATAAATCTGTTAGGTGCTATATATAGTGTTTGTTCTTGCATCTAAAAATATGTTTAGAGTTTTATTTCTGTTGTTTTTAATTCTGTTGAGTTTTAGTCATAGGCCTCTCTCATTAGAATTGCATGAGAAGTGGAGACACTGCTAGGTCTTAAGTTGGGGGGAGGACCTTAAATGTGTTTAATGTTATATGTGAAATGTTAATGTTATGTGTTTAATGTTATGTTTGTTGAATGAAAAGCATGATCAGTTGCAATTCCTAGTTTTTCAATAATAGGATATGTTTCTTCCTGGGCTAAATTTAATGATGATTATGTGTTGTGAGTAGAGTAGCCTTGTTTGAACAATATTGACTAGTCTTATTGCTGCTTCTACACAAAACTCTAGGCTTAGCAAGGAACCTAGTTAGCTAGGAATGATAAGGTTTAGTCAAGTTTTTACTAAAAATTGAGAGTAGCATTTGAAGCTAAATTTGGGGGTGCATCGGTTATATTAAGGCTAGGGATGAAGACTATAGGATGGTTAGTGCAATAGGACCCAAAGTGTACAAATGGTTCATGTAAAAAGCTGCAATTGCCTGAAACAAATGCTGAACTGTTCCAAAAATGTATATAAAAAAAGAATAAAAGGAAAAGAAAAGAAAAGAAAAGAAAAGATAGAAAATGCAAATAAGGAGTTCAGTAATGAGGGCATTGCAGCTGAATCTGTTCATCAAGTAACCAGTGCTATAGCATCTAACGCTATAGCGCTGAGAAATCACCAAATCAATAGTTAGTGCACTGGCCAAAGATCTGAAAAGCCTAATCAAGCCCTTTGTTGTGCTTTGAAGCCCCTCAAGTCTTTTGTGAAGTTGTTAGTCTACTCTCCTTTTTGAAAAATTCTTTGGCTAAACCAAAAGAAGACCACTCTTTCCAAGGCTAGGAGAAATGTTGAAACTAGCTAGGAGCTAAACTAAGCCTAGTAGTCACGCACTCACAGTTGAGCAGTAATAATTCTAGATGTTGTGAAAAACAATGGTGTGTGTGTGTGTGTGTGAGAGAGAGAGAGAGAGAGAATGTGAATCTGAAAGTTTGGCCCACTAAGAACATTTTTGAAAAATAGTTTGATTTAGGGATGCAACTGACATTGTCTTTCTATGCTGTTATTGTTCTATTTTAAGTTTGTTTGTTTGTCTTTATAAAGTGTCATTCCTTGAGGACAAGCAATGGTTTGAGTTTGAGGGTGTGATAACTCTTATCTATAAGAGTTATTTATGCTTTCTAGACTTAAACAAATGCGAGTTCTGAAGTAATAATAATAATAATTTTTTTTTAGAAAAAATATTGTTGTTGTCTTGTTTGTACAGTTAATCTATGTAATTGTTTCTTTGTTGTTGTGTTGTTTGTTCTTTGTCAAGCGTCATTACTTGAGGACAAGCAATGGTTTAAGTTTGGGGGTGTGATGACTCATATTTAGATGTGTTATTTATGTTCTTATCACTTAAATCAACACAAGTCCTCAAGTAATATTCGTGTTTTATTAGGTAAATATTAGTTATTTAGAGGAAAGAAGGGTTAGGAACTAATTTGTTAACATTTGACACATTTGTGAGTATTTTAATGCTTTTGCTAAGTGCTGCAGTGGGAAGCGCTATAGCGCTATATGGCGGTGGGACAGCTGGATATTTATGAAGCCACTTGCTACTTGATGAGTCATCATGTTAATCCTCTTCTGCTCAGCCTGACATGGAAGCCTCCAAGTGGGTTCAAAATGACACTTGGCGTATTCTAATTGAAGCTTAAGTGATAGTTGGTGATGAGTTTCATCATTGCCCTTTTTGTAAAGCCACTTTATGAGATGTGGATAATATCTATCTCACTTCTTCTTCCTCAGAACATAGAATTCGAAATAAGGAGAGTTTTTGGAGAGGAAAACTTGACACCATTCTCCTCCATTGATCCTCCACTTCAAGCTTTTATTTTTCAAGAGAAGATCATCATTTCCAGCGCTGTGAAGCTGTGCTGTAGCGTCAGCAACCCGTCACATGAGAAGGAGGCCACTACGTGCATCTTTTGCAACCTTGCTTCTTCTTTTCATTTTCGGTAATATGAGCTTTTTGGTTTGTATTATGTTGATGATGCTCATTATGAGCTAAACACTTAGTAGTTGGATTGTTTTAAGCTTTGTAATGACTCTTTAGTATTAGCAATATAACGTTATGATGTTTTGTGTTTCAACCCTTGTTCTTTAATGCTTTCAAACTTGTTTTGGGAATGACCAACTAAAATAAGTAGATTCGTAGGTACAGACATGGTCTACGAATAGAACTCAAGGGTTGATATGAATGAAAGGTTATTTAAAGACATTTAGACAGTTTGTGCTTAACTCTAGACATAGGGGAGCAATAGCTCATAAGGTGAATGATGTAAGTTCTTCATTATACAGGGGTGAATTTATTTAGAACCTAGACATAGGAGTCTTGTAACAAAACCCTGACGACAGTGACTGAAAGGCACGCATCCATACGCTACAACGCTTAATGCTATAGCGTCTAACGTCATAGCGTTTCACTATTGAGAAATTGCTTAGCAAAGAGCAGTCCAACTCACTTTATCTTACTCCTGAACTTTCTTTACTTGTTTATATACATTTATGTTAATCACAATGACAATACTTGTTGACAACTTGTATTTGTTACTTGTTTTTCTCACTAGCTAAATTACTAATTTAAATATAGAAGTAAACTCAACAATCTCCGTGGGAACGATCTTTACTTATCATTGTATTACTTGTTGCGATTGTGTATACTTGCACAAACTACTTTTCACACAACACTAGCTTATAACATTTTTTCACTAGCTTATAGCATTTTTTAAAAGAATATTTCAAGTAACACGCTTGAGATTATAATTTATAGCGTTTTATTTTTTTGTCTAACTTTTACCTTTATTATTTTAATTAAATTCCTCATTTATTCTCAATTAAATGAATTTTCTCTCTTATTTTTAAGCATTAATTACAAACAATTACAAATGTCATTTATATCATTTTATATTTATAAGCTAGTTCAACCGCTAATTTTACCAAACACTTTAAATTCAATCTGCTAGCTTATCCGCTCCTTTTAGCCAAACTGAGTCTAAATGAGTTGCTTAATTATATTTTTCTGTGCTAAAATACCATATAGAATTTAAGCAAATCAGAAATAACTTTTTTTTGGTTCAGACTATTGCTGGCTACTCACTGAGTGTCCCAACGCTTTAATAATATCTGCTCGTGCTTAAGAGCAAATTTCGCACAGGCCAGCACCAAGTTTGTCCACTGCGGAAATCGAACTCGAGAGCACTAAGTCGACTTTGTGTCCTTGATTAGCTTATGCTATTGGCGAACAGTATATATAGATTAAATAAAAAATAACTTAATTAGTTTTTAAAATTTTTGTTAGTGCGGACAAAAAACAATCAATGCTACATTTAAAGAAAACTAGCAGTATACCTGTGCTTACGCACGAGTAACATCGTGTTCTTTGTATAAATAGACTCAGATAGAATTCAGTTACAATAAATCTTTTAAGTTGATAAGAAATGAAGTTTCATAATTTTAAAATATTTTCTTCAATTAACATTTTTTATCGTTAGACTATTATCAATCATGTAGTAACAATGTAGTCCGCATGGCGAATAAATAACAGAATATATTTTATCAGTAATAAATTTATACCGACAACATATAACATTTTCCTGTTTTAACTCAAAAGTAGAATACAAAATAATTATTCCGACAATGTGTAACGTTCCACTACAGAGAATTGATAATAATGAAATTATAGCAACAACATATAATATTTACTCATTGAAACTTAAAAATTGAAACTTAATAGCAACAACTTAATTGTCCTCAAAAAGTGGTTTTTAGAGAAGGGTATTTTGGTATTTTGGTAGTGGTTGTTTTGATTATATTTATAGTTGATTGATTATAGTTAATTTTATAGTTCAATAGTTGATAGTTGATGAGTTTTTAAATGTGAGAGAAAAAAAGTTAAGAAATGATGTGAGAAAGTGGAATCCACGATATAAAAAGTGAGATAAAATAATTGAAAATGACATAATTGTCCTCAAAAGTCAAAAGGTGGGTTTTAGAGAAGGGTATTTTGGTAAAAATACTCAACCCCAAAATTTAACATGTTCTAATTAACCTCAATTTATGTGTTTGATGTTGGGAGATAGATTTTTTTTTTTAAATCAAACAGGCAGTCAGCCCGAATTTATTAATAAAATAAAGAGAGATATAAAAAGTACAAGGGGGGACTAGACCAAAACCCTTGGTAATAAGGACAATAATAGAATGTCCAACAAGGCCTCTAAAATAAACAACCATAGAACTCTAATGGAAGAAATTCTAAGGCGAACAGAAAACCCGAAAGGAGGCAGGGCAACACCTGAGAGTCCCCACACAACCTCCACCCACCACCTCCTGAACTCACACTCCAAACCACAACAGCCTGCATCACCTCGCTATCCTCACATTAAGCACATCACAAAGCATCGAGGTTAGAGGTGGAGGCCCGAAGACGATTGGGAGGGGGCAAAGAAGCAGAAGGCAAAGGGGGAGGAGCCCGGCGATCTGTAAACTGCAATCTGGCGTCCGACAAGGTACAAACTATCGAATCAGCACCCACCGACAGCACACCCCCAGACATCTGGCGCCGTGACTCCAGCCACCATCGCGAAGTCGTGCTACCGGCCAACACCGCGACAACACCTAGCTTGATCGAGGTAGCCGAGCCACCAACCACCACCGCGGCCTTGCGCCCCCGGCCAACACCGTGGCACAATCAAGCAAAACCGCGAGCGACAGGGAGAAGTGCCACGACAAAAGGAGAGGAGGCGTGACTGTGGGTCCAAAGTCCGACAGATGCATATGAATTTATTCTGTCTTTTATCTTTTATAACTTTCTACACATTTTTTTAAAATTGTATTATGTGGACAACGCCTTTTTTATTGAAAAAATATTAAATATATTTAAACCAAGATAATTTATGGTTCTAAATCTAATAGAGTAGATCCCCTATATATAAGTCACAACCCTACATTTTATAATTTTTTATTTACATTTAATTTTAACCCATTTATTTGTGAGATTGAGAAAAACTAATGATAAATTGTACTAACATGGTCCATACTATTTACAAAGGACAAAGCTTAATTTTATGCTTATTAATCTGCCACCGATAAAGGTCGTCATGTAATAAAGATATATAAAGATGCTCATGCTCATGCTCATGCTCATGCTCTAAGTCTAAAAGATGAGGAAAGGAGAATGAAAGAAGAATTTAGAAAAGCAAAGTGAAAAGAAAGTATATAAATTGGCCAAGGGACTGTAAAGAGAACGGTGGGATATTGCTTGGTAACTTATTGTATACAATATATTTTTTTGAATAAACTCCTTTTTTACATGTGGAGTACTTTTTTAGGTGATTTTGACAAGTTGAATATACTTGTTATAAACAATTAAACATGGAAAATAGTGCTATTGATTTTATTTTACTTTTCTTACCCTTAATATTTCTATGCTAAAAAATAAAACTAGTCTAGAAATTTATCTTTCATGTTGGGTTGTATTTTTTGTATTTCATACTTTTTGTGTGTATAAAAAACTTTGACCACACTTGCTCCCAAAAACTTAAAGTGACCAAGTCACTGAATCAAACCTATGACATATTTTTTATTTTGTTCATTATTAAGTAATATATGTAATTTTTTATACTTCCCAGACTCCCAACATCTCTCTTCAAGTGCGATCTCATACGTACCAAATATGTGCGCAAAAAGATTGTGAATTGTAACGGGTCATACGCCAATGGACTATGATACCTAATTGTTATTTTATCTTTATGAAAGTATTAAGTAAGGATGCCAGTGGGGGTGGGCACAAAATAGTAGTCCCCATTTGGTGAAATTGCTCTCGTGCTCGCTAGGCATGACAATGGGGGCGGGCGGCGATGAATATTACATTCCACATCCCCATTTCTGAATTTCATATAGTTCCTTATTCCCCTACCCAAATTCAATGGTGATGAGTTATCAATCCTCATCCCCGTACCCAACGGGTTCGGGGATTCCCGCTTCAACCTCATCTCCGCAGTGGAACCAATTTTTTAAATAAAAAAAATAATTTTTACCCGTCCCAAAGTATATCATTGTTCATTGAAAATTTAAAATTTGTAAAACAAGTAGTCATATCGATGTTGTCTTCTTTTTTTTCAATAAATACGTATATTTATAGGTATCCCCAACTACCACATATATTTAGTAAATTTATTTTAAAATAATCTCCTATATTAAAAACTAGTTTTGCACACAAAATTAATTTTTTAATAACTATCCATTATAGCAAGAACCTTAACCGGAAGAATCTCTAAATATCACTAGCTGGCAGTAATCACATGTCAACACTAGGAACTATAGTTGACGACTTTATTATATACGCCAATAAATAGCAATTCTCAATCAATAAGTAGTATTCTACTTTTTTGCTGCTACATTCACTTTGCATTCATGTTTCGAGTTATTCAATCTTATTATACATAATAATAATAATAATAATAATAATAATAATAATAATAATAATAATAATAATAATAATAACAACTTGATCTCACACCACGTTGTGATCTTCTCTTCCTAATAAGTGATCTTACGTATTGCTGGGGACTCGAACTTCATCGGTCCATTCACCCATCTGAAACTTACCTACTTGTTACATACATCACTACTGAACCCTCATAATAATGAATCATATTCAACAACTATATCCAAAATTTCATTACTCATGATGTTGAAATCTTAGCAAACACCTTCGTGGGTCCCCCATCTAATTCAATGTTTGGATTTTTCTGGATATTAAATAGTGAAAATGGTTGTAAAAATGTTGAATCCATTTTTATATACATACATTAATAAATAGCTCCTGTTTTTGTTTGAGAGTGATGTTGTCGTTTTACCATTCCTTGCTACTATAAGACCGTGTTTGGCAAAAATATAATGATTTGCGAATAAGTTAGTTTCTAATGAAGAGGTGAATTTAAAATATTTGGTAAAATTTAAAGTATTTGGTAAAATTAGTGACTAAACTAACTGTTTTTTATAAGCAATGATTTATTGATGAGAGCATTAGGGGTGCTCAACCCCAATACAACGACACTAAATCAAAAATTATTGATATAATGAAGGACGTTGTTCCACCAAAAAGAGGCGAAATAGCTAGAATCTCTACTCACACCTTAAACGAACCAACTCCAATACATACATTTAATATGAGCCAAAATGGAATCAAAAGTAACATCCTCCCCACTAAACACACACCCATTCCGAGCTAGCAAAATACACCAGCAAGCTGACAACCAAATCAAATGTTTGACCTTCACAAGTCTCCAAAACAAATAAAATGCTGCACTATATCATGCGAAATGGGTACCTGCATATCTAACCAACTGTTAATCTCAGACCACACCTTTCTCGCAACATTACAATTGAGAAAGAGATGCTGCAAATCTTCACGCCGATCCCTACAAAAAACACACACTGTCGCCTCCTCTGAGTTAATAACATTATGCCTGAGAAGGAAATCCCAAACTGGAAGAGAGTTGGTGAATATTCTCCACCCGAAAATAACCACTTTCGAAGGGATAGATGTCTTCCAAAGATCCTTAAAAACTGAGATGAGATTGTTTTTCTCACCGTGTACCAAACACGCTTGAAACAAGTGATTATAACACGATCGCACTGTGTAAACTTTTTACTGGATTCCAATAACCATATCCAATAATCATCGCTACCTGCTTTCAAAACAACATCCATCAAAATAGAGCTAAGAACGTTCGCCTCCTCAACCAGTGGCGGATCGTCGGAGTGACTCCAAGGTAGATTCCAACGCCATGCATGCATATTATCCCATCAACCACCATTATGCGATTATCCCCGTAACTAGCAAATAAAATAGGAAAATCCTGATATAAAGGCCTCCAACTTTTTTTGACGATGTTTTATTTAATTTTATTTTCGTAAAATAATTAATTTCGTAAAATAATTAATTTGATTAAAGAGTACAATAATTGTTTTATTTGGAGAAAAAATGGTTTTAGCACCCAAAAATCTGATTTGGAACATTTCTTTCTCAATGTTGAAGTCCATCTTTAATTATTGTTCAGCTACTTGAACCCCCTTTTTTCATGCACGCACCCCATCCCACTTCATACTATTCATCATCCCCAACCCCTGGACGTGTGCCTCATTGCAGGAAACCCTAACGCAGTCCATCCCCTCGTTGTTTCGTAGTTCACTGTTATGGCTACAGTACAGCGTGAAAATAAAAATGCAACAGACTCAAAGATGGAGAAAGAGTACCAGAAAAGTCACTGTGGCTGAAGAATGGTGAAGGTCAGGGTTGCTTCTCATTCCCTCAGTTTCGTTCCCTTTTATTTCTTTTTGTAATTCATTCTTTTTTGGTTATGTCCAGTTTTAACCACCATACATGAAAGGAAGGGATATTTTAGTGAGGCTATGCATGGAAAGAAGGGATCTTTTAGTGAAGCTATTGGAAACCTGCTGTAATAATATATCAATTTCACAGTTGCACTCAAAGTTTTTGAAACTTGGCGTTGCCCATGATAGTCTCATTGTAACCAAGCTCAATGTACTTTATGCTAAATATGCATCAATTCACCATGCACATAAACTGTTTGAAGAAACGCCTCACAAAACTACTTATCTATGGAATGCTTTGCTTAGGAGTTATTGTTCTGATAGAGAATGGGTAGAGACATTATCTTTATTTTATCAAATGAATGCGAGTGCTATGGCAATTGAGGAAAGACCTGATAGTTACACCGTGTCTATTGCTTTGAAATCGTGTGCGGGTTTGCGGAAGGTTCATTTGGGTAAGATGACTCATGGGTTTCTTAAGAAGAGGAAGTTAGATGATGATATGTTTGTGGGGTCTGCATTGATTGATTTGTATTCAAAATGTGGACAAATGAGTGATGCTGTAAAAGTGTTTATGGAGTATCAAAAGCCTGATGTGTTTTTATGGACTTCAATAGTTACTGGTTATGAACATAATGGTAGTCCTGAACTTGCACTCGCGTTTTTCTCCCGAATGGTTGTCTCGGAGCAAGTTAGTCCTGATCCTGTGACACTTGTTAGTGCTGCTTCTGCTTGTGCTCAGCTATCTGATTATAAGCTTGGAAGAAGTGTTCATGGTTTTGTAAAAAGAAGGGGTTTAGACACTAAGTTATGTTTGGCTAATTCACTGCTTAATTTATATGGAAAAACTGGATCTATCAAGAGTGCCGAAAATTTGTTCAGGGAAATGCCGGAGAAGGATGTTATATCTTGGAGCTCAATGGTTGCGTGTTATGCTGATAATGGAGCCGAAACCGATGCATTAGATCTTTTCAATAAAATGTTATTAGATAAGAGAATTAAACCCAACTGGGTTACTGTGGTTAGTGCATTGCGAGCGTGTGCTTGCATTTCCAATTTAGAAGAAGGTAAGAAGATTCATGAATTAGCAGTCAGTTATGGTTTTGAGTTGGAAACCACTGTCTCTACAACTTTGATGGACATGTACATGAAATGCTTTTCACCTGAAAATGCAGTTAATCTTTTCAATAGAATGCCCAAGAAGGATGTAATTGCTTGGGCTGTTTTATTTAGTGGCTATGCTGAAATCGGAATGGCACACAAGTCAATGGGGGTTTTCTGCAACATGTTATCTTGTGGAACTCGACCCGATGCTATTGCTCTAGTTAAGATTCTTGCTGCTATTTCAGAAATGGGGATTCTTCAACAAGCTGTGTGTCTTCATGCATTTGTAATTAAAAGTGGATTTGAAAATAACCAATTTATTGGAGCATCACTCGTAGAGTTGTATGCAAAGTGTTGTAGCATAGATGATGCTTACAAGGTTTTCAAAGGAATGACATATAAAGATGTTGTTACTTGGAGCTCAATAATTGCAGCTTATGGATTTCATGGCCAAGGAGAAGAGGCTCTGAAATTATTTTATCAGATGGCTAATCATTCAGATACTAAGCCTAATGATGTAACCTTCATCTCAATTCTATCTGCTTGTAGTCATTCAGGTTTGATTATAGAAGGGATAAAGATGTTTGATATCATGGTGAACAAGTACCAATTGATACCCAACTCAGAGCATTATGGGATAATGGTTGATCTTCTGGGAAGAATGGGAGAGTTAGACAAGGCCATGGACCTAATTCACAATTTGCCAATTCAAGCTGGGCCTCATATATGGGGAGCCTTACTCGGCGCATGTCGTATACATCAAAATATAGAGATAGGGGAAGCTGTAGCTAAAAATCTCTTCCCATTAGACCCTAATCATGCAGGTTATTATATACTTCTATCAAATATTTATTGTGTTGACAAGAATTGGCATAATGCTGCAAAACTTAGGACATTGGTAAAGGAGAACAGGCCGAAGAAGATTGTAGGTCAAAGTATAGTTGAATTACAGAATGAGGTTCACAGTTTCGTAGCAGGTGATAGATTCCATGATGAATCTGATCAGATCTATGAGTTGCTGAGAAAATTACATGCAAAAATGAGAGAAGGTTATGATCCTCAATTACAGATAGAGGAAGTTATGTGAGTTCTTGGAATGTGGAAATTATCCCATTTGAATGGCATAAAGGATGTTTGACCTGCTGCTAGTCAGATTGGGGAGAAAAGATTTTGGAGTATGCTATTGTTTGCTTCTTTGTTTTGGTCCAGGAAATCATTCTTTTCATTGCATTATTATAATCAAAGAAGTTCTATCATCATACATTTGCTAAAAGTCACAGAAGTTATTAAGATTCAAGATGAATGGCTAAGATTCATATCAAAGAGTTTAACCAATCCACCACTGCCCTGGAGAGACCCAAGATTGGCATGTGAAATTGAAAGCAAAAGCCAAAAGGTTACTGCAAAAGAAGCAATATTCCATGGGATAAACCATGGCAGACCCGGGGAATCAACTCAACGTTATTACATTTTTTTATATGCACAAACGAGCATATGAGCTGCTCTTTGGATGCTTTTTTTTTTGTCAAATTTGGATGCTTCTTCTGTATGAGCGGCCCTTTCAAAACTACTGTATAGTGTACATGCATTTTATTTATTCTTTAACAAAATGGTACAATATTTGCAAGAGATCATCTCCCTCTCTCATGCATCGCCATCACAAAAGATAAAGGTGGGAGGAGAGAAACGGAGATTAAAAATGAAGGGAGATAAAGAATTAAGGGATTTGAATCCTCTGTTGCCTCTGCTCGATGCAGCAGGCAGTAGAGCCGTTAGGTTTAGAGAGAGAAAATCTTCTCTCTAAATCTAATGGTTTTGCTGTCTATTTTCTTAATCTAACGGTTTTGCTGCCTGTTGCACCGCAGAGGCAACAGAGGATTCGTCCTCAGAATTAAGAGAGAGATAAAGAGGATGGGGGATGGAGGGAGATAAAGATGGAGAGGATCTACATGTGTCGTAATTATATATTTTAGTATGAAAAAACAAGTAAACTTGTACAATGGATTAGGGCCGGACAACGGGCGGTTACGGGCGGTTTTGGCCCAAAACCACCCATCCGAACAAAACCCGTGGTTCCCAAACTCAGGCCCAAATCCGCCCAAATTTTCTGTCGGTTTTTTCGGGTTCGGTTATGCGGGTTAGCGGGTAACTCGGTTGGGTAGCGTCGGTTTTGAACTTAAACAAATACAAACCCAGAAATCATACAACAGAGGAAAGACAGAAAAATGAAGACATAAGAAGTGAACACAAACAAATACCAGCAATGGGTGTTATACTGGCATTTTCTTTAACTTTTAGAAATTTCTTTGTTGATCCACCGTGAATATGTATTCATCATGAAATGAGAAATATATTCACCGGTGAATCAACAAAAAAATTCATAAAAGTTCAACTTCTAAACATCAGTGTTGTTTTTACTTCAAAATTGATAGAGGGTTTTTGTAGATCTAAAAGAAATGGAGGTTTTAATCTGTTGGATTTTGTGTTTTAAGGTTTAAGGTGGTGTTGAAGATGGTAGTATGAAGAAGAAGAGGAAAAATAGTGAGATGAAGAAAGAATTGGGTGTACTGTGTAGATGATGATGGGAGATGGTAGTATGAACTATGAACTATGATACGAAGAAGAAGAGGAAAAACGGTGAGATGAAGAAAGAATAGGATGCATAAATGCAGTAGGCGTGTAGAAACAACACTGATGTTTCAAAAAAATGCAGTAGGCGTGTAGAAAGAATAGGATGCATTATTGCCTACTAGTACTATTCATTATTGCAATGCTGTCCAGATTTACTAAATAATTAATTTATTACTACTTTTCAAAAGCAAAGTTCAAAAGCAACGTGCACAAGCAGTCAAGCACACTGCACAAGGCATTGCCGCGTTTGGTGGTAAGCGCGTGAGAGAGAGAGAGAGATGGGACAAGGCTCTGCTGCTGCGATGAGACTCTTCTCTGCTCCTGTGACCTCTACTAGTGGATGTGAAGTATTGGGTCGGTTTCGGTTCCAAATGGTTTCAATTTTGGGAACCGCACCCGCCCAGTTGGAACCATTAAAAACCGTTTTTTTACACTTTCATACCCGACATCCGCACCGAACCGCCCGTGACAGTAATATGGGGCTCGGTTTTATCGGGTTTCGGGCGGGTCAGACTTTTTGTCCAGGCCTACAATGGATATTTTAAAAAAAAAGAGCTTGTACAATGGATAAATACTAAAACTAAATTTACTTTAGAAAAAAGATTTGACTCTTCTAAAATACCTTTAGAGAGCAAATTATAAAGTTATAATTTTTGATTCAAAAATAGATGGTTGAGATTATTCTATAAGATGTGGGATTAATCAACTCCATATTGATTTTGAGATAAATCAACTTGCCCAAAACTCTTTTAGATCGCTTCGCACTCTAGTATTATTGATATCTATGTGAGTAACTCATCTCATTGACAACCTCAAACCGCAATCTCTTCTAGTGAGTATACAACTCTATCCAATGAATAGCAACCTCCATAATTAGAAATCTAGCAATATGACATGCACTAATGCAAAATGAAACAAGATTCTATAGTAGGGTGTATAATAAAAATGAGAGTGTCAATAGTAATCTCTACGTTGCAACATATAGCCCAGTCCGCCTGACTATTTTCTTAGGACTTAAGAGCAACATTCGCGCCCACAAACATCATCACACATGCTGATTCCAGTGAACGAAGACAAAAGTCACGAACAAACGTATATATGCTGAGCTCTCGCCACCTGATTTTGGAAAACGCGAAGCATTACACAACTGAAGCATTGCTACTCTCACTACTGAAACAATGTTCCACCACGAAGACCCTTCAACAGGTTCACACTCAAATGATAATTCACTCCATTCACAAACCCAACCATCTTCTCTCACAATCCATACACCTCAAAAATTTCACATACACATCCCTCATCTTCTCCCACATTTCTCCTCATCCAAACGATTACGGTTTCAACATCATGCTCCGTGCCGTCACAACCACATGGCACAATTACCCTCTTACCCTTCAACTCTACCATCAAATGAAGTCCTTTAACCTCACATTAAGTAACTTCACATTTCCCTTTATCTTCCTCGCCTGCGCGAATCTCGCCGATATTCAACAAGGCCGTTCGGCGCATTCCACGGTGTTCAAACTTGGGTTGGGGTCTGACCATCATACGGCTCATTCTTTGATCACCATGTATGCTAGATGTGGCAAATTGGGTTATGCACGGAAGGTGTTTGATGAAATTGCTAAGAAGGATTTGGTGTCATGGAATTCGATCATTTCGGGGTATGCGAAGATGGGTTATGCTAGGGAAGCTGTGGAGGTGTTTGGGAGGTTGAGGGAGGAAGAAGGGTTTGAACCTGATGAGATGAGTTTGGTTAGTGTTCTTGGTGCTTGTGGTGAATTGGGGAATTTGGAATTGGGGAAATGGGTGGAAGGGTTTGTTGTTGAACGTGATATGTCGGTTAATTCGTATATAGGTTCTGCTTTGATTAGTATGTATGCTAAATGTGGTGATTTGGCTTCGGCTAGAAGGATTTTTGATGGTATGCCGCATAGAGATGCTATCACTTGGAATGCACTTATATCAGGGTGAGTATATTGCTGTTATAGTTTTTCAGTTGTTAAAATAATGCTGATAGATATAGGCTAAATCATGTTTGTCCCTTCTTGAGTGATGGAGATTACGCGTATGGTTGCTAAAGCATATTTATTTGGTCAGATTAATTCCATGTCTTGAACTTGGAGGACTAGTTCAGGTCTAGTTTCCATTTTTGATATCTAGTTCTGACGCCTAATATGGCCAATTGGCCATCAATATATATTTTAGGATCTGTAACCAAGAATTCACACATTCACTGCGGTAAAGGAGTTAGAACTGTTGGATGAATGTTGGCTGACTCATATTTTGATTTCAGAAAATCCGATTCAGAACCAAAATTTGGAATGTGAGTCGTCCGATTTTCATCTAATAGGTCTGATTTATCGAGTGCAGAATGGGTGAATTTTATGACTGCTGAGAATCTGGATTCCTAATTTAGCTATGTACGTAGACTCATGGCATGTGGTAGATCATATTTTCCTATTAAGTTCATTTGTTATATCTTGTGGCTTGTTTGGACATCATGGCATTTGGTATATTATATTAATATATGGATATATGGATATGCATGTTGAGTTAGATAGTATATATGAAAATACTTTGTTCATGTTCGAATCATTTTTCTAAATGTGAGTTTGTATTAAATTGGTTTTCCTACAATTTAACTTTCTTCATTTTTCATGATTTATACATGACAGGTATTCTCAAAATGGAATGGCGGATGAAGCGATTACTTTATTCCATGACATGAAGGAGAATTGTGTTAATCCAAATAAAATTACCTTGACAGCAGTGCTGTCTGCGTGTGCTGGTATTGGGGCTCTGGATTTGGGGAAACAGATTGATGAATATGCAACACAAAGAGGATTTCAACATGATATTTTTGTGGCTACTGCACTGGTTGATATGTATGCCAAGTGTGGGAGTTTGGAGAGTGCTGAGAGAGTTTTCAAAGACATGCCTCGAAAAAATGAAGCTTCTTGGAATGCAATGATCTCTGCTCTTGCTTCTCATGGTAGAGCCAAGGAAGCCCTATCACTATTCCAGCGCATGTCAGATGAGGGTGGTGGTGCTCGCCCCAATGATATAACATTTGTAGGGTTGCTTTCTGCTTGTGTTCATGCAGGCTTAGTTTCTGAAGGATATAGGTTGTTTGATATGATGAGCACATTGTTTGGACTGGTACCGAAAATTGAGCACTACTCTTGTATGGTTGATCTTTTGGCACGCGCTGGCCAATTATATGAAGCTTGGGATCTCATTGAAAAAATGCCTGAAAAACCAGATAAGGTTACATTAGGTGCTTTACATGGTGCCTGTCGAAGGAAGAAAAACGTAGATATTGGTGAACGAGTTATGCAAATGCTTCTGGAGTTGGATCCTTCAAATTCTGGGAATTATATTATCTCATCGAAAATATATGCAAATGTGAACATGTGGGAGGATTCAGCAAGGATGAGAGCATTAATGAGAGAGAAGGGTGTCACTAAAACTCCTGGTTGTAGCTGGATTGAAATTGAAAATCACTTGCATGAATTTCGTGCTGGCGATGGCTTTTCCCTCGATTCTGCAGATATATGTAACCTAATTGATTTGCTCTATGAAGAGCTCAAAAAGGAAGGTTATGTTCCCACAATTGTTGAATAGCTTCATGGGCAGCAGAAGAGTTGTTTTGTTGGAAGCTGCCAAAGTGGGTGAAATTTGGACTCCGGCACTCAAGAGTTTCAGACTTTCAAGTCAACTATTCGTGTTTGTTGGATTGGTTTCATACTTTCATCAGGTTAGTGTGTTTTCGAGGCACATACTAAGATATAGTTCGAACCTTATTTGGTTTCGAGCTGATATTTGCATTCTTTCATACTCAAAGCATGGATTGATATGATTTATGGAGGATGAGCGATTCTTTCAACACTTTCATGAGCCTGTGGCAAATCTTCCCAGTAAAAGAGCTTTTCACCTTATTGATTTGGGGCAGTATCTGGCAGCTTCTTCAGGAGAACAGTAATTTTTATTGTAGGGCAAACAGTTGCCAATGGGAACTAGCCGTTGATGTTGCTTTCAGGAAAGAAACTGTGCTTCTATTTATCATATCAACTAGATATTGAAGACTGCTTGAAAATTTTGGTACTCTATGAAATTTATATTCACCAATGTAGGTTTAGTGTGTTAATATATTATAGCAACAAGAAGTATTTTACAGATCTGATAGAATTAAGCCCTCTCCTTTGGCATCATGCAGATTCAACAAAGAATAATAAAAACATGATTTGCTAGTTGCTACTGAGATGACAGGAGTGTAGGCAAAAAATTATACTTCAGATTTTATGTTTTCCTTATTTCTTTTTCTGCTCTTATTATTATTCTATAATGTTACAAAACTATTCACAACCATGGTCGATCTTCATTCTACTTTAAATGAGATGATTGGCCTTTTCATTTTAAGTGGCATTAGAAGTGCATTCTACCGGGAATAGTAAATTTTTGGTTAAATTACATTTTTAGTCCCTTAGTTTTATTTTAGTTTTCAACTTAGTCTCATTATTTGTTCCAGTTCGGTCTCTGTTGGTCCTTATAATTTTTCTCCCAACCCTTAAAAATTTACACTATTAGTCTCACGCCCTCCCCTTCCCTCCAAACTCCCAAACGCACCCTTAGAGTCATAAAATTAATAGACAATTCACAATTGTAAGAACTTTCAAACTTCTTAACCAATCCAAGCACCAACCCATTAGTGAAATCGACCATGTTGGAAAAAAAAACAAAATTTCAGCATTATACAACTAAATTATTTCATTTTGTATGGTTGATAATCAAACTCGAAGTTGGTGTACATTTTAAAAAGAGTAAGAGAATGTGGATGGGAATAAAGCGATGGGCGTGGCAATTTCCCTTCGTGGCTTGAAGTCACCGCCACCATCCTCACCGTTCGTCGTAGAGTATGAGGACAAATGCAAGTTGCAAGAGAGAATCTTATAGGTATATGAAACACACATGTCTTTTCTCCCCTCTTGGCTATATAACAATAAGTATAACATACTAAATAGTTGTGTGTGCTAGTATTTGTGCCTGTGCTGCACGTGAGCGCAGAAAAATAGGGGTGCATGTAATAATGTTCCTCTTAGCTCACACCAAGAGGCAGAAAGTGGAATGCAGCCAAGGGTGATTTGCCGGCATTTTGTATTTCTCATAGATATTGTGATACTAGTGTCCTGTCGGCAAGTTTCTCTTGGCTATATTTCGCTTTCTTCTTCTCCTGTGTGATGCTCTCTGCGAACTCTTTCGACCCATATTTGTTTTCTTCGTATCTTCACTCTATCAAAGGTGATTTCTTCGAGTCACTATCAGAATACTAAATTTTGACACTTATTTCGGTGAAGATTTGAACCTTGATTCACGTTATGAGAGACTACCCTATTAATTTCATGGAGGAAATATATCGTCAGTGAAACTAGGCTTTGATTTATTATCATGTTGGCATGATCCATATATGGTTGATTTGATTTAATTTGCTATGCTGTTTTTTACCCTGAAACTGTTAGATTTGATTAAATTAGCTAGATTCTTGATCTAGGTTTTATACAAATATAGATTTTGTTTTTTGATTAATGTGTTAAACTACTTGAATGCTTTTGTTTGGATAAAAAAGTTGTTAGGTGTTGTTATGTGTTTGGACATTGGTTAATTAGATATGAGTTTTTCACACCTTGGCATTATTGTTTAAGGAATTTAATTATATGAAAAAAACGAAAAAAAGAAATTCAGCAAGGTCACCTCGCTTATATTCAATGAGTTGATAGAGAAGCTTGTTTTTTGGTAAATCGAGATATCTCGCAACTGCAGAGATAATCTCCCGAAAGTACTGAGATCCATCAGAGAAGCTAGGATAATGTACATACTGAGATCCCTCCCTTTTGTCTTGTAACGGCCACAAAAGCTAAAATATGCATTTAACCTCATTAAACTGTGCTTTGAAATATAAATACGCCCTCATAGGCTAATAAAAGGATCGAAGTTTTTTCCATTGACTCTTTTGCTCATTTTCTATACAATTCATACTACTTCTTACTATATCGTGTTTGGTATACTTCCTCCCCAGGAAATAGAACGGAACATTGGCACCCACCATGGAGCCTGGTAAATTGTCTCCCAAGCCTCCCATTAGTCTCAACTTCTCTAGTTACCTGCAATGGTGACAACCCAAAATGAGGATAGTGATGCCTAGCTCTAAGTTGTGAAACCCACTTTCCCAAATATCTCCTACCCTCACCTAAGCCACATTACAGCCTTTAAGACCTCTCATGGTGTGTGCTTATATTATTGCAATTACTTCTTTAGAACGTGTTCAAGCCTATAGCAGGATATGCATGTATTGTGATTTGAGCACTACCCTATATACACTTAAGAGTGAATTGTGGTGAGAGTGTGAGGAGAGAGTTGATGTCGATGATTGGTTGCCCATGTTATTTTGGTTGCTTTTGCTTGGTTTGCTTGCTAGCAAGAGTTTTGAACAGTTTGGTTTCTTGAATGCACAATGTTGTGGAATGCCTGAATGATGGTGATTTGTGGAAATTAATTCATTTGTTGAGCTTATGTTTTGATTCTAACTTAGTGCCCAGTGTGAATTGTTGTTTGAGGACAAACAAAAGATTAAGTTTGGGATTGTGATAGCTCTGCAATATGTGTATAGTTTGATCACTTTTTATTTAGTTTTCCGTTATTTATCTTTCATATTAGATAGTTTTCGAAGTAGAATAGCATTATTTTCAATAGTGAGTTCAAAGACTCTAGTTAGTTGTTAATTCAGTGTTTTTTGGGATACTTAGTATTCTTTAACCTTCCATATTTCGTGCCCATCACTTAGCTAGGTAGGGCGATCACCGAGCAACCAAAAGGAAGCAAAAATATAACCTTGAATTTGATGTTTCATCGCCTAGCGAACCAGACAACTTGCCTAGCGACGCAACAGAGAAAAGACAAAAAGTTTTTGCACAGTTTTGCCTTGTGACCAAGCTGCATCGCCTCACGTTCAAGGCAGAATTTGGTTCATCGCCTCGCGATGGAGTCACATCACCTCATGATGGACTGCAGTTTTGTCAGCATTTAAGCCCAGAATCATAAAAAATTAGGGCATCTCGAAATTGGAGCGAACCAAGGAGTTTGGAGATAGCCGTAGGACGTGTTTTGGAGCTTGTGACGGCTAGGATTCACATCCCATTGACCTCCATTGATGATTCAAGCTTTGGAACAAGTCCTCCGAGAATCAATGTCATCAGCTTCTCCCTCTAGTTTGTTTATCTCTTTAATTTTCTTTATTATTATATCTAGCTAAACTTCCAATTGTTGGAAATGAGAAAAGATTGCTTGATCTTTTATGTGTTTGATTTGAAACCCTTTTAATTGAATGACTCTTATGCGTTTATGCTTCAATCTCTGTTCTTAATGCTTTCTAGGAATTGATCACTCTTAGGATGATTTACAGTTTGTGATTGTGAATGGAAGCTTGAGTTACAAATGCTTGAGTTTTGAAATCTTTAATTATATCTCTAGGCTAGGAATAGTCATTGATGATTAGAATCATAAGTGAATTCTTATTTGCAATACTTATTTACTAATTAAGGTCACCTAAGGGATTAGAGATTTTATTAGGGATAAAGTCTTATTGCCTAAGGGATTAACATTAGGATAATCATAAGCCATAGGAGTAATTAGTAATACATTCAATTCATTATGCATAAAGGTGAAATCAATTGAGCTCGTTTCGAACCCTTTTAAATCAAAAACCCACAGTACATTTTATTGCTTTATTATTTTAATTTCTTGTGAGCGAATCCAATTTAATCCCGGTTAAATTTAGTAATTAATAATCCGTTAAATTGATAATTAACCGCAATTCTTGAGTTCGACACTCGATCTTACCGTTTTAATATTACTTGCAACAATTCAGTTCACTTACTGAAATCCTATAACACATTGCCTCTGAATCTGTTAATTTGCTTCAGAAAAAGGCTTTTGGTGGTCAATTAGCCTTGAAAATTGACATTAAAAAAAGCTTTTAATACTATAGATTAGAACTTTTTACTTCAGGTTCTGGCTGTTTTTGGTTTCAATGATAAATTTTGTTCTTGGATAAATACGATTCTTCACTCGACAAAGCTCTCTTTTTCTGTTAACGGCTCTGCTGTCGGTTTCTTTGGCTGCAAGAGGGGAGTTAGACAAGGTGATCTCTTGTCCCCTCTTTTTTTCTATTTGGCTGAAGATGTTCTTAGTAGAGGCATTTCCAAGCTTGTTGAAGATGGTAAGCTTCAGCTTATGGTAGTCCCCAGAGGTTTCCGTATGCCAAGTCATGTTTTATATTAAGTATATTCAAGATGGGAAAGAATCTCAAGACCCCAAGAAGGCCGCTCTAACCAGGAGAAGAGCGTCATCATACTCCGTCATCGAAGGAAGGCTCTTCCGCAGGGGGTACTCCATGCCACTACTGAAATGCTTGCCGCCAGATGAAGCTGACTATGTGCTGCGAGAGATACACGAAGGCATATGCGGGAACCACCTGGGTGGCCGATCGCTTGACAAGAAGGCACTCAGGGCGGGCTACTATTGGCCCACCATGGACGAAGACGCAAAGGCTGGTCAAGAAGTGCGACAAGTGCCAGCGATACGCCGATGTCCATATCGCTCCTCCTATAGAGTTGAATAGCATGACCCCCCATGGCCGTTTGCGTGGTGGGGGATCGGCCTGTTGGGTCCGTTCCCGGTAGCACCGATTCAATTCAAATACCTATCGTTGTGGTCGACTACTTCACGAAGGGGGTAGAGGAAGAGCCCTTGGCTGCGATAACCTCCAGAAATTGCATGAAATTCTTCAAAAAGAACATTTTGGTGCGGTTCGGTGTGCCAGAAGTCGTGATCACAGATAACGGGACCCAATTCGCCGACAAGGGGTTCAGGAAGACAATGACCGACCTTGGAATCAAGCAATGATTCACTTCGGTAGAACACCCTCAAACCAATGGTCAGGCAGAGGTCGCTAATAGAGTAATTCTTCGTAGGTTAAGAAGGCGACTTGACGAAGCAAAAGGAAACTGGGTGGAAGAGCTACCATACGTACTATGGGCGTATCTAACTCAATAGCAATAGTTATCCATAATGACCCCTCATTCCACTACCGAAGAACCTCCGTTCAAGCTAGTGTACGACATAGAGGTAGTCATCCTTGTGGAAATCGGGGAACTAAGCTGGAGAACTACGAACCCGAAAGCGGAGCCAGAGAATAATCGAGCCATTAGAGAGGAGCTCGACCTCATCGAAGAGCTCAGAACAAAAGCCTCCCTGAGGGAGACCCTAATCAAGCAAAAAATAACAACCAAATACAATGCGAAAGTCGTCCCAAGAGAATTCACCGTTGGCCAGCTCGTTCTCTGACGGGCAGATGTCGGGCAGAAAAATGCGGCTCAAGGAAAGCTCGCCCCCAACTGGGAAGGCCCCTATTGCGTGGTTTCGAAAATCGGAAAGGGAGCATACCAGCTCGTGACAATGGCCGGAGTAGTGGTCCCTCGAACTTGGAATGCCATGAAGTTAAGAAGATACTACACCTAGAAGATGTAACCAATTACTATAAGAACAATTGTAAAACCGGGCCGGGCACTCTTTTTCCCCTTGAGGTTTTTTAATGAGGCCGGTCCGTCGTAAATAAGACAAGGCAAATTTTGTACATAATAATCGATTGATCGTTTCTTTTCCAAGGCAGGCGCAAAGATAGACCCAGATCAGGCCCCTGCCTCCAGTCAACCTACTAGGCGAGTTAAGTCTGAGCTGAGTCTCGGTAAACTGTCTACTAGGTTGGGTTGACGATCCGTCCATCAAAGTATATCGAAGCGACCAAACGAAGTGAGTCGCCCCTCCCTTTGAGCGAGTTCAATCTGGATCGAGATATCTGGTAAACTGCTCACAATGGCAGATAAAATGATCAAGCCATGTAATGGCCAGCGCGGTCCTGCCTCCAGTCAACCTACTAGGCGAGTTAAGTCCGAGTCGAGTCTCGGTGAACTGTCTACTAGGTTGGGTTGACGATCCGCCCATCAAAGTATATCGAAGCGACCACACGAAGTGAGTCTCCCCTCCCTTTGAGCGAGTTCAATCTGGATCGAGATATCTGGTAAACTGCTCACAAGGGTAGGTAAAATGATCAAGCCACGTAATGGCCAGTGCGGTCAGACATACCCACCCGGTTGCGAGTACGGGGAAGATAGAACCAGCGTATAACCGACGTACACCCACCTTCAAGGGGGAATCGAGCAAAACGAGAGACGTAATAAGATCGCCTTCAGAAAGGGCGGGCTACAGAATTAGTGCCGGGAGCATCAAGCCTGAACCCACCCTCCGGATGACTTCGGCTTGGGGGGCAACTGTTCTGGACAGGGCCAAGGGCCCAATCCTTGCGATAGGCCCAAACCCAATCCAGGGCACTATAACAGAGAACTAAGGGCGCGCCTAGAATGAGCTGAAGGCGTCCCGACGGCTGAGAGCAAGACGCATGATCCAACGGCTAGGAAGCGCCGCCGAACTCTATAAATAGACGTCAACCCCTCATATTCCTTGCTTTGACTATTTCCCCCTGACTTGGGCGTCAGAGTGTCTTTGCAGGTACACCCGCCGGCTCTGCTCGCGACCTCATCGTCCCACCAGAGTGATCCGCATCAACCCGTTCTAAACCTTGGGCGACTAAGGTACAGATCACAAATCATGGAACTAACTTAAGTGACTTTGTTCGGTGGGATCTTATTCCTAGCTTCACTGCTGAAGATTTTTTCAAGAATATGTTAGGTTTGCCTAGCTACGAGGTTTGCTAATTTCTTTCTTGGGCTTAGTGTTCTTCTTTTTGATGGATTGAGTTTTCCTTTTGCTTCCTATTTTTGGTGTGCTGCAAATGATTGTTAATGATTTTGGTGCCAAATTGGTTGGGACGGGAGTCATTATAGTGATGCTTTTGCATACCTTTATAGGATTGTTTTTATTTCCTTTCCGTTATAATGTTGTTTATACTCATGGGTATTGGTCTAGTCCCCCATATTTTCTGTTTATTTTCCCTTTTTTATCAATAAAATTTAGGTGGTACTTTTTTTCTTTCTTGATATTTTTTCTAAGAAGAATTTTGCATCAAAAGGTTTTAAGAGACTCTATATCCCTTCTTTTGCTTTATAAAAAGAGAGGATAATAATACTTTATTTTATGTATAGATAGCCAAAAGTACCAAATTAAGTTTAAGAATGGATGTGGGAGTATGGTAGAGAAGATATAATAAATTTGAAGAATAACAAGATGAGTTACAGATTTATGCGAATCAGTACACAGAGAATAAAGGTCAATTTTGAAATAATAATATATCACTCGTAATTTAACACGAAAATAATTATGCAATATTATATTCAATTATATATCACTTTTTATTATATTCAATAATATATCCTTGTTTGGTACTCCCTCCGTCTCATATTATATGTTTTTTTAGATAAAAAATGTTGTCTCATAATACATGACTTTTTAGAATCCCAATGAAACATTAAGATTTTTTTCCTAATAAACCTTTCATTATTTAATAATATCTCTTTCATAACTCTACTAATTTATCTTTCCATTGTCATCATTAATAAGGTTAATTTGGTAAACTAACTCACAATTTCTCTTTCCCATACAAAATTAACTACTTTTCTTAATATGTGTGAAATGACCCAAAAACAACATATAATATGGGACGGAGGGAGTACATTATTGTCAGAAAATGGTGTCTAATCCTGCCATTAGGAGAAAAAAAACTATTTCGGTCAACAAATACAAAACATTTTTCTTTTGGAATTTTAAAGACCAATTAACAAAGCACAACAGAGTAGGTAGCTCAGCTGACGAGCTAAGGGATATCGAATGAGTGCACCAAAAGAGTGCAAGAAGGAGGTCCTGAGTTCAAATCCCGGAAAACTAACATTTCCCCATTAACATGGCCTATAAAAAAAACAAGGCTAGTCCCTTAACTTTATTTAAAGTAACGATTTAGTCCTTTATCTTTTTTTGTCCCAAATAAGTCCTTTATCTATTAAATTTTGAGCATTGTTGCCCTTTTCCGTTAGCAACCGTTCAACTCCGTTAATCTTGCCTATATGGAGAAAACAACGCTGATGTGTCAAAATCCATGTCATTTTTTATTGTTTTTTTTTTCTGAAATGTAATTTTTTTTCTGATATGTAATTTTTTTTTCTGAAAACGGTGTTGGGGTTACGATGTCATTTTTTCTGATATATCATTTTTATGTTATTTAAATAATGAAAAGAATAAATTAAATGATGAATCATCAACCATATAATACCACATAAGCATAAATAATATAAAAAATATAACTGAAATAATGACTAGGCATTTTTTAACAGAGTTAGATGGAAACTAACGAAAAAGGGTTACAGTGTCAAAAATATAAAACATAAATGACTTAATTGGGATAAAAAAAAGATAAAAGACTAAATCGTTACTTTAAATAAAGATAAAGGGCCCTAGGGAGCACTTTTGCCAAAAAAACAAAGCACAACTGTGTTAGCCTGCATTTTCAACAGGCTAAACTTAAATGCAGTCAACGAGGTTTGACTTGGTGGATTTAAGAAGAGAAACTACCATTTCGACAGCAAGAAGCTGCAAATAGGGAGAATCAGCGTAGCGCATAACTTAGCGAAATTTGGAAAGCTGAAGCCAGTAGTTCGACAGGAAGATGAACAATATCCAGATAACAGGTCAAGTCAAAGAGTGCTGGTCCAAAGAGACAACACCAATGTAGTCGAGAGATGGAGCAGTTACATGGTCGAATTGGCCAAACAGTTAGCTTAGTTTTGAAACCGCCGTGCAGTTATTAGTTTTTCTTTATAAATAGGTGTTTTTTACATAGAACAAGGGTCGCGAATCATTTCTACAAAGTTCTGAAAACACTCCTACTTCCGCATATCAGAGAAAAGCGAGTCAAATCACGAACAATGTATGATCCTGCGTACCAACTTTAAATTCAATGCAATGTCTTTACCACTCCTTTAAGATTCCTGCAATTTACTTGCTTTTGATATTCTTTTCTTTGTTTCTTTACGATTCCTGCACTTTACTGCATTTGATCTTATTTTCCTTATTTGTTTAAGTTTCTGAAACCCTTTACGTTTTTGCACTTCTTCTTAAACACTTTTCTACTTCACTCTCCATTTCGTTATCGTATTTTCCTTCATTAAACGGTTATCATCAACATTTTCAAACAAACCGTAAGAACCTTAACTATTTTCAATAAAGACTTTAACACAAATGTTCTGAGATATTTTTAGTTGGTCTCGCGAGCAACACACGTGTAACTAGCAGTGTTTACCATAAACCAGGGTAAACACACTGAAACTCCATTGATTTGTTATGGCGACACATCAACAGGGTAAAATTGATCCAACAGTTTTCTTAATTCACATAGAAAATCCTTGATTTAAATTCCATGACCTCGCGCTTCTAATTTTTTCAATATTTTGCATACAGAAATTGAGATTTGGATTCTATGCACTCGATAAAGTTGCACAGTCATGCATTCAACGGATCTAGATTGTTGAATATTGATTGGATGGTCTAGATTTTTAACATCAAAAATTGATATGAAAATTAAAATTATAATCTAGACCCTCTGATTAAGTTTAGACGGACGATATATGCTAAATGCACGTCTACACAATATAACTGACCCACTTCCCAAAAATTGAGACCGTGACACCTACACATGGAATATGGATATAGACTCTATTTGAATTTTATTTTGTCTACTTAGATGAAATGACAAATAAGCACCACGCACACATACTATCACTGCTCATATCCAGGTTCGAACTTGGGAGCCGACGTCCCCATGTCGCGTAAATTGCCAAGACAACCAACAATGATGGGCATACTCCATTTGAATAAATAATCTCATTAAATACTTATAATACTAGGGGAATACCCGTGCGTTTCACGGGTTGTTATAATATTTTTTATTAAATTTTTGAAGTTTACCTATAGATATAGGTTTTTTATATAAATTATGTATATTGAAAATATAGTATTATATAGATTTACTTTTGCATATATGACATTGAAACAGTATTTGTTTTAGTCATTATTCTTATATAGATGGGAAGATGCCTCTTTTAATATAAATAGCTGCAAGTAATTATTTTGTGGTTAATTTTTGAAAATATAATTTTAATAAGTCAAATGAGTGTCAAAAGTTCGTTAAAGACTTCATTTTTGAAAATTAGGAAAAAAAATTACATGTTATTTTTCAGAGTAATACAATTTATTTCATTTATATTTTAATAAGAAATATAATTGTACTATGTTAAATTTGTTGGTATAAATTTTAATATCAAAGACAAATAAATGTGTATATAAGTTCAAGAAAACAAAAAAGTCACAGTTCTTTATTGTAACACCCCGGTATTTCTATTTATTAAAAATACCTAAGTGCACATTAGTAACACATCAGAGATATATTTCCTGCTTAGACACTGAATAGCACTATAAATTTTCGCTGAATATAAACCAAACAGTCTTATTTACAACCAAGACAATACAGTTCTCAAACCATAAACCATCAGCATCTATAGTATTCAGTATCATACAAGAAAGCGGAAGAAAGATATAACACTAAAAACATAATGTTGTGATACATAGATAACAAGGGAAAACATAAACTTAAGCATAAAGCTAAGTCTTCAGCCACCATCCGAGTGCCACCTACTCGTGCCTCCTGGATTTCCACTTTCCCTGTTTCTCTGTAAAACAACAACATATAAACAATGAGATACAATCTCAGTGAGTTCTACCGAGACCCCTACTAACTCTCTCGGCTCAATTAATAATCCTTTTTAAATTAACACGACACCGACTGCAATCCAGTGCTAACCCCGGTGAACGTGAACAAACAAAGTGCGGCACCGACTGCAATACAGTGCTATCCCCGATGTATCGCACGGTACGACACCGACTGAAATCCAGTGCTAATCCCGGTGTACGTACAACAAACTCATGACATAACACCGACTGCAATCCAGTGCTATATACCCGGTGAACCCCCTCACCAATAGTACATTCTCCTATTGGCACGGAGCCTAGGGTGGGGGATCATGACTGCCTCGCCTAGTATGTCGAACAATGGGTCGTCACCCAACTCGATATATAAACATATATCTACAATCATATGAACTCGGGGTTCATTACCTCAGACAATCAATTGAATCATTTAATTCACATTACAACTTTAAATCCACATTCACTCTCGCATACTAACTCATCACCTTTCAACACATTTTACGTCTCCAAAAACAGTTCATTTTGCCTTAAAAATAGAATATTCAGTTAGGCCTCTGAATAAGCTTTCAAACGCATCTTAGAACACCTCAATCGGATTCCCGGATCAAAAGTTATCAATAAAACATATCCGCACACGTATACTATTATTCGGTTTTTCGAGACAATTTCAACTTCAAAAGTATTTTATAAAACCCTTTTGAAACATACCCAAAATCATGGCATTATAAGCCTAATATCATTATAGAAGGGTTAGGAAAGGATTAGGAGAGGATTGGAATCGATCGGGATCGTTTCAGGCAAGTTTGGAAAATTCGGACAGAACACAGCGCACGGTCCGTGCTCCCATACGCACGGGTCGTGCGCCCTGTAAGTCCCCTTTACAAAACACAAACCGAAAGGGGCGCACGGTCCGTGCCCCTGGGACGCACGGATCGTGCTCTTTTGACAGCACTGAATTTTTATCCCGTTTTCGCATTTTTCATCGTTCCGGTCAATTCCGATACCTGTTCCAGTCCAGTCCCAACATAAAAACAGTCCAAATACATATTCAAACAACAATGATCTTCAATCAAGCAATCCAAAAACCGATTGGACCTAAAACGTGATTTTCGTACAAAATACTTTTTCGACACGAATCAAACCGAAACACATTTCACAATTTATGTTTATTAATTCAAAAACCTAAACGTGAGTAAAACTCACCCTCGAAGCGAGAGCCGATACCGAATCGAATTTGCCGAGACTTTCCGCAAAAACACAATTCTCCAAGTAACCTCACGAACGTTCCCCGAATCAACTTTACGTTCCGACGGCGCCCAAATCCTCTTCCAAAGCCTTCCACTCAATCACGAGACATCGTTTTGACCGAAATACCGAATTCTTCGAAATCCCTCCATTCGAACCCTAATCACCAATCCGCTTCAAAATTCGATTCGAGCTCCAATTCGTGTTCAATCCTCCTTAGCTTCGTTCCTAATCATTCATAAATCATCAATCGTCAAGAATCACTATTCATCATCCCTAACCTCTTGAATCACTATTCACCCATAACCCCAAAATCTTGATTCTCTAAAATTAACGAAAACTTTAGCGATTTGAGTTACCCAATCAACAATCTAACCCTTAAGGAGAACTAATCAATACCCTAATATTCCATTTGAGCTACAAACCTCAAACATCACATTTTTCTCTAAAAATTCGAATTGCTCAAAATAGGGGAAAAATGGATGAGAAGCTTACCAAGCTTATGGGAAGCATCCATGGAGGTGAGGTAATGATGATGCTTGATTTTTGGTGAGTTGGGCCTCACCCTTCTTCTTCCTTCTCTTCTTCTTTCTTCTTCTTTCCTCTTCTTTCTTTTCCCCTTTCTTCCCTCTGTTTCTCACTTTCGCAAGCTTCCTTTCTTTTCTCTCAATTCTTTCTTTTATTCTTTCACACACACACGCGCATACATATAAATTTGTTTAATATATAAGTGGTAACGTGGTCAAATTATCATATTGCCCTTAATCTCTAATTCCGATTCTAAATCGTCCTTGACCCGTATTATCCGGTTAACGATCCGATGACAACCAATAAATAATTTTAGCACTCAATAAATTTACCAGTCAAGTACTAAAATAATTTAATTGAGTTAACATCCAAATAATTCTGTTAATTATTTTGCGGATGTTACATTTATTATTTTCTTTCTTTTATTTTCATCAACACTTAATAATTCCTAAATTGAAACTAAAATTTAAAATATTGAAAACTGTTATTGTTATTTTAATTATTATTATTTTCTTTCTTTATTATAGTTAATTACTATTTTCTTTGCAAAAATATTTAAAAAAATTGAAAAATATGGTATTCACAATATTAAAAGAAGTATTATTTTAAAGTTGACATAAAAATGTAAGTGAGTTGTCATATTCTTATCGAAAATATTTTTAGTTTTACAAACTTTTGACAATTATTGAAATGCAAATCACAAATAAATAAAGAGGGAATATATAGAGTGATCTCTCTCTCTCTCTCTCTCTCTCTCTCTCTCTCTCTCTCTCTCTCTCTCTCTCTCTCTCTCTCTCTCTCTCTCTCTCTCTCTCTCTCTCTCTCTCTCTCTCTCTCTCTCTCTCTCTCTCTCTCTCTCTCTCTCTCTCTCTCTCTCTCTCTCTCTCTCTCTCTCTCTCTCTCTCTCTCTCTCTCTCTCTCTCTCTCTCTCTCTCTCTCTCTCTCTCTCTCTCTCTCTCTCTCTCTCTCTCTCTCTCTCTCTCTCTCTCTCTCTCTCTCTCTCTCTCTCTCTCTCTCTCTCTCTCTCTCTCTCTCTCTCTCTCTCTCTCTCTCTCTCTCTCTCTCTCTCTCTCTCTCTCTCTCTCTCTCTCTCTCTCTCTCTCTCTCTCTCTCTCTCTCTCTCTCTCTCTCTCTCTCTCTCTGTGAGGGACACATATATAACTCCTAAATGCAAAAACAAAAATTATGCAACACATTAAACATACACTAAACCTCACAACTTAATTTTATATTTCAAGGGTTATACCATGTATGTTTCCCACATGAATTATTCCTTTTTAATTTGTCATATGTAACATCAGCAAAATAATTAATCGAATTATTTGGATGTTAACCCAATTAAATTAATTTAGTACTTGATTGGTAAATTTACTGAGTGCTAAAATTATTTATTGGTTGTCATCGGATCGTTAACCGGATAATACGGGTCAATGAAGTTTTGGATTCGAAATAAGAGGTTTAGATCAATATAGTAATTGGACCACGTTACCACGTATATATTAAATAAATATATATGTGTGAGTGAAAGAATGAATTAAAAGAAAAGAAAGAAAAGGAAGCGTACGAGACAGAGAGAAGAGAAACAGAGAGAAAAGAGAGGAAAAAAGAAAAGAAGAGAAAAGAAAGGGTAAGGAGGAAGAAGAGGAAAAAGGGAAGATTTCGGTTCACCAAAACGACTTCCTTCCAACACGAAAAACGTCCAGCGTTACTTCCTCTTCGATTTGGTACCAACATCCTCATCATCAACCCACTCTACACAAATCCACCATTTTCGAAATTGATGGAGAAAGTGAGGGATGTTGAGTTCTCTCTTCCATTTCTTGTGATGAAGGTTAGGAAAGTTCAAATGTAAGTTTAATTGCTAGCTTGGAGTGAAGAAATCAAGGTTTGGGTGAGTTAGGTTTGAGAAATCAAATTTGGGGTTTATGTGAATAGTGGCTTGAGGTCGAAGAAGAAGATGAATAGTGTTTAGGAAAGATTTCGAGAAATTCGGTATTTCGGTCAAAAAGAGGTTTTGCGATCGGGTGGAAAGCTTTGGAAGCGGATTGGGTGTCGCCGGAGCGGGGAGCGTTCGTGTGGTTACTCGGTGATTTCGGCTCGCTCGTAGCTCACGCTTCAAGGGTGAGTTTTACTCACGTTTAGGCTTATTCCGTTTTGAAATAAATTGGGTGACTTGGTTCCGAAAGATTTTGAGTCGAAAACGTTATTTTGAAATATATCGTGTTTTGACGAAATTCGTATTTGTTGAGTTTTCGATTGAATTGCTTGATTGTTTGATGTTGATTGGACTGGAATATTGCCTGGTTTTGTCTGTTTTCGAGTTAGGAATCGATTGGGGCGAGTTTCGGATTGATCGGAAAGCGAATTTTCATAAAACAGGCCATTTTTGCAATGCTGTCAAATGAGCACGACCCGTGCGCCCCAGGGGCACGACCCGTGCGCATGGTTCTGTCCAAATTCTTCAAAAATGCATAACAGAGCGCACGACCCGTGCGCCCCAGGGGCACGACCCGTGCGCATGGTTCTGTCCAAATTTTTCAAAGTGCCCTAAATGATTCCGTTTCGATTCCAATCTTCTCCTAATCCTTTCCTAACCCTTCTATAATGATATTAGGCTTATAATGCCATGATTTTGGGTATGTTTCAAAAGGGTTTCATAAAATACGTCTCGAAAAACCGAATAATAGCATACGTGTGCGGATATGTTTTAATGATAACTTTTGATCCGGGAACCCGATTGAGGTGTTCTAAGATGCATTTGAAAGCTTGTTCAGAGGCCTAACTGAATATTATAGTTTTAAGGAAAAATAAACTGTTTTCAAAGTTGTAAATTGTGTCGAAAAGAGGTAAATTAGAGTGCGAGTGTGAACTTGGTTTTATAAAAACGTGGGTTAAGTTTTCAGCTGATTGTCTGAGGTGATGGACCCTGAGTTCATATTATTGTAGATATATGTTTATATATCGAGTTGGGTGACGACCCATTGTTCGACATACTAGGCGGGGCAGTCATGATCCACCACCCTAGGCTCCGCGCCAATAGGAGAATGTACTATTGGTGAGGGGGTTCACCGGGTATATAGCACTGGATTGCAGTCGGTGTTATGTCATTTGTTTGTTGTACGTACACCGGGGTTTAGCACTTTATTGCAGTCGGTGTCGTACTGTGCGATACACCGGGGTTTAGCACTTTATTGCAGTCGGTGCCGCACTTTGTTTGTTGTACGTACACCGGGGTTTAGCACTTTATTGCAGTCGGTGTCGTACTGTGCGATACACCGGGGTTTAGCACTTTATTGCAGTCGGTGCTGCACTTTGTTTGTTCACGTTCACCGGGGTTAGCAGTTTATTGCAGTCGGTATCGTGTTAATTTTAAAAAGGATTATTAACTAAGCCGAGAGAGTTAGTAGGGGTCTCGGTAGAACTCACTGAGATTGTATCTCACTGTTTAAATGTTGTTGTTTTACAGAGACACAGGGACAGAGGAAATCCAAGAGACACGAGTAAGTTGGGCTCGGACTGGTTGCTGATAGCCTAGCTTTAGGTTTAAGCTTATTTCCCTTTTGTTGTTTGTATACTAAAACATTATGTATTTAGTGTATATCTTTCTTCCGCTTTCTTGTATGATACTGAATACTATAGATGCTGATGGTATATGGTCTGAGAACCATATTGTCTTGTTGTAAATAAGACTGTTTGGGTTATATTCAGCGAAAAATTTATAGTGATATTCAGTGTCTAAGCAGGAAATATATCTCTGATGTGTTACTAATGTACACTTGGGTATTTTTAGTCAATAGAAATACCGGGGTGTTTTATCATAAATAATCAATTAGAGGATGCAAATGATATATAAAAGAGTTAATTTTTAATTATGTTCAGAAAAAACTATTCTAAATAGGCTAAATATAATGATCTATAATTTTATATCAAATTTTGTTTTCTTCTAAAATTGTGAATAGCAGATATTATTTTCATCAAGTTGCCTTAGGTATAGATACATTACTGTAATATAGTAAATAATAATTAATAATTAAAAGAAGAATTTTTTGTTGAAAATTTAATTAGAGTTTAGGAGAAGAGGTTGATGCCTCTAGCGCTAACCATTTCAATCTATATTGTGGTTTAAAATTGTGATAAAATAATTTAATTTAGATAATTATTATTTTATGAGTTGGTAGACCTTTGAAATTCTTGTATGCATCGAAAGGGAAAGATTTCACATTAATATGAGTTTGAACAATATGGGCTGAAGACGTAGAGTTTTAATTAACTCATCATATATTTAATACAATTTTTGTAATTATTGTGTAATTTGTTATTTAAAGTATTTATATATATATTTAGCTTTTAAAAAATTTAAAATAAGACATACTTGATAGAAATCCACTTTTTTAGTAAGCTCTATTATACCCTATCAACCTTGAACATGCGTTTGTGAATGTTCAAGGAACATATTTCAAAAACTTTTAGATATATCACATCTTCCAATTTCGTGGAAGCTATTAAAATTAAATTTTTTTATAAAGGATAATATTAAAATTAAACATAATCCATACATGTCTATAGCTTGACAAAAAATTGTTACTCAATTGCATGGCTCACTAACTAATCCAAAACTTTCTGTCTTTTTGACTACATTAGAATTGTTAGAACTTAGAATTTAAATCCTTTGCTTTGCCTTTTCATTTTCTTCTCTGTAACACCCCGGTATTTTTATCGAGTAAAAATACCCAAGTGCACCATTCCTAAAACATCAGAGATATATTTCCTGTTTAAATACTGAACACCACTATAAAATTTTCACTAAATAACAACAGGACAGTCTTAAACATAAATAAGACCACAAACCATCAGTGAAATACAGTGTTCAATATCGTACAAGAAAGCGGAAATAAATACATAACGCTAAAGACAAAATGTCTTGATACACAGATAACAAGGAAAGATATACACTTAAGCATAAAGCTAAGTCTTCAGCAACCATCCGAGTACCACCTACTCGTGCCTCTTGGATCTCCACTTTCCCTGTTTATCTGTAAAACAACAACATATAAACAATGAGATACAATCTCAGTGAGTTCTACCGAGACCCCTACTAGCACTCTCGGTCCTTTTAAAACATTTTTAATATTTGACACGACACCGACCGCAATCCACTTGCTAATCCCCGTGAATCATACAATAAGGCTTCGACCTAGTAAGACACCGACCGCAATCCACATGCTTTTCCCGATGAACTAGCATCCTAGGCCTTTCTACGTACCACCAGCCGCAATCCACTTTCATCTTCTGGTGAACATAGTACAATAACTTTTAACACAACACCGGCCGCAATCCCATTGCATCTTCTGGCGAACCCCAATACCAATAGTGTTTCCTAATGGCACGAAGCATAGGGTAAGGGTTCATGACTACCCCGCCTAGTATGTCAACATGGGTCATCACCCAAACTCGATATAATATATATCTACAATAATATGAACTCAAGGTTCATTTACCTCAAACCAATAATTGAACATTACAAGTTAAGTCCACATTCACTCTCGCATACTAATTCGTCACTTTTCAACACAATTTACGACTCCAAAAACAGTTCATTTTACCTTAAAAATAGAATATTCAGTTAGGCCTCTGAATAAGCTTTCCAACACATTTTAGGACACCTCAATCGGGTTCCCGGATCAAAAGATATCGCGAAAACAAAATCAGTGAAAAACTGTTGAAAATCTGCAAACCGTTGCGACGCGATGCGAAACCGTCGCGACGCGAATTCAGGCAGATAGATTTGCGTTGCAAAATCTATTCAGGTCGCGACGCGATGGGATGGGGGTCGCGACGCGATGGGCATCTGATGGTGCAGAATTTTGGCGATTTCGCGCGAAAACCGCTATTCCGCTCAATTCCGATTAAAAACAGATTTGACAACCAACACAATAGACCCAATCAAGACCACATAATCAATCAATCCAATCAAAAACTCAATCAAAACGAATTTTATTCAAAAACGATATATTTCGAAATAACGGTTTTCGACTCAAAAACCCTCGAAACCAGTCACCGTAAAAATCATCTGAAACACAAAAACATCCTAAGCGTGAGTAAAACTCACCCTTGAAGCGAGAGCCGATACCGAGCCGAAATCACCGAGTAACCACACAAACGCTCCCCGAATCAACTCCACGTTCCGGCGACATCCGAATCCGCTCCTAAAGCTTTCCACTCGATCACGATACCTCTTTTTGACCAAAATACCGAATTCCTCGAAATCCTCCATGAACACTATTCATCATCCCTAACCTCCAAAAGCTACTATTCACAAAACCCCCAAATTGGATTTTACAAACCCTAACTCACTCAAGCTTGAATTCTTCACTCTTAGATGACAATCCAACCTCTCTATGGTATTTTCCTAGGCTTCCAAGACAAGAGGTGAAACAAGAAACCCGACATCTCTCATTTTCTTCACAATTTCGAAAATGGTGGATTTGAGGATAGTGAATGGATGATGATGATTTTGGTGTCAAAATGAAGAGAAGGATGTGGGGATCATTTTTGGTGTAGGAAGGTTGATGTTTTGGTGAAGTATCCTCTCTCCCTCACGCCAAACTCTCTCTTTTCCTCTTTTCTTTCTTTCCTTTCTTTCCCTCACTCACGGTTCTTCCCTCACTCACGGTTCTGTATCTCTTTCTCCTCTTCACTTTCTTAATTTTATTTCCTTTCTTTTATTCTTTCACACACACACACACACACACACACGCATACATATATATATTTATTTAATATATAAGTGGTAACGTGGTCAAATTACCATATTGATCTAAATCTCTTATTTCGATTCCAAAACTTCCTTGACCCGTATTATCCGGTTAACGATCCGATGACAACCAATAAATAATTTTAGCGCTCAATAAATTTACCAGGTCAAGTGCTAAATTAATTTAATTGGGTTAACACCCAAATAATTCTACTAATTATTTTGAGGATGTTACATTCTCCCCAACATGAAAGAATTTTGTCCTCAAAATTTCGTTAAGTCGTTCATTTGACCAACCGAGAATCGACATTCTCAGAAAGGTATAAATTTGCTGGAAAACAATCTCGAACTAACGAAGTGAGTGAAAAAAAAATCTCCCAAGTTGGCACGTCAATCTTTAAGTATGTTCGACTACTACCCTAGAACGCTTCTAAGATTACAGTCCGAACTCTCTTATTACGAATCAACACTAGAAACTCCTCTTTTGCCTACATAGGCTTGGCACCGCGTTTGAAAACACTTCTGAAGTTCCATTCCAATTATCCTCGCTTACACCCCAACTTAGATTAATCTAAATCAAGGGTCTATTACAAGACACTTGATAGAATTACAGGTTGAAAATGAGATACACAAACTGGTACTCCTCGGTAGAGGTAAGTACAAACGTGATTTTCTCGAAGGGTGTAAACACGTTCTCAACAAATCTTCTAAAATCCATAACAGTTCTCATACACATTGAAAAATGTGATGGAAAAATCATCTGTGAAACTTCTTGACTTGCCCCTAATATTTTGAGATAAAACTTTTCAAAAGATGGAATGAGGGTTTACCAGAAACGTTTATCTTAAACGTAGAAATAAACCGCGGGGACATCAAATAAATTTGAACGTAATGAAAATCACCTCAGTTGTTCTCAAAACAACTATCAAACAGAACTCAGAGCTCCTTTCCGAATTAGTCAATAGCGTTGAGAGCTTCCCCTCAACCTAGGTAATCCTCCTAGGATTTTCCTCCTCAATCATATCCTATTAGCCTCTTGATTCGTTCCCAAAATTAACTTTAGCATGCGGGTTTTCATAAAATGATTTTGTTTTTTAAACTACCATACCGCACGCCAAGCTTCATTTCAGAAATTTCAGTCACTTGCAAGCAGATCCATCAATTAATCCTTTGGTGGTTATTCGCAACGTGAAAAACAGCCAGCAGTTACCTTACTTCCATATTCGTATTCACGTTTGACCTGTCAAACGGCATCTCATAATACAATCTCATTGTTAACCTTCACAAAGAAGAGATTATCAAACTAATACCTTGCCACTAATACATCTGCTTTACATCTCTGTACATCTTGGTGGATCCAGGATGTACAGAAAATAAACTTCGGTGTGCTTACTCTAGCACTTGCTTTTTAATATCTTCATTATCGGGCACACAGATCCTACCGTTGAAACAAATAACTCCATCACTATCTTCGGTAAAGTCTAGCAACACTTTTTGTGATTGTAGCTTCACATCAATTTCCTGTGCTAAGCGAATAGAATCCCTTAATGAGCTAGAGATCCTCATATGGCTCAACACTAACCGGTTCTTTTTGATCTTGAATTCAGATTTAAGTCTCTAACAGACTCTGATAATTCCATCTCATGCATCATAAACTCAGGCCATGTGGATGGATTTCCTACTCAGTGCATCAGTTACAACACTGGCCTCTCTTGAATGCTACATCAACACGAATTTATAATCCTCCAAAAACTCAACACACTTCTCTGCCTGCTATTCAGTTCTTTCTGATCAAACAGATACCTTAAACTCTTGTGACCACTAAAGACTTCGAAACAAGACCCATACAGGTAATGTCTTCAAACCTTCAGTGCATACACAATAGCTATTAACTCCAATTCATGAGTTGGATAATTCTCCTTATGAGCCTTACCTCTTGTTGATTCTGCACAAGAACACCTCCTAAACCCTTCCCAGAAACATCGCCGTAAATTTGGAATTTCAAAGACGGATCCGGAAGAATCAGGATTGGTGCAGAAGTCAACCTAACCTTCAATTCTTGAAACCATTCTTCATAATCAGCACCCCACGTAAACGGTTGACCCTTTTCGAGTTAGTCGAGTGAGTGGAATAACTAACTGTGAGAACCCTCGAATAAATCTCCTATAGTAATCGGCTAAACTCAGAAACTTTTGATCTCTGCGACTGATGTCGGTCACTCCCATTCAACACCGCTTCCTTCTTACTGGGATCTACAGAAACTCCCGACTTGGGAAATCACATGTCCCAAAGACTTTACCTCTGACACCCAAAAATCACACTTCGAAGGTTTCAAGTACAACTTATTTTCTCGGAGTACTTTCAGAACAATGTGGAGATGTTGGATATGCTCCTCAATGGTCTTCGAGCACATCAAGATACCATCAATGAAAACGACTACATATTGATCTAGGTAATTGAGGAAAACTCGGTTCCGGTAATCCATGAATACCGCTGGAGCATTAGTCAAACCGAAGGGCATCACTACAAACACATAATGTCCATACCTAGTACAGAAAGCTGTCTTCGGAATATCTAAGGCTCTAACTTTTATTTGATGATATCCTGACCTCAGATCAATTTTAGAAAATACCACGGCACCTCGAAGTTGGTCAAGCAAATCGTCTATCCTTGGCAATGGATATTTGTTCTTAATCGTCACCTTGTTGAGTCGACGGTAGTCAATACACAATCTCATGCTTCCGTCCTTTTTCTTAACTAACAACACCGGAGCACCCCATGGCGAAGCACTCGGTCGGATGAACCTCCTTGAGATCAACTCTTCAAGTTGACACTTCAATTCCCTTAATTCTAATGGAGACATCCTATAAGGAGCAACAGATATTGATCCTGTACCAGGAATCAATTCTATTGAGAATTCTACCTCTCGGTCAGGAGGTAAGGATGAAACTTCTTCTGGAAAGACATCTAGAAATTCATTTACCACTTGCACAGATGACAAATCTAAACCCGTTTCAGTAGATGCAGACAACATAATAAGAATAGCTTCCGCACCTTGGAATAATGACTGGCTTGCTTCGGTGTAAGAGATCGTTGCTTCAAAATCTGCCTGTGTCAATCCTACGGATTCGGAGGCGAAGCTAATGGTTCGATCGGCACAGTTGATTGTTACATGATTTTCAGCCATCCAATTCATACCCAGAACAATGTCCATACTTCTCATAGGCAAGCAAATAAATTTTACAACAAATTGCCTGTCCCCTATGACAAGTAGGCAATTTTCACACAATGATTGGGTCTGGACACGACCCTTGGCAGCAGTTAAAATAGTTATCGGCTCGGATAGCGATGATAAGGCTAATCCCAACTGATTCCCACGCGATCGGGATATACAGCAATAGGTTGCACCCGAATCATATAATATACTGATCGAGTCATTGAATAGGACTCCCATCCTTCTAAGTATACCATCAGCATTCGTAACTGTCTAAGCATTCAGAGTGTTGACTTGTCATTGCATTCAGAGTGTTGACTTGTCATTGCCTTCGAGCTGCTCGCGACTCCTTGGAACTCTTCCTTGCAGGGCACTTTTTACCATAGTGACCCTCTTCGTTATAATAATAGCATCGATTAGATCTTTGCTTACATCCACCACTGTGACGCTTTCCCCGGTTAGAACATCTTCTGACTTCTGAAGAATCGAAGAATTGCACCTGTTTTTCCTTTGATGAAATTATCTTTGGACTTTACATTCGGAGTTGATAACTCAACTACCTTCTTTCCGTTCCCATACTCCTTATGAGATAGGCTGGTTGCACTAAGGCAACAAAATTGGTAATAGCAAAAGAGCTGAGACCATAAGTCATAAAAGCACGAAGGCCCCTCTTATACTTCTGCATCTTCCATTCCTCGTTCGGAACATACCTTACCATTCGGTAAAACTGAGACAACTTCTCGAACTTAGCGGTGCATTCTTCCACCGTCATGCCACCTTTCCTGAGGATGCAGCAGTTGGAGACTCCGATCTTGGTCGAGGATTGCATCTTGGTCATCCTGCCATAATTCCGCTTATGATGCACTAAGTATTAAGTTGATCAGGCTCAATGTCTCTTAGCATCACAAGTGTAATCACAACCAGGACAAACAAGGAATCGACTCAACCCTAAACTAAGTCCGACTAGGTCGAACTGCTCTGATACCAACTGTAACACCCCGGTATTTTTATCGAGTAAAAATACCCAAGTGCACCATTCCTAAAACATCAGAGATATATTTCCTGTCTAAATACTGAACACCACTATAAAATTTTCACTGAATAACAACATGACAGTCTTAAACATAAATAAGACCACAAACCATCAGCGAAATACAGTGTTCAATATCGTACAAGAAAGCGAAAATAAAGACATAACGCTAAAGACAAAATGTCTTGATACACAGATAACAAGGAAAGATATACACTTAAGCATAAAGCTAAGTCTTCAGCAACCATCCGAGTACCACCTACTCGTGCCTCTTGGATCTCCACTTTCCCTGTTTATCTGTAAAACAACAACATATAAACAATGAGATACAATCTCAGTGAGTTCTACCGAGACCCCTACTAGCACTCTCGGTCCTTTTAAAACATTTTTAATATTTGACACGACACCGACCGCAATCCACTTGCTAATCCCGGTGAATCATACAATAAGGCTTCGACCTAGTAAGACACCGACCGCAATCCACTTGCTTTTCCCGATGAACTAGCATCCTAGGCCTTTCTACGTACCACCAGCCGCAATCCACTTTCATCTTCTGGTGAACATAGTACAATAACTTTTAACACAACACCGGCCGCAATCCCATTGCATTTTCTGGCGAACCCCAATACCAATAGTGTTTCCTAATGGCACGAAGCATAGGGTAAAGGTTCATGACTACCCCGCCTAGTATGTCAACATGGGTCATCACCCAAACTTGATATAATATATATCTACAATAATATGAACTCAAGGTTCATTTACCTCAAACCAATAATTGAACATTACAAGTTAAGTCCACATTCACTCTCGCATACTAATTCGCCACTTTTCAACACAATTTACGACTACAAAAACAGTTCATTTTACCTTAAAAATAGAATATTCAGTTAGGCCTCTGAATAAGCTTTCCAACGCATTTTAGGACACCTCAATCGGGTTCCCGGATCAAAAGATATCGCGAAAACAAAATCAGTGAAAAACTGTTGAAAATCTGCAAACCGTCGCGACGCGATGCGAAACCGTCGCGACGCGAATTCAGGCAGATAGATTTGCGTTGCAAAATCAATTCAGGTCGCGATGCGATGGGATGGGGGTCGCGACGCGATGGGCATCTGATGGTGCAGAATTTTGGCGATTTCGCGCGAAAACCGCTATTCTGCTCAATTCCGATTAAAAACAGATTTGACAACCAACACAATAGACCCAATCAAGACCACATAATCAATCAATCCAATCAAAAACTCAATCAAAACGAATTTTATTCAAAAACGATATATTTCGAAATAACGGTTTTCGACTCAAAAACCCTCGAAACCAGTCACCGTAAAAATCATTGAAACACAAAAACATCCTAAGCGTGAGTAAAACTTACCCTTGAAGCGAGAGCTGATACCGAGCCGAAATCACCGAGTAACCACACGAACGCTCCCCGAATCAACTCCACGTTCCGGCGACATCCGAATCCGCTCCTAAAGCTTTCCACTCGTTCACGAGACCTCTTTTTGACCAAAATACCGAATTCCTCGAAATCCTCCATGAACACTATTCATCATCCCTAACCTCCAAAAGCTACTATTCACAAAACCCCCAAATTGGATTTTACAAACCCTAACTCAGTCAAGCTTGAATTCTTCACTCTTAGATGACAATCCAACCTCTCTATGGTATTTTCCTAGGCTTCCAAGACAAGAGGTGAAACAAGAAACCCAACATCTCTCATTTTCTTCACAATTTCGAAAATGGTGGATTTGAGGATAGTGAATGGATGATGATGATTTTGGTGTCAAAATGAAGAGAAGGATGTGGGGATCATTTTTGGTGTAGGAAGGTTGATGTTTTGGTGAAGTCTCCTCTCTCCCTCTCCTCTTCTCCCTCACGCCAAACTCTCTCTTTTCCTCTTTTCTTTCTTTCCCTCACTCACGGTTCTGTATCTCTTTCTTCTCTTCACTTTCTTAATTTTATTTCCTTTCTTTTATTCTTTCTCACACACACACACGCATATATATATATATATATATATATATATATATATATATATATATATATATATATTTAATATATAAGTGGTAACGTGGTCAAATTACCATATTGATCTAAATCTCTTATTTCGATTCCAAAACTTCCTTGACCCGTATTATCCGGTTAACGATACGATGACAACCAATAAATAATTTTAGCGCTCAATAAATTTACCAGTCAAGTGCTAAATTAATTTAATTGGGTTAACACCCAAATAATTCTACTAATTATTTTGAGGATGTTACATTCTCTATCCATGTAAACTCCATTTTTCTTCTCTTGGCTGAAATTTGAAACATATTACAAACTCAATACTTAATCAACAATGAAGAAATACTAACGAATAAAAGAAAAATTTACACAAATTTTGTTTTGGAACTCCAACTACTACAATGGCTTTCTTCAAGCCTGAATATTGTTGATATAAAACCATAAAAAATTACATAAGTGATGTAACAACCAAACAAAAGTGATTTAAAAAATGTAAAGATAAGTGGTGACATTTTTCTTAGGTATTTATAGTATTTATGAAAGAAGACTTACACTACAAGAAAATTGACATATACCAACGGACACCTATAGCGATGGTAAATAAAACAGTAGGTATAGGTAATACACCTACAACAAGTTAAAAACACCGTGGGTATAGGTTCACAGGAAAGATTGTGGAAAAATAACTGTGGGTATAAGTAATTTCCTATACCTATGAAGTTAAATTTCGTTAGTATAGGTATCAGCGGGAATTGTTCCCACTTTGACCAAAAGTTCCCTCTTTTTTTTTTTACCCAAATAATTCCCTCTCTTTTTTTTACCCAAATAATTCCTTCTCCAATATTCTACGGAAGAGAAAAAGAACGCCAGAGAAGAACGCCAGAGAAAGACGAACGCAGAGGAGGAGAAGAACGCAGTTGCTGTTCCACCCACCGCCGTGAGCCACCGCGCCGCCCCGAGCCACCGCCGGATCTCCTTCTTCACTCTCCACTAGAATATTCTACAGAGAAGAGAAAAAGAAACGATCGAGAAGAAGAACAGAGAAAGAACGAGAAGAACGCAGAGAAGAAGAAACGACGTCGCTGTTCCATCGCGCCGCCGCGAGCCACCGCGCCGCCCCGAGCCACCGCCGGATCTCCTTCTTCACTACTCCACTGTGTGTGAGTCTTATATCTTGAATCTTTTTCCCTATTCCTCCATCTTTTTCCCCAAATTTCTTCTACGCTAGTCTCTCGATTCTGCTCTTGTTCCTGAAATTTCTGTTTTGAAATCACATTTTCTGTTGATAGAGTACGAAGTATAGGAGTTGATAGATGGATCGGTAAATTCTTCAGGTACTTCTTTTTGTTCTTTTTTGTTTGTTTTTCTTTCCTTTGTTGGTGCTATATAAGTGGAATAAAGTGAGCATTTTTCCTTCTTCATTTTATACAACAATATATAATGATCTCTTAGTTGTTACGAATTTTTTCTTTCTCTGATGCAAAAGGAAATCACTGTGTATAACTCAAATTTGAACTTCCCGTAAATAAAAAAGACAATATTGTGTTTGACATTGGCTAAAGGGTAAGCTTGGATCACCATTATTTTTGTCTTGACATTGAATGAGGTTGCAATATTCACTAAATATGATAATTGTTATGCATAAGCTTGAACATGAATATAAGGTGTTTTTGTGAAAAGATACTAGAAAAGATATTTTGAAACATACTGGAAAAGATATTTGTGATGACCCATTTGTTTTTGCATCACAAGCTAAGAAGGTGTTTTATGTATATGATGAGAGAAACAAAGATTGGCCAGTTGTTTTGAATGCAAAGGTCCGGGATATCTATGATATGGGTGATGAGGAATCCAATGAAATTGAAGAAATCAGTGACCAACCAATGCATGATTCAAGCGAAGCTACTCAAAATGATAATGATTTGATTGGGCTTTCAGTTATTGATGATAATGATTTCTTTGAAGTTGCTGTTGATTTTGATAATCATATTGATGATGAGGATGGGGAGGAAGAGGGGGGGGGGGGATATGTTTTAATTGTGAAGTACTTTTCAAATGCAATTAGACTTAATTAATTTTTGTGGATATATTATTCAGTTTAGATGATTTAAAATTATATTTTTATGATACATGTAAACTAGTTCAAGCTTATGTTATGATTAAATTCTTCACCTGCTTATTTAAAAGAACTGCAGAATGGGAAGGAGAAGAAAATTAAATATTGGGCGCCGTGGCAGTGAAGGAACACAATCTGTTCCGAGTCAAACAACCTCAACCCATTCCCAAGGAAGTAATACTGAAGGTTACATACACGAGTTTGCAGATTCGCGCTCCATTCCTTCTGATATAGAAGGAGAAGAAGCACAAGTTGAAAAAGGTATAAATTGTATGTTGTTCTACTTTTTATATTATTTATGTTCAAATAATATTTTATATGTTTTTATGTCTATTGTTTTACTTTTAGATCCTGAATCTAAACGGTTGAGAGGCCCAACAAGAATGCTAGATGTATGGGATATGGAAGATGAATTCATAATTGTTAATTTGGACAAGTATGGTCGACCCGTTGGTGAGGAGGGGACAACTCTTACTCGTTTCATAGGCACTATGGCTCGAAGGCCTCAATATGCTCCCATCAACCACAAATCTTGGAAAGACATGCCAAAGAAGGACAAAGATGCGATGCTGAAAACAATAGAGGTATTATTGTTATCTACTTAAATTAAGATGTATTAAAAGTTGCAATATGACTTATATTGTGCTAATGAATTATATTTCATTTATCACTATTTAGTCCAAATTTGAGTTTGTCCCTCCTGTAAATGACACAATAAGAGAGTATTTGAAATCTGAGTTGAATGAGAAGTGGAGGCAATGGAAGAGCGATTTAAAGTCAATGGCATATGATCCAAGAAAAACAGAAGAAGAAGTTGCATCTACGTTACCAGATGATAGGGTTGATCCAAATCAATATCATGAATTGGTTCGTTATTGGTTTTCCGAAGAAGGACAAGTAAGTTATATAGCAAATAGATTTTGGCTTATTATGAGTAGTATGTTAACTTTGGTTTTTATTTCAACTAATATTGTGTTGTATCAATTGTAGAAAGTAAGTAAAGTTAATAGTCAGAATCGTGCTAAGTATGAATATGTCCATTGCATGGGTACAAAAAGTCTCCCAAAACTGATTGATGAAAAGGTTTGTTTGTAATTTATCCATTATTCGTATTTTATACTTATTTTATAAAACAAAATATATATAACTTGTTTGTTTGGTTTTAGACAAAAAAGGCCAAAGGAGTATCACCAGAGCGTAAAGAGATTTATATTGAAACACACACTCGTAAAGATGGATCAATTGTCAATGAAAAAGCTGCAAGAGTGATTGTAAGTAGTTATGCTTGTAATAGCAAAATGCTTATGTGTTTGTTGTTTTTAGTTTATCTTGATCATATTTAGTGTGATTGGTATATGTTTACTGGAGTATTATGTTGTTACCGGAGTATTTTAGGTTTCTATTGGATTTGTTTTGGATCATATGAACTTTTGGTGTATTATGTTGTTATCTGGAGTATTATGTTGTTACTGGAGTATTATAAACTTTTAGGTTGCTATTGGATTTATTTTGGATCATATGAACTTTTGGTGTATTATGTTGTTACTGGAGTAGGTTGCTGTTATGGTAATATTGAACTTTTAGTGTATATAGATGAAATAGAGTTCCTGTTAGGCTCTCCAAAATTTACTTCTTTATCTTTGGATACAATATAATAGTAATCAATCTGATTTATGGTTTTTTTGCCAAAATAATTGATGTTGTTTGTCTAATATCTGTCTATTATTTGTGATGTTATAGGAAGAATTAAACAAACACAATTGTGAGGCTGGAACATCTCAAGTAACCCAAAAGTCACAGAGTAACATGCCATGGAAGGATGACATATATGAAGAAGTACAAGGACCTGACAAGAGAGGACGTGCGCGTTGTGTAGGCAAGATTCCTAAAGCTAAAAAGTCGAAAAAAGTTGTTTTGTCTGAAAATCAAGAGTTACACAATAGAGTTAAGCACACGGAGAACATTTTACTAAATGTTATGAGATTGATTGAAAATCGGTTTTTTGGAGAAGATGTGAATGACATTTTGCAGGCGGCAAGACAGGTATATTATCTGTTACTCCTAGAGTTTCTATGAATGATGTAAGAAAAAATTGAAGTTGAATATATGAGTTATATATTTTTTTCAACAGGCTACTGATGCTTCTAGTGTCCTGGACGAAATGAATTCTCAAAGTCCAAACAATGGAGAAGATAATGGCACTAATGAAGACTAGAAGCTAATTTTCTGTTGAGGGAGTAGGCTTAGAAGTTTAAGTGAATGGAATTCGTTTTTTGTAAATTTGGTATTATTATAAGCTTTTTAAATGCCAATATGGTACTCTTATATTGACATTTTTAACTATTTTATAATTTGATATGTTTGTAAGACTTATGTTAATTTTCGATATGAGTAGAGTTTGACTTTATTTTTGTTTTATATTTAGTTTGCTATTGGTTTAATATTTAATAAAAAATATAAAATTATCATAAGTGTTATTAATATAAAAAATTGTTGATACTGGAAAATTTTCTTTTTTACTAAATCTATAGTGATGGAGGTTCAGCTGTGGGTATAGCAAAAATAATAGGTGATTTTAAGACTTATTCCAGCAGAATATAGGCGTGGGTATAGCAAAAATAATAGGTGTTGATAAGGCCAATACCAATGGAAATGTAACCGTAGGTATAACACCAGGGTTTTTCCAACGGCTAAAGAAACTGTCGCTGTAGGCTATAGCGACAGCAAGAATTCGATGTCCTAGGCCGAAATCCACCACGGTAATGAACGTGCGTCGGTATAGGTTTTACGGCCTATACCTACGCTTTTCGACCCTTTACCCATGGAATTTTGCTGTCACTATTGGTCCACTTTCTTGTAGTGTTAAAGTGAAGGAAAATGAAAAGATTGTAACTAATCCCTATTAAAAACCAGTTATAATAATTAGTACTAATCTAAATATATATTTTAGAGACACCAAAAGGCAAGCACAATCAAACATCAAGTAGTGAATTAAGACTAATCAATAAGAGAGAAAGATTTTAAAAATAAAACTCCATATGATTTATTTCTTTAATTTCCAATAAACTCATGATGTAACACCCCGATATTTCTAGCTTGTAGAAATACCAAAATGTACCACTCGGCATACATCAGAGTAACTTCCTGTTATTGAATATTGAATACAACTAAAAACTTCGATAACTAATTATCAAACGGTTCCATGAACCTCATTAAACTTAACATAAGTACTTAAGTCTCATGACTTAAAAACTTATACAACCTGATGTTCAATATCCAAAACATACGTAGCGGAAACGATTTACAACTGTTAGCAAGTAATAGTTATACAATTGATAATACAAGGACAACAAAAGGGAAAAAGACATAATCTTAAAACTGATTCTTCAACAACTCCAAGAGTCACACCGGCTAACCGTGCTTCTTCGCCTTTGCTTTTCCCTGTTTCTCTGTAAAAACCACAATAATAAAGGGTGAGATAAACATTATCTCAGTGAGTCCTATCGAGACCCCTTACTAACTTAGCGGTTCATTATGCTTTTATTTTTCGAACTCATAGCCCTAATAAGCGACTATGTGGACATATTTTCTTTGAACTCGTAGCCCTAATAAGCGACTACGTGGACATATATTCTTCTAACCGGTAGCCCTAATAAGCGACTACGTGTTATATTTCTTTATTACTTGTAGCCCTAATAAGCGACTACAGTTCATGTCTTATTCTTTTATTATCTTAGCACGTCACGTCGAAACCACTTTCTATTTTCATGATTCTCGGTGAACCCAATCCCGCTGACCTTGGAAAGCAGGCTACATGGAAGGGCCCTAGGGTTCAGGCTCATGACTTCCCTGCCCTAGTGATAACTCATATTTATATGAGTTATTTATACTTATTCAAAGTAAATCATGCAAGTTCTCTGGCAATAGTAGGTTGTTTCTATTAAGTTTCTGTTAGTTTATTGCTTTTTAGTTAGAAAGGGGCTAAATTACAAATTCTATGCATTTTGGCACCAATTGGCGCCTTTGTGAGCGTTTTGATGCTTCTTGTGTTTGTGCAGTAAACTGAGCGTGGCAACGTCTCTCGTCACGTCTGACGGAAGGCAGCAAGGCAAGAAAGAAATATCTTATTTTTGGCACACAAGAAATGATGGTCAAAGATCTAGAAAGTCAGAAGATCTTCTCTCTCCTCATCGCTGACGCGGTTGACGCACTGTAGCAGTGCAGTGTCATTTCAGCAATATTTTATTTACAAGCAAGCTGGGAAAGTGGGCAATGACATCAGCAAGCATGTGACCTTCTGTTTTTTTTGGCTATTTAAACAAGGCTTATCTCTCTCTACGAAAGAGAGAGGAGGAATCCATTCATCATCCACCTTCCTCCACTTCCAGAGGAGTTTTCTAAAAGAAGTTCTGGACACAGACTTCTTCATTCGAACTCTCCTCAAGCTCCATTTTTATTTCCATTCGCACCCATTACTGTGAAGCTCAGACGTTGCAACGTCTTTACAGCGTGCATGAAGGAAGGCTACTTAGGCGTATCTTTTGCGTTTAATCTCCTTTTCTCTATGTACGGTATTTGGATTTTAACTCCTTTTCTTTCTGTAAAGACGCTCAGCATGAGCTAAACATTTGTAGTTGGGTTGTTGTTTTGCATGTAATGAACCTTTAGTCCAATACTATGAAGTAATGATGTTTATGCGTTTTAAATCTTTGCATGTTAATATTTCCAAACTTGTTTTGAACTGATCACTTAAAATAAGTAGATTCATAGGTACAGACATGGTCTATGAAAAGAACTCAAAGATTTATGTGAATGAAAAGGTGCACTAAAGACATTTAGGCATTTTTATCTAAGTCTAGACATAGAATGGATAATAGTTCATAGGACATTGCTGTGGGTACTTAAAATACAGGAGTAGGCCTACTTAGAACCTAGACATAGGAATTCTAGTACTTGAAGCTCTGACGTTTTGTGACTGAAAAGCACAGCTCTTTTGCAACAGCGTTCAAACGTTATAACGTCTATACAACATAGCATTTGTACGTATTAACGTGTAAACGTTATAACGTCTGACTAGAGGAGATTTACTTGCATGCAGCAATCCAACTCATACTTTTCCATATTCACAACCACTTCCTCTTTACTTGTTTTATTTACGTTCTTAGTCTTAACACCTACTTTTAGTGCCGATTTATTACCTGTTTCACTTGTGTTTTAAAGACTTGAACTCTGAAAGTTAATCAATCCTCGTGGGAACGATCTCTTACTTTTATCCACTTTATTACTTGTACGACGTGTATACTTGCACTGACATTGCGATTATAAAACACACGGACGCAACAAGTTTTTGGCGCCGTTGCCGGGGATTGAATTTAACTTTTATGGTTCAAAAGTATTAAAGCACTAGGTGAAAGAATTTTACTGTGTTGTTCGTTGTTTCTGTATGTGAACAGGTAAACGTTACAGCGTATGCTTAGTTCCAATTCAAGCTCTAATTCAACTGAACCAGGGAGTGAATTTGCATTGTGCTTTATGTCTGTAGTGTGTTTTCTTTGTTGTTATTACTATTATTGTTTGTGTTGAGTGTTTTAAAAAAAAAAATATCCACTTTTATGCCATGGACCATTGGAGTTTTTACTTTATGCAAGAAATGAATGAATTGAATGCTCAACAAGAATGTTTCAATTATGATTTCCATGAGAGTAAATATCAAAGGGGCTGTTATGAGACAAATTTCATGCCCATGACTGCCCAAAATATGGATTATGGAATGGGAAATGATGTGTGTGAGCAAGATTCATATCCTCAAGCTCAAACCGTAGGATTACATGAGGACAACTTTGAATTAAAAGAACTCTTAGCTCATTCCATTGAGTATATGAAGGTGTATCGTGACAACTCTGAAGCTTCATGTAAGAATGTAGAGGCTCACATTAAGACAATTATGGAGCATCTAAAAGAAGAAAGTTGTATTGGAAAAGTGGTTGAGCTAGAAGAAAAGAGTTGTATTGAATATGTGGTTGAGCAAGAGGAAGAAAAAGAGAGTGTAAAGTATGAGCTTGAATGTGGTCATTTGGAAATGGTGGAAGAAAAACAAAAAAATCGTGTAGTTATAGAAAAAGAAAAATTCAAAAATAGTGACAAGGAAGAAAATCCAAAGTTGAGGTATGAAGAGAGTCATGTGAAAATTCAGATTCAACATTTGGTAATTGAAAAGAATCATCCGCAAAATGAGCTTAAATTTTTTCAAGAAAGGAGAAATTCATATCCCAAACACTTATTGGTTGGTGCATGGGAACACTTGCTTCCATATGCCAAATACATGGGATCTCTGACCAAAAAGAGAAAGCGGAAGGATGATGTTTTCTTTTTGTCCTATTATCCACCCTAACTTTGGTTTGAATTCCAAGTCTGGCTGAGGACTCTTAAACCAAGCGCTACTGGGAGGCAGCCCAGAGTTTTTATTCTAATCCTTGTTGTTTTTGTTTCTATTTTTTGTTTTGTGCAGGAATGGAAGCTGAAGGTAGGAGAGATTCAAGACTCAAGTTATTGAAGTGTGGTAGACGTTATAACGTCTCTGTGTGTCTAGGACGTTGTCACGTTTGCTGCCTGGGTGAAGTTTTAAAAGAAAAAGAAGACTGCTGAAGCAGGCATCCCAGCCAGACAGAGTGGAAGGCTCAGGTCAGGTGTTCTGAACAAGTAGTTTAGCCCTCTTTTTAGCAGTAGAATAGTTGTAGTTTTTAGTTAGTAGTCAGTAGTTTGTTTGCTGGTGTTGTGTTTGAGTGTTCCTCTCCCATTTTTAAAGATCAGTGAGCAGTGAGGACACTGCTCATCTTTGTGTCTGGGGGGGAGGATCATTTTTATGTTTTGTGTTTGCATAAAAAAAAAAACCAGTTTACTTTCCTACTCTATTAATCATCAAAAATGTTTCTCTTTGGGCTAAATCTAGTAATGACTATGTGTGACTTTGTGTGAGTAGCTGATGCATGCTTAGATGAATAGAATTGATTACTGCTTCCACACAAACTCTGTTTTGAGGAAAACCTAGTTAGCTAGGGACTATTTGATGCTAAAACTAGTTTTGGTTGACTTTGGTGATTGTAAAACTTGATTAAAAACTTAGAGTAGCAGTAGAAACTAAGTTTGGGGGTATATCAGGTTGTACTAAGGCTGGGTGCAAAGACTGTAGGATGATTAGTGCATGTGTAGTGTGAGTGCAGCGTTGTAACGTCTACCCGTAACGTTATAACGTATGCCGTGTGTGTTTGTGTGTTGTGTTCTGTGTTATCAAACGTTATAACGTCTACTCCAAAAAGACCAAAAAGTGTGTGTTGTTTCAAATAAGTGGAAAAATCCACATGTCCTCTGTGTTGGCTGCAATTTCCCGAAATAAATACTGGGTACCCCAAATATCTCAATCCAAAATTGTCAAATCCAAAGGATCAAAAAGGAGAAAATCACAAAAACTCCAAACCAAAGGTGAAGTGAATCAAATGAAGTTGCTCAGTAATGAGGGGTTGCAGTCCTCTGTGTGTTTTGCGTTGTGTGAGTCAGAAAAGTAGTTTGCACTAATCTAGTCCTAGCACCCAAATTAAGACCCTTTGTCGTGCTTAAAATAACCCTCATGTCTTATGTGGAAATGTTAGCCTACTCTATGTTTTGAAAGATGTTATACCCTCACCATAATTGGAAACCACTCTTTCATAGGCTAGGGTAGCTTCTGAACCTAGCTAGGAATAGAATTGATACAGAGATCACACACTCACTTTGGGCAGTAATGAATCTAGAATGTAATTGTGCATTGGTGCGTGAGTGTGTAGTGTAAGTCTGAAGGAATTAGCCCCTTGAGGAAAATTTTTGATCAAAAATGGATGAGCAGGGTGTAAACTGCTGGTGTATTTAATTTCTTGCATCTTTTCATATGTTGTATTTCAATTGCTTGAGGACAAGCAATGGTTTAAGTTTGGGGGTGTGATAACTCATATTTATATGAGTTATTTATACTTATTCAAAGTAAATCATGCAAGTTCTCTGGCAATAGTAGGTTGTTTCTATTAAGTTTCTGTTAGTTTATTGCTTTTTAGTTAGAAAGGGGCTAAATTACAAATTCTATGCATTTTGGCACCAATTGGCGCCTTTGTGAGCGTTTTGATGCTTCTTGTGTTTGTGCAGTAAACTGAGCGTGGCAACGTCTCTCGTCACGTCTGACGGAAGGCAGCAAGGCAAGAAAGAAATATCTTATTTTTGGCACACAAGAAATGATGGTCAAAGATCTAGAAAGTCAGAAGATCTTCTCTCTCCTCATCGCTGACGCGGTTGACGCACTGTAGCAGTGCAGTGTCATTTCAGCAATATTTTATTTACAAGCAAGCTGGGAAAGTGGGCAATGACATCAGCAAGCATGTGACCTTCTGTTTTTTTTTGGCTATTTAAACAAGGCTTATCTCTCTCTACGAAAGAGAGAGGAGGAATCCATTCATCATCCACCTTCCTCCACTTCCAGAGGAGTTTTCTAAAAGAAGTTCTGGACACAGACTTCTTCATTCGAACTCTCCTCAAGCTCCATTTTTATTTCCATTCGCACCCATTACTGTGAAGCTCAGACGTTGCAACGTCTTTACAGCGTGCATGAAGGAAGGCTACTTAGGCGTATCTTTTGCGTTTAATCTCCTTTTCTCTATGTACGGTATTTGGATTTTAACTCCTTTTCTTTCTGTAAAGACGCTCAGCATGAGCTAAACATTTGTAGTTGGGTTGTTGTTTTGCATGTAATGAACCTTTAGTCCAATACTATGAAGTAATGATGTTTATGCGTTTTAAATCTTTGCATGTTAATATTTCCAAACTTGTTTTGAACTGATCACTTAAAATAAGTAGATTCATAGGTACAGACATGGTCTATGAAAAGAACTCAAAGATTTATGTGAATGAAAAGGTGCACTAAAGACATTTAGGCATTTTTATCTAAGTCTAGACATAGAATGGATAATAGTTCATAGGACATTGCTGTGGGTACTTAAAATACAGGAGTAGGCCTACTTAGAACCTAGACATAGGAATTCTAGTACTTGAAGCTCTGACGTTTTGTGACTGAAAAGCACAGCTCTTTTGCAACAGCGTTCAAACGTTATAACGTCTATACAACATAGCATTTGTACGTATTAACGTGTAAACGTTATAACGTCTGACTAGAGGAGATTTACTTGCATGCAGCAATCCAACTCATACTTTTCCATATTCACAACCACTTCCTCTTTACTTGTTTTATTTACGTTCTTAGTCTTAACACCTACTTTTAGTGCCGATTTATTACCTGTTTCACTTGTGTTTTAAAGACTTGAACTCTGAAAGTTAATCAATCCTCGTGGGAACGATCTCTTACTTTTATCCACTTTATTACTTGTACGACGTGTATACTTGCACTGACATTGCGATTATAAAACACACGGACGCAAGTATGCTAATAATCTGGGGTCGTCACCCTTGATATACATATATTATTATATGTATGCCATTCTTCCTTTCCTCAAGGGAAAGTAACTTAACTTGTCTTTACATGAATTGAAACTTACATGGCTTGTATGGACTTATAGTCCTTTACACAGATACGTATTTTTGAAATTACGGTTTTACATGTACTTTGGCGACACGATGGCAAATTGACTCGATTCAGAAACATGCAAATCTAATTTCATAAACGAAATCCTAAGCAAGTATAGAACTCACCGATTGCGATGAGAATCGCACAAACAACGAGTCCACGGATTGAAATGACAATGTAACCACATGAACGATCCCCGTATCGATTCTACGCTATCCAAACCGCTCCCAAAACTGACCCAAACGAACCAAACCCGAATTCCAGCAACTATAATCCCGTTCTACTATGCCAATCTACAATGTTGTTTCTGGAAATGTGTTTACAACTACCTTCTACTTCAGCAACTACCATCAAAGTGATAAAACTTCATTGTTGACCCTCTTTGAGCTTGGGGTTTCGAAAATGGTGATTTGAGGAGGAAGGTAATGTTGATGATGAAACTAGTATCAGATGGAAGAGGAGAATGTAAGGATTACAATGGTACCAAGAAGTTGGACATGCATTGAGGATTGGGGAAGCTGTCCTCCCTTCTTCTTCCTCTCTCACTCTAGCAATCCTCTCTCTCTCTCTCTCTCTCTCTCTCTCTCTCTCTATCGATTTTCACTTTTCTTTCTTTCTTAGTTTTTTGTTTTCAGCCACTAGGTGTCCTAGTGTTAGGGTATGTTATGAGAGTGAGGAGAGGGTAATGGTTCAGCTGAAGGTTCACTCAAATGAGGTGAAAGGACCACTCTACCCTTAGTCCCCAATTCCCACTTAGAACCAATTAAATCATCAAAGCACACACATGTATAATTGGCAATCAAATTACTATGACTTATGATTAATTAAGTCTAATTATTTTAAATTAGCTAATTAATTATCTTGTGACCTCTTGCTAATTTCAATAAACGTAATTAGTTAAATTGGGGATGTTATACATGAGTTACTACAATATGGGTTGAAGATGTAGAGTTTTAATTAATTCATCGTTTATTAAATTCATTTTATGTAATTATTCCATATTTTAATATTTAAATTATTTATATATTTTTAGTATTTAAAAAATTAAAAATAATACCTACTTGAACTTGCGTATGTGGCTGTTCATGGAATATTTAAAAAACTTTTAGATATACTGTAACATCCCCAAAATAATTAAGTCAATTATTTTGATGTTTAGCCTAATCAATTGATTATTTTGGTGCTTAATTAATAATTTTATTAATTGGATACTAAATTAATTATTGACTGGTGTATATTTATAAATTGAAGAAGTTGGTTTTTGGGTGCTAAAATCAAGTAAGGGATTTTAGTGAGGTTTGTTGAGAAGTTAGAATTAAGTGAGGGTTATTATGGTCATTGACCCATAATATCACTTAAGTTATATTATACACACACACACACACACACACACACACACACACACACACACACACACACACACACACACACACACACACACACACACACACACACACACACACACACACACACACACACATATATATATATATAGAAGAAATGAAAGAAAGAAAAGAAATAAAAGGAAAGGAAGAAACAGAGAGGGAGAGGTCGAGAGAAATGAGAGAAAAGAAAAGAATGGAGAAAAGAAAGAAAGAAGGAAACGAAGAGGGAGAAGAGAAGAGAAGGTATGAAATCTCCACCAAGTGTCTTCTTCTTTCTTCCATTAGAATCCACACTTCATCCTCTTCATTTTGACCTAAGAATCATCAACAATAAACCACTCTCTCTCATGTTGCAATTTTCGGATTTGAGAGGAAAAAATTGGAGTTTTGATGGTTGTAGCTCCAAGGAAGGATTAGGAAGGTGATTGGTGGTCCCTAGAAGCCATATTGTTGTTTGGGTAGCTCAATCATTAAAGTCTTGAAGCATTTAGAGGAATCATAGGTTAGGGTTTGTAAATCAAATTTGGGGTTTATGTGTTGAGTAGCAATTTGAGGTTAGGGATGATGAATAGTGCCTTTGGGAAGCTTGGAATTCAAGTTGGAGTTTGGAGAGGAGCTTGAAACCCTAGGAGAAAATTATTGGTACCTAGGTGATTGGATAGTTCAAGATAAGGGTTCTCGCGCGATATGTGTTCAAGCTGGGACGACACGCGAGTGCTTCAAAGATGTCTCTTAGTTGAGCGGAAAGCTTTGGAAGCTGATTTGGGTGTCGTCGGAGCGTCGAAGTTGATGCGGGGATCGTTCGTGTGGTTATGTGGAGAATTCCGTTTTGGTGGATCCTCGGCTATTTGTGATTTTCATCACAATCGGTGAGTTTTACTCACGCTTAGGTTTTGATTGAGGATTTCGAAATGTCGAATTTGAGTTTTGAAAAACCGTTATTCGAAAATTAACGTATTTTGACATAAACGATAAATTGTTTATGTTTGTGTTTGTGATTGATGATTTGATGATGATCATTGTTGTTGGAATATGTTCTTGGACAGTTTTTATGTTGGCACTGGACTGGAACAGGTATCAGAATTGATCGGAACGCCGAAAAACGAAAAAACGGGACAAAACCAAAGTGCTGATAGACACGCACGACCCGTGCATCTCAGGCGCACGGACCGTGCGTTTGGCTCTGTCTGTGTCTTAAAAAAAGATTTACAGGGCGCACGACCCGTGCGTATGGGAGCACGGACCGTGCACAGTGTTCTGTCAAAATTTTACAAACTTTCCCGAAATGATCCCGTTCGATTCCATTCCTCTCCTAATCCTTTCATAACCCTTTTCCAATGATATTAGGCTTTTAATACTACGATTTTGGGTATGTTTCAAAAGGGTTTTATGAAATACTCTTGAAATTGAAATTGTTTCGAAAAACCGAACAAGAGGTCATATACCTTTGAAAGTAAAATGAACTAAATGTTCAAATAACGGTTTAATGTCAATGAACTAAATGTTCAAGTGATAGTTACGATATATAAATTATATCGAGTCTAGTAGCCGGCCCAATGCGGGTGGATATATAAATTATATCGAGTATAGGATCCGGCCCAATGCGGGTGGATATATAAATTATATCGAGTGTGGGTGACGACCCACGAGATTAACATACTAGGCGGAGAAGTCATGATCCTTAAACCTAGGCCCGTATACCATTAGGGAAAGTACTATTGGTAAGGGGGTTCACCGGGATTTAGAACAGGATTGCAGTCGGTGTTATGTTAAAAGTTTTGTTGTACGATACACCAGGATTTAGCACAGGAATGCAGTCGGTGTCGTACTGTACGGTTCACCGGGATTTAGCACAGGATTGCAGTCGGTGTCGTACTGAGTTATAACACGGTTAACCGGGATTTAGCACTGGATTGCAGTCGGTGTCGTGTTGAAATAAAATGCACGTGGTTATAAATTAAACCACGAATGAAAGAGAGTCCTATAATATGGTTCACCGGGATTTAGCACAGGATTGCAGTCGGTGGCGTGTTAAGTTAAATAGGATTCACAATTGAACCGAGAGCCTTGTTAGGGGTCTCGGTAGAACTCACTGAGATTGTATCTCATTGTTTATATGTTGTTGTTTTACAGAGAAACGGGGAAAGAGGAGATCCAAGAGGCACGAGTAGGTTGTACTCGGATGGTTGCTGAAGACTTAGCTTTTATGCTTAATATTATGTTTTCCCTTGTTATCTTTGTATCATAACATTATGTTTGTATAGGATGTAATCCTTATGTAGTTATTTCCGCACTTTCTTGTATGGTATTGAACACTAAATCTTGCTGATGGTTGATGGTCAGTGAACCGTTGTGGTCTTATTTATGATTAAGACTATTTTGGTGTTATTCAGCAAAAATTTATAGTGGTGTTCAGTATCTAAACAGGAATTTATATCTCTGATGTGTTACAGCTGGTACACTTAGGTAATTCTACTTGTTAGAAATACCGGGGTGTTACATATAGCACATCAAACAATTTCATGGAAGCTATTAAAATTAATTTTTTTTAAAAACAATATTAAAATTAAACATAATTCATACATGTCTATAGGTTGACAAAAAAATTGTTCCTCAATTTCTCACTAACTAATCCAAATTTTTCTTTTTGTCTTTTTGACTACATTAGAATTGTCAAGAACATGAAGCTCAAATACTTTATTTTGTCTTTTTTATTTCTTCTCCATCCATGTAAATTCCATTTTCCTCTATTGACTGCAATTTGAAACATATAACAAACTCAATACTTAATCAACAATCAATAAAAGTAAACGAATAAAAGACAAATTTACAGGAAAAAAAATTAAACTCCAACTACTACATTGGCTTTCTTCAAGCCTGGAGAATATCATGGAAGCTATAACATATCATACAATTTCATGGAAGCTATTAAAATTAAACATTTTTTAAAAAATTAAACATAATCCATACATGTTTATAGTTTGACAAAAAAATGTACCTCAATTGCATATATAGCACTCACTAACTAATCCATTTTTTTTTTGTCTTTTTGACTACATTAGAATTGCCAAGAACATATTTTATATTTATTCTCTATCCATGTAAACTCCATTTTTCCTCCATTGACTGCAATTTGAAACATATAACAAACTCAATACTTAATCAACAATTAATTAAAATCAAACAAATAAAAGACAAATATACACAAAATGAACTCCTGCTACTACAATGACTTTCTTCAAACCTGAATATCAGTGATGTAAAAACAAATTTTTTTACATAAGTGATGTAACAACCAAACAAAAGTGATGTAAAAAATGGGAAGATAAGTGGTGACCTCTCTTCTTAGATAAAATAGATAAATAATATAAATGTAAAGGAAACCCCAATGGAGCCTCCACAATGCTTCTCATGAATTTATCTATGATAATATTTATTTAATATTTACATTTAATTTTAATGAAAGCACATAATTGTCACTAACTTATTAAATGATTCTTTAGTGGAATACTATTTATCTATTTTTATGATTTACCTATTTTTATATTGGTATGAAAATCATAATAATTTTTTTATTATCAATATAGTAAAATATAATATAATAAAATATTTATCTATTTTATCTATTTTTATTATAAAATGATAATAATTATTTTCAATTCTTTAATGGAAATATAGAATTTAATAATAACACTTTATAATACAATATAATATAAATTATTTTTATGTTTAAATGTATTATTTTATATTTACTACAATTACATAAAATAAATAGAGAGTTTTTTTTATTAAATAATTTATATTATATTATATTTAAACATAAAATAATGTATAAACTAGTGTTTTATGTAATTGTAGTAGATATTATAAATTGTTATTATCAAATTCTATATTTCTATTAAAAAATAGATAATAATTATTATCATTTTATAATAAAATAGATTTACATTTATATTATATTATATTTTATTATATTGATAATAAAAAAATTTATTATTATTTTCATACCAATACAAAAATAGGTAAGTAATAAAAATAGATAAATAGTATTCCACTAAGGAATCATTTAATAAGTTGGTGACAATTATGTGCTTTCATTAAAATTAAATTCCTCTTTATGTGTAAATATTAAATAAATATTATCATAGATAAATTCATGAGAAGCATTGTAGAGGCTCCATTGGGGTTTCCTTTAGATATACACATAATTGTCACTAACTTATTAAATGAATCTTGTAACACCCCAGTATTTCTTATACAAAGAAACACCTAAATATACAATTTGGTATAAATCAGAGTATAAAAATTCCTGTTTAGATATACATCTTTACAAGAAACAGCGGAAACTACAAAAATAATATTTTACAACTTCGAGTCATAAGACCGAACACAGAGACTACATCAGAAGAATCCAAGTCATAGATGGAAGATTACATCTCCAATTTCTCCTCGAGCCCGACGACTAACTGTGCCGCCTGTCGTCCTTATAACCTGTTCTCTGAAAAAAAACAACAAATATGGATTGGGTGAGACAACTTGTCTCAGTGAGTCCTACGGTGCCCCCTCACTAACACTCGGTTCAATTTATTAAACCGTTATCAAAAGCTGACATAACAATGTCTTATTCATTAATCGAAATGCCGACTGCACAGCAATTGCTAATCCCGGCAAATCGTGAGTTGAACTCAACATGATCCGGCTGCACAACAATTGCTAATCCCGGGAACCATGTGTATGACTATACAATGTCTCATTTATTAATCGAAAAGCCGTTTGCACAACAATTGCTAATCCCGGCAATTCGTGAATTGAACTTAACATGATCCGGCTGCACAACGATTGCTAATCCCGGGAACCATGTGTCTAACCTTAGCACAAACCGGCTGCACAACGCTTGCTAATCCCGGTAACCCACGAATTGACCACGCCAAGACGTATACAGGGCCTAGGGTGAGGGCTCATGACTTCCCTTCCTAGTATGCTACTTGTCGGGTCGTCACCCAACGCGATACATATGACAATACGCATCAAATTCTCGAGAGTTAGATAATTTATATCTTTTCGATCACCAAAGGATCAGTCATAAAAGCTCATTAGATAATTTATATCTTTCGATCACCAAAGGATCATTCACATAGTAATTGGATAAACAATATCCATATCGATCTATAATCCGTTTTGAGGAATTCATAAATTAGACCTCCGGCATTATAATCATATTCAATTGACATATATAAATATATATATATATATTCAGTCAGTCCATCAGACGGTGTACCCACACGTATACTAGGGTTTCGGTTTTTTAATCAAATACGCTTTCGAAATCATGAGTTAAATAAGTTCAAAATACGGTTTTCAGTAAGGCAATTTCTTTTTAAATGATTGAGAATGAGATTAGAAAAGGTTCGGGATCAAACGGAGCTCCGGAACGAGAAATCGGGAATCGGTGACAGAAGCTCACGCATGGTCCGCGCCCAGGGGCGCACGACCTGTGCGTGATGCACCAAAATTCATACAGTCAACCCGAAGAGGGCGCACGGTCCGCACCCAGGGGGCGCACGATCCGTGCGTCCAGTTCTGTTTCTCTAATTCTCCTATTTCTCAATTCCGCTTTCCGTTTTTGCCCAATTCGATTTCTAATATCGATCACTCCTGAAACTCAGAATATCTTAGATATTCCAGATAGTACACAAATCATTTTATTTCAACAATTTAATCACAATTTCGTAAATTGTTCAACAATTCCATAAAAACCGTAAAAAACAACATTTCTCAAAAACGGTTTTCGGTTCCAAAATCTTTCGAAAACGGATAATGCCTTGTGACTCAAAAACGATATATTTTCAAGACATGTAAAAATATCCCTATCCGTGAGTAGAACTCACCCGGTTGACGATCTCGCGAGAAATCACGCCGGAGCACGGACGACCGGACAGTAACCACTCGAACAATCCTCGTAGTCACGTACCCGCTCCGAATGCCTCCTCAACTGAATTCCGCAACCAACACCCCTCTTGATACTGACTTCATCTCCGGTGGATAGAATTGACGTCTCGCGCGACTTGACAACTCGAATCCCAAATCCGACGAATCACATTTCCCGCTTCTTCTTTCTGTTTTCCAGCAACATGATTCAGTTTTGCAACAGGCATAACCTTGTCAATCCGTGACCAAAACTATCCAAACCGGTGCTCATTGTGAAGGTAATTTCGTCTACTTTCAGATGGTCAAGGATTCACACACATGCATCCAGTGGTTTGGGAGATATCACCAAGACAAGGTGACTGGTCCAGGATAGTGCTTGATTTTGAATCCGAAACTTGTGAACATGATATCTCTCTCATTTATCCCTGAAATCATACGGTTCTTGTGCCCAAAATCAAGAGCGTTTTGTCTACTTTCCAGAGGGACAAGAATCACGATCATCGGAGTAGTGTGCAAGGAGATACGATGAAAACAATGAAGAGTACCAACACTGTTTTTACCCAGAAATTTGATGAGCTTGAATCATCAACCTCCCTCCCTTGCAAATCACGAATCTGAGTTTCATTCTTCTGTACCAGCAGTTCTACAACCTTCAAAATACCTTTTAAATTCGAAATGCTACCCAGGACTACCTCCTTTGCAATCCTTTCAGAACATGCATAATCCATAAGGATCCAAACTTCACCATTCACTTCACAAGAAGCTTAACCTTTCGAAATTGGGAAAGGGGGAAAGAGTGTGGATTAGTTTCTGAAAGTGGGATCATTGGAAAGGATTTCGAAAATGGAGTGGAAGAGTGGTGAGAGGGCTTACATGCAATCAGCTGGATCAAAGTGGCCCTCCTTCCTCTTCTCTCCCCTACGCCCTCTCTTCTCTCCTTTCCCTTATCTATTTAAGTTCAGTTTCTGTTTTTCAGAATTGTTGAAGAAATGGTTAAGTGGCTGAGTGGGGTTCAGAACATAGGGTACATATATGAAGGGTATGAAAATACGATTTTGCCCTTCATCTTAAGTACTTAAATTAACCATGACTAAGCCATAATTAATTATAGAATAGGATTTATTTGACAATTTCCTCGACTGTTAATCCCCGAGACACGACCAATTATTCCCACAAATAATTACTCGGTCTTAGGCATCATAGTACGAGTCTTTAAAAATTAGGGATGTTACAATCACCCCAATTTTTAAAAATTTTGTCCTCAAAATTGACAAGACGAACCTTAAGCAAAAGATATTGATATCGGGTCATCAAGTCCTCTTCTCTTTTTCCCGAGTAGCCTCTTCGGCTGAGAAGCCTTCTCAGACTACCTTGACAATCAGAATAGTCCTTGACCTCAATGTCTTCACGCCACGCCCTAGGATATGACTAGGATAAGGTTGGAATGATAAATCCGGTCGAAGATCGATCGTTTTAACGCTCAACGGCTGAAGTGGATTGGGAATACATTTTCTCAACTGAGACATGTGAAAGGCATCATGAAGATACAGACTTTCTTCAGAAATTAACTATTCCGACCTCTTGAAAGCTGACACTAATTGTTATGGACAATGGAATGCCTATAATCTGTTGAGGACACGAACTCATAGTTATGGTATCCACACATCCTGCACTATCGAAGTCAGGAACTCGGAAGGTTTCAGCCTAGCCATACCTTAAATTGGAACGAAACGATGACTTTAAAAGAATTTCTTTGGAATCAAACCATACGGTATCCAGGAGAAAAGTTTTCTTCTCTACCTGAGTTACGCTCACATAAGCGCTTGACTCATCTTACTAAAAATCTCGACTGAAGCAAACAGTGTTATTTTATAAAACAGGTTGACTTTCAGTCCAAGGAATCTAGAAACGATTTTCCTTGCAACCGAATCCAGGAAAAACTCTAAAATAATAACAAAATATTCTTTCGTTAAATCAGTTCCAAAACTTGAAAGTACAATAGTTCCATTTGAATGAAAATTCTTTTCAATGGGGTTTCTAATGACGATAGTTTGAAAATACGACTATCCCAAAAGGTTAATTCACCCCAACTTATAGATGACCTTACTCAATGCACGGCGCTCCAACAAAGCAGAATATCATTCTCTGATATTTAAAAGTTACGAGTTTGAAAGTGAGAGTAGAAGTGTTACTTTGTTGGAACCAGCCATTTGTGCGATCAAGATCTCACAAACTTCTATTATTGTGCTTGAGTTCGGCTCCGTTAAGACAAAACAATTGGGTTCGTTTGAGGAAGGAATCGGGAAGGACATTGAGTCGAAAGGGAAAGCGGGTATTTGTTTTAAAATTTTCCCAAGCCGTTATTCTATTCGATTCAATTCATTTCCCTTTGTTAAATAGAGACGAAGAATAGAGAGACGATATTGGTCACGCAGTTCGGCCAATGTTTGCCTACGTCTGCGACTACAGAGTAGCTGTAGTTCCGTCTTATTAACTGTATATGTTGTTGTGTCAAGAATACAAGCACTAATGAGTTTAAATAGACTATACTATATGAAAACCTAACGGGCCTGGGCCGAATACACATATAAATAAATCTACTATTTACACCACATCTCAACACTCCCCCTCAAGCTGGAGCGTATAGATTGTAGGCATCCAGCTTGTCACATATGTAAGTTATCCTTGGTCCTCGAAGAGCTTTTGTGAAGATGTCTGCCAATTGATCATTAGAACCAACAAATGAAGTAGCAATGTCGCCGGACACAATCTTCTCACGAACAAAGTGACAATCAACTTCAATGTGTTTGGTTCGCTCATGAAAGACTGGATTGGACGCAATATGTAGGGCTGCTTGATTATCACAGATGAGACTCATAGTGCCTATTTTACAAAAACGCAACTCTTGGAGAAGATGTTTCAGCCACGTGAGCTCCTGAGTGGTAAGCGCCATAGCCCGATATTCAGCCTCAGCACTGGATCTGGCAACAACATTTTGCTTTTTACTTTTCCATGAAATTAGATTTCCACCAATAAGAACACAATACCCAGATGTGGACCTTCTATCAAAGGGGCAACCAGCCCAATCAGCATCTGTGTAAGCGACAATATTTGAATCACCTCTATCCGTGTAAACAAGACCTTTTCCAGGAGCTCCCTTGATATACCTCAGGATTCTAACAACGGCATCCCAATGACTGTCACAAGGAGAATTTAGGAATTGACTCACCACACTAACAGCATATGAAATATCTGGCCTCGTCATGGTCAAGTAATTTAACTTTCCAACTAGCCTCCTATACCTTCCTGGATCTGAAAATGGCTCCCCCTGATCTGGTAGGATCTTGACATTAGGATCCATAGGAGAGTCAATTGGCTTGCAATCCAGCATTTTGGTTTCTTCTAAAATATCCAAAGCATACTTTCTCTGGGAAATAGCAATCCCTGCCTTAGAATGAGCTACCTCAATGCCAAGAAAGTAACGTAACTTTCCAAGATCTTTGACCTGAAAGTGGTGGACTAGATGTTGTTTAAGTCCTGCAATCCCATCATGATCATTACCTGTAATGACAATATCATCGACATAGACAACCAGATAAATACATTTGTGAGAAGAGAACTTATAAAAGACAGAGTGGTCAGCTTCACTCCGAATCATGCCATACTCTTGAACAACACTACTGAATCTCCCAAACCATGCTCGAGGGGATTGTTTAAGACCATACAAGGCTTTGTGAAGTCGACAAACATACCCACGACACTCCCCCTGAGCAACAAAACCAGGTGGTTGCTCCAGATAAACTTCTTCTTCTAGATCTCCATGGAGAAACGCATTCTTGATGTCTAGTTGATACAATGGCCAATGTCGCATTGCAGCCATAGAAAGGAATAGACGAACAGAAGCCATTTTAGCCACCGGTGAGAAAGTATCACTGTAATCAAGGCCAAAAACCTGAGTATAGCCCTTAGCAACGAGGCGTGCTTTCAGACGATCAATACTCCCGTCTGGACCAACTTTGACAGTATATACCCAACGACACCCAACAATAGATTTACCAGGAGGAGGCGGCACAAGAGTCCATGTCTGGTTAGAGTCTAAGGCTGTCATCTCATCAATCATAGCTTGTCTCCAACCTGAATGAGAAAGAGCTTCCTGCGTGGACTTAGGAATGGTGATGGAAGAAATAGCAGAGACAAATGTATAATGCGAAGGTGATAAGCGGTGATAGCTGAGGAAATTATAAATAGGATGAGGGTTACGGGTGGAACGTGTACCTTTACGCACTGCAATAGGAGGGTCTTCTGACTCGGGAGGTGGGTCCGGAGTAGAAGAGGGAACCGGGGCAGGAGATGAGTCACTAGGATCTTCGGTAGGAGGTGGGTCGACAGGAAGGAGATGAGCACGGCGTTGATAAGTTTGCAAGGGGGCGGGACTAGAAGGACTAGGAATTTCCGTAGGAGAGGGCTGATCTATCTGGTCAATGATGGGTGGGAGAGGAACTACCGGGACAATGTTAGGAATAGGTAATACTTGAGAGACAGACTCAGACTCAATGGGAGATGCAAAGAAGGGAGCATCCTCAAAGAAGGTAACATCAGCAGACATGTAGAAGCGATGTGTGGAGGGACAGTAGCATCGATATCCTTTTTGAACTCTTGAATAGCCAAGGAAGACACACTTAACTGCACGAGCAGACAATTTATCAAGTCCCGGAGTAAGATCATGAATAAAACAAGTGGATCCGAAGACTCGAGGAGAGATACGGAACAAGGGCTCATCGGGAAACAATATGGAATGAGGAACTCTATTCTGAATAGCAGAGGATGGCATTCTATTAATCAAGTGCCCTGCAGTGAGGACAGCATCCCCCCAGAACTTCAAAGGAACATTAGCATGAATAAGTAAGGTGCGTGCTGTTTCAATTATATGACGGTTCTTACGTTCAACAATCCCATTTTGTTGTGGGGTATGGGGACAAGATGATTGATGTATGACGCCATTTTCAACCATAAAAGAATTAAATGATGTAGAAAAATATTCTTTCGCATTATCACTGCGTAAAGTGCGAATAGAACAACCAAATTGATTTTTGATTTCCTTAAAGAAATTTTGAAAAACACCAAGAAGTTCAGATCTATCCTTAAGTAGGTAGATCCACGTACATCTAGAAAATTCATCAATAAAAGTGACAAAATATCTATGTCCTACAACTGAAGTGACTCGACTCGGTCCCCATACATCTGAGTGAAGAACATCAAAAGGAGAACGAGCTTGAGACTGAGTACTGCTAGGGAAGGAGGAGCGAACATGTTTCCCAAGCTGACAAGACTCACAATCTAATGACTGCAGATGAGACAAATGAGGAACCATAACTTTGAACTTCTTGAGACTCGGATGACCTAACCGACGATGAAGAAGACTGGGGGACTCTGTAGTAGAAGTGGAGGCAATTGTAGATGAAGGATGGATGGGCTGGAGGTAGTAAAGTCCGTGTGACTCATATCCTGTACCAATCGTCCGCTTCGTACTCCGGTCCTGTATAACAAAATAATCATCATCAAAAGTTACAGAACATTTTAGGCTTCGAGTCAGACGACTAACTGAAATTAAATTAAATGGGCAATTGGGAACAAGTAGAACATTGTCAAGGGGTAAGGATGGAAGAGGAGTGGCTTTACCAATGCCACTAGCTTTAACTTTTGATCCGTCGGCGACGGTAATATAATGTGGGGTGTTAGGTTGGGATATGTTGGATAAAAGAGATGGATTACCAGCCACGCAATCAGAAGCTCCAGTGTCCATAATCCAGGAGTCAACAGGTGATGATTGAGAGAAACAGACTGTAGAATTACCAGAATGAGCAACTGTTGCTGATGATGAAGCCTGGGAAGTCTTATACTGCAGGAATGCCTTATACTCCTCATCAGAAAGAACATTTTGTTTAGTGCTTCTCTGTTCAGAATCATTAACCTGAGTCACATTTACTGGTTTCTCTGGAAAGCCATGAAGGGAATAACACTTGTCTTCAGTATGACCAAGTTTCTTACAATAAGTGCACTGAGGACGTCCTCCGACACGACCTCCTCGACCACCCACACGACCACGACCGCGTCCCCCACGACCTGCAAAATTAGAAACAAGAGCAGAAGATTCTATGTTAGTCTGAGATCCATTCCCTCCAGTTCCTTCCAATCCAGGAAGACGTATGAGACGCCTGATAAGATCCTCTGTTGAGGGAATGTCTGATGCAGAAAGAATGTTGCTCCGTACTGATTCATACTTTTGATGGAGACCATGAAGAACATAGATCATACACACATTATCTAATTTTTCAAGCATCTTCTTCGGGTCATTGTCGGTCACAAGGAGCTTGAACTCATTTGCTGCTGACTGAGCTTTATTAGCATATGTCATGATGTTATCTTCTGTCATCTGAAGGGTGGCTAAATTATGAATAACACCATAGAGACGCTGGATATCATTAGAATAAACATTCTTAGCCTTCTGCCAAATATCATAACAAGTGGTGTATGAACGATAATGGACCAGCAACGAGGGTTCAATGGATTGCCACAAAAGAGAGACCAATTGACAATCTGCATGTTCCCAATCTTCACGCAAATCCTTACCAATCTCTGTAGAATTCTTGGTGAGGTGATCTAAAAGTCTTTGTCCCATAAACCACATTTTGACAGAGGCAGACCAATTCAAATAATTATCACCATTGAGTTTCTCCGTTGTTATAGAGGGATTGCCGGAGAAAACATAAGACACGAGACTCTTACCTGTCGATTCAGATTTGTTTTTGTCATTTTCTGAAGTTGAACTCATTTTTGACAATAATAGGAAGGCTAACCACAATCAGAGAGGAGCAGTAGAAATGCGTGGTACGGAATGAACAGTAACTCCGTACGGACAAACAGGACCACCGTACGGATGAACGGTACGCCGTACGGACGGACAGCAAAACTGCGTACGGATAAACAGAGGCGTCGTACGGATAAACAGTGTGCCGTACGAATGAATAGTGATTTCCGTACGGAATGAACAGTGACGCCGTACGGATGAAAGGGACTGTATGACTTTCGTAGCACCTAGGGCCGTTGAGGATGAACAATCAACGGGACAGCTAGGATTCAATAGCGTGACGGCGCGACGGCTAGGTTTTCAAGCCCAGTGATCATAGGCTTTTGATACCATGTTAAATAGAGACGAAGAATAGAGAGACGATATTGGTCACGCAGTTCGGCCAATGTTTGCCTACGTCTGCGACTACAGAGTAGCTGTAGTTCCGTCTTATTAACTGTATATGTTGTTGTGTCAAGAATACAAGCACTAATGAGTTTAAATAGACTATACTATATGAAAACCTAACGGGCCTGGGCCGAATACACATATAAATAAATCTACTATTTACACCACATCTCAACACCCTTCAATTCCTTTCTCGAATCAGTTCAAGATAAAACTTCGAGGTTAGAACAAAGGCTTGTATTTTGTCACAAAAATAGACACGACTCAACTGTCTCAAGAGACAACACAATGGTTATAGGATGTACTATCAAGGACTCATGTGTTATACACTCACTGTCCGATCATTTAATCTCAGACCGACATACAGTTCATCCTCAGACATTCTTCCATCATACGGGTGTAGTGGGTGAAAAGGGAAAAGCGCTACACGTACCCAACTCATCGGATTCTTAGAAAGCCTCGTGTACTGGCTAAATCAGACAACTCTGAATTCAGTACATACTTGCTTTATTGACATCTTGCCGATAGATTATTAGAATGGTGAAACTAGCTTCGATCCATCCGATGGATCAAAGTCATAACAACTTAATGTCAACCCTAACGGGATCCAGATTAACGATTGGAGTTTCACTCCAGTAGCGGAAGCTTGAGCACTAGAAATGTCGAAATATGATTGCCCTAACGTGGCTTGATACTTCTCCGACTAGCTATTATATTCACGTGTTACCTAGCCTTCCATTACTTCTTAGCAAACGTTTGGGTAACCCACATCTTTGGTTATCTTAGAAACATTTCTAGCATCTCAGGTAGTCACCGGTACAACCGATGTTTTAACTAACCCAAAATAATGATAAGGGTGCGTCTTTCAGGATTGTCTAAGTCAACGACTTATCCAATCACAGTTGTCTTTCTAGATCAATTAGGCTTTGAATTTTGATACCTATCTTTCATAGATATTGATTACTCGGATCTTAAGGAGATGCGAATTTCGATATTAGGAATCTTACTAGAATGACATAAGGTTTTCTTTAGAAGTTACGATTTAGTGCCATCCTATTCAAATCCTTGGTTTCTCGATTAACTTCAATGTAGTAATTATTCTCGGATTAGTCACGAAATTGAAATTGCGGTGGCACCAGGGGATTTTGAAAAACAAAAGATTATTTTGGGAATCACACGAGCACACCATAAGTGTCTTCGTATTGATTCGTCGAATTTATCATTTAGTATTTTCCTTGGCCCAGCTTCTTTCCGAACTTCCGCGACTATCCACACATAATTATTAGATTACATTAATCAATATAGCTTCAGAACGGGTTCTAGGAGTCTAAACTGACTGATTGGAGATCCTTTTACCAATTTCCCGTACAACAGGGAGGTCCACATTCCACGAATGCTTAGAGTTTACGGTTCAGATTTAAAACAGAGGTACACTTCAAAATACAATTGAAGATACGATTCACAACCCATTCATCGGTGTAGATATTTCCGTTAGCTTTCCAACGCCTCTCGGAACATAAAAATCGGAGTTCCGGAGCAGAAGTTACGAACAAAATGATTCGGAAGACTAACGAGAATTTCTCACAGACCATGATCGGAATGCTTCCGGCAGCAGATTGAAATAAGGTCACTTCTACCGATTCCAAAAACTAACCTGCTTTGAAGGACTTGATTCATAGTTCCCGATCAGGACTTAACCTGATTGGTATCTTGTGATTCTGCTAGACAATATTGACGATGGACTACCTTCACTCGGTTGGCTTTTTCATCTGTCACATTGTGACTCGGAAGAAGAAGAATTGGAATCTATGCTTAAAATTAACCGATAAGGATTTTCCTTGACTGTTGTCCTAACTGGGGTTGATTGATACCAGAAGGTAAGATTTATGATGAAAACGATATCTCGAAAACTGAAACGCTGACTAAATAAAGGTCAGGGTTTCGGGTGTTAACTAATCTGACAGATTTCAGTACACTGACGTTACTGCCGCACAATGGCTTCACTTGATTTGTACTTCTCGATAAGATCTAAGACGTTTCATGCCGCGACTCACTAGCCGCATCAGATTTATTTACTGAACAGCCGCCCACAGTTTCCTCGAACCATCGCGGATGCCCATCATTGTTTCCAAATGTAACATGTAGCCCTCTGCTGCCGCTATGCGCTCTGAGGAAACGAGAAGGTTGAGAATCCTATGGTGTAGGGTTTTGGACATTTTCGGGGCTGAGGCAACTATCTGTCATAATTTTTAGTACTTTACATGAAACATTGAGTGGATCCTGACTCAATACGTCACATAATATACTAAAAAGGTCTGACATATAATTGTCTAAGTCCCTAGCTGACTCGATCCTATACTCTCGACCCGAAGGTCACTACGTCCGACAAGGCCGAACCGCTCTGATACCAAATGTAACACCCGAGTATTTCTTATACAAAGAAACACCTAAATATACAATTTGGTATAAATCAGAGTATAAAAATTCCTATTTAGATATACATCTTTACAAGAAACAGCGGAAACTACAAAAATAATATTTTACAACTTCGAGTCATAAGACCGAACACAGAGACTACATCAGAAGAATCCAAGTCATAGATGGAAGATTACATCTCCAATTTCTCCTCGAGCCCGACGACTAACTATGCCGCCTGCCGTCCTTATAACCTGTTCTCTGAAAAAAACAACAAATATGGATTGGGTGAGACAACTTGTCTCAGTGAGTCCTACCGTGCCCCCTCACTAACACTCGGTTAAATTTATTAAACCGTTATCAAAAGCTGACATAACAATGTCTTATTCATTAATCGAAATGCCGACTGCACAACAATTGCTAATCCCGGCAAATCGTGAATTGAACTCAACATGATCTGGCTGCACAACGATTGCTAATCCCGGGAACCATGTGTATGACTATACAATGTCTTATTTATTAATCGAAAAGCCGACTGCACAACAATTGCTAATCCCGGCAATTCGTGAATTGAACTTAACATGATCCGGCTGCACAACGATTGCTAATCCCGGGAACCATGTGTCTAACCTTAGCACAAACCGGCTGCACAACGCTTGCTAATCCCGGTAACCCACGAATTGACCACGCCAAGACGTATACAGGGCCTAGGGTGAGGGTTCATGACTTCCCTTCCTAGTATGCTACTTGTCGGGTCGTCACCCAACGTGATACATATGACAATACGCATCAAATTCTCGAGAGTTAGATAATTTATATCTTTTCGATCACCAAAGGATCAGTCATAAAAGCTCATTAGATAAATTATATCTTTCGATCACCAAAGGATCATTCACATAGTAATTGGATAAACAATATCCATATCGATCTATAATCCGTTTTGAGGAATTCATAAATTAGACCTCCGGCATTATAATCATATTCAATTGACATATATAAATATATATATTCAGTCAGTCCATCAGACGGTGTACTCACACGTATACAAGGGTTTCGGTTTTTCAATCAAATACGCTTTCGAAGCTCTTATTCGAAATCATGAGTTGAATAAGTTCAAAGTACGGTTTTCAGTAAGGCAATTTCTTTTTAAATGATTGAGAAAGAGATTAGAAAAGGTTCGGGATCAAACGGAGCTTCGGAGCGAGAAATCGGGAATCGGTGACAGAAGCTCACGCACGGTCCGTGCCCAGGGGCGCACGACCCGTGCGTGATGTACCAAAATTCATACAGTCAACCCGAAGAGGGCGCACGGTCCGTGCCCAGGGGGCGCACGATCCGTGCGTCCGGTTCTGTTTCTCTAATTCTCCTATTTCTCAATTCCGCTTTCCGTTTTCGCCCAATTTGATTTCTAATATCGATCACTCCTGAAACTCAGAAAATCTTAAATATTCCAGATAGTACACAAATCATTTTATTTCAACAATTTAATCACAATTTCGTAAATTGTTCAACAATTTCATAAAAACCGTAAAAACGCAATATTTCTCAAAAACGGTTTTCGGTTCCGAAATCTTTCGAAAACGGATAATTCCTTATGACTCAAAACCGATATATTTTCAAGACATGTAAAAATATCCCTATCCGTGAGTAGAACTCACCCGGTTGACGATCTCGCGAGAAATCACGCCGGAGCACGGACGACCGGACAGTAACCACTCGAACAATCCTCGTAGTCACGTACCCGCTCCGAATGCCTCCGCAACTGAATTCCGCAACCAACACCCCTCTTGATACTGACTTCATCTCCGGTGGATAGAATTGACGTCTCGCGCGACTTGACAACCAGAATCCCAAATCCGACGAATCACATTTCCAGCTTCTTCTTTCTGTTTTCCAGCAACATGATTCAGTTTTGCAACAGGCATAACCTTGTCAATCCGTGACCAAAAATATCCAAACCGGTGCTCATTGTGAAGTTAGTTTCGTCTACTTTCAGATGGTCAAGGATTCACACGCATGCATCCAGTGGTTTGGGAGATATCACCAAGACAAGGTGACTGGTCCAGGATAGTGCTTGATTTTGAATCCGAAATTTGTGAACATGATATCTCTCTCATTTCTCCCTGAAATCATACGGTTCTTGTGCCCAAATTGAAGATCTTGTTGTCTACTTTCCAGAGGGACAAGAATCACGGTGATCGGAGTAGTGTGCAGGGAGATACGATGAAAGCAATGAAGAGTACCAACACTGTTTTTACCCAGAAATTTGATGAGCTTGAATCATCAACCTCCCTCCCTTGCAAATCACGAATCTGAGTTTCATTCTTCTGTACCAGCAGTTCTACAACCTTCAAAATACCTTTTAAATTCGAAATGCTACCCAGGACTACCTCCTTTGCAACCCTTTCGGAACCTGCATAATCCATAAGCATCCAAGCTTCACTATTCACTTCACAAGAAGCTTAACCTTTCGAAATTGGGAAAGGGGGAAAGAGTGTGGATTAGTTTCTGAAAGTGGGATCATTGGAAAGGATTTCGAAAATGGAGTGGAAGAGTGGTGAGAGGGCTTACATGCAATCAGCTGGATCAAAGTGGCCCTCCTTCCCCTTCTCTCCCCTACGCCCTCTCTTCTCTCCTTTCCCTTATCTATTTAAGTTCAGTTTCTGTTTTTCAGAATTGTTGAAGAAATGGTTAAGTGGCTGAGTGGGGTTCAGAACATAGGGTACATATATGAAGGGTATGAAAATACGATTTTGCCCTTCATCTTAAGTACTTAAATTAACCATGACTAAGCCATAATTAATTATAGAATAGGATTTATTTGACAATTTCCTCGACTATTAATCCCCGAGACACGACCAATTATTCCCATAAATAATTACTCGGTCTTAGGCATCGTAGTACGAGTCTTTAAAAATTAGGGATGTTACAAATCTTTAGTGGAATACTATTTATCTATTTTTATTATTTACCTATTTTTATATTGGTATGAAAATCATAATAATTTTTTTACTATCAATATAGTAAAATATAATATAATAAACTATTTATCTATTTTTATTATAAAATGATAATAATTATTATCTATTTTTTAATGGAAATATAGAATTTGATAATAACAATTTATAATATAATATAATATAATATAAATTATTTTTATGTTTAAATGTATTATTTTATATTTACTACAATTACGTCAAATAAATAGAGTTTTTCTATAAAATAATTTATATTATATTATATTTAAACATAAAATAATTTATAAAATAGTTTTTTTTATGTAATTGTAGTAGAAATAAAATAATATATTTAAACATAAAAATAATTTTTTTTTATATTTTATTATAAATTGTTATTATCAAATTCTATATTTCCATAAAAAAAATAGATAATAATTATTATCATTTTATAATAAAAATAGATTTACATTTATATTATATTATATTATATTATATTTTACTATATTGATAATAAAAAAATTTATTATGATTTTCATTCCAATATAAAAATAGATAAATAATAAAAATAGATATATAGTATTCCACTAAAGAATCATTTAATAAGTTAGTGACAATTATGTGTTTTCATTAAAATTAAAGTCCTATTTATGTGTAAATATTAAATAAATATTATCATAGATAAATTCATGAGAAACATTGTAGAGACTCCATTGGGGTTTTCTTTAGATATATAGATAGATAAGTGTTTAAAATATAACTGCTTTTGTAAAAATTACTTTTATATTAAAAAAATCAAGTAAAGTTAAATTGTTTTTAATTTTTTATAAGTTGTTTTCGTAAGTTACCCACCAGAGTTTATAGAAAAAAAAAACTGAAAACAACTTATAAAATATGTCAAAAGTTTTTTTCTCATAAACTTACAAATCTCACAAATATTTATACATAAGTAGATAAACTCAAATAACTCATTCCAAACAATTGCATATAGTAAAAAGAAATGTTAAGGATTCCGCCAATATTACTATGCAAAAATGGAATCCAATTAAGTCAAAATCTTTATAAGATACTCTTTGTTCAACCAAATTTGTGAGAACAAATTCTCACTGACAATGCCATAACAGAAACACATGCATGGGTGGTAAAACACTATCTACAATGGCACAATTAATTAGGCTCTTCCCTTATTTTATTCTATTCCCACAACAACAGTGTAATTTATCAATCAATAAACAGTGTAGAGAAAAAAAAAATGGAGCAAGTCAACTTGTTTTGCTTGTTCCTACATATCCAATCCTTCCTCAAATCCAATGTTCTAAAAAACGGTCCGTTACACCGAAAACAGCCGCGACAAAACTGTCTCGGTAATGACCGTTAACGCGACAAAACGGCCGCGACAAATAATTTTAATAAAATTTATGCATTATTGTGATTAATTCACACCGCGACGACCGCGACTTGTAACGCAACAGCCGTAACGGTCGAAAACGCGAAAGCCTTAACGCGACCGCGACCGTGACCGCGACCGCTATTTAGAACCTTGCTCAAATCTATGAAATAATTGATTCCAGACAAGAAGAACGGTTCTGGATAAGGAACATAATGAATGAACACCTGTATTAAAATTGCGTGTTCCATTTGTGTGTTGGAATTTCAGCCTTTGACTTTGTTTACTTATAAATACATTGACATCCATAATGTCCAATAGCATAGACAATGAAACGTAAAATAAGTTTAATGATGTTGATTTTGCTCAAGTGTCTTGCATGAAGAGGGAAAGAGAGTATATCTGAGCCAAGGATGACTTGCCGGCATCCCTATATATGTAGGATCCCTTCTTATGAGGGTGTTGCCGGCGAGGAATCTGGGCTCATATTTGCTCTCTTTCCTCTCATATGAGACTTAGAACCGAGCTTCAAAACAAGGTCTTCAATCCAAACTGCATTTAATCAAATGTATCAATATGGTTGCTACCAGTGTGTTATGAGCTTCATAGTTTGATAACGAGATAAGAGTAACACACACACACACACACACACACACACACACACACACACACACTCAAATGGAAGGTTTGCTCATATTTTTTTGTTGTAAACTAGGTATTGTTTGCGTGCACTGCATAGACTAATATCTCGAGTCGGGTAGGACCACAAAAGACGGAAAAACTCTCCCTCAAGAGTTCTAACGCACCTGCATTCTTAGTGCTAGATTCAAACATAGAACCTTGATTAAGCTGGAAGAGATCTGAAGCTAGCGCTCTTGGGTAGAAGGTTTGCTCTAATAGTTTGGCTATTCTCATTTTATATTATTAAAAGAATAAAATAACTTTATGGTTACTTATCTTATTTTCTAAAAGTTTTAGTTAGATTCTTTATCTATATTTTAGGTTTTAATATGATCCTTTCTGGTTAAATTATGGTAGAAATGACCACACTGATATAATTTTATAAAGTAAGAGACTGTTTTAGAATAGAAAAGGGAGTATATCGGTATAATTCTTGCAAAATAAGGAAAATGTAGAAGCAAAAAAATAAAATAGTGACCATACTGTGAAACTAAAAAAAAAGATGTCCAAATGAAACTTTTAAAAGTTAAGAGATCAATCTTAAACTAAAATAGTAATATAAGGGGGTGGGGAAGGGATCTTTTATTAATACAGGGTGGAAACGGCATGGCAACAAAATAAAATAAAATACATTTTAATAAAAGAAATGAAGTGGCATTTTAATAAAAGAAATGAAGTGGCAACAAGGTTTAATCAGTTGCTAGGTCAATTGAAATGTTGACACATCAGTATTTGAAATTCCCTTTGTTCAACATTGCAGAATTTTGTAAAACAGGGGAGACCAAAATTATGAAAAAAAAGGGAGATCAAAATTGTAGATTGAGTAAAATAAGATGACCAAATGTGCATTTAAGCCTAAAATTTATCAACAAAGTAACGTTTTCCTAAGACTTTACTTATATTATTAATACTAGCGGAAAGACGGGTACTCTCGCGCCTGTCTTTTCTCTTTTTTATTGTGCTACGATATATACTAACATAGTCGAATTTGTAGTGTAACATTTTTCAATTTAATTACGAGAGGCTTTTAAAAAAACGTCTTATAAAAAACATAAAAATAAAGTTAAAACGTAAAGTATTATTTTGCTACAAATATTATCCACTATCATGACAATTTTAAGGTAAAATTCATTTGTGAGAAACCTTAAAATAATTTATTTAAGAATTGTTTTCGAAACAGTAATCCTATAATAAGCAAAGTCATGAAGAACTATTTCACGTCTTTCCTTCCACTATTTACAAAATTGGTTTTTTGATGAGTTTAAAATTCAAACATCTTTTTGTCAAAAAAAAAATAAAATCAAACATCTAGCTTGTTATCATTTGTCATAAACAATATATAAAGGGAATGGGGTTTGGTAACTGTTTTTTTGGTGTCTCACTTATGGTTCCTATTTTACCCTTAAAAAACTACTGTAAATGAGACCAAACAAAAAAGAGTCGGTGTAATTGATAAAAATTTCCACTCAATATCAAACCTTCTTTGTAATTGCAAATCTTTGTAAATGAAAACTCTCATACAGGTCTCTTTTTCTTCCTTTGTTTATTCAATTCAAATTTTGTTTATAATCTCTTTTTTTATTTATTTTTGATCCTTTCTTCTCTTCTTGAATTTATTTTCAGTGACGTACTGTTTACCGTGGATTTTGGTAAACACCGCTAGTTTCCAGTTTGGTTTACTTGCGGGATCAACTAGTAAATCCCAAGACAGTTTGGTTAAAAGTCGTTTAGAAAATACGGGTTTTGTTACGGGTTAAGTTTAAGAAAAGAAAGGAATTTGAAGTTTCTTGCGAAACTACTGAATTCTTCCAGAGGAAAAGAGAATTGCGTGAATCGAAGAAGGAAAAAATGCAGGAAATGAAAATAAACAAAGTAAAATTGCATTAGAAAGATAAAAGTGGTACACAATCATACATTGTTTCTCTGAACTCGTTTTTCGCCTTGACTTGGAAGTAGAGCGTGATAATTTGTGTAATGAGTTTGTGACCTTGAATTCTACGTAGAAACTCCTATTTAAAGAGAGAAACAATAACCGCATAGCGGTTTTCAAAATAAGTAACTGTTAAATATTTCGACCAGGTAACTGCCCTAGTATTCGACTATATTGTTGTTATTCCTTTCGACAGCGCTCTTTGACTTGATCTGCTATCCGGATATTATTTTCCTTCCTGTCGAACCATTGGCTTTAGCTTTCCAATTTCCGCTAAGTTAAATACTACGTTGGATCTCCTTGGAAACAACTTCTCATCGTCGAGATAGAAATCTTTCTTCTTGAATTTGTCAAGTCAAACCTTGTTGACTGCATTTAATTTTAGCCTGTCGAAAATGCAGGCTAACAAATTGCCCCCCAAAAAGGCTTTTTCGACTGAGTTCTTCAACGAAGATAGAAAATGACGTTTTTGAAGTATCATTTGACTACTCTGTACCAAATCTTATAACATCATTAATATCTTTTCTCAGAACCGAAGCGACGTTTCTGCGCAAAAAACACCTTTATGACGCTCCTCTCCAACGATATCGCGCCACGTGTATAGAGGGAACTGTCGTGATCTTCCATGATTCCACGTTTCCCCACAATTGTCATGATTACCCACGTTTTCCCTTTTTTTAAAAAAAAAACAGTGGCCTAAAACAACTATAAAAGAAACTGCGCCCTTTCATTTCACTTTTTTAGAATCTTCATCTTCTTCCCTTTGCATCTGCGAATCCTCTTTCTCTTCTTCTTGTGACAAATTACTCTCCACAGAACCTCCATTGACGTATCAGGAAAACCTTTAACACCCCTTTTTCCTTACGATTCAACACACAAATTGTTGTATTTTCCTTCAATGGCTTCACAATCCAACGTTTCTAACGTGCAAGCTTCTGGAACCCTTTCTGCTCCAAAACACGTGGCTGAAACCGATTTTGCTGTTGAGAGAGCTCAAATACTGAAATCTCAGGTACTCATTCCTTCTCCTCCAGCTAATAAGTATGCATTTCTTGGCCCACTTGCAGAAACACAAGTTGATTCTCCAAAGCTCCAAGAAATTTTCCCTAGTTATCACAAGTATGAACCTAGAATTTTCACCAAAGGGCCGTATGTTATGGCTTTTATGAATACCCCTAACAGAGTCTTTAGATCTTCACCACCTGTCGAGAGTGAGCCCTATATCAATTGGCTTGATAAGATTGAGCCGAAGAAGGCTGAAACTTGGAAAGATTTAGGTCTCTTTGACCTAATTCAACTGTCTAAATATGGGCCAAAGTATCAAAGCCCAATGCTTATTGCTGCGCTCCATTTTTGGGAGTTAACTACCAATAGCCTTCACCTTGAGTGTGGCATGCTCACTCCTACTCTTTTGGATGTAGCTGCCATCACTGGTCTTAAGCCTACGGGTGAAACCTTCAACCCCAACAGTACTGGCACTAAATACCAGTTTGACTTCAAGCGCACGCACCTACCATGGATATATTGAAGACCATCACATCACTGATAGTGTAGAAGTTTCTGACACAGAGCACATTGCTTTCCTCACTTTATGGCTTTCTTCCCATGTCTTCTGTTCTTCGTCACTTCAAGTGGCAAAAATGTTTATCAATTTAGCCATTCAAATTCATGAAGGTTGAGACATCTACCTTAGCAAATTAATTTTCGGGAATCTTTATGAAGCTTTAGGACAAGGCTCTTTTAGTCTAAAAGGGCTTGAACCCAAAGCCAAATTCTTAGTTTCAGGACCCTCTGGCTTTTCCAATTGTGGCTTATTGCCACATTTGAGTCGAAACTTAAGTATTATATTCCTGAAGACTATGTCGAAACGGTTAACCAAAGAAGGGTCGAAGGGATAAGATTTGCACTCCTAAGACCAAGGGAGATTGGGCAACCTATAGAGCAACTATTTTCAGAAACCTTCAACATGTTTTTGAATTGTATTACATTTGCTCCTTCGATGGCACCTTTTGCTATCAGGATTTGTGGATGAAGAGAAAACTAATCAGATATGGCACGCATTCCTAACTCCCACTTTCCCGTCGACGAGAATCTCTACCAGTAGATCCAAGACTTCTTTTGTAATAGAGGGGTACCAACTAAATTTAGTTGCAAGACAATTTGGGCTATGTCAGCCTCGATCTAGTCCTTTGTATAAAGTGAAAAAAGACTTAAAACATCCTGAAAACGAAAAGGATTTTTGGCAACGTCTCGACAACGTTGTTAAACAAGCCCCTACCTTTGTTCCCATTGTGTTCGAACCATGTTTTGCTTGCAGAAAGGATTTTTCTAAATGGTGGAGACAATACTACCAGTCTAAATCTGCCGTTGTCGAAGAATCCACTTTGCTTCACCAACTAATATCTGTTTTCCTTCTACGCAGAACAAAAAGGAAAAATCTCAAGGTACGCACATTCAGGAAATTCGAGCTTTCCAAAATTATTTCGAAACTATATATGACCCCAATAATCTTGATCGAGCTGTTTTGAGGCCGCTAAAACTTTAAAGCAAAAGATTGTCGAAATACTTCCAACGCTGGGGATTTCACCCTATGTGTCTGATAGATATACTTTTGCTTTGAAGAATAAAACCAATTTTCCGCCTTTGCCAACTAGTAAACTAGCTTTGGCTTTTCGACCACCAATTCCTCAATGGTTTTTGTGTGGTTCGACTATGGCGTTATATGATTTTGTTTCAACTCAAAAAATGGCCAAAAAAGTAGTTCCGGCTAGGTATAACTTACACACATTCGAGGGTCATCTTCATTTGGACATTCAACATGTTCGAGTTACATCTCCCATGGCAACAGGTGATGCATAAAACTCTTAGAAAAAATCCTAGTTTTCTCTTTATGTATGATTTTACTCACACAATTGTCCAATATTTGTAGCTGTTCCTGTTGCATCTGTTTCGACAGATGACACACCAATAACAACAACAAAGACGAAGAAGAAAAGTACTGGTGTTTTGTCAAAAAGACCAAGTAGCTCTACTACTGCCACTCCTTCCAAGAAAACCAAAAGGGCTGACACCATAGTTGTGAGTGATGAATCAGAGGTCGAACTCCTTAGCTTATTTGTTTTATAACAGTTATACATTTTCTTGTTTCTTATTAACATGAATGTCGAACTTTTCAGCCTGATGAACCAGTAAACAATCCTAAACAGAATGAAGCTTCCAAATCTCAGATCGAAAGAGAAAAGAAGAAAAAGAACTCTCAAGACGCTTTAAAGGTTCCTTCTAAGACTATCAGGCAAACACCTGTCGAAAAGAAGCAACAAGGCGAAAGCACCCAACAACAACAAGTCTTGGAAAAGCCTTTAAAGAGAAGAATGCTCAAAAGACCCGAGAGTGCACATTCTCGTGCCGGAGGAGACACTTCAAAGGTACTATTAACCTTCTATTTATTTTCTTTTAGATAGTCTCAGCTCATTATGACAGAAACTTATCGATCAATTTTGCACAGGAACATGACATGAGTGTTAACAATTTGGCAAGTGTACCAATTGTCGCAAGTAATACAATTTATCGGTAAGAACCGGTCGATCCACAGGGATTGCGTGTTGACAACAATAGCAAATTTGTAAATTCGTAGATTGTAGATATTTGATTAAACGAGTATTTGGTAACAGAATACGAATGTGAATTAATAATGCAAGAAAGACGACTAGGGATCGAATCCTCTCACCTCGCCTATCACATGAACCTCAGCCAATTCAAGTTAATTATTCAATTTCTAGATTCAATTCACCAATTTAGGTCAAGGGCAATTCCTTGTCTCAAGACCCCTATTACCCTAAGAGTTACCCTAATTCCTTAGGTGAGTCGTGCCAGAGGGTAACGCATTGAGATTAAGAATTAATAAGAATTCACATAAGCTATCACATATTCCTATGATGATTACTAGCATGTGATCTAAATACCCAATTTCCAGCTACTAATTCATATCCCTATGCAATCACTAGCCTGGATCATCGCAATTATCATATGTAATTGAAAAGCGTTAAGGACATAGGTAATTAGACAAGTAAATCGAATAACAACTGAATGAGCTAAATCAATGGTTCACATGATAGGTTTGGGAGATTCATCTCTCCCTAATCTAAAGAATTAGTTACAAATCATCCTAAGGGTGGAAACCAACATAGAATAGAAAACACACATAAAGGAAGACATTTAGAACCTTCAATCCCTTGTTCCCAAGTGGTGAGAAGGCTCCAAATTCGCACCTCCAGCTGCTCCAAAACGTAGCTCCAATCCCCCAAAACGAAGTGTCTCCAAAAATTTCCTGAAACTGCTTTAAAACCCTAATTTTCGCGCACCATCGCGACGCGGCCCGTGTCCGTCGCGTCGCGATAAATGACAGAAACTTCTGGCCTCGCAAAACAGCTCCCGGTCGCGTCGCGAACCCTCCTGGTCGCGACGCGAGAAATGACAGAAAGTTTTGGCTTGTAAAGACTCCTCCAAATCGCGTCGCGAACCCTCCTGGTCGCGACGCGAAAAATGACATAAAGTTCTGATTACCAAAATTCCTCTAGATTGCTGCATTTCCGGGCAAATGTCTGGTTCGCCGAAAGATGCCACAACCACTTAAGAGGTCTTCAAGTCCCATTTAGCTCCAAAAGTGAAGGAATAACTTACAATTGAACTTCCTACTACAATGCTCTAAAACTGAACTAAATCCCAGATAATGACTGTTATACAATAAAGACCCTGCACAATTGGTCCTAAAAATGCCTAACTTACATCATATGACTGGGAGTCAACACAACCCCAAACTTAAACTTTTGCTTGTCCTCAAGCAAACAATCAATTCAGACTGTGGCTGCTTTTCTATTTAGCTGTTACATATAATACATCAACCTTAAACACATCAGCACATCAATTATCATCATCAATCTAATACAGTGGCATGACAACTGAATTGGAAATACCGAATCATAGGCAGGCAGCATTCTCAAGTTTTCTCTGTACGCACATCTCACCAGTGTTTCACTCTTGAGGTGTTTTGGGTATTCACTCAATTCACAGTACCTGCATCATCGTTTCATAGGCTTGACAGAGTTCTATATCATCTTAAACAAATGAAATGCATACACACATTTTGAGGACTTTAAGGGTTATAGCGGGGCTTAGGTAAGGGTGGATACATTTGGATAAGTAGGTTGCACTTGGAGTTAGGCCTACCTCTCTTTTTGTCAATTTCACGCAATATTCACCCATTTTCCCCACAGCATATAACAAAACAAGAGAAGGAAATTATTTATTTATTTTTCTCTTCTTTTTTTTTTGATATGTATATATATACATATATATGTGTATTTTTTCTTCTTTTTCTTTCTTTGTTTTCTTGTTCCTTCTCTTGTATACCACCCCAAACTTAGTACGTTGCTATTCCACGAGCAACCCCAAACTTAAGACTTTCCCCACTCTCACAGCTTTTGTTACCTAACTCCAAGTTAAGAATTAACGAGGCTATGATTGTCAGAGAAGCAACATACAATTTTTAACAACAGGCTCAGAGGGGCTAGCAGAGGATAAACATTAATAGGTTGGCTTGAAAGGCTCAGGGGTGCCAAAAGAATTGCCTCAATGTGTATGAAAATCAAATGCAAAAATAATTAAGCACAATGTCAAGTTCTGCAGACTAATGCAAGCAAGGAATACACACACAATATATAAGACGTGTTTAGGCTCAAACCTCACAGTTGGGATCATAGAGATGGAACTTGAGAGATGCTGCTCACAGATGATAAAGAACTTCCGCAACGTTTGTCATGATCCCTGCTATTACTTGATGATAAAACTTGAAGTGCGAGCGTCAAAAGGAGAATGCAAACATGCGACCCTAAATGCCACAGGTCATCACTATTGAAGCTGCTTTAACAAAACAAAACAAAATATAGGGCAGTGTTGCCCCACTATCACAGAGTAAGTTATAATCAGTAGTACAGACCAATGTGCGAAATAAAGTCAAAATAGGGCGAAATACAACCAACAGTGCAAAATAAAAATAAAAGATGTCTGAGTAAAACAGCAAAATAAATGAGCCTCCTGCTCATGGGAAGGAAATGTGCTCCTCCAAATACTCGTCTCCTGAAAGAAGTGGATCCTGGGGGGCCTGCTGCTGCTCTGCATGGGGGACTGATGAAGATGAAGCGGCGGCTGCTCTGTTCTCGGCCATATACTCCTCAGCAGCACGGTGGAATCTGTATGATGCCAGGTGTGAAGTATCTATGCCCTGCTGCTGCAATGACAGAGACGTCCCGCACCAGCTGGCCATGAGGAGGTCATACTGGAAAGAGGAGTCGGTCTGAAACTGCTCCCTGTAAGATGGGCCTGCTGGCTGCTGTGGTGCTGGAGGTGCTGGCTGCTGTGGTGCTGCTCCATCTAAGGGCCCCTCGGGCTGCTTCAAGATCCATGCTGCTGTGATACCCTCCCTGGGGTCGGTGAGAAGATCATCTGGGTACTCCGGGCAGCCCTGCTGTCTACATAAAGCATGGATGATAGAACAGTGCCCCAATCTAGCCCTAGGACATCTGGCAATCTCTGCAATACTAGCTGAAATGGCTCTCCCCAGATTGACCCTCTGGCCTCTCATGATAGCTTGTAGTCCCATGGCTACCTTCGTCTTGACGTCAGTGGAATTGGAGCAGGAAATGATAGATTGATTAAAGAAATTGTTCCAGGCCTTAGGAATTGCCTTCAGAGCCATATTGCAAAAGCGGCGGGGATAGTCTTGACCAATCGGACCAATAAGATGTCTGTCCCAGGCTGCTCCTTGACGACACAACTCTCTCAGCAAACCCTCATAATCGTGCGCCCCCTTGTTGTCCCAAGCATCCATCATGGCACAATTAGCAGTAGTGGGAAGCCCGAGGAGACTGTTAATGGTATCAGGAGAGTAGGACACCTCTCTTCCCCTCACCACTGAAACTCTATTGTCTTCATCCCCATAAGCATTTGCATAGAATTCTCTCACCATGCTTTGGTTGGCTTGTTTGATCATTGAGTTGAGCGAGAGCCAACCCAATTCCCGGAGAGTGGAAGTAATGATGGGGAATTCCCCCGTGCTGAGGTTAAAGGCCCTTTCTGGATTTATCTTTTTCCCTTTGACCACTTGGTGGTACCTCTCCTCATGTACGGGGGACCTGAATCTGTCAACCTCAACTGCGGGGTCCCCTCGCCTTTTCTTGGAGGTGCCTGTTTTGCTTTTCTTCATCATTTCTGCTTACCTGTAATGTCCTGTAAAAATTAAAACAAACAGAATCCAGCACCAATCGTTAGTTCTCGGTGGGTCCCTGGTGTGGGCCCCACTCCAGCAGAGAAAAATAATCAACAGGCAAAACATAGTTTCTGGACTCAAAGTCATCTACCCTAAGGTTGTGAATATGTTCAAAATTAGAAACAGGCCAGCAACCCCAAAACAGACTTTACTTAGACATTTCCACAACCAATAAAGTTGCTTAGCCAAAACTCATAGGAGCAATTTCACAAACACTTGGTGAGCACCAAGATTTTCATTCAAGCATTTTATCGGACACCTTGTGTACGCCCAAAATCCACTTAATTTCTACCCCCAATTCAATCATTCCCTCTCCCACATTAGCAATAAACAACAATCATGCAACAACATCTCATAGGGAACAATCCTACTCTTCTAATTGACTTCGAATTCTCACACTTCCTACCCAAAAATCACCCCAACAACCATCAAAAACACTCAAAATTTTAATACTCTAATTAAAGAATAAGGTTAAGATTGATACCTGGAGATGTTGATGGTGATGGATTCGTGCAATGTAGCAAGAATTTGCAATCAAATGTGATCAAAAACAGTAATGGGGAGGGGAATTCGCAGTGAGCACTAGAGAGGGAAAATAGAGAAGTTTGAAAGCTTTTTGAAGTTGTGTTCGGACTGATCATTTTTACACTAAAAAGGGTCCAATCGCGACGCGGCCCGTGTGTCTCGCGTCGCGAGATTACACAGAACCGTTACAGTTCCCAGAATTATAAAGCATCGCGACGCGACACGCCCCTCTCGCGACGCGAGAAATGACAGAAACATTTTCCTGGGCAATTTTTCAACCCATCGCGACGCGACATAACAGGCTCGCGACGCGAAATGGACCAGAATAGTTTTTTCTTTGAAATTACTTCCTTTTCGCGACATGAACTTGACCGAACACACAATTTTTTTCCCATGCCTAAGGCTAACAGCAAAAATAAAGTGAATTAAAAAAAACTGGAATTGAAATTGAATTAAAGACTTGGTACCTCAGTGGGTTGCCTCCCACTCAGCGCTTCTTTAACGTCACTAGCTTGACGGTTCAGAAGATATCTCACATTGGCCCCGGTGGAGCCTTTTGCTCTTCAAGTGCCCCATTCACAGCTTCTTCCAATTTTTCTCCATTGAATTTCCAGCTAGACTCACCCACCACTTCCTTTAGATCAACCCACTCGCTAGGTGACTTGTCTGGTGAAGAGTGAATGTGCCTTCTGTTTTTGGCTGTTATCTGGGGTTCCTCAATACTATAGCACCCTTCCTTTTTCTCCTTTCTTGCTGCCTTGATCACCTTCAGGGTCACCTCTTCATCCTGCACCCTCAGCTTCACAGTCCCATCTGCTACATCTATGACAGCTCTACTAGTGGCTAGGAAAGGTCTTCCCAAAATGAAAGGGATGTCATTTTCCCCATCCATTGAACTCTTGACCTCCGTGTCACCATCCAACTGCAGAATCACAAAATCTACCGGGAAGAGGAATTTTCCCACCTTTACCAAGACATCCTCCACAATACCATATGGATACCTTATTGACCTATCAGCCAGTTGCAAGGTCATGTGAGTTGGTTTGACTTCACCTCCCCCAAGCTTTTTCCACATTCCCAATGGCATTAGGTTTATGCTTGCCCCCAAGTCACAGAGTGCCTTTTCTACAGTGACATCACCAATTGAACAAGGAATGGTGAAGCTTCCTGGATCCTTCAGCTTAGGGGGCATTTTGTTTTGAATGATAGCACTGCACTCCTCTGTTAACGCTACCGTTTCGTTCTCCTTCAACCTTTTCTTTTTTGTCAATAACTGTTTCATAAACTTCGCATAGACCGGCATCTTTTCCAGGGCGTCAGCAAAAGGTATATTGATCTGGAGGCTTCTGAACACCTCCATGAACTTTGAGAACTGCTCATCCTTCTGATTTTTCCTGCTCACCTGAGGATAGGGCAGTTTCATGTACGCTGGAATTTCTTTGGGTTCCACTTGAAAGTTGTCTTTCCCCGCTTCCTCATTCTCTTCATTTGCTTTCTTTTCCCTGGGCTTGGTTACTTCAGACGGTTCCAACTCCTTACCACTTCTCAGATGGATGGCATTGCAATTCTCCTTTCTCGGGTTATCCACAGTGTTGGCAGGGAAACCACTTTTGGATGTGTCCGCAAGTTGCTTCGATAACTGACCAATCTGTACCTCCAAATTTTTCACTGATGCTTCATGGTTTTTCTCCATGTTTTTCATTACCTGCTCTTGAGCTTGGAAGGTATTTTTGGTCATTTGCATGAACTGTGTCAAGGCATCCTCCAACCGAGAAGGTGGTTTCTGTTGTTGATTGGCAGGTGCCTGAGGCTGTTGTTGGTTGGAACTCGTGCCGTCATTGTTATTCTTCCAAGAGAAATTGGGATGATTCTTCCACCCTGGATTATAGGTGTTAGAAAATGGATTCCCGCCTTGTCTTTGGAAGTTTCCCATATAGTTGGCCTGTTCCAATGCTTCTCCATAAGCTGCACAGTCACCTTCGTGGGATTCCCTACCACAATAATTGCACCCACCTGCTTGTACTGCCTGCACTGTTGCTGGAGCTTTTGAGCCTACTTCACATGCTGCAGCTAATTGCTTAGTGAGAGCCTCGATTTGCATGGTCATTAGTTTCTGTTGGGCTAACACTGCGCTATTTGAATCAAGTTCCAGCACACCTTTCTTTTTGTCAACCCCTCTATCATTTTGGATCCTGTACTCATTGGAAGCCATGTCTTCAACCAACTGCTTGGCTTCTTCCCAAGTCTTGGTACCTAGGGATCCTCCAGCTGAGGCGTCCAACATCATTCTTGTTTGTGGTCTCAGCCCATGGCAAAAGGTTTGTAACTGTAGGAAATCTTCTATGCCATGGCCAGGACACTTCTTGAGTAGTAGCTTGAATCGTTCCCAAGAGTCATACAACGATTCGGACTCTCCCTGTGTAAAATTGGAGATATCAGCTCGTTTCCTTATGAACTTAGAGATTAGGAAGAACCTCTCCAAGAACTTGTTCTCAAGGTCATTCCAGGTGTTGATTGTTCCTGGGAGAGTGTTCAACCAATCGTTGGCCCTCCCTGTGAGAGTGAAAGGAAACAGCCGGACTTTCTTTGCACTATCGGTTACTCCCTCCGGGTGTGTAGTCCCGCAGATCTCATAGAATTGGAACAAGTGCTGATTTGGGTCTTCGGCATCCGACCCAGAGAATTGCTCTGATTTCAAGGCTGTGAGCACAGAGGATTTGATATCAAACTGGGCCACGCCCACTGGTTGAAATGCTAATGCTTGGGCACCTTGATTTCTTCGCCCGAAGTCACCTAAAGTACGTCGGGGTGGAGGTGGAGGATCAGCCATCTCTTCCTCCTCACTAGAAAACTCTTCCGGTACCGCGGTAGAAGTTGATTGTACCTGTGACAATTCCCTTGCTTGCTGTTTGGCGAGCTTAGCTTTTCTTCGATTTGCCTTTGCTAGTTTTTCAATTTCCGGGTCAAAGAAGAGTTCTTGTGGACCCTTGCTCCGCATGCACAAATCTCTGAAACACTAAAGCAAACGTCAACAAATTCAAGGAACCAACAAGTAGCAACAATTAAGTAACTAAAAATAAACAAAAACTAAACATCTAGAATCAACTCGTTTGCCTTGTCGACAACAAAGTCAACAATTCCCCGGCAACGGCGCCAAAAACTTGTTAACAATTTGGCAAGTGTACCAATTGTCGCAAGTAATACAATTTATCGGTAAGAACCGGTCGATCCACAGGGATTGCGTGTTGACAACAATAGCAAATTTGTAAATTCGTAGATTGTAGATATTTGATTAATCGAGTATTTGGTAACAGAATACGAATGTGAATTAATAATGCAAGAAAGACGACTAGGGATCGAATCCTCTCACCTCGCCTATCACATGAACCTCAGCCAATTCAAGTTAATTATTCAATTTCTAGATTCAATTCACCAATTTAGGTCAAGGGCAATTCCTTGTCTCAAGACCCCTATTACCCTAAGAGTTACCCTAATTCCTTAGGTGAGTCGTGCCAGAGGGTAACGCATTGAGATTAAGAATTAATAAGAATTCACATAAGCTATCACATATTCCTATGATGATTACTAGCATGTGATCTAAATACCCAATTTCCAGCTACTAATTCATATCCCTATGCAATCACTAGCCTGGATCATCGCAATTATCATATGTAATTGAAAAGCGTTAAGGACATAGGTAATTAGACAAGTAAATCGAATAACAACTGAATGAGCTAAATCAATGGTTCACATGATAGGTTTGGGAGATTCATCTCTCCCTAATCTAAAGAATTAGTTACAAATCATCCTAAGGGTGGAAACCAACATAGAATAGAAAACAAACATAAAGGAAGACATTTAGAACCTTCAATCCCTTGTTCCCAAGTGGTGAGAAGGCTCCAAATTCGCACCTCCAGCTGCTCCAAAACGTAGCTCCAATCCCCCAAAACGAAGTGTCTCCAAAAATTTCCTGAAACTGCTTTAAAACCCTAATTTTCGCGCACCATCGCGACGCGGCCCGTGTCCGTCGCGTCGCGATAAATGACAGAAACTTCTGGCCTCGCAAAACAGCTCCCGGTCGCGTCGCGAACCCTCCTGGTCGCGACGCGAGAAATGACAGAAAGTTTTGGCTTGTAAAGACTCCTCCAAATCGCGTCGCGAACCCTCCTGGTCGCGACGCGAAAAATGACAGAAAGTTCTGATTACCAAAATTCCTCTAGATTGCTGCATTTTCGGGCAAATGTCTGGTTCGCCGAAAGATGCCACAACCACTTAAGAGGTCTTCAAGTCCCATTTAGCTCCAAAAGTGAAGGAATAACTTACAATTGAACTTCCTACTACAATGCTCTAAAACTGAACTAAATCCCAGATAATGACTGTTATACAATAAAGACCCTGCACAATTGGTCCTAAAAATGCCTAACTTACATCATATGACTGGGAGTCAACAATGAGCCATGTCAAGGTATCCCCTAAACAACCAACTCCAACTTCAACTTTCTCTCCTTTTGTACCAAGTGAACCAATGGTCGAAGATCAACCACTTCAAATGATTGTCGACGATACTCCCCTTCAAGAAGAGCTTCAAGAGGTTGAAAAGGAAACCTCTGACCACAATTTAGCGCATGAAGGTGGTGAAAAGATGGTCGACAACACTGACCCGATTCAAGAAAAAGAAAATGATGAGGAAATGGTCGAAGCCACTGCCCTCAGCTCATCTTCTCCAAATCAAAATGAAAGAGAAGAAGAAGAAGGAGAACAACAAAAGGAAGATGAGTCAACTGAAAAGGAAGAAGAAAGAATTTCAAGAACTTTCAGAACATGTTGACGAATCCCCTTCAAAAGATGCTGTTTCGACTAGTACTGGCTTGAGCCAAGAAAAATGGAAGGAGATGAAGAAGACAAAGCCTCTTGAAGCTTTGCAATTGCTACTAAATAGTAAAACTTCCAGTAGTAACAAGCCAAGTGTCTCGACTACTTCTGCTGGGGAAGCTTCTGCCACTTCGACAAAAAACCTCTTGACAGAGTTTCGCGCTCAAGTCCTTGAAGTGGATCTATTTCAAGCAATTGAAGAGAACCATATGATTGCTTTCCAAGTCAAGAATATATTGCAACAATTGAATAATCCTTCATCTAATGAATCTCTTATTACCTTCATTGTTGCATTTGAACCTCTCTTGGAGCAAATCACAAGGGACTTTGGTAAGAAAAAGAAATATATGGCTATTAAAGAGCGTGAAGTTAACCTGAAAACAGAAACGCAGAATGCCATCGAAGTGTCAAGAGCAAAACTTGCGTCTCTACAAGCTCAGTCGGAAGTTGAGATGAAGGCTGTCGAAGAATGTGACCTTGACATTACCAAATACCAACAACAAATTCAAGAGCTGCAGTTGAAGCTTCAATCAGCAGAAAAGAAGAAGGCTTCGATTCTGAGAAATTTGAAAACTCCAGATGTTTTGGAAACTGAAGTAAACGAAGAAGCAACTCTCTGGATTGAACATTTGGAAAGGATGTGCAATTATGAAGCCTTTGTTGACAAGGTAGTCGAAGAAGAGAACTTTATCAATAGTAGGTTGGAGAAAGCTAAGGTTTTATTTGATAATTTAAAGGCCAACCTCGTCTTGTAATTTATAGCTTTCACTTCTTTGCTCTTTGAATATTTGTAATATTTGAATTTGACAATGCCTTTTGACAACATCATTTATTCCATAATGCATCTGGCACTAATGCCATGTTTAGTTTAACTTCACTGCTTTACTCTTGCGCTATTTTAACTTCTTGCAGCATTAGCTTATACCTTTTTAAGTACTTGCCATTTATACGCATAATTAGACCATCCACGCCTATTTCTTTTATTTCATAAGCGCCATTAGAATAGACTTGTGAAATTTTAAATGGTCCTTCCCAATTTGGTGACCATTTGCCCAAAATTCTATCTTTTTTGTCCATAGGCAAAATGACTTTCCAAACTAAGTCTTCTAAAGAAAAAGATTTCGATTTAACCTTTTTATTATAGGCTTTAGCCACTCTTTCTTTTTGCCTTGTAAGCGCGTCTAAGGCAGTTAATCTTTCTTCGTCTAAATCAGCCAATTCATTTAACATCATTTCCCAATAATCATCAGATGGAATTTCAAGTTGTCTTTGAATCCTAGTTGATTGTAGACAAATTTCGACTGGCAAAACTGCCTCATGCCCAAAAACGAGCCTAAAAGGAGTAGTACTAATTGACTCCCTAGGAGAATTTCGACAAGCCCATAACACTTGGTCAAGAGTTTTATGCCAATTCTTAGGCTTTTGCCCAATATGCTTCTTTATCAAATTAATGATAATTTTATTAGCTGCTTTGACTTGCCCATTAGCTTGCGCATAGCATGGTGTCGAACCTAACAACTTGTACCCATTCTCAGCAGCAAATTCTACCATTTTCTGACCAATAAACACTGAACCTTGGTCTGTGGTAATGGTTTCTGGAATTCCAAACCTATATAAAATATGGTTTTGAATAAAATTGATCACTGCTTCTTGATTGACATTAGCCAACGGAATAGCTTCTACCCACTTGGTAAAATAATCTATCCCAACTAATATAAAACGATGGCCTTTCGATGACGTTGGTTTAATCTCACCAATTATGTCTAAGGCCCATCCTCTAAATGGCCATGGTTTTATTATTGAGTGTAACTCGCTTGCAGGTACATGTTGCACTCCTGCATGTTTTTGACATTCTTGACAACCTTTGGCGAATTCTATGCAATTCTTTCAGCATAGTTGGCCAACAATACACACCTTGTCGAAATAAGAGCCATTTCATCTTGTGACCTGCTTGATGGGACCCACAAGTTCCACTGTGAGTATCAGATATTGCCAAGTATGCCTCACTTTCACTAAGGCATTTGAGTAAAACTCCTTCAGGGGTCTTTTTGAACAACTCATTTCCAATAATTACATAGCTTAGGGCTCTATATTTGGTTTTCCTATTAGTTATACCTGTTGGATTTTCCAAGTATTCGACAATTTGCTTTCGCCAGTCATCGTTCAACATATTATCAATAGCAAAAACTTCAAAATTTTCACTAAAGTTTTCACCATCACTATTTTTAGTAACTGGAGGTAGTAATGCTTCTTCTGCCCCTCCAAGTTTTTGTGTTGACAATTCCTCTAAAGAGTCTGTCGAAATCAATTTCTCTTTAATTTCTATTAACTCTTCGAGTTTCTCTTTGGATACCTTGTAGCCTGAAGCAATTTGTGCCAATTCATTTGCCTCTTGATTATCAGTTCGAGGCACGTGTTTTATATTCACACTATTGAAGTGTTTTAACAAAGCATTGGCAGCAACAAAATATGTAATTAAATTTTCTTTAACACATTTATATTCTTTTGTTAATTGCTTCACAACTAGTTCAGAATCGCCTTGGATTTCGACATTCTTTGCCCCCAAGTCTAACAAGATCTCAAGTCCTGTTATTAAGGCTTCATACTCAGCCTCATTATTGGAGCAAAGTTCTTTAATTATAAACTTATATTTCGTTGGTATTTTCATTGGAGAAACAATTAGAATTCCAATTCCAGAACCAATTTTATGACTAGAACCATCGAAATATAACTTCCAAGGATGAATATCCACTAAATTTAATGTTGCTTCGACTAATGAGTGATCGACAATAAAATCAGCAACAATTTGTCCTTTAATGGCCTTTAAAGGCTGATAAGTTAGTGAATATTCTGATAAAGCCAAAGCCCATTTACCAATTCGACTGTGAAGTATTGGTTTCGCCAGCATGAGTTTAATGATATCGTAATGCGAGTAAACATACACATCAATAGGCTTTATGTATTGCTTTAACTTTGTACAAGAAAAATACAAGCATAAGCACAATTTTTCTATTGGATGGTACCTAGTTTCAGCATCATTTAAAGCTCTACTAAGGTAATAGATGGCTCTTTCGACACCATTTTCATCCTCTTGTGCTAACATACTACCTATTGACATATTTGATGCTGCTACATTCAATTTCATTGCCTTATTTCTAATAGGAGGCAACAACATAGGCGGCTTCATCAAATATGTCTTGATCTCGTCGAAAGCTTTTTGATGTTCTGATTCCCATCTGAAAACACCTTCCTTCTTCAGTCGAAGTAATGGCGAGAAAATTTGAGTCTTGCCACTTAGATTTGAAATAAACCTTCTAAGGAAATTAATCTTTCCTAGCAACGACTGTAATTCTTTCTTTGTCGAAGGAGCTTTTGTTTCCAAAATAGCTTTCGTCTTATTTTGATGGATTTCAATGCCTTTTTTGTGCACAACAAAGCCTAAAAAATCACCTGCACGAACACAAAAGGCACATTTGATTGGATTCATTTTCAATCCATATTTTCTCATTCTTTCGAATGATTGTCGAAGATGATCTAAGTGACCATTTTCTGATGAAGACTTACCAACAATGTCATCTATGTATACTTGCATAAAGTTTTCTATAAAATCATGAAACATAGAATTCATTGCTCTTTGGTATGTAGCACCAGCATTTTTAAGACCAAAAGGCTTAACTACCCATTCATAAACACCTAATGCTCCTGGGCAACGAAACGCTGTTTTTGATACGTCTTCTTCAGCAATAAAAATTTGGTTATAACCAGCATAACCATCAAGCATACTTAAGTATTCGTAGCCTGCTGCTGAATCGACTAGCATTTCTGCCACAGGCATAGAGTATTGGTCTTTTGGTGTAGCATTATTTAAATCCCTAAAATCTATGCAAACTCTAAGAGTGCCATTTTTCTTGATAACAGGGACTATATTAGCTAACCAATCAACATACCTGGCAGTTCTGATGAACTTGCTCTTTAGTAGCCTTTCAATTTCTGTTTTAATCTTTGACAAGATCTCTGGTGCAAATCTTCTTGGTGTCTGCTTCACTGGCTTCTTTTCTGGCCGAATAGGTAGCTTCAGTTCTACCACTTCTCGACTCAACCCTGGCATTTCATCATAGTCCCAAGCAAAGCAATCTCTGAATTCTTTCAGCAGTTCGACAGTTTGCACTTTGAATTCCTTGTCGATCTTCGCACTGATATATGTTGGTCTCTTCACAGAACCATCTCCCAAGTCAATTTCTTCCATGGGATCTTGTGCTTGTATTCTTTTGGTCGAACCCATTGGGTCCTTTTTAAAACCTAAAGGCTCATCGTCATATACGCAATCAAGTCTTTGGTCTTCGACCAAATCTTTTTCACTGATTGCATTGGTTTCTGCAACCATTTGTTGATTTAATTCGGCTTCCAAAGCCGCTTTTTCTTTGTTTTCGGCCACATAAGCCGTAATTCTATCCCACGTACTGGGTTTAATCATCAAACCATCTAAGGTCCATCCCAGCCAATAGGCTTGACATAGCCTCTTGGGGGGTTATCTTCATCTATAATCTCCCTCTCCCAAACATGCAAAACCAAAATTTGGGTGGAGTGTGACAGAAGAGAAAACATTATCTTGGTTTATATAACCAAGGTCAGAAGAAGAACATGGCGCAATATTCGCCAATTGTTTGTCGAAGGTCTTTCTGGTTATAGTGTTAACTTCTGCTTTGAAGTAACTCTGGTCACCTTCAATGTTTTCGACCAATCCATCCTCTCTCCATATGATCAATCTCTGATGGACAGTTGATGGAATTGCCCCCACACCATGGATCCACTCCCTTCCTAGTAGCAAATTATAATTTGCTTTTGATGGAACCACCAGGAACAGAGTCAACCTTTTGATGCTTCCCACAACAATTTCGGCCTCTATGGCCCCAAGTGAATGGCCAGTTTTTCCTTCATAATTTGTTAAAACCACATTGTGTGGCCTCAAATCAGTGTCACACATGCCAATTTTCCTTAGCAAATGTTGAGGCATTAGATTCACAGCAGCACCTCCATCGACCAAGATTTTATTCACGCCTATGTTATTCACTTTGGCTTGAATGAACAAAGGTTTGAGATGATTCATCATCCCACAGTCTGGTCTTTCGAACACTGCATGCTGTTCTTCGACGCAGCCATTTTTGAGCACATAGTAGCAGATTGGCTTGTATGTAGTTTCTTCATCGAAGTCCTCTTCGACGTCATTGACCTCAGAAACCACATCATACTCTATACGCAAGATAGAGACCACATTACATAAGACGTCGAAATCTGGCTCAGAATCATCGAAATATGAATCCATGTCTTCATCCAAGTTTAGGCCTTCCTTAAGTGCAGAGAGTGAAGGAAAAATTTTCAGTAGCTGGCTTTCTAGCCATTTCAAGAGATTCTGAAGGTAGCTCTTTACCTTTTCCTTTGTCAGCACTTGATATTGCCCCTGAAGCAGCAATAACATTATTTTGGCGTTGATATCTTCGCCATTGTGATCTTGTCATAGGGTTTTTACCCTTGTAATTATTACGGTAAGCATATTTATTTGCTTCTGATGCCTTGTTTTGGGTAACTGTACTAGCATTAGCACCACCCTTAACCATTTTGCTGGCTTCTGTTGGTTGCCAGCGTTCTTTCCAGCATAATACGTGGGATAATACCCAGTACTTCTCCCACCAGAATGAACCCATTTCTCGACAGGAGAGTGAGAAGGTGGAACATAAGTTCTAACCTTTTCTTTGTGGGGATTCTTAATCGAAGAAAACTTGTAAGGTATCCCTCTGTCATTGAAATTGAACTTGGGTCTCTTGTCGACCCATTTCCCCTTGCGTTTGGGTTGAGGTTTGAAACTTTCCAGATCCTTTGCAGCTTCCTTATCGAAAGCAGCACTGCATCGTGGGTATAACATCACCTCAGTGTTGCTGATCTTGCAACGATTGACAAAATCGATCAATTCCTCTTCAGCCTTAGGGTAAACCACCTTCATGTTTTCACCATACTGGTCTTCAGTGACCATTTCGACGTTGACCTTGGAGCTTACATTGGCTCTTTCCACATTACCCTTTCCTGCAGTATCACCAGAAACTTCGACCATAGCAATGTCAACTTCGACATCTGCAGTATCACCAGACACTACAACCATAGCAATGTCAACTTCGACATACATTGCTTCGTTTGTTGGTAGAGGATCTGCATCAATTTTCATTGGAGGCTTTGACTTGTCTCCAAATTTGAGCCTTCCTTCATTCAATGCTTTTTGAACCAAATCCCTGAAAAAGACACAACGAGCAGTGTGATGGCCTAAGAAGTTATGAAATTTACAAAAACCTCTTTTCTGTCTTTGTTCAAATGGTGGTGTTTTTAGGCCTTTAGGCACTAAAATTTGACCATCAGCAACTAACAGATCAAATATTTCGTCACATTTAGAAACATCAAAAGTATATGTTTTTGCTACGAATTTATCATTTTTTGGTTCGACAGGATTCTTCCCATCCGAAGGCTTTAATAGCTTACAAGTATAAGGAGGTCCAGGTTGTAATTCAGCAATATTAACCTCTTCTTCGACACTTTCATAAGATATGTCGAATTCTTGGTCATTGTCATTTGCATTGACATAGGCAACCTTTTCTTTTTTATTATTACTAAACCTATTAGTTCTAGCCTTTTCAGCTTTAAGTCTTTCGACCTGTCGAACTCTATCAGCCAGTTGTGCCATATCTCTTAGGTTCAAAGTATCTAACTTCTTCCTAATAGAGTAGTCTAGGCCACTAGCAGCCATTTCGACTAACTCATGCTCAGGTACTTGAGTAAAGCATCTTGCCTTGAGAAGTCTAAATCTGTTGAGATAATCATCAATAGACTCTTCCCCTTTACGTTGAACACTAGTCAATTCTTTAAGACTAATCTTACATTGGCCCATGTAAAATTGCTCATGAAATGCCTTTTCTAACTGAGCCCAATTAAATATAGAACGTGGGGCTAAAGTGGTGAACCAAGTGAAAGCATTCTTAGTTAGAGAATTTGGGAAATATTTCATTCTTAAATTCTCATCATGTGCTAAGTCACCAACCTCAGTTAAATATCTAGGAATATGTTCAACAGTCGATTCACTGGTTTCCCCAGCGAATTTTGAGAACTTGGGAATTTTCCATCCCCTAGGCAACTCTGTCTGCAATGTGTAATCAGACAATGGTGATACAAAATTAGGCCTGTGTAAACCTAAGTTTAGGCCATTCTGGGCTAAGATAGTTTCGACCATATTAGCCAAGTTGTTTTGTGCTCCAAAATTATTTTGTTGCACTTGCGTAACCACTTCATCACCATTCTGATTTCTATTGACTAACACAACATCAGGTATTGCCTCTACTCTTGGAGGCTCTTCGACAACCAGTTGTTGTTGTCTCTGATTTATGGGGATTACATTGTCTGGCCTTTCTACAGGGATTTCGACAGGCCTAACATTTTGTACTTGGGGAAATTGCGGGTTATGCACTGGTGGAGTGCCAAAGAAATCAGTAATTCTTCCCATTTGTGTTGTTAACATTTGGTAGCTATTATTGGTATTTTGTATCAGAGGATTGAATACAGTACCAATTTGTTGTGTTAACATATTAACCATATCGTGATTACTACCATCCATTTGTTGCCTTAATGCCAACAAAGATGATGTGGTTAGGGCCGGTTGAACGTTTCGACCATAAATGTTCTCAGAAGAACTGTGAGTAGGGGAGAAACCTATTATTGCATTGTCTGCAAACGTAGATGAGTTGGTTTGAAGACCTGCCATTAAGGCTATTGCCATGCCATAAGGGTAGCTCCTACCGTTTATAGAATTAAATGGCATATTTCCACTTACGGGATTAGCCACAAAAGGACTTGATGGTCCAAATTCTGGTGGCACATAAGCCACTGCATTGGGTTGTGTTACTGCTATTGTGGTCATCATAGACACATGAGTAATTACAAGAGCAGTTACGGCAGTTATGTCCATGGCTGTCGAAGAAGACAACGGAGCGGTTACTGTAGTTACACCCATTGTTGTCGAAGAAGACAACAGAGCGGTTACTCCTATAGCTGTTGCAGCATTTGGATCACTAACTGACGCATTCCTTGGTGAATTATGCGCATTAGATGAAGAAGCATTGTTATTAGAGCGAGCCATCTCTGAGAGATTTCTACCACTCCTTAAACGCATGCACAAATCACTTTATGCTTTTAAATTCAAGAAGAACGAACCCAGAAATGTTGTAAAACGACTTTTTTAAAAAAATTAGCACAAACTGTCCCACTGGGCGTGCCAATTTGTTTACCGTAGATTTTGGTAAACACTGCTAGTTTCCAGTTTGGTTTACTTGCAGGATCAACTAGTAAATCCCAAGACAGTTTGGTTAAAAGTCGTTTAGAAAATACGGGTTTTGTTACGGGTTAAGTTTAAGAAAAGAAAGGAATTCAAAGTTTCTTGCGAAACTACTGAATTCTACCAGAGGAAAAGATACTTGCGTGAATCGAAGAAGGCAAAAATGCAGGAAATGAAAATAAACAAAGTAAAATTTCATTAGAAAGATAAAAGTGGTACAAAATCATACATTGTTTCTCTGAACTCGTTTTTCGCTTTGACTTGGAAGTAGAGCGTGAGAATTTGTGTAATGAGTTTGTGACCTTGAATTCTACGTAGAAACTCCTATTTATACCAAAAAAGAGAAACAATAACCGCATAGCGGTTTTCAAAATAAGTAACTGTTAAATATTTCGACCAGGTAACTGCCCTAGTCTTCGGCAATATCGCTGTTATTCCTTTCGACAGCGCTCTTTGACTTGATCTGCTATCCGGATATTATTTTCCTTCTTGTCGAACCATTGGCTTTAGCTTTCCAATTTCCGCTAAGTTAAATACTACGTTGGATCTCCTTGGAAACAACTTCTCACCGTCGAGATAGAAATCTTTCTTCTTGAATTTGTCAAGTCAAACCTTGTTGACTGCATTTAATTTTAGCCTGTCGAAAATGCAGGCTAACACGTACATGATCTAATTGGGCGTTTGTTCTTTCTTTCTTCTACAAATAGATGGAAACCACTACTTGAAAACTCATTTTTAGAGAGGAATTTTTAGAGATGGATAAGTATCCCTCACTGTTAGTGAGGGATTTAGCTACGAAAATAGTTAATCATCACTAATTTATTTTTGTGACGAATATAGAGATGAAAATATCCCTCTCTAAAGATTTCCTCTCTAATTTCGTCACAAAATATCAAAAAGGAGTTTAGAGATGGATTTAGAGATGGAAAAGCATCCCACACTAATAGAGAGGAATGACTAATCCCTCACTGACCCAAAAGCCACTCGATTAGTGCCCTCCCCATTTAATTTCCCTCCCATCAGTGCTCTCTAATTTTGTTTTTGATATTGAAACTAATTTCACAAAATCTCATTTCACAAAAACTAATTTTCCAGCGCACAAACAGCACCTCCTTCTCCCTCTCCAAATTCAACTCTTCTGCGCGCACCTCCTTCTCCCTCTCCAAATTCAACCCTAAATCAACCAAAGCATTCAACCAAAGAAGCCTCTCACCCAAACATTCATCATCTCTTCTGCGCACCTCCTTCTGCGCAGCTCCTTCTCCCTCTCGACCGACCGAAACCAACTCTTCTGCGCACCTCCTTCTCCCTCTCCAAACTAATGAAGTTTGCGATCTTTTGGAACTGAAGGAAGGAAAAAGGATGGTCCAAAATTCCTCCAGGTGACAAGGATCCAACATTCAACCAAAACCCTAACATTCAACCAAAACCCAACATTTCGATTTCCCCCAACATTTCAACCAAGACTTTGCTCAGGTCTCTCTCTCTCTCACTCTCTGTTACTTTCGATTTCCAGCTCTCCATTTCCTCTTCTTGTTTGTAATTTTTAATTTGTTTTTCCTCTTCTTTGTTAGTTTGTAATTTTTAATTTGTTTATCCTCTTCTTGTTTTTTTCTCTTGTTTCAATTAGGATTCAGAGGAAGATTTTACTGGTTAGGAGTGCTTGTGAAAGGAAGATTCAGAGGTATTTCTAATTTTTTTTCTTCTTCTAGTTTTTTTCTTTGTTACGTATTTCTAATTTAAAGAAATGCTAATCATTCTTACTGGATGTATCTTTTATCAATTTCTATCCGTTTTGTTACATCAATTTCAATCTTGCTAGTGGAATAAACTCCCAAACCCTTTCTTAGCTTGTGAAATTTTTTATGATTTAGAGGCTTTTTAGTTATAATGTGTCTGCTAGTTAATTATGTGAAGAACAACATGTTAACTCGATCAATCTAGCATTGCTGAGATATCTTGTTAACTGTAGGAATAAGTTAATTAATTGTTATGTATTATATCATTTTTCTCTTTGTTAAAGTTACCGATGTAAAAGTTTACTCTGACAGTGAGCTTGGAAACTCGATCCTCTGGCATTTCAATCAGTAAGGTAGAATGTATCTCTCTCTCTCTCTCTCTCTCTCTCTCTCTCTCTCTCTCTCTCTCACTCACTCACTCTCTGTTATTGTTAAAATCGCGTTTGACAGTCTTGAAAGGTCACGAACCCTACTAATCGAGCCCTATTCTGTCACTCTGTACTCTAGTCTCGCTCCTCCCTCCACGCCGACGGCTCGCGCTCGACCACCACTGAGAACGACGGCCAGCACTCGGGTGATAAACCACCTCTCCGGTAAGCCAGCACTCGTTTGTTTTGTTGTTGGTGTTTAAAGCAAAACTGCTTTATGTTTATTTAGCATGATGTTATTTTTATGTTTATCTACAGACGCTTTAGTCTTTGAAGCATTCAGACCCGGATTTGAAGCACTTTTAAACACAATCAAGGTATTCTTGATTTTTCCTAATTTTAAGCCTTTTTAAATATTCATTACCAAGGTGCTGATTTATAGTTTCAATGCTTTTACTAAAAGAATCTTGGAAACTGAAATGGTACATTGATTATTATGATTGGAGTTTTCAATCCTATATATATGTGTGCTATCCATATATTGAATTTCATGGATATAACTATTTTAATAAAATAAACATGTAGATGACATATAAAAGTAGGGGAATGCATAATCTCTGTTTTGTGAAAATTAATTAAATAAGCAAAGAGGAAGAAGGTGTTGTGTATTTGTTTTATTTTCCAGCTGTGTATTTGGTTAATGGTGGCAGAATATTACAAGTTAATTTCAGGTAGACACGTACACTAGGTGTCTGTTACTTCATTTTAATCTCTCTATGTTTCAAAAATTTCAGCTAGCTTTTAGTATTTTGTAGTTTGTGATTGTATGGATATATGATATGTAACATGACAAAAGTATTTTCTATTACTTGAAGTGTGACTTTTAGTGCTCCTCAAGGTTGCGATTGTATGGATATATGATATGTAACATGACAAAAGTATTTTCTGTTCACGTGATTATCAAACACTGTATTTTTTATTGTTTTCTTTTTTAACTTCTCTTAAATACTTGACTAATTATGTATATTCATTCTTTAATTCCTATTACTCTTTTATTAATGCCTCTCTTGACAGATGGCAGATGGTGATAATACAAGGGGTAGTGGAAGGGGTACTAGTAGAGGTAGGGGAAGAGGGAGAGGTAGAGGTACTTTGCCACAACCTACTATTGGGCAACCCATTCATCCTCCTACTAGCCAACCAACACATTCTTCCACTTCACACCCACATGTGGCTCCCCAGCTTCTTCATTCTACACCTAGACCTAATGTTCTTCCCACTTTCCATGGCCCTACTTGCCAACCATCACATTCTTCCACTTCTCACACAAATGTGGCTCCCCAGCTTCTTCATTCTACACCTAGTCGTCATGCTCCTATGGCTCACAAACCTCCCCAATCTACACAGGACAAATATAACCGTACTAGATAACCAACACATCCTTCTGCTTCCCACACTCATGTTCCCCTCCAGCATCCTCGATTTACACCTAGTCCTCTTGTTCTTTTGACTTCCCATACTCCTATTGCCCAGGAACGTCCCCAGCCTACACCTAGCCCCAATAACTCCACCACACAACCAAATATTCATCCTACACCGCCCCAATCACCTTCCCAAGCTGATGTTGCATCTGTTGACACCCCCAAGTATCATCATCCCATGTTGATTCATATCCAGAAATTGGGTCTTGCGACACTGATGGGCGTATGTGGATTTGTCCAGGTCCAAGAAACACGTAAGTATTAGTCTCTTCTTTTGATGAAATAGTCTACAATAACTTCTATGTGCATGACTTACAACTTGTTTAATGTTATTGTACAGATTTGACCCTCCTATTCAACCAACGCGTGAAATCATAAAGATAATAAAAAAGAAGTTTGAAGTGTCTTGGATAAATTATGGAGAGGTGAAGAGAGAGGACGAAGAGTTGGCAGAAATGTGGTTTAATGAGTTTAAGGTATGAAAATATGTCTATGTTTATAAATGTTGGTTGGGTCTATGTTTTACTAATGTACTATGTTTATATGTAATGTACACAGACACTTCCACTAGTATACATTAATAAAACATGTCATTTGTTTGTATTGCAGAGGAAATATAAGTGGCTCCCTGAGCATGAGGCGGCAATTAAAAAGTCATTTGACCATAAAACCTCTGATGGGTACTCAAATGCAATGTATAGAGTACGCAATAAGACTGATGCGGGGACTTGGATTCCTAAAGGATATCGTAACCAATTGGAACTAAAATGGGCTAATGAAGATTGGAAAGTAAAAGCAAAAATTAACAGCAACAATAGAACATCCTCTGATGGATCTCTACATACAAGAGGGTCTATTCCGACAACTGAGCATTACAAGAGATTAGTAAGTAAATGAACTATATATAACTTTATATTTGCTAAGAGTATATTTTAATTGAAACTAATCTATCTGTTTTTCAGAAAAATTCCTCGGATGAGACTCCAACTTGTTGGGACCTATTTGAGAAGACTCACAAAATGAAAGGTGAAACTCCAAAGTGGGTCTCCTCCAAATCAGAGAGGATTGCTGTAAGTTCATTTTTAATTTAATAGTGTCGATTCTATTTTTAATTTAAATCTGCAGATATTAATTAGTATACATTGAATTGAATTTCACATACATGAATGAATCTCCTTCATTTTTCTGGGTGTTGGTTACATTAATTGTTTGATATGTATCCATATCCATATTGAAGACTTATAATTAATTCACATCTATTGATTTGAGGAATTAATAGACTGAATTGGAAAAAAAGACAAAAGACAATAAAAGCAAATATATGGTATAGCTGTAACCATTATGTGATTCATAGCTATGAAAATGCATGATACAGAACAAAATTAGGAGAGGCATAGAATAAGTGCATATGGAAAGAAGAAAAAAGAAAAGAAAAGAATAGACAGTTCACTGAAATATGCAAGACAGCATGGGCCACATAGCTAAGTGATCCCCGTTTAGGAACAGCAAGAGAAGATGACTTCCCAAACCAAAGAAAATGTTCTAAATCTTTAATGTGAAGCCTTTTTAATTTACTTTTTTTTTTTTATGTTTATACAGTTTGGTAAGCTGTAATCTGGTGCATTTATATGATTTTCTTGGAGGTGTTATGTTGTGATCTTTACTTGAATTTGAAATTGGGTTTATAGTTATAATGAGATTGACTTGAAGTGATAGAAAAAGGAAGACCATTTCAAATTAAACTTGAAGAGTGCTACCTTTCTTCACAGTGAGTAGGATTTGTTTAGAGAGAATGTGAGAGACATAAATGAAATGGAAGCATAGGAGAATTACAAATAAATTCAGGTTTCCTCCTCTAGTCCCTAATTCCCATCATCACCATATATATATATATAGGCACATATGGCATAGACAATGACAGTTGCTACCTATCCTCTTATTGATGCCCCTACCATTTATGTTTAATCACATGCTTCCTTTGTTCAACATGAACATGTCCTGTAGAAAAAATATATTTTAGTATTTCGGTTTTGTTGTTCTAGTAGATTAGTTATGGACCAAAAGTCAGCATATCTGATTTAGTAGTTAAAGACTATTTGTGCTGTTGGTATTTTTGTTGTTGGTTTAATTACAAAGACATCATAACACATTTAGCAATTTGGTATTTGTGCTCATGTTTGATTTTTTTTCTTTTCAGAATGAGTATGAAAGTCATATTCTTGAAAGAGACTCGCAAGAACTACTAGGAGATGGTGTGTCCAGCGAGCAATCTGACAACAATATCTTCTTAGAGGTTGTTGGAGGTGTAAACAAGAAGAAAAGAATATTTGGTTTGGGTCCTGAAGGAGAAAACCACATTTCTACTTCCAAACGATCTACTGGAATTTCTGTGTCTGAATATATGCAAATGAAGACTGGATTTTCTAACTTGACTGCTGAAAACCAAAGTCTTAGGGAGCAAATGAGCGGGCTTAATGCAAACCAGGAGAAGATCTGCTTAAATTTATGGAAACTTTTTCTCAGAGTCATCCACGTCCGCCTTCACCTCCACCTCCACCTACAAATGAGGATGGTCAACAAAATGATGATGATGATGATGAGTATTATGATGAACTAGGTGGTTGATGTGCTTTTTGTTTTTTTTCAAACAATGATGTGTCTTTTGGATTGTAAGCTATACTAGTTTTATGAAACTATAAGGTTCATGTATGGATTATGCTTATACGCTTTATTAGTAATAGAAGATGCTTGTGTTTTTTGAAAAATTTTGTAGTCTATGTTTTAAAGCACCACTCCTTTGACATCAAAGATTTCTTACAAATAGGTGGAAAAAGATAAATTAAAATAATAGGGAGAAATATTGGTATTGAAATCTCTCACTAATAGGTGGAAATAGTTCCCTCACAGTTAGAGAGGAAATTGTTCCCTCACTGTTAGTGACGACATTTGTCCCTCATTGATAGAGACGGAATATATCCCTCTCTATTAGAGACGGATTTTTCCCTCTCAATTAGAGACGGATTTTTCCCTCTCTATTAGAGACGGATTTCAGAATCCCTCTCTAAATATTTAGTGACGCCAAATTTCGTTACGGGTTTTGGTTCGTCACAAATTCCATCTCTAAAATAGTTAGTGACGGATTTTTTCTGTTTAAAGACGGATTTTTGCCCTCTCTAATTTTTGTTTTTCTAGCTGTGAACTAGAAAGGGGCAGGGGCATTGTACAAGGGCAAAATCTCTTACGCTTACCATTCTCGAAGCTTATCAAATTTTGGTTTGTTCTCAATATTTGAATATAAAATGAGGGAGAAACCCATATATACAATATAGCATCTTAGTATCAAAAGTTAATAGGCATCCATGTAAAGAGAGATACTGGAAGACGTAATTATTATGCCTTGGCTTTTATTTTCATGCACGGAAGTGGCTCATATGATGATGCGTACATCCATATGATGGTATTACAAGTCATGAAGTCAACACTTTAGTTACTTTACTTTTGGTTAGAGTTAGTGAACTCACTTCTATATTTTCCGTTAACATTCTCTTTTGTTCTTCCCTCATTGATCTCATTCATTTCAGTTAGATAATTTCATGTTTCTCTCATCTCACTATTATCATTATGGTATCAGAAGAAAGCTAATTTCCATGCCCTTCGTCTTAGTGACTTCGTTCTTCGTGTTCTCGCGATTTCTCATTTTCTTCCTTCGTGATTCCTTCAACGATGGTGCTCATCGCAGATCAGACGAATCTGTTCAACCTTCATCATTTAGATAATCCTGGTCAAAGTTTTGCTACGCATCTACTTGCTCCTAATGGAGAGAATTACAACTCTTGGAAGCGCACGATGATTTGGACGCTTAGTCCCAAGAACAAATTTGGTTTCGTCGACGGTTTGGTTCTTTCTTCTGCAGAAATGGATCCTCAATTTCCTCTCTAGTTACGCTGCAACCATATCGTAGCGTTGTGGATCCCGAACTCTGTTTCTAAGGAACTCGCCATCAGCGTGGTGGACTCCTTCACCGTGCGAGACATCTGGCTCGATTTGGAGACACGCTTCAAACAACAAAATAGACCTCACATGTTTCAACGCCTTCGCAATGTTGTGAGTTGCACGCAAGGTCCTACTTCTATCAACGCATATTACAACAAATTAACTCAAGACTCCATTGGAAGAACTCAGTGAATTCATCCCTAACCATGGCTGCAACTGTGAAGGCTGTTGAGGCAAAATCCTTGGATAGGTTTTGATGGAAACAAACCTTTTTGATAAGTGTTTAAGTTCTCTGACTCATTAGTGATGTAATGGATCTTCTTGAGTGACCTAAGTACAAGAACTATTCAATCAAATCTCAAGAAGGTAGTGTGCTAAGAAAGCACCACATGAGAAGGCTTAATTGATGCCTTCAAAAGACCTTTAGAAGTTTCTTCAAAAGGCACTTTAGAAGGCAGAGTTCAGAAGACACCTCAGAAGCTTCTCAAGCATAAAAGTCACATGGTCATACCTTCTCAGTGTTTAGAATAAATTATGAAGGTTAACATTAGTCTTAGAAGATATGGAATCAGATTTAAGAAGCTTTCAAAATGGAAAAAGTCGAGTTCAGAAGGTCTAAAGGGAAGCTGTCAAATTGCTGCAGAAAGTAGAAAAAACAACTGTAAATGCTGCAGAATGCAGAAAAGTGCAGCAAATTTTTGGAAAAAAGTCCCAACGGTTATAAACCACTATATTGACTATCAAGACCATTTCCAACGACTCTTTTGGGTTAAAACCTCTATAAATACCTCATGGAAGACCACATTCAAGGTGTGAGAGTTGGTGGTAAGCTTGGGTGAATATTTCCTATCATATAGCTTCTAAGGAAGCTTCTCAAGTAGCTTCTGAAGCACCTCTCTTCTCTCAACCATACTCAATGCTCTTCAAAGTTTTTATGGGAACATTTCTGAGTATGTTCGTAGCTTTGGAGATTATATCTTGATAGAAACCATCTTTCAACCCAAGCTATTGTATTCCCAAATAAAACTCAAACACTATCTTATCATTGTACCTTCTTAACATGACATATATTTGCTGGATTGTTAATGAAGAAACCAAAGTAGGTTCTTAGGGGTTTGTACCTTACTAACATGACATTGGTTGCTTGATTGTTAAAGAAGATATCTAAGATGTTTCTTAGGGGTATCACAGTAGCTAGATCTGTGGAAGAAAACTAGTGATATAATATATAGAGATGTAGAAGAAAACTATCAAGTGCTTTGGCATGTGATTGACTTGTAAATGTAAACTATTTGAAAAATAGTGAAAATACTCATTAGATGTGGGGAGTGGATGTAGTTCTTGTTGATTGGGATGAACCACTATACTTTTCTTGTGTTATTTATTATTTTCTCATAGTTTATCACTCACAACACTTTGCCTTTGGGAGAAAACATCTTCTACACTATTGTAAGAAGACTACTTTGAAAAGGCTTCTTACAATTTCAGATTGAATCTTCTTGAACTATTACTTCATAAACACCACAACATCCTATATCTTCCTAACCAAGCATTTACCTTACAAAACATCATCACAAGTGTGACAAGCATGAAGCCCATTTACACACCTCTTATCAAAGTACCTGTCATACCCTAATTTTGTCCGACTAATTGAAAAATCCTAAAATTTTTATTCTCGTCGTTTTAATCGTACGCGTATCTTTTACGTTCGTCGTACGTTTATTTTGGTGCTCGTTTCTTGTTGTTATTGCTTGTTGTAATAAAAATAAATAAAATGTAACACAAAATCAGCTGAATAGCCCAAAGTTTATATTATTACATAACAAGTCCTTTTACACATATGGACGGAAACAACAAAAGGCAAATAATACAAAGTTTTTAAAACAAAATTCAAAAAAAAAAATAAGAAGGAGGCGCAGCTGCTGGCTGCCCTAGCTGGGGTTTTTTTTTCCCTCAATGGCTGTTCTTTTGCGCCACCTATGGCCAGCTAGCTTTTGTCCTTGATCCTTATCCAATCGCTGTCCTTTTGATTCTGCCTCAAATGCTGTCCTTTTTGCTGACCGTCCTTTTTGATTCCTCATCTCCATCACACCAATTCACCTATAAAAACCAAGCAACAATGAACAGTAAAAGGAGGAGAAAACGAGAACAGAAGGGAGGCAGAGAAAGATACCCACACAGTCACTGAAATAAAGACCAAAACCAAAAAAAATCAGAAATCAGAAAAGAAAACAAAAGAGCTTGAAACTCCGGCCACCAAGTGGTGGTCACCACTGTCAGCGACCACCACCAAACGCCACCCACACCACATCACCGCCACCCATCAACCGAACCACCATCACCTTAGCCACCCTTAACCACCGTCAGGACCACCGTAGCCACAACCACTACCACTCAACCCCCAAACCAAGACCACCACGCCTCCGCGGCTCTACCATGGCGTTCGTCGCCGTCACTGAAGCACCACCATCGACGCACTACCACCGTCGCCGTCGGCTTCGCAACCACCACGTTCCTCTCTCCAAAATACCCAAGGTCACCATCCCAAAACCATCGCTCCACCACCATAACCTCTCATCGCCCTTAACCCACATCATCGCCGTCGTCAACCACGAACCTCACTCCCTTCGCATCCTTCCTTCACTCTGTCTTCGCGTCTCTGGCCAACATCACCGCCTTCGCGTGAGCTCTTCCCCTACGCCACCGCGAGTAGCAGGTTGCCTTCGCGACGGTGCTCCCTCCTCCACAGCGACGGACCGGCGAGTTCCCATCCACCTTCGCGAAGACCCTCCAGTTCCGTCGCAGGTTCCAGTTCTTCTCCCTCTGGTTTCGTCTCTCCGTCGTCGCTCCCTTTCTCTCTTGCCGGAAATCTCTCTCTCTCGCCGGATTTCGCCATTCTCTCTCTCTCTCTCTCTCTCTCTCTCTCTCTCTCTCTCTCTCTCTCCATTTTGTTTCCAGAAGCTGCGCATGAGAGGTGAGTAAAAAGAAATTAGGGTTTTGTTTCAGTTGAATTTTGGATAAATAGACTAGGTTTCATTTTATTTTAATTTTATTTTTTTTAATCAGATTATTCCTTGCACCACCGTTTTTTGATAACTCACACTCCCCACGCAAGCCCATTCTTTCTCGTAGCCTAGTTTGCAGAAACAAGCTAGGCCTGCTGTTCGCACCCCCTCCGTTTCGTTATACACCCCCAACGAAAGCCCATCCTTTAAGCGCAGCCCAGTTCACAGAAAATGAACTGGGCTCGCTAACTGCATCCCCAGTTTCCATAATACGACCCCCTGTTTCTAATTGCACCCTTTTCTTTTATTTTGACAACCCACCTCGTTATTTCTTTTTTTTGGGACTAAGTCGGCCGTACGGCCGGGTTAGTCGCCGTTTTAGGATGAATAAGCTGTACGGCTCAAGAGTCCTAAAATACCTATTGAAAAGAAATAATACAAATATACAAATCATTCTTTCTCCTAAAAAAATTAAATTTTCAAAAAATAAGGGATTAAGTCGACTGTACAGTCGGGTTAGTCATCGTTCTAGGACGAATGAGCTGTACAGCTCCAAATGTCCTAAAACCCCTATATTAAAAACACAAATCAACAAAACTTTTTCTACCCTAGAACTACGTAGCCTTTGATTCTCTAGAGCCCTAGCGCTCCGGCGTTCCTTCAGACCCCCAGTGGTTCTTCAGAGCCCTAGCGCTCCTTCAGACCAACAATGGTCCATCAACACAGTTCAAAAGTCCTAGAACCCCTAAATAAAAACACCAACCAACAAAATTTTTCTACCAAGAACTACGTAGCTTTGATTTCTCCATCGCACCTGGAGATACGTAGGAGCGGGGGGGCCCACTCCTCTCAAGCACAAAAAACTAAAATTTTTATTAAGTCTTTTTCTTTCAATAAAAGGGTAAAAATTAACATTTTCAAAATTAACATTTTTTCCTACAACTGATTAGCAGGTAACCTTCCTTACGAAGGATGTCGTGGGGGTGCTAACACCTTCCCCATGCACAACCGACTCCCGAACCCTAATCTGGTCTCAAGGACCTTTATCCATTCCAAAGGGATTTACCGATGTTTGCCCTAAAAATTAAACGTTGGTGGCGGCTTCATTTTTGAACCTTAGAGGAATCCTCACCCGGATTTTTCGGTCGCTACAGCTGGCGACTCCACTGGGGATCATTTTAGAGAGTCAAGCCTAGTCTAATTAGTTGTAGGATTAATTGTTGATTTAATGTTTATTTTTACCCTATCCTTTTGTCTTTTATTCTTGCATATTATATTATTTTCATGTGATATGTAAACCTTAGGATAGAAGACCATTATGTTTGTATATGTGATTATTCTTTTATTGCCAATTATATTCTTTTATTTATATAAACCCTAGGGTAGAAGACTATTATTGTTGTATATGTGTTTGTTTGTTTTGCAGCTTGGGGGGTATGTTTGACATTTTGCTCCCACACACTCTTCACTATCACACTTCTGCACACACGTGAGTATAGTCCTATACCCGGACTAGAGCATACCCTAAGTTAGAACGAGACCGCGTAGTGATGGCCTACTGGATGTACGTCCTGTTGGGTGGTCACGAAAGTCTCACCTAGAGTTTGGTCCCTTTTGAGGATGCTATCACTTCTAATAGCTTGCCTATTGTCGCGATTAGCGTTCTTAACTGGGGTCGTTGGCTCTAGGAACCTCTTGAGGACCTTGTAGAGCTACCCTTTGAAAGGTTCACTTAGTAGAAAAAATATTAGATCTATTCCTAAGGAAACCCTTCTGGGACACAAAGGAGCTTAATATTCATGCATTCAAACAAATACTAGTGCATTTTTTCCCCATTTTCTTGAAAAAAATAAAACAAAAATCATATTTTATTTTAGCACCTATTCTTATTTTTCTTCTTCTTTGCATATCACATAAATAAATATAAAAACATCTCATTTTGCATGCATTTCAATGAGCGCCGGGGAATTACAAAACTTTTTACAGTGTGGGTGACGCAAGTGTAAAAAAGACCATTTGAAAGTCAGACCACCAGAATCGTACTTTAATAAAAAGTTTTGGATTCCCCGACGAGATGAATAAAACCATACATTCACATCTCACGCACATTCATTCATTCATTCATTCAAAGGCGAACTGGTTCATCAATACTCATGCATCTGTTTTCCGGTTCCAAAAACAACAAAAATATTCAAAATCATGTCAAGCATCATGTTTTCTTTCCTTTCTATGCATAAAAAAAATCACTGCGAGTGTCATGCTTTTCATTTCCTCGCACAAAAAAGAGTAATTTTTAGTCATATAACATGAGCATCTCAACATGCACTGACATTCATACATAATCATTCAAAATCATTATCACATAGCGTAGGCATCACATCATTTTTAAAGTCATAAATTACATTTCAAAAAACATAACATTCATGCATCATTTTCCCTCATGTTGTCATCCTAATTTAAATGCATACACTCCATGTTCGTGTATCATTTTCCCAAATAAAATAAAAAATCACTTCATTATAATTGTATAATTCGTCATCGAATAAATCAAAAATAAGAGTCTGCATACATGCATTTGCATTTTCCATACATATCCGTCATCATGGGCATTTTATATTTTGCTAGAAAATAAAAAATCACCATAGAACGAATCACTCATTTTCATATACATCTCGTTCTCATGGTACTAACATGCATATCATCATCATCCAAAAAAACAAAGACACTACATATTTGCCCAACTTGCATCATCTTGCATACTCATATAGAAAAAATATACTATATTCATTACTCCTCTTCGTGCAAAAAAATATAAAAATAAAAACAAAAGCTCTTCATTCTTAACCACCTCGAATGCATTAGTCATCTTGCATGCATCATTTCCAAATAAAAGAAAATAAAAAAATAATGCCACTTTCTTGCATTATTCATCAGCATATTGCAATGCCTCCGAAAAATCATTTTTGGATAGTCAATCTTTTCAAGTGATCATTCACATTCCATGCATCTGCATCATGCATTACTTTTTTTTTCTTCTAAAAAAAAGAGGAGAGAATAGAAAAAACCACGAGGACAATTAAAAAAATTGTGATAAACCTTGGAATATCTCATTTAGCATGCACTTCCATTCACAAAAAATCATCATCAAATAATGTAGACATTTCATCATTTGCAACATCATGAGATGCATGTAAAAACATATCATTCATACATCATTTCACTCATCCTAATAAATAAAAAAACCGCTGTTTCATCGATCATTCATACGTCGTTTCATTCCCCGTTTCAGCATGCATCATTTCACAAAAATTATGTCATTATTTTTGATACATAAATGAGGCCCTGCATCAGTCACATGCTGTATTGCCCCCAAAAAAATCATTTAGAATAATTGGTCTTTCCAAGTGATCATTGATGCACGCATTTCATGCATTTGCATCATGCATATTTATCACCACATGTTCCTTCATGCATTAGGACACGGGGGGCATGTAATTTGATTATCCCCATTGCATACGCATAGTTAATATTTTTTTTTTAAAAAAAACATCATGCATTCATAATAGAATAAAGTCGTTGGTCCCTTCAAGTGATCAGTTCCTCCATGCATTTCATACATTGCATTTTCATCGTACATATCCATCATCATGTGTTCATTCATACGTTACATTCCAAAAAAAGGGAGAAAAAAACGTAACAGTATTTCATTATTCTTTCATCATTCATCATCAATTGAAAAATGTTTGCATCATTATCATGTTGCAAAGTCATTTACAATAATTGTTTCTTTGCATACTTGACATAGCATTTCATTAGAGTCAAACAATCATTTTTCACTGCATGTGTCGTTTTCTAGGAGAAAAAAAACAAAAAACATGTCATCACTCTTTTCATGCATCATTGAGCATCAATGAGAAACTTTGCACCTGTTACATGCAGCATTGTCTCTTAAAAACCAAAATCCTGTAAAATAATTATTCATTTGAACATCTTAGATGTCACTGGAGTCAAACAATCACATGCATTTCATGCACTTACATCTTCATCATCCATTTCCATCATCATGTATCAGTTCATCTATCACATTTTGTCTCATTTTCTAAAAAAAAACCATGAGCATATTTTTTTTTCAAAAATTGATGAGATGAGGCGAAATTGATTATTCTTCTTTGGAAAAGTTTAGGTTAGCTACAAACTCAATGTTTTTTCAGACACCCAACTTTCAAAAAAGGAAGTTATTCACTTTTTGCAGCTCGTTCACAATTTTTCTTCAGCAAAATGACGCATCTCATTAGTCCCATGACAAATGATCTAAATGGTCCATTTTGTTAACTAATGTGTTATCAAAAATTTCTCCTATCATGTCGCTGACTATGTTAACTCTCTTTGAAGCATTCGTATAGTGAACTTGTATGCAACACGCATTTACTCTTGTTTGAGTCAGCTATTGTCCATATCTTTCCCATCATCATTCCTTGTTTATGTCCAGTCCCACCCTGACCATCCCATAAGGTGCATATTCTCCACACAAGTACCTAGTTAACCATTTGGTTTGTTCCCAATGATGAAATTTCATGAGCTAACACTTTAGGCCCCAAGCTGGGGCAAATTTGTGATCACTAGATATCTTGTAAACATTGTATTTCCTTGATGTAAGTCCTTTGCAAAAAAAAAATCAAATAAGCCTGTTAGGTTGAAAACTCGCAAGAGCAGCCTAAGCAAAAAATTAGGGCAAATAAAAGAAATAAAGAGAAAAAGAGCGGATATATAAAAATAAATAATTTTTGTCCTTGAATTAATTTTTGAGAAAAACAAGCAATCATGATTTGAAATGAAGTTTGGTCGTCTTCCCGTATCCTAAAAAAAAGGTTCTTTACTACCCCTTTGAGCAAAAAAAAAAATCAAAGAATCTTTCAGCCACCCTAGACAAGGATCAATTCCACATCAAAAATGGTGTGTCATTTTTATCAGCTCACTCTACTAAAAAAAGAAAAAAGATCACAAAAAATGTGAAATTCAAAAAAGAGGATTAAAAAAGAAATCCTCAAAAAGAAAAAAGCAAAAGTAGTAGAAATTGTGAGCCGATACATAATATCACCAAACACAGAAGATATCCTTGTCCGAATAAACCCACAAACACCTCCTTAGGCCGAATTATCATTTCTTCCACAAAACCCAAATCATTGGCCTCAAACACTTCTCTGAACCTACTTATCTTTTTAAAAGGTCATCGCATCAATAAACCATCAAACACCTCTCTGAGCCTATTTGAGCCTATACTCCACAACCCCATAACCATTGACCACGTTATAAACCTTTCTTTCATAAACCTCTAAACACTGGCCACATTACAAAGACCATGCTGATCTGTGGCTGATCACTTTCATTTTCTCAAAGATTTAATTTTAGGACAAGTAAGTTTATTTATTTACAATATATTTGCTCAAAAAAATCAAAACAAGAGGATAAAAAAAAGAGAAAAAAAAAGAAAAAAAACCCAAAGGGCTTGCACTCCAATATTCATTCAAATCGCACTGATATCAAGACAAGGTTTAGTGATCACCAATTGAAATTTTCATCGTATCAAAAACTCAGGATTATCATAGTCCGTGGGAGTCACCTTCAAAGGGCCAAAAGTTTGGACTAAGACCATCACCTAGATCACAAATGGGGCATACCTTTCACCTTTCATGCTTCTTGAACTTGGAAGATGTCCGGCATCCATCCCATTCATATACCCCATCCAATCCATACGACCTATTCCAAAGACCCATGACCCTAACTCAGTTACCTTTCATAACCCCACTAAAAGCAATCATTTAAATATCATTCCAAAGTGGGACAATCCCGTCACTCTTCACTTCACCTAAAGCCGGGGAAATTCGCCCTACACCCATCTCATCCCCTTGTCATATCCACATCCACAAAACCATGCCGAGGCATCTTCTCAACCCATTATCCTAAACACAACCTTTCGCAATGTTACTCCAGTTGGGGCAACCTTGCTCTCGTCAAGATTGGGGCAACACTAAACGTCATGGGTTGAGACAGAATCTCTTGTTTGCCACCCTTCATTCCAATGTCATGGTATTCCCAATTCATTACCTCCTCTACACCCCATGTTGTTGTCACCACTAGACAGGGGGCAAGTTATGCATTCACCGCCATCGACTATGATAGGGCAGTCCCACATTTCTTGAGTTGGGGAGAACCTACCTTTCATGACATTGGCAAAAACCTACCATTCCTCCCCTCACGTGTCAAATCTGTCCATACCCCGAGTCAACTGACTCATTCATCTGTATTGGCACTACTCTACATGTTCACTAAAACAATGCTTCAAAGAGAGAGAACACAAGTTAATAATGTGACGCTGAACACTCACTCTGTTAACTTTGTGGAACTAAAATTCAGTCAATCATGGGACACCGTAAGGGAAGAACAACGTGAACGAGTCTGTAAATACAGTCAAGTACGGTTGCACATTAGTGACTGTAAACAACAACCTTGAGATTGCAAAAGCTTGAATTCAAATCAAATCCAATTTTTTTCCAAGGAACGATTATTGCAAAATATTCACTTCTGTGCCTCCTGCATCAAAAGCCTCATCTCTCATCATTACAAAAATCTTTCTGCATCATCAATAAAATCATAGCATAAATCATCCCGCCATACAACCATGCATCCAATAAGTGATGATTCCAATGCATCCACTTCTCAATTTCTCGCATAAAAAAAATCTTTTTCTCATCTCAAAAACCGCAAAAATGCATCATCAATAAAGCATACCATACATTTCATTCCACCATGCAAACATGCACCTACCATGGCACCTGCATCAAAGCATTACATTTGCATTTGCACGTCATCTGCACTCACATATACTACTTATCAGTTTTTTCGACCAGCTTCAGCATCCATTGTTCATGGGCCTCTGTAGTTCATTTGTTTCCACATTGCGCATACATGACATTGCATGCATGCACACACACGACATTTTTTTACTTCGATAGACGTGCCAAGCGTCTGTCTCGTCGTTGATAAAAATATTTCTACATCACAAATTATATCATTGTACCATGCATTCACGTGTCTTCCTTTATCCACCATAGCAGTTGCATCAAAGCATTACATTTGCATCATTCACATTTCATACATTTATCATGTACCAAGAAAAGAAGCAAAAAAAGGAAAAGAAGAAAAAAGCAAAAAAGGCAAATAAGAAAAAATCTCTTTACATTCATTCATTCCACCTAAAATCAATCATTACAGATGCATACATTACAGGCATATGACCCGTTGCTCTCTAATCGACTTCAAGTGTCGATCCTAATTACTTCCACTTCTTATGTCAATGCGACAAGCGTTGAATCTTATATCAAACACCAGATCGCAGTGTTAGCACAGAGTCTAGCATAGATCCTTCAGACCAGTTTGGTCCTTCAGTTCAGTTCGAATTAACACGTCAAAGTGACGGCTTCGAACTCTACCTTCAGATCTTAACGTCGCCACTGAGCGCGGCAGATCCTTCAGACCCCCAGAGGTCCTTCAGATTAGCTGTGTCTACCTAAGACATAATGGACATCCTTCGTGGTCAACATATCAGTTCTAGATCTGATCTTGACCCTCACGGCAGCATCGACGTAGGTCACCCTCAGACTGTTTTATTAGTACCATAGCTAGTTGCAGTCCATCAGACCATTTTGGTCCATCAGGCCCAGGCAGCCTTTCAGACCCACCGGTCCTTCAGTTTAATTCAAATCAATGCGCCAAGCATGAACTGCGAATTAGACCCTCAGATCATTATGCCGACACTTCAGAGCATCGATCCTTCAGACTCCCAGTAGTCATTCAGAGCCCTAGTGCTCTCTCAGATCCCCAATGATCCTTCAGAGCCCCGGTGCTCCTCCAGACCCGCAGTGGTCCTTCAGAGCCCCAGTACTCCTTCTTTATTCCTTTCTCGTCGATGCCCCGAGTGTTAACCGTTCTCTGTTAATTCTCAAACTCTACACTTTTCTACTAAAAGGACAAAATTAGCATTTGTCTTATCTTTATTTCTATTCCTACTATGAAAACCCTCCAGTTAATCTACGGAATATAAATAAAGAGGGGCAACTGTCATACCCTAATTTTGTCCGACTAATTGAAAAATCCCAAAAATTTTATTCTCGTCGTTTTAATCGTACGCGTATCTTTTACGTTCGTCGTACGTTTATTTTGGTGCTCGTTTCTTGTTGTTATTGCTTGTTGTAATAAAATATAAAAATAACTAAAATGTAATACAAAATCAGCTGAATAGCCAAAGTTTTTAGGGTTAAATATGTTTTTAGTCCCTACAAAATCGGCTCCTTTTAAGTTTAGTCCCTACATTAACGAAATGGGCGTTTTGGTCCCTACATTTTTTTTCCGTTTTCATTAATAGTCCCTGTCGTTAAATCCATCTGATTAGGCTTTTTTTATTTAGGGTAAAATATGTTTTTGGTCCCTACAAAATTGGGTCATTCTAAGTTTAGTCCCTACATTAACGAAATAGGTGTTTTGGTCCCTATCTTTTTAACAGCCACGTCACATTTCTGTTGACTGATCAGATGGATTTAACGACAGGGACTATTAATGAAAACGGAAAAAAAATGTAGGGACCAAAACGCCTATTTCGTTAATGTAGGGACTAAAAACGAAAACCGAAATTTTATAGGGACCAAAAACATATTTAACCCAAGTTTTTATTATTACATAACCAAGTCATTTTACACATATGGACGGAAACAACAAAAGGCAAATAATACAAAGTTTTTAAAACAAAATTCAAAAAAAAAAAGGAGGCGCAGCTGCTGGCTGCCCTAGCTAGGGTTTTTTCCCCCTCACTGGATGTCCTTTTGCGCCACCTATGGCCAGCTAGCTTTTTGTCCTTGATCCATATCCAATCGCTGTCCTTTTGATTCTGCCTCAAATGCTGTCCTTTTTGCTGACCGTCCTTTTTGATTCCTCACCTCCATAACACCAATTCACCTATAAAAACCAAGCAACAATGAACAGTAAAAAGGAGGAGAAAACGAGAACAGAACGGAGGCAGAGAAAGATACCCACACAGTCACTGAAAAAAAGACCAAAACCAAAAAAAATCAGAAATCAGAAAAAAAAACAAAAGAGCTTAAAACTCCGGCCACCAAGTGGTGGCCACCACCGTCAACGACCACCACCAAACGCCACCCACACCACATCACCGCCACCCATCAACCGAACCACCATCACCTCAGCCACCCTTAACCACCGTCAGGACCACCGTAGCCACATCCACTACCACTCAACCCCCAAACCAAGACCACCACGCCTCCGCGGCTCCACCATGGCGTTCGTCGCCGTCACTGAACCACCACCATCGACGCACTACCACCATCACCGTTGGCTTCGCAACCACCACGTTCCTCTCTCCAAAATACCCACGGTCACCATCCCAAAACCATCGTTCCACCACCATAACCTCTCATCGCACTTGACCCACATCATCGCCGTCGTCCACCACGAACCTCACTCCCTTCGCATCCTTCCTTCACTCTGTCTTCGCGTCTCTGGCCAACATCACCGCCCCTTCGGGTGAGCTCTTCCCATATGCCGCCGCGAGTAGCAGGTTGCCTTCGCGACGCTGCTTCCTCCTCCACAGCGACGGACCGGCGAGTTCCCATCCACCTTCGCGAAGACCCTCCAGTTTCGTCGCAGGTTCCCGTTCTTCTCCCTCTGGTTTCGTCTCTCCGTCGTCGCTCCCTTTCTCTCTTGCCGGAAATCTCTCTCTCGCCGGATTTCACCATTCTCTCTCTCTCTCTCTCTCTCTCTCTCTCTCTCTCTCTCTCTCTCTCTCTCCATTTTGTTTCCAGAAGCTGCGCATGAGAGGTGAGTAAAAAGAAATTAGGGTTTTGTTTCGGTTGAATTTTGGATAAATAGACTAGGTTTCATTTTATTTTAATTTTATTTTTTTTAATTAAATTATTCCTTGCACCACCGTTTTTTGATAACTCGCACTCCCCACGCAAGCCCATTGTTTCTCGTAGCCCAGTCTGCAGAAACAAGCTGGGCCTGCTGTTCGCACCCCCTCGGTCTCATTATACACCCCCAACGCAAGCCCATCCTTTAAACGCAGCCCAGTTCACAGAAAATGAACTGGGCTCGCTAAATGTATCCCCAGTTTCCATAATACGACCCCCTGTTTCTAATTGCACCCTTTTCTTTTATTTTTACAACCCACCTCGTTATTTCTTTTTTTTAGGAGACTAAGTCGGCCGTACGGCCGGGTTAGTCGTCGTTTTAGGATGAATAAGCTGTACGGCTCAAGAGTCCTAAAATACCAATTGAAAAGAAATAATACAAATATACAAATCATTCTTTCTCCTAAAAAAGTTAAATCTTCAAAAAATAGGGGATTAAGTCGACTGTACAGTCGGGTTAGTCATCGTTCTAGGACGAATGAGCTGTACAGCTCCAAAGTCCTAAAACCCCTATATTAAAAACACAAATCAACAAAACTTTTTCTACCCTAGAACTACGTAGCCTTTGATTCTCTACCAAGAGATACGTAGCAGCATGGTCACACCCCTGTCAAGCGCAAAAATAAACAAGTTTCATTATGTTTCTTCCTTAATTCATTTTTTTACAAAAAACCCAAAATATAAATAGGGAATTAAGTCGGTCGCACGATCGGGTTAGTCAGCTTTTTAGGACCACGAATGAACTGCACGGATCAGGTCCTAAAATCCCTATTCAAAACAAATAATTTCTAAATTAAAAAATACAAACACATTCCTTCCATTTCAAAATCAAAAATCTTATTTTCAAAAATAGGGGATTGAATCGGCCATACGGCCGGATTAGTCATCGTTTTAGGACAAATGAACTGTGGTCCCTCGGAACCCCGGCGCTCCTTCAGACCCCCAGTGGTCCTTCAGAGCCCTAGCGCTCCTTCAGACTAACAATGGTCCATCAACACAGTTCAAAAGTCCTAGAACCCCTTAATAAAAAACACCAACCAACAAAATTTTTCTACCAAGAACTACGTAGCTTTGATTTCTCCATCGCACCTGGAGATACGTAGGAGCGGGGGGGCCCACTCCTGTCAAGCACAAAAAACTAAAATTTTTATTAAGTCTTTTTCTTTCAATAAAAGGGTAAAAATTAACATTTTCAAAATTAACATGTTTTCCTACAACTGATTAGCAGGTAATCTTCCTTAGGAATGATGTCGTGGGGTGCTAACACCTTCCCCATGCACAACCGACTCCCGAACCCTAATCTGGTCTCAAGGACCTTTATCCATTCCAAAGGGATTTACCGATGTTTGCCCTAAAAATTAAACGTTGGTGGCGGCTTAATTTTTGAACCTTCAAGGAATCCTCACCCGGATTTTTTGGTTGCTACAGTACCTACTCACACATTCTTGTTTCTAAGAAGATACAAGTTTATATCTTCCAAGAACATTGACTTACATCTTTCCAACTAAAGTCTCTATCTTCTTAGAAGACAATATTCTCTGAAGCAAGTCAATAGCTTCCAAAGCTTCTAAAGTTTATATCTTCTTTGAAGTCTACTTGATATCTTCCTAAGTGATTTGGTTGGCCACGAAATGATTTTTAAAAAAGGGTCACAATTCAAACCCTCCTTTCTTGTGACTCTAGTTGACTTCAGAAGCATCTCAGCTTTGGTGAATTACCTCCACTTTGAGTACGTGCTTACCTTTCTCATGGGGTTTAATGAGAGTTATAGCCAAATCAAAGGCCAAATCCTCCTCATGAAACCTATGCCTTCCATTGCTCAGGTTTTCCCTCTTGTGATTCAAGAAGAGAAGCAACAAGAGGTAGGTACCCTTGCTCTCCTTGCTCATGCCCCTTTGGCTTGTGCTGTTCAAGCATTTGCACCTACCACAACCACTACTCCAGCCAAGAAAGATCGTCCTCTCTGTGGATATTGTGGCATTCTTGGTCATGTGAAAGGCAAGCGTTTCAAACTACATGGCTACCCTCCTGTCACAAGAAGTTCGAGGCCTCTTTCAATAATGTTTCGATGCCTTCTCAGTCCAATACACCTTCCATAGAGCAGAACTAGAAGATGCTTATCTACATTCAAGCTCAAATGGCCAATTCTTCTGTGAATGATAGTGACAAATCAGGCGACTTATGTATTGTTGGAAGAGAATTTCAAGCTACAGGTTTAGGACTTGAAATATCTCATTCTCCGCAGGGAATTTCACTTTGTCAACAAAAGTACACTCTCAAACTTTTAGATGATACAGGCTTCCTTGGCTCCAAACCCCTCCCCACCCTGATGGACCCCAACGTAATAATGAATGATACTGATGGAGACCCCCTGGCAGACCCCTCACAGTAGAGAAGACTATTCGGTCTCTTAATCTACCTCACTATCTCTTGACCTGATGTTGCCTACGCAATCCACACATTAAGCCAATTTATGAACAGGCCTAGAGCACCACACCTTCATGCAGTCAACCACTTACTGCAGTACATGAAGAAAGCCTCTGGCCAAGGCCTCTTCTTCCTGGGCTCGTCCTAACTACAGGTCTCTGCATTTTGTGATGCAGATTGGGGAAGTTGCACTACTTCTCGAAGCTCTGCCATATGTTTTTGTGTCTTCATAGGGTCTACACTCATCACTTAGAAATCCAAAAGCAACACACATAATTGCTAGGTCTTTTATAGAAGCTGAGTATCGTTCTCTTGCCACATTTACTATTGAGCTCTTATGGATTCACCAACCGCTTGGATCCTTGGATGTTGTTGTTGAACCGTGACAATAACTCAGCCATTCAACTATCCAACAATCCTACTTGTAATGAAGGGTCTAAACACACAGACATAGACTGCCACTTCAATAGAGAACATGTCCAATCCAACTTCATTAAACTAGTTCATGTCTCATCAGAAGAGCGGCTAGCAGATTCCCTAACCAAGGCCCTCCCAATACCATTATTTCAATCTCTCATATCCAAATTGGGACTTCACAACATGTATCTCCCAACTTGAGAGGGAGTATTACAAGTCATGAAGTCAACACTTTAGTTACTTTACTTTTAGTTAGAGTTAGTGAACTCACTTATGTATTTTAAGTAAACACTATGTTTTCCTCTTCCCCCATTGATCTTGATTGTATATAAAGGGAAGAGTTTCTGTAACTAACTCATTCAGTTAAGTTAGATGATTTCATCTTTCTCCCAACTCACTATTATTAATAAATGGGGGAGAAATTTGGTCTCAAATAATAATAGATTTTGGCATCACATTTTTGTTTTGGTGTCATACTTTTACCCATTTTTGATGTTTCTTTTTTTTTTGACTCAATTTTTTTATGTTTCTTACAAAGCTACAAATATTCTTTTCACGATTATTTTTTAAAATTCTGAGAAAATTGTCTCATCAATCTATTTTAAACTTATATTATAGAGATAAGGAAAAATTTGCGACTAGATCACAAAAGAGAACAACCTGAAGAAGATTGCGGCTAATAATATGTAAAAGACCTGTTTGGGAGTCTCATTCTCAATCACCACAGTCACAAGCAACAAGATTGAGGGAGATGAGGCACACTTTCATCTTCGGTCTCCAGCTTTTATGATTAGAGTGCTTTTTCGTGGTATATTTCATTGTTTTTATGTTTTACTTATTTGATGGTTGTTGAAATATAACACTAATACAGAGAAGTAAACAAAAGTTACTAATGTGACTTCTTAAAAATGCATAAAAACAAAAGCGAATTTAAAAGTGTATGACAAAGAAAGCCAATAAAAAATTAAGCAAACTTTATTTGATGTAGTTTATCATATATTTGGCTAGACTTGATGTGAATAAGGAAATAAGAAGGAATATGGTATTGATTATGATGAGACATTTGCACCAGTTGCTAAAATGACTACTGTTAGAATGATGCTCTCTATAGCTGCTTCTAATGGGTGGTCACTCCACCAAATGGATGTGAAGAATGCATTTCTTCATGGCGACCTGACTGAAGATATTTGTATGACTCTCCCTCAGGGCCTATTCTCTTTATCTAAGGGGGTGTGCAAGCTCAAACGCTCTCTATATGGTTTGAAACAGGCACCTAGAGCATGGTATGCGAAATTCCGTTCCACTCTTCTTGGGTTCTCTTTTACTCAAAGTCAGTATGATTCGTCTTTTTTCATTCACCGAACATCTACGGGCATTGTTCTGCTCCTTCTTTATGTTGATGATATGATCATTACGGGTTCTGATGCAGCATCCATACAGGAGGTTAAACAAAAGCTTCACGCCTCATTTCAAATGAAAGATCTTGATCTTTTACATTATTTTCTTGGACTCGAGGTTCATTCTACCTCTAAGGGTATATTTCTCCATCAGCATAAGTATGCCACCGACCTTATTGTTATGGCTGCCCTCTAATCCACTAATCCTGTGAATACTCCTCTTGAAGTTAATGTTAAATACCACCGTGACGAGGGTGAGTTTTTGACCGACCCTTTATTGTATCGACTGCTCGTAGGTAGTCTTAACTACTTGACCATTACATGACCCGACATTTCATTTGCTGTTCAGCAAGTAAGTCAATTCATGCATTCTCCTCATCATCTTCACTTGGTAGCGGTTCGTCGTATAATTCGCTACTTGAAAGGTACCTCTCAACGGGGTTTGTTCTTTCCTAGTGGGACCCCTCTTAAGTTGATTGCCTATAGTGATGCTGATTGGGCTGGGTGTCCTGACACTCGCCGCTCTGTCACTGGTTGGTGCATGTTTCTTGGTTCTTCGTTGATCTCATGGAAAAGTAAGAAGCAAGCAAGAGTCTCTAAGTCCTCAACTGAATCGGAGTATCGTGCTATGTCTACGGCATGCTCCGAAATTCTTTGGCTTCGCGGTCTTTTGGGTGAACTTGGATTTCCTCAAACCGAACCGACATCTCTCTATGCTGACAGTACAAGTGCATTCAGATTGTTGCAAATCCGGTTTTTCATGAGCGTACTAAGCATATTGAAGTTGATTGTCATGCTATTCGTGAATCCTATGATAATCATGTTATATCCATCCCTCATATCAATACTCAATTTCAAGTTGCAGATATTTTGACCAAAGCTGTTCCTTGTCCACACCATCAGTTTCTTGTCAGCAAATTGATGCTCCTTGATGACCCGCATCAATTTGAGGGGGGATGTGAATAAGGAAATAAGGAAGGTTGTAAATAGTAGATTTGTAGATTTATTTACATATGTATTCGGCCCATGCCCGTTAGGTTTTCATAGAATAGCCTATTTAAACTCATTAGTGTTTGTACTCAAAGAATTAAGACACACAATCAATAAAACGGAACTACAGCTACTCTGTAGTCGCAGACGTAGGCAACGTTTGGCCGAACTGCGTGATCAATATCGTGTCTCCGATTTTGACACTTGAATGGTTTGATAAAAGAAACAATAATCTTATATTTGGCTAGACTTGAATGGTTTGATATTATGAATCAGATAACTTGCAAAAAATTCAAATACTTTTAGCTTCCCATAGACAATTACTTCGAAATTTATTTGGTGTAGTTTATCATATATTGTACTTTTGAAGTCTCAATTCAGACCTGTGTGAGAATTACATCAAATACTTTTCACTCCAGATCCCTCTTCTTAAGATCTATCTAACTTCTATTGTCTAAATTCTCTATGCACATTGCAACTTTGATGTTTCCTTGGTGTACACTTTCTTATATTGATCCAAGTTAAAGAGAATGTGTGAACTTTTTACAAGGTTCGATGGTATGGTTTTATTTGAACACCATGGTTGGATTGTGTTTCTTCGAATAGAAAAACCAATGAAATGGAACTGCGAGTCTTTAATCTTAGTTTTAGTATTTTTTTGTTATATATGTTGGTCGTGTCATGTGTTATTATTTATTTATTTTTTCAGTATGCTTGTACAAACATATAATTGGGACATGTATTTATCACCAGAGAAGAATGCTACAAGCAACACAGTGACCTTCAGAAGGCCAATGTCTAAATGAAGGCGCCGACACAACTCTCAAAGTTGGTGGTGTACAACTTAGCTATATGGTCTGTCTTTCTCTTTGAGATTTCAGAAGTTTTTTGAGTAAAATAAATGTCCCAATTATGCTTGTACAAACATACTGAAAAAAATAAATAATAACACATGACACAAGTAACATAGATAACAAAAAAAAATACTAATACTAAGATTAAAAACTCTCGGTTCCATTTCATTGATTTTTTCCAAAGAGAGAGAATCAAACTACGGTATTCAAATACAACTATACCATCGAACCTGAAAAACTTGTGCATATTCTCTTTAACCTAGTTCAAAAGTGTACACCAAGAAAACATCAAAGTTGCAATGTGCATTTAGAATTTGGACAATGGAAGTTAGATAGATCTTAAGAAGAGCGATCCAGAGCTAAAAGTATTTGATGTAATTTTCACACAGGTTTGAACGGAGACTCCAAAAAGTACAATATATGATAAACTAAACCAAATAAATTTCGAAGTAATTGTCTATGGGATTAAAAGTATTTGATTTTTTTTTTGCAAGCCATTTGATTCATACCATTAATCCATTCATGTCTAGCCAAAAAGAAGGTTATTGTTTCTCTTGGGAATTCAAGTGTGAGTGGTTTGTCCCACATCGACTAGGAATGAGCTAAAAAGAAGGGGATATAAGAGAGAGGACCCATATACCTGACGCATTAAGGTTTTGGGTGGAGATGTGGTGTCCAGGTCTATTGGTGGTCCAAATCATTGGCTAGCTCGTTGTTACTCCAGGTGCTCCCCCATACTCCCCAACAGTTTCCTTTAATTTATCTCTACTACCGCAGTTAATTAAAAACCAGTGCATTTTCAATTGTAGACTTCTCTTGCTCTTGAGTCTATTATCTATGTTTTTGTAACTACTGACTTTCTGTTTAATATTTTTATTCGCTTTTGTTGTTATACATTTTAGAATTCGTTTTTGTTGTTATGCATTTTTAAGAAGTCACATTAATAACTTTTGTTTTCTCTTCTGCATTAACAACTATGAAATAAATAAAACATAAAAAAAAGAAATATACCACTCTAACCATATAAAAGCTGGACCGAAGATGAATGTGTGCCTCATTTTCCTCCATCTTGCTGCTTCTATGAAAACAAGTCATTCGCACATTATTAGCCACAATTTTCATCGGTCAGTTTTCTTTTGTATTTCTAGTGGCAACCTTTTCCTCATCTCTGCACTATAAATTTAAAATATATTGATGAGACAATTTTCTCAGAATTTGAAAAAATAATCGTAAAAGGAGTTTTCGTAGCTTTGTAAGCAACACAAAAAATGGGTAAAAAAATGACACCAATCTAAAAACGTGATGCCCAATACTACTATAATTTGAGACCAAATTTCTTACCCCATCACATGCATGTACACATCATCATGTGAGCCATTTCTATGCATGAAAATAAAAGCCAAAACATAATAACTGGTGGAGTGGAAGTTTTTTAAAGTGGAGTAACTGAACTTTTAAAGGATTAAGCCGTTTATATATATATATATATATATATATATATATATATATATATATATATATATATATATATATATATATATATATATATATATATATATATATTCAATTTTCCTTGTACCACTCCCCTGCCCCTTTCTCGTTTCTATCTATTTGTAACCTATTATTCTCGAAGATTCGACGGCATTTTATATATAACACCTTAGTTTTATTAGCTATTTAAAACTAAGGTATTAAACATACATGATAAACATAAAAGTGGAAATTTTTAAAACTTGATCTTCATCACAAGTTATCCACATCAAGTCATAACATTTACTACATTTAAAAACTACATTTAAAAAATATAAATAAATGTAGCAATGTCATTACTTTAATTAACATTACAATATTTGAACAATAATGTTGTACACAATTCTACATAAACTAAGAACCTTAAGACCTACATTAGATCTTAAGAGTCTTCCTTCATCGTTCTTTAGTACCTGGTAATCTGAAAAAGATCAACAACAAACGGGGTGAGATATAGTTATACGCAATCTCTGTGAGTTCTTTGCGGACTCCTATCATGCTTCTATCGTCAATACATCATATATCAGACATATCCATTCAATTTCAAAATCTCATGCATTTAATTTCATTTAAATGTTTCTTGTGATCACTACAAGAATAAGTTTATATTGCTACAAATGTTTGCCACGGAGGACTGTCCGTCGCTAATTTGCGACGGACTTGCGACGGTTTGCGACGACGAGTGAGTTTGGGCGTTGGGCGGTAAAAATCCTGCTCATAATTTGCGACGGGAAGGAACGTTGGTCACTAATTTGCGACGGACGTGGATGATGGTCGCTAATTTGCGACGGATGGGTCGTCGCAAGCCCGTCGCAAACGTTATTTCTAGTTTTATCCACGCGAACCCTTATCTCCTCTCTCAGACAACACAGAACACAGCAGAGCACAGTTTCACTCCTCACTCCTCACGCCGTTCGCGTTCTCCGCCCGCCTCACTCCTCTCGCCGTTCTCCGCCCGCCTCACTCCTCACGCCGTTCGCGAACTCGTCGCCACCACTCCACCCTCCGGCGCGCATCTCTTCTTCGGCCGTGGCTCACAGTTTCGTCTCTACCAGGTAAATCGCCTTCCCTTTTCCCTTTTCCCTTTTCTTTGATTTCTGTTTTATGATGCGTTTTAGGGTTTTACGGTTTTTGATTTCAGTTTCGTCGTGACACAGAACACTGTAAATCGTCTCTTCCCTTTTCCCTTTTCCCTTTTCTTTGATTTCTGTTTTATGATGCGTTTTAGGGATTCAAATCATTTTTGATTTCTGTCCAAATCATTTCTCATGAGTGTGTGGAACCCCTTATTATTGTTGTGAAGCCAACCTTGAGAGGGTGTAATCTGGTGGTGGAATCCTAATGATGCTGCAGCAGCAGTAACCGTAGCAGTTGCTAACAAATGTGGTGGAGGAATTAAGTTGAATGTGGTGGTGGAATCTTGAATGTGAAATTGTGAATACTGAATAACAAAATATAGTTGAACACTTCAATTAGAATTTAGATTGTGAGTAAAAATGATTCATAACAAAATATAGTTGATTCAATTAGTAACATTTAATTCATTTTCTTGCTCTTAATAATGGAGAATGAGTTTATTTTGTGCTGGTGATGATGCTTGAAATTTGATTTTGTGTAATGTATCCTTGAAATGGTGAATCCTTTCATGTCTTAAATTGTGAATCATTAAAACAAAGTTAGTCCTTATTGAATAAGTCAATGTTATGCCTGATATTGCTTGTTATTGTTTGAAAATTGAAATTTGCTTTTGTTTGACAGTTCCTATGCTTTCCTCCCGTAGCAACAAGCTTAGCAACAAGATCAGTAGCTCCATTGCCTTGTCGATTAACTCAGAGAAAACCCACTAAGGTAATGTTGTTTTTCATCATCAGAATGTCTTGAACAATTATTGTAATTTCTCTTCTAATAATATTGCCTCTACATGTCTCAATTAAATGCATGCAATCCAGTTCAAAGAGCATCCAAGCAAGTTTCAAGTTCACTGCAAAGGATACGACCTCTCGCAAAGCTAGAGCTTCAGCAACCAAGGCGGAGTGAGCAAAGATCTTTGAGGTAATTCTGTGTACACAATTCATGTGGGGATGCGTTCCTTGGCTAATTAATTAATAATGAACTATCGAGAGTATCAAATGAAGCTTGTTTTGGGGTTTAATTGCATCAGGAAGTTCCATTTGGAGTGTTTGGGAGTTGTGGGTACTGCTGGAAATTCGTGGGAGGTGTTGTGTTGTTGTTTTGAGTTGCGGTTTCGGTGAAATTCGGAGAATTTCGAACTAGGCTTCAATTCCGGTGAGTTCTTCGATTTATGCTTAAATTTACTGCTAAAAATGTGTTTGATTCTGTTTGTGTTGTTGTTGTGTTTGCTGGTATGAAACTTGGTGCTATTTGGAGCCATTTTATTAGCAAAATCATTGTGCTGACATTCTGGACATAGGTGCAATTGTTTAGCATTTTAGCAGCTCATATTTTATTAACATGTGTATGAAACTTGTTAATAAGACTAATGTAAAGTAAATGAAACAGAAAAAATCTCATAGTGATAAAGTAACTCAAATTTGTATTTCTAGGAACTAACCAATAATTGCTTATTGCCAAGGAAATAAGAAACAGATTGTTTTGAAAAGCAAAATCTTTTTTATTTTAAAAGATTAAACTATGAGTGTGAGCTGATCAGAAAACAAAATTTATTTGGTTCAGGTGGCTTTAGTTTTGAGACTAGAGGCTTGGGTTTCTAAGTGATAACCATGTTTGTTTTATAGATAGACATTTTTTACTCTGGTTAGAATCAAGGGCGTAGCCAGACTCCTAGCTGGGAAAGGGGGCTTGCTGCATTTTGATTTCATTGCTGGTTTGTAAACTAGGTAAAATAGGTTGCTGCATAATAACTGAACACAATTATTAAGCAGAACAGATAATCCCGCCTAGCTATGTTGTATGTATACTGTACATAAATTAAACTCTTATGAAAAACAAAAATAATTAGTACGTGTTCGTTTAGCTTTTCACTCTCTCTCTCTCTCTCGATGGGCATCCATCGTTTACATTCTTGTCTTGCTCTCTCTCTCTCTCTCTCTCTCTCTCTATGGACATCCATCTCATCCATCTCTCTCTCTCTCTCTCTCTCTCTCTCTCTCTCTAATTTTAAATGTGCAGAATGGAATTTCCTCCTTCGCATCGCCTTTGGATGTATGATAGGTTGTTTCCAAAAAGAGCGGGTTTGAAACAATCTTTTGTAGATGGCGTGTGGGAATTTATTATTTTTGCAATGACACAAGAACAATTTGGAGTTGAAGGGGGGATTCGATGTCCGTGCGTCAAATGCAAATGTGGAAAGATTAGGAATCCATCGGAGGTCATTGATCACTTGAAGGGAGTTGGGTTTAGGCCTAATTATTGGATTTGGACGAGTAATGGTGAGAAAGGGTTTGATGTCGTCCCATTGGTTGGTGAAAATTGCAGGGGTGCTGCTAGTAATTCTGCGGATATAGGATGTGGTGAACAAATCAACTTGATGCAGAATCTGGTTTGTGACAGTCTTGGGGTGAATGTGTCATTCGAGGAGGAACAATATGATAACATGGAAGAGCTTCCGAATGAGCAAGCACAGAGATTCTATAATATGTTGTTAGATGCAAACAAACCATGGTTTGAAGGGTCATCAAACTCAAAGTTATCGATTTGTGCGAAGCTTTTAGCTCTCAAATCGTTGAGTAATACATCTGAGGTGGGAATGGACTTGATATGTGATATGATGTCAGGCGTGACACCTATGAATGAAAATTTGCCAAAGAATTTTTACGAGGCTAAGAGGTTAGTTTCTAAGTTGGGATTGGAAGCTAGAAGGATCGATTGCTGTCCGGAAGGTCACATGTTGTATTATGACAATGAGTTTGGGAAAAAGGATGTTGCGCTACTTGAATGCAAATTTTGTAATGCGCCGAGGTATCATGCTCGCAAAAGGGGGACTAGTAGTAAGAATAAACCAGTTCCGGTGAAGTCAATGTTCTATTTGCCAATAATTCCAAGGTTGCAGGGAATGTTTGCATCCGAGCACATTACAGGGAAACACTTTGATCGGCTACAACCTGAGTTTGCAGCGGATCCACGCAACGTACGACTTGGGTTATGCTCTGATGGTTTTACGCCATATACCCATGCATCGGATTCGCCATATTCTTGCTGGCCCGTTATTGTTACCCCGTACAACCTTCCCCCTGAGATGTGCATGACTAAACCTTACATGTTTTTGACTTGTCTGACACCTGGCCCAAGAAATCCAAAAGCAGGCATTGACATCTATTTAGAACCACTAATTGATGATTTGAAGAGGTTGTGGGATGGTGTCTTGACCTACGATTACGCACGGAAGGAAATTTTATGATGAGAGCCGCTTTGATGTGGACCATTAATGACTTCCCTGCTTATGGCATGTTGTCTGGTTGGCAAACTCATGGTAAATTAGCATGTCCACATTGTATGAAGCATACAAAGGCATTTACCTTGAAACACGGGGGTAAGAGTTCTTGGTTTGACTCGCATCGTAGGTTTTTACCACATGATAATGCATTTAGAAGGAACAAGAATGCATTTAAGAAGAAGGAAGTTGAAAATGATGAGCCGCCTCCTCGGTTGACTCCAGGCGAGGTTTGGGATAGAGTTAGAGATTTTCCCAAAATCACAGATGATCCCCTTGTTGCTCGATTTCATAGATATGGACAAGCGCATAATTGGACAAAAAGGAGTATCTTTTGGGATCTCCCATATTGGAAAGATAATTTATTGAGGCACAATCTTGATGTGATGCACATAGAGAAGAATTTTTTTGACAATATATTTAACACAATGATGAACATAAAGGGCAAAACAAAGGACAATGATAAGGTGAGATTGGACGTTGCTCTTTACTGCAACCGAAAGGACTTAAATTTGAAGCCACAAGCTAATGGGAAGATGCTCAAACCCAAATCATGTTACTCATTAACTATCGAGCAAACAAATTCAGTTTATCAGTGGATAAAAGAAATGAAATTCCCAGATGGATATTCTTCTAATTTGGCAAGATGTGTTGATGTGAATAAGTGAAGAATGTTTGGGATGAAAAGCCATGATTGTCATGTATTTATGGAATGTTTACTCCCTATTGCATTTAGTTCTTTACCGGCACATGTTCTAAATCCGCTAACTGAAGTGAAGAATGTTTCGCGGTATTTCCACCTGGTTTCTTTGATTCTATGGAGCATCTCCCTGTTCATCTAGCATATGAAGCAAGACTTGGTGGGCCAGTTCAGTACAGGTGGATGTATCCATTTGAAAGGTATCATTTTGAGAACATATTCATTTTTTTTTTCCATTTGAGGTAAGTATAATTTTCCATCTAATCAAGTTGTTTTATAGATTCATGGGTGATTCTAAACGATCGGTGAAAAACAAGGCGAGAGTTGAAGGATCGATTTGTGCATCATACCTACACCGCGAAATAACCCACTTTTGCTCACATTATTACTCCAACTTCACGTTGAGAAATAAAAGGAATGAAATGCAAAATCATTGTGTTAGACACTCATTAATGTTATCGGTCTTCAACCAATATGGTCGCCATTCTGGGAAGGAGTCGATTCATTGGTTAACAGATGTGGAGTATAAGTCAGCTCATGTTCATGTCTTGAACAATTGCATTGAAGTTAAACCATACATTGAGTACCGTATATCAATATTTTCATTCAATTATTTGTTCATATCTGTCAGCTCATTTAGTAAGTATCTTCTAATTTGATCAGGTCATTCTTGATGTCTGAAGACGTAAGAGATGATCAGGCATCTGCTCATATATATGAAAATTTTCAAGAATGGTTTCAAGAAAAAGTAAGTGTTGAGTTACTTGTTCCTCAACCTTAATCATGTGTCCAATCAATCAACACTTGAGAAACTTATCTGATGGTCCTTAATCAAAAGTGAAAGAGTATCACACATTTTTCGTGAATGGCTACAAGTTTCATACCCACTCATGGACGAAAAACAAAGCAACAATTAACAGCGGAGTTTATGTAAAAGGGGTCAATGAAGGAGGTGAAGATGATTATTACGGTGTAATCAAACACATTTATGAACTAGAGTTCAATGAATTAGACTATGCTAAAACGGCAGTGTTGTTTTATTGTGACTGGTTTGATCTGTTAGCTATAGGCACCAAAATGGATCCAAAGTATAATAGAGTGGACATACGAATGATTCCTAATCCAGGCTTTGGTGCGATACCTACTCCTACCCCTTCACCAGATGCTGTGCCTACTCCGACCCCTTTGCCATCACCAACAGAGCCACTTTCACCTGGAGATGATGCGATACCTGATGATGATCAGGTGCATGATGTTGAGGGGGGTGATGATGAGAACGAGGATCAGATTATTTTACACGATCGGCGATATGTCATCCGTGTTGAGGATGGAGGGTATGTAAAGTTTATAACTTTGTTAGATTGATTGTTTTTTCATATATATAATGTGTTTTAATTGTTTTAGTCGTTTCAATTGTTTTAACTTCACAGGTTTCTTCCTTCAAGGCCAACCGCAAATGCTATCCGAGAGACTATTCACGAGTTATACCACTATCCATGGACTAGTTGGTTAGAACTTAATGAGGCTGAGCGAACCCATTTTTTTTAAAATTTTTAGAGTAAGTGAACATTTTAACACTTCATAATAATTGTCGTTTTTTTAGAATTTGTGAAGTTATTTGATTTTGTGTAACATTTGTTTTCTAAATGTTTTCACAATGCAGAAGAGAGTTGCGTGGCGTAAGTCTCAGGAGGCCGCCGTTGAGGATCTTTTTCATAAGAATGCTGCTCTCCGACTCCGTGATATTCTCAGACGTGTCCGCTTGGGGAGGGGTAGACCTCTTTGGATGGGGGATCAAGTCTATAATCACCTAAGAGATCACATCTGGAATGATCCAAAATTCATTGCTAAGTGTGAGCGGAATAAGAAGAACAGAGCATCAGAAAAAGGTGGAAGCTTGCACACTGGAGGTTCTGTCTCTATGTTGCAGCATTCAGAGAGAATGGTATATTCTTAAGCGTATATTCTCCTAATGTCAATATAATTAATTATAATTTACCATTTACAAACTTAAGTTATTAATAATAGACCAAGAAGATGGGGAGGAAACCACATGTATATGAGCTTCATCGCCACACTCACATTAGGAAGGGCACAGGCAAGTATGTAGAGGACCGCGCTCGCATTACTCAGGTATAAAAAATAAGATATATGTATGAGGCATTCAATTGTGTAAACACTATCAGAATAGATAAGATATATGTATGAGGCATTCAATTTTGTTTTGTTGTCTTATGGTTGATTCTCAGTTCGATTTTCAGTTTAATACCACCCTCTATAACTAGCAAACAATTATTTTTATTTCTTTCTTATTCTTTTATGTTTGACCCTTAATCCAAAATGGTTCTTAGATCTTATTGTTGGATGGATTTGTTGTTCTGATTTTGTATCAGAATCTGTTTCTTAAGTCTGAATACTGATCCTTAGATCCAGTTAATATGTGAAAAACAGTTCTTTTAAACTGAATTTTCTAGAATCAATGGATAGTTTTTTGGGTGAAAATGCAAGAAAGTGTATTAACCTTAGGAAAGGAGGACTTGACTGCAAAGCAGAATTCAAACAGGGACGAAGATTCATAAGTGTTTTCACAAAATGATGACATTCACAATTAATTACACCTGACTTCCGATACACACTCACATAACTAAGGTGTACATCAGAGGAAAAGGAAGTAGCAGTAGAGAATTAGGAAGCTTTGTGTGGTTGATTCTCAGAATGGTTGTCTTATGGTTGATTCTCAGAATAGAATAGATAAGCTGAAATTTTATTTTGTTGTCTTATGGTTGATTCTCAGTTTTGTTGTCTTATGGTTGTCTTAGTTCAGTTCACAGGAACTTGATTTAAACAAAATTTTCAATATTCCATTACTCCTACCATACAAGTGTTGGTCTAACCTTTACTTCCTTCTGTTCTTTTTAATTATAGTATTTTATTCTTATTGACTTGATGTTAATGGAATTCCATTAAATACCGCTGAATCTGTGATACTTCTGTTATTAGTTCTTATATTTTTATATCCCAATTTATCTGTGCTTGAGCTGAATCTGTGATACTTTTGAATTTGAGTATGATTATAACTTGTGCATTTGATATTTGATAGGAGAAGTTTCGGCGGCTGTTCTCTCAGTCAGATATACCAGTAGACCCCGTTGAGTTAGCTAAGTTGAAGCATTTGTTGTGGGAGCAGGCTGCTGGAGGGCCCTATAAGAGTCGTGGTGTGTATGGGACAGGAGGCATTGTTGACAATATGGTAGACTCTGGAGCTTCGACGAGTGCGGGCCTGTCTCCTGAGGCCCGTAGGATCATCCAACAAATGTCACAATAATTTGAAGAGCGGTTTGCACGACAGCAACAACTAATTGAGTACGTATTTAACCATTCTGGAATTCCAACACCTCCACCTGATTGGCAGCCTCCCGAGCAAGACCTGCCCACCCATCAGGGTCAACCTGCCCAGCAGGGCCAGCCCGCCCAGCAGGGTCAGCCCGCCCATCAGGATGAGAGCGAAGATGTAGATGATGGAGACCACGTTTATGATAAGGGTTATTGACGAGATCTAGGTAATCTATGTTTTAATTAATGTGCAAAATATATTAGTTTTATGAATTAATTAGTAATTATTATCGTTTTTGATTTGTTAGGTATATTGTTCAGAGCTGGACTTGAAGATGCTTCGTCAGAATTTTTTGAGTTTACTGGACATTAGTGTATTGGTATATTTTGATATATTTTGATAAACTAGTGGCATGTTTTGATATATTTGAGTAAACTAGTGGCATGTTTTGATATTTGGTATGTATGTCACTTTTAACTAATTTGGTGGATTGGGTTGAACATTAGTGTAGTTTATAACTAAGTTGATGGTTTCGATTGACACTTTTGATATTAGTGATATGTTTTGATATTTAATATTTATGCTTGAATTGGTGGATTGGGGTCTGAATTAAATTGGCAGGGAATATTGCTAACAGGAATGACAATGTAGATGTCAAATTTTGGTAGAATTATTTATATTTTGCTTTGCGACGGAATTTGCGTCGGAATTTTTTTTGGTAGTTACTGAATTTGCCACGGAATTATTACAATTTGTGACGGAATTTTCAAACAATTTAACATCAGATTTGCGTCGATTTTGCCACGGCAATTTGTGACAAATTTGCGACGAGTTTGCCACGGAAATTTGCGACGACTTTGCGATGGGTTTGCGACGGGGAATTTCGTCGCAAAGCATTTGCGACGAGCTGTTTTGCCACGACTTTTTGTCCATCGCAAATGCCGTCGCAAACACAAATTTGCCACGGAAAAAGGTCCATTTGCGACGGAAATTGCCGTCGCAAATGAGCGATTTTCTTGTAGTGGATTGAACATCGTGTGTTCTTATATCTTTATCCCTATGGGTCCTTGGCACTTTCGGACCAGGATCTGTGTCGCCGAGTTTGGTAAGAATTTTATCATTCACCCCATACCGACCGTGTTTTATCTTGCTCCCGTTTACATTAACCTTTGGATGTGAATGACTTTTGTATATTAATTATCCAATTGAATCAACATTTGTATTCAAAAGGGTTTTAAAAACATTTTCTTTGCATACAGTGAGGCTTTACATAACATGGCAATACAACATGGCAATACAACTAACTGTTGCACCTAACTTATGTTTTGCATCTTAAGGACTTAGAATGCATAAGAACAATACAGTTCAAACTTACTTCTAAAAAATCATACATTGACAGATCTTATAACTTATACAAAACTTAAGCTATGCCTCTAACCTTTTATGACACTAACCAGCACCAAAAACAATCAAAATTCCATCACACACATATGAGTTCAACATAAGGACTTAAAAAGAGACTTATACTAACACAAAATAAATCAAAGAAGAGAAGAAAGAATAAAAAAAAGAAATAAACAAAATTTGAATTGAACAAACAAAGGAAGAAAAAGAGACCTGTGTGTGAGAGAGAACAATTCCTTTCCCCCTTTGTTGCTAGATAGTTTTCATTTACAAAGATTTGCAATTACAAAGGTTTCTTTTACGGTAATTTATTAAGTGTAAAATATGAACCAAAGTGAGTCACTAAGAAAACAGTTACCAAACTCCATTATCTTTACAAACAACAAGGAACGGTCCGAGTGGTAATTGGGCTCGGATCCCACCTCAAAGTTTCAGGTTTGAATTTTGGGTGTGGCAAAAACTCTATTAGGAGGGGGGAGAACCACACAGACCGACAAAACCAAGTCTACACATAGCCAATCAAATTTCCCAGCATACATTAGTCACCGGTAAAAGACGATCAAAACTGCACACTAAAAAAAACTCCATTATCTTTATATATTATTATAGAAGATTATTAGTTTATTAATTTGCATGTCGATGGGTATGGTTTATTTTATTTTACTTAACATGAACTGTCCACGTCGTGGATAATGGTATAAGGAAATTTTCAAATTGGCCTTTGGAAAATGCCAAAAGGGCTACAGAGATGGGAATGGGACAATTCATAACACCTTTTCTCAATTATAATTTTCAATAAGGATTTCTAGCTTTTTTTAGGTCAAATCAAGCTAAAAAGTGTTGACCGAGTTGACTATTCGCTACTAATGATTCTGAAATAAAAATGTCACGACAGTCTTTATTGTATTTGGATGTCTTTAAGTCTTCATACATTTTTTACACCGTGTTTGTAAATCTAAGAATATACATCTTGGGATAGTAGGATGTCAACATTGATGTTAGCACTCTTACTCTTTTTTGTGCCATTTTTTCTGCTCCCCCTCCCTTTTGGTGCCATTTTCTCCTCTCCCTCCCCGCCCTCTTTTTTTTTGTTCTCATTTTTTATATTTTCATTTTTTTAGAATAATTTAAATTTAAGAAAAAAAATTAGATCTATAAATAGATAAAGTTTGTTCCTCAATAATCGGATCGGTGAAAAATGAAAATTAATTTCCCGATAAATTATGTAAAGTGTGATGCTAGCCACTGTGTTTTAAGGTAATTTAGAGTCTAAAAAAATTAGTTGTTCAAAAGAAATAGTAATGCAAAACAGTGTGTTTTGGGGTTATTAAGCGGTCGGAAAAAAATTAACTATTCAAATATGCAGAGTTTGTCCCTTAGTAACTTGTTTGTTGAAAAAAAAAAGAACTTTTATGTAATGTGATAATGACTTACTTGATTATCATTTGTTGTCTATATTTTAATTGACCAATTTCATTTTTGTCACTAACTACTTTCTTTTCATTCTATACAACATTCGTAATTTTATATTTTAAGGGTACTTTATGGTTAACTAGAAATTTTAACTGTTCAAATAGCGGAAATTGATTCCTCCATAATCAGATTAGTGAAAATGAAAATTAATTTCGCAACAAATATGTTCTACCTTATAGTTTTCTCTTATTGGCTAAACCTAACTTAGTTGTTAAAATTTGACTTCAATTACTATTAATCTAATTTTGGTCTTATAATGCTTCAGTAGACCCTAAAGTTTTGGCCCCATGCATCGCACGGGTCACGGCGCTAGTTTTGAATAATAATTCATTGTTAGATAAGATGGCAGACCTTAAGATTTTAAGAACAAATTCATGTTTTTTTTTATTCACAATAAAAAATAAAATATATATCTAAAAAACCCAACAATATGAGATACTTATTTTTTTATACAAATAGAAGAAAAGGAAAAACAAAACCAAAACAAAAAATTATGGATGAGGGGGGACTAAGTCTTGATCAGCATCGGTAGAAAGAATGGACTCCATGCCAACTGGAGGATCATGGTGCCAGAAAAGCAGATTCTCCTTTGTTGCTTCAAATTTAACCAAGAAATCATCAACATTTCCTTCCATGAGAGCGTGGAAAATCTTCACCAACCACTGGGAAACAATGATATCTTTGATATTTTGGATGGGAGTAGCATAAACATGATGAAGGTTCATTCCGGAGGACACAAGATGAATGGCTAATAGCAAGTCTGAGTAACAAATAAGTCTCTGATATCATTTAATCCAACCTAAAGATAATCCTTTGTGAAGGGCCATTAGTTCCACAAAAAGATGATCATGTCTACTAAGGTGACCTGAGAAGCCCCAGATCCAATCCCCATTAGAATTTCTAAGAAGGCTACCCATACACGAAGGATCAAGATTATAATATTGCTACCATCAACATTGAGGATTACACAATCCTCCCTAGTTGGATGCCACAAAACCCACCTTGTAGTCTTAGAGTTGGATGCCATGCATGTTTTGATTGCCAAAATCATGGATGCGAGATTGCACACCTCCATTTTAAGCTTGTAGAGAGGAAAATATTTATGAGCAATACAAATCGAGTTTCTAGCTTTCCAGTTCCACCAAACACCAACAACAAAAAGGGGAGAATTATTTCCTTGAACACCAGTCTGAAGCCAAGTCGTGAAATCAATAGAGTCAAACTTAAGGGATCTCCAATGGATTTTAGAAAGAGGACAATCTCTGAGGATGTGAAATGGGCTCTTCCACCGGGGCATTACAATGCGTACAAGCCGGCGAGGGAAGCATATGTCTATGGTGGATCATGTCACCAATAGGGAGCGTATTGTGGCGAGCACTCCAAACCATCACCTCAATTTTCTCTGGACCATAATCTTTCCAATTCCAACTCCAAAATTGCAGGAAATGGATTGGTTCATTGTTACCTGCTAACTGAGGAGCCATTGAAAACCTGAACTTTCCGTGTATTTGATGACTCATCATCATATGTATATTTTCGCTCAGTTTACAACTGAAATGTCGGTGATTTTATGTTTGATTCGGCCAATAGTTAGGATTTTGGCATAATTTTAGTTCTATGTAATAAGTGTGGAGTTGTAACAAAATGCATGAGAAATCCTTCAATTTGATGTGGCGTCTACTAGCGAACCAGACACTTGCCTAGTGACGAAACGGAGAAAAGAAGGAAGGAAAAAGATCGGACAGCTTTCGCACCAGCAGCCAAGAACGGTCGCACCACAACCAAGCTTTTCAGCAGGAGGTCGCGACGCGACCAGCTTGCATCGCGAGGCGATGGTTGGCCGAAGGTTTGGTTAAATTATGCAGTTTTGCGTTTTTGAAACTCTCTTTGGCTTGGGAGCGGTTCTAGGGTTTGGAGGAGCAGCTGGAGGCGTTTTTGGGGGTCTTCCTACACCTTGGGAACAAGGGTTTAAAGGTTCTAATGGATCCATCTCTATGTAATCTTCTTCTACTCTTTATTCTTATCTCTAAGATGCTATGTAATTAGATAGTTTTGATTTGGGAGAGATGACTCTTCCGTAAACTAGTATGTGAATGCTTTGTTATGACCAAGTCAGTTATTATTCAATTTACCCAGTGCCTTTATCTCTATGCTTAATGCTTTACTCTTACGTATGATAATTGTATTGATCTAGGTTTATGATCACCATAGTAATATGGGTTTGTATGCTTGAAATTGGGGATCTAGGTCACATATGCAATGATCATAGGAATATGGGATTGGTGTGTGAATCACCTAAGGGATTAGGGTTTCTCATTAGGTAAAAGGGGTTTTGAGGCAAGGGATTGTCCTTAACCTAATTTAGTGAATTGAATCGGATAACCTGGATAATTACTTTGATATTGGTTGAAGGTCATATAATAGCAGAGGGGGGATGAGTCAATCCTTAATCACTTCTATCTTACTTTATTTTATGAACGTTTTATTTCAATGTTACAATAAAATCACTTTTATCTCAAGTGTCTCGACTGGAAATTAATAACTTGCCTATTGATAATAAATTACAATCCCTGTGGATACGACCGGTTCTTACCGTTATAACTATTACTTGCAACATTTCAGTACACTTTCTGAATCTCTAACAAGTTTTTGGCGCCGTTGCCAAAAACTTGTTAAGATTTCAGCAAGTGTACTGAGACGTTGCAAGTAATAGTAAAAACAGTAAGACCGGTCGTATCCTGTAACACCTCGGTATTTTTATTTATTAAAAATACCCAAGTGCACATTAATAACACATCAGTGATATATTTCCTGCTTAGACACTGAATATCACTATAAATTTTTGCTGAATATAAACCAAACAGTCTTATTTACAAACAAGACATTACGGTACTCAGATCATAAACCATCAGCAACTATAGTATTTAGTATCATACAAGAAAGCGGAAGAAAGATATAACCCTAAAGACATAGTGTTGTAATACATAGACAACAAAGGGAAACATAAACTTAAGTATAAAGTTAAGTCATCAGCAACCGTCCGAGCTCAACCTACTAACCGGTTCTTCCTTGATCTTTCCTCCAAATTTAAGTCTCTAAAAGACTCCAACAATTTCATTTCATGTATCATGAACCCAGCCATGTGGATGGATTTCCTACTAAGAGCATCGGCTACCACATTGGCTTTCCCCGGATGATACTTCAATTCAAAATCAAAGTCCTTCAGAAACTCCACCCATCTTCTCTGCCTGTTATTCAACTCCTTCTGATCAAATAGATATTTCAAACTTCTATGATCACTAAAGACTTCGAAACGAGACCCATACAGGTAATGTCTCCAAATCTTCAGTGCATACACAATCACTGCCAACTCCAAATCATGAGTCAGATAATTTTCTTCATGAGTCTTCAATTGCCTGGATGCATAAGCTACCACTTGCTGATTTTGCATTAGCACACATCCAAAACCCTTCCCAGAAGCATCGCTGTATATTTGGAATTCCAAAGATGGATCTGGAAGAATTAGGATTGGAGCAGAAGTCAACCTAACCTTCAATTCTTGAAAACATTCTTCACAATCGGCATCCCATGTAAACGGTTGGGCCTTACGAGTTAACCGAGTAAGTGGAAGAACCAATTGCGAAAATCCTTGAATAAACCTCCTGTAGTAACCAGCTAGACCCAAGAAACTTCTTATTTCAGTGACAGATGTTGGTCGTTCCCAGTTCAATACAGCTTCCACCTTACTGGGATCCACCGCAACTCCCGATTGGGAAATCACGTGTCCCAAAAACTTCACTTCCGGCATCCAGAAGTCAGACTTCGACGGCTTGGCATACAATTTCTTCTCTCGGAGTACATTCAGAACAATGCGGAGATGTTGAACATGGTCCTCAATGGTCTTAGAGTATACCAAAATATCATCAATAAAAACTACTACAAACTGATCCAGGTATGTGTGGAAAACTCGGTTCATGTAATCGATGAATACCGCCGGAGCATTAGTCAAACCGAAGGGCATCACTACAAACTCGTAATGTCCATACCTCGTACGGAAAGCTGTCTTCGGAATATCTAAGGCTCTTACCTTTATTTGATGATAGCCCGACCTCAGATCAATTTTTGAAAATACCACGGCACCTCGAAGTTGGTTAAGCAAATCGTCTATCATTGGCAATGGATACTTATTCTTCATCGTCACTTTATTGAGTTGTCGATAATCAATACACAACCTCATGCTACCGTCCTTCTTTTTGACTAGCAACACCGGAGCACCCCACGGGGAAGCACTCGGTCGAATAAACTTCTTAGATATCAACTCTTCAAGTTGGGATTTCAATTCTTTTAATTCTAAAGGACACATTCTATAAGGAGCAATAGATATTGATCCTGTGCCTGGAACCAACTTTATAGAAAACTCTACCTCTCGGTCAGGAGGTACAGAACAAACTTCTTCCGAAAAAACATCCAGAAATTCATTTACCACTTGTACAGATGATAAATCTAAACCCGTTTCAGTGGATGCAGACAACATAACAATATAAGCTTCCGCACCTTGGAATAATGATTGGCTTGCTGAGGTGAAAGAGATGACTGCTTCAGAGTTTGCCTGTGTCAATCCCACAGATTCGGAGGCAAAACTAATTGTTCGTTCGGCACAGTTGATTGTGACATGATTTGCAGCCATCCAATCCATACCCAGAACAATGTCCATACTCCTCATACCCAGCAAATAAATTTCACACAATGATTGGGTCTGGACCCGACCCTTGGCAGCAGTTAAAATAGTTATCGGTTCGGATAGCTCAGATAATGCTAGTCCCAACCGATCTACACATGCTTGTGCTATAAAACAATGGGTTGCACCGGAATCATATAATATATTGACTGAGTTATTGAAAAGAGATCCCGTACCCCTCAGTAAGTTGTCATTAGGTGTGATGGTCCGAGCATCTAGAGTATTGATCCGCCCCTGACTAGGAGCATTTGGTGCTCTTTGGAAGTTCTTCTTTGCTGGGCACTCATTTGCATAGTGGCCCTCCTCGTTACAGTGATAGCACCGAGTAAATTTTTGTTGACAATCCCCACCATGATACTTTCCACACTTTGTACAATTTTTGCTCTTTGATGAACCGAACGATTGAATCTGCTTCCCTTTAGAATTGCTTCCCTTTCCTGTGTCGTGCCTGGGACCCATTTGAGAGCTAGATGGCCCAGTGTTCCTCTTATTCTGGTGGAATGCCTTTCTGCTTGCATTCAATCTTGCCAAATCACTTTCGGCAATATAGGCTTGTTGTACCATGGCTGCATAGTTGCTCCTCGGAAAAGAACTTAGGCTTTGTGCAATATCCTCTCTCAGCCCATACTTGTACCTGTCAGTTTTCCATCGGTCGTTGGGAGCATATCCAGCTAAACCGAAGAATTGATACAACTCTTCAAATTTAGCCGTGTATTGGCCCACGGTCAAACCTCCTTGTGTGAGAGCTAAAAACTCATTCTCTTTATCAAACCTCATTGCAATGGGACAGAATTGTTCCAGAAATGATGTCCGAAAATTCTCCCAAGTCTGGGGACACTACAAGAATAAGTGTTGTTTCCTGCCATTTTTTCCGACGAACTCTAGTCCGTCGCAATTTCGGACGGATTTCCGACCAAAATGTCGTCGCAAATGTTCAGAAAAAAGAGGCGCGGAAATTCCCGCTTACGTTTCCGACGAAAATGTTTTCGTCGCTAATTTCCGACGACAATTTTCGTCGGAAAAACGCTTAAAATCCGTCGCAAACACAAATACCCAATTAAAACATAACCCCCTTCCCTCGAATCCCTCATTTTCATTTTCAGCAACCCACCCAATCCATCGTTCTCAACCTCATTCTCCTCCGCCCTTCTCCACCCTCCACCGCCCTCCGCCTGGCCTCCTCACGCAGTACTCACTCTCTCCCTCCGTTCTCCTTCTCCTTCTTTCAACGACTCAATCAGCGATGCCTCTCTCTCAACAACCACCGCCATCACCTTCACGCTGCCTCCACAGACGCCTCCGCCTCACCTCCCCGTCTTGCTCGAAGCACCACCACCATGGTGACCAGCGCCTCTCCTTTCTTAGTCGCCTTTCCTTTCTCAGTCGCTCTCCTCTCTTCTTCTTCTTAAAAGGTATGCATTTTTTCTTCTTCTCCTCTTCTATTTTACGGAAATGCCTCAATTGTTGGTTGAATCGAAACCCTAACCCTCAATGTTGCAGCATTCAACCCTAACCCCCTCCATTTTTTAATCGAAACCCTAACCCCCATTTTTTAATCGAAACCCTAACCTTCATTTCCGAACTTAGGAAGCTGTTCTTCGCTACAGGTTGGTTCAGTTGGTACGTAAGATAGGTTTGAGCAGTATTTTGCAGTTGTCCATTGTTTACTTCAGTAATTTTTCCGAGTTCTTAATGGGTCACAAGGTGAACACTTTTCACTTTTTTGGGGTGTGTATAGCTGCATATTGACAAAAAGTTTAATTTGAGGAAGAGAAAGGGGGAAATTTCCAAAATAGTTTTCTCACCACATTCCTGCTGATTTTCATACACTGATACTAATTGTCAATAATTAAAACATTTCAACATTTAGTTAACTTCAGCTTCCCTACAGTAAGTTTTGTGCATCTGCTCGTTATGCAGTTGTTGAGCATGCTTACGAGTTAGCAAGTGCTGCACAAAAGAAAGAGCTGATTTTGGAATTATACTCTACGGAGCTTCAGTTGTTTAAGGACCTAGTCACATCGAAGGAGAGCAGGTAAAGATTCAGCAGTTCTAAGTTACATCACAGCAGATAGGATAATATTAGTTGTCTATATCTTGTTTTTGAGACCTGCATTATCTGAATTTCTTTTATTTTCATTGAGACCTGCATTATCTGAATACCTTTCATGGAGTTTTGGGAGGAGTGACAGGCCAAAGAACCGGGAAGCAAAATTTGTAGATTACACAATGGGTAGTTAAATAGCTTTTACTTTACAGGAGATTTTGTCTGTCCACTGCTTATTAAAAATTTATACATGCGTACACCGAAGAATATACCATCATACTATGAGTTTCAACAGTCTTTGATAGTATCAAATATAAGTAGTTAGTACACATTAGTCATTACTTAGGAATTATAACACGGTGAGTTCTTTGAACTTGACTTTCATTTATATTCTTATGGATGTGTAATTACCCAATATCAGTTTGAATTATAGTTTTATTTTATTAAGCGGCCAATGTATTAAACTGTCCTATTTTCGTTTGCAATAAGTTTTAATCTTCCTGAATTGATGTTACTTAATCTCTTAATTATATTGATTACGATAGGATGGCATTCATTATGGTGCTTTATTTATCTTTTCTCTTGTTCTAGTATTTATCCTTAAGTTTTAATTGCATGCCAGATTACAAGATGTAATGTCCAAGTTGGGTCTACAAAAAGGCTCAGTTTTGCGCCATATGACGTCGGTGATTCAGCCAATTTTAGAGAAAGAAAGGGATAGTTGACCACTCTATCTTACACATAGTGTTGCTGGAATACTTTAGCATTGCTGATCAGGTACTTCTCTTCTCTCCCTTCCCCCCCAGTAATTATAGTTTTCTTTTTGTTATGCACATACATGGTACAACTAGCTAATTTAATTTTGGTAATAATTTTTTTGTTATCTAAATTAAGTTTTTTTAAAGTCCTCTGCCACAGATATAATCCAACAGTTATCAAGTCCACTTCTCATTAGAGTGATTGGTACAAAGGATGGAGCCAAAATTGGAATTCTTTGTGTGAAATATGGGACTGCCAAGGTTTTTTTTTCAAACCTGTTTTCTGTAAATAGAAATGTGTAGAGTACTCATGATGATTGAATTTGACATATCATTCATTCTTCTACTGCACATCCCTTTTTAGGAAAGAAAGAAGATTATTAAAGGATTGAAAGGGCATGTAGGCAAAACCGCTTATCATCAATATGGGTGTATGGTAAGAAACTTGACTCTAGCTATGCTTGGCTTCCCAGCCCATCTATTGTTATTTAAATGCCACTACTGTTCCTTGAGTCATTCATGGCAAGTCTATTGATTTTATAATTGCTTCCTATATGTAGTTGTTACTATTTTCTTTCTTTCTCTACTTGTTTTAGAATAATTTTCCGAGTTTTAAAAAGAAGCAATAAACTCCCATTATCAGTGAAACGGAAACGTGTTTCCCTAACTTCTAATTTCTCATAGAAGTTATCCTTTTCATTCAGAATTTAATATTTAATATTTAATATTCAATTTGTTTAATTGAACTCTCAGGTGCTGACTTGCATCCTTTCAGTTGTTGACGACACAAAACTGATAACAAAGGTGTGTTTGGTTTGGATTTAATTTTGATTTTCTCTTGAATAATCATTGTTTCCATATACTGTAACTTTTGTTTCATATTAAGCTTTAATGCATTCACATTTCAGGTTATCATTCGCGAGCTTCAATCAATTCTGAAGGAGCTCGTTTTGGATAAGGTTTCTTTTGTTCATACTTTTCATGATGTTATCAAGCAGTATAAAGAGATGCCAATATAGACTTGTTTTCACCAGTTAATAAGAAATTCTTGAAATCCTTTTTTTATGCAGCTGAGCAATTAGCATTTGTTTCTAATGTTTTCACTCCTCCCACTCCCACCATAGCTCCTTCAAACTCATCTATAAACCGTACATAAAGATTATTTATTTTATGTTCTCATATGATGTCTTTTGGGTGTACAATTGTAACTGCTGTTTTTTACTTCTGAGTTTCACAGAATGGAAGACGACCTTTACTCCAGTTGCTAAATCCCAATTGTTCGCGCTATTTCAGTCCTGATGATCTTGCTTCTTTGAATCCATCTATACCTTCTGTCTTCCAAGGTTTCTTTTGTAATTTGTATTTATCTTTCTTCTTTTTTGTACTTAAAGCAAGTTATTAGTCACACTCTTCATTTTGATTGCTGTCAGGATCAGTCAGAAGCAAACCCTCAGACAGAAACTTCCAAGGCTTCACTTGGTGACGATGAATCCAAAGAAGACATGGAAGTGGCAGTGGACAAAGTTCATCAAGATCAAACTTCTGTGGATGATGCTGACCTAGCCGAGAGTGGGAAAAAAGATCCATTTGTCAGAAGGCAAGAGCTGTTGATCAACAGTGGACTTGCAGAGGTGGATTGCTTTAGCCTTTCCTTCTAATAAATACGTTATCCTTCCATGTTTTACATGTGTTATCATACTGATGTTCTCATCTACTTTCCTTAACCTCTGGTTCTGCCCTGTTGCTATTGTTTTGATGAAAAAGTTTATACTCATTCCTTTTATATTTTGTTCACATAATTATATTGATTTTGGATTTTTGATCATATACAAATCTGAGGTCAGGCTGATTACTTTTGAATTGTAAAAGTTGTGCTAAAAATGCTGTTTGACTGTAATTTTCTATCCAGAATCTTCTTGATATATGCATTGAGAGTTCAGGAGAACTGATACGATCAAATTTTGGCAAAGACGTCTTGTACGAGGTAATAAAAGTGATGTCGATAGAAAAAGCTTTCCAACTTTTACGCTCTCTAAAAGTGCTCTTTTTTATTACGTGTTATAAATAAATGTCCGAGTTCTAACACCTTTTACATTTTATAGAAGTTCAAAAAAATATAACATGTGATGCGCTCTACTTTGCTAGATTTAGATAAAGGATTAGTTGCATTTCTACATCTCCGCGTTGAATTTGTACCGTGACATTGTAAAATATGCAAAGGGTGGCTCTACACGATGCCAGCTATTATATTGATGTTCAATTGAAGGGTCCAGAGGTAGTTTGTTTTGTTTTTTCGGATTGAAAATGTGTCCTTTTTGTTGTTAAATAAAATGTTAGTATAAGGCTTGATATTTTGATTGAAGCATCTATGAATACATGCATCAAGTAATTATTGCAGGTTAGCCTTAGAATTAGTTAGTTTCGGTTGTTTAATTCGAGGTTGTTCTGCTTACAGGATTCGTTAGTTTCGGTATTAAGAATGCTACTTGTGCCCTCTCCCACAACAGACACACATCCCAGAAATTCTGGCCACCCCGTGCCGTCCGGTGTAACCTATAGAACTGCAATGGTGAGTGATCCTTTTACTATTTCTTGTAAGAGTCACATTGATTTAGTTAAGCAAATATAATTTTTCTTTCATGACAGCTTCATCAAGTTAGAGCACCAATTTCTCAACCGATCGCTCCTATAACCTATATCTGGCGACCATCTTCTCAACAAAATATCACAGACCTTGGTGTTAGAGAAGAACACAGTATCAGTGATGAATCAATTAACCATGATGTTGATTTGTGTGAAAAATCAGATGAGTGTGGTTCTTCAGCTAGATATCTTTGGGTGTGGATACATGCTTTTACCTTTGAAGATGGATATGAAACTCTAAATTAAACTGGCCTGCCATAAAGAGGTTACTTTTCTTCTTTAGATTCATATATAGACATCCCAATTGTATTTTGTTTCTTTTTTTCCCCTGTAGTGTGTATGTACTAGTTGCATGCCTCGTAGGGAGTTGTTTCATCTAGTTGGTCATGTGATTGTAGTTTTTCAATGTTTTTTTACCCCCTCTCTCGCCATAAATATATATATATATATATATATATATATCTTATTTCCTTTTTTTTAATTGGACTCTATGACTAGAGGCTGCTATTTATATTCAAGAATAGTATTTGTTTGGGGCATTAGATTCAAGTTTCAACCAAGGAGGTGTTTTGTGATTGAAGAGGAGGTGCAAAAAGCAATGACAGTTGAGAGGAGATTTGTTTTGGTGGGGATTAGAATCGATGCCTACAGCAGACAGCTTCTCAATTGGGCACTTGTTAAAGTTGCAGAACCTGGTGACTGTGTTATTGCAATCCATGTAGTTAAAAGCTTAGGTAAGCAATTTTTAGAATTTATTTTATATTAGCATCTGTATTTTTCTTTAGAAAACTTAAAAGTTAGTAATAGAAGTTATTTTAATGCAGATTATGTTTCTAAGAACAAAAGCCTTATAGATGACTATTTAGAGGTTTATGAAGGTCTATGTGGTGTAAAGAAGGTACATAAACGTTTCTGGTTTCTTCACCTTAATGTTTCGTAATTATGTTACAGATTATATTGATGTTGGTTTGTTTGGATTTAAGGTTGGTCTCATTGGCCAGATTTTAACGGGAACCTCCGTTCGAAACATTCTTGTTAGAGAAGCAAAAAGTCAGGCTGCTCTCGCCCTAGTGGTAGGGTATGTAGAGTTTGTATTTCATAACCTATTGTCTTGGGTTTGTTTTGTTTTGCTTGTACCACACTTTCGGTTGAAGACGTGTCTGGTATCCAACACGTATCGTGTTGGACATCGACACTTCAATTACTTATATTTTTCAAATTAAAACCGGTGTCTCTATGCCTGTGTCGTATCTAGTGTCTGTGTCGGTGTTTTATAGTTGTTTTCTCAAGTTAACCTAAAAGACTAGAACATGTTCTGATTGTAGGGGTCGAGCTGCCACTGCTAAATATTGCGCCGAACGGCTTCCACCCACCACCAATGTTCTAGCTATTCAAGATTCAAGAATTGTGTTCAGGAGGTGCACCAATATACAACCACCAGGTACATATTTGTGTCCTTAATTAGGCCAATTAGGCCAAATATAAGGCTAGCGTCAAGGTTTTAAAAAAAGTCTGCAGCTACTATTTGGGTTGCGTAGCTTTTGCGGTCTTGCTACAGCAACGCGACCGCAAATGAGGTTGTATTAATTAGCCGCATTTAACTGCGATTCTCCACGATATCAAGTATTGCGATGTGATTACTACTGTGATCATAATTTAAAACCCTGGCTAATGAGTTTGTGACTGACAAAAGAAACTAAAATATGGTTTGTTTTCATTTGTGATAGGTAGTCTTATATTGGATGATCCAAGACCAAGTTTAACAAGTACAGAAAACCTGAGTAACAAGCTAACCCAATTTGAATTTGGTGACTCTAACTTAGAGAGTGACAAATCACCAAGCCAAAATTCCGAGGAATTGAAAGAAGAAGCATTTGACAGATCAGAAAAGTACAGTCAAATTCAATATCTATATTTGCAGACTATCCTACTGAGCAGAAGCTTGGATGGCCTCTACTTGGAAGAGCCAATTCAGGAATCTCACAAAATCTTCGTCTAAGGGAGATGTCAGTACTTGAATCTTTATATATTGTTTTCTGGTATGGGAACTGATGGTTTATATATGCATAGCTTTGAAGGCAACTTTCTACCTTTTTTTCTTATCTGTATTCATTCTAGCATTATTCATTGTAATAATTATCCGTGTCTGTTATTTTCCGCTACTCCTATAAGAGAAGGAATTGCAATAGAAGTTTGGTTTAGTGAGGGTATAAGGACTACTGTTGGATTTAATTTTTTTTTAATTTTTTTTAAAAATTTCCGACGGATTTCCGACGGATTTGCGACGAAAATGTGTCCGATTTTGCGACGACTTTGCCACGGATATTTGCGACGGGTTTCCGACGACTTTGCGACGGAGACATTTGCGACGAAAAAATCCGTCGGAAACGATTTGTGACGAACGATTTTGCGACGACTTTTTGTCCGTCGGAAAGTTCGTCGGAAACGTCAATTTCCGACGAAAATCGCTGCATTTGCGACGAAAATTGCCGTCGAAAATCGTCGATTTTCTTGTAGTGGGAATTTCCATTGTCTCCATCCTGGCCCTAGCATTTGTCCACCAGTTATTGGCCTCTCCCTTCAGCATATGGGATGCCAATCTCAGCTTATCTTCATCTGTAACTTGCATTGTGAGGAAAATCTTTTCAATGTCATCCAGCAAGTGTTGTGCTTTCATGACATCAGGCCCACCTCTGAACTCGGAGGGTTTCATTTTCAGGAATTCTGTAACACCCTAAATATTTAATTAATTCATTTAGTTAAGTATTTAGGTATTTCTTTTATTTAATTGAGTTTTAATTATTTGTTAGAAGTGTTTTAATTAATTTTGGTGGTATTAGGAGGGAGTGGAGGCGCCACTTGCATGACTTGGGATTAAGTGAAAAGCCCAAGCCCATGATCCAAAAGTATGCGAAGTGGCTAGTTTGTTGGGGGCTAGGGTTTTGTGGCCAATTGCGAAATCGAAAGAGAGAGCAAGAGAGAAAGAGAGGAGCGTGAGAAAGAAGGAGCAAGGGCGGCCAAGAGAGGAGAAAAATTCGAAGATCAAGGAGGAAGGAGATCTCCGTTGTTGCTGTGGCTCTGTAGGTGACTACTCCTAGGGCATCGAATTCTTCTTCTTGAAAAGGTTAGGGGAGCTCTATCCTTCCATCTAATAGATCCTATGATAGGTCCTAGATCTAAGGTTTATACTAGATCCATGATGTTCTTGATGTTCTTTTGCGTTTCTTGATGTTCTTGATGTTAACTTTCATATATGTTCATTATGAGTATATGCGAATTTGATTCATTGCTTGGGTATGATCTATGAATTTGCCTTATTGGCGATGTTATGCGCATGTGTTGAGAACCATAATTTTGATCTATGTGTTTGGCTTGTTGGAGATGAGGTCGAATAGGGGTGGTAGGTGTTTGGGCGCCTAGGGCGCCATGATGATGTTGGTGATGTTTGTTTTCAATTGAGTTTTTGGTAAATTGAGTTTTGGTGATTTCGAATCAAATAGGTGCATTTTTGGTTGCTGGAAAAATTTGAATTTTTACACTTTTAAATTGTTAGGAATCAATTTTAGTGTTGAAAAGTTGTTGGAAAAATTCTGGGTTGTGTTGCTGCTGTTTCTGGGCGCCAGGCGCCTTGTGCTGGGCGCCAAGGGCGTGTGCGTTGTGTCTGTGTGCGCGCCTGGGCGCTGGGCGCCTGTGGCGTGCGGGTGTGAGTGTGTGCGCGCCTGGGCGCTGGGCGCCTGTGGCGTGCGGGTGTGCGCGCCTGGGCGCTGGGCGCCTGTGGCGTGTGCGGGTGTGCGTGTGTTGCGCGCCTGGGCGCTGGGCGCCTGTGGCGTGTGCGTGTGTGCCTATGTTGCGCGCCTGGGCGCTGGGCGCCAGTGCGCGTGTTGCCTGGGCGCCTAAGGCGCCAATTTCAGACTGTTGCTTGATTTTTCCCAAACTTATTTTTAACATAACTTTTGACTCAGACGTCCGTTTTGAACGATTCGAAAAGTGTCGTGGAGCTTTTTACGTTGTCTATCTGTGGGTCCAATTTTTAAAATGAAAAATTGTTATTTTCTGATTGTTTGTGGGCGCCCAAGTGGCCGTCCCCGGTGATCGTCCCGGTGACATTGAAAAATTATATGAAGCTCTTTAAAAATCCTTTTTGGTGTATAAACAACAGTTTTAACGTGGTAGTGTCAAAATGATGATTTTGACGAGGATGCCCTTGGTGGTTAGTCAAATGACGTTTTTGCCCTCAGTGGCTATTGTTTGAGTTGATTGATATTTATGTGTAAGTGACGATGAAAAACCCAGTGACGTTCGAGGCCCGAAGGGCTAAGTGATGTTAAGGTCTAAATGGCCAAGTGACGTTGTGTGCTGATTGTGAATTTGACAGGTGCTGTGCTCTTTGCGAGCAAAAACCGGTAAGTGACGGGTCACATAGTTGACTATGATTTGAGTAATTGTGTGTTTGTATGTTGTGAGTGGTGCATGTCATAGTGTCTCATGCTCATATGCATAAACCCAGTGACGTTTGGAGGCCTGAGTGGCTAAGTGACGATGAGGCCTTAAGGGCTAAGCGACGTTTTATGAAAAGGTACCTCATGCATATGCCCGCGAGTGGGTTGCATTTCATACACCTACATGACATGAGATGAGTTATTGTAAGTGATGTGAATGAAGACTGTGGTGTGAATATTTAGTGTTTTGAATGCTGATTGTTCTAGTGCGTAGCCTATGATTAGTCCTTATCATATTTTCTATTATATGGATTGAAATGATGCTCACCCTTTCCTGTTTGAATGTTACCCCCGTGTTGGTAACGTGCAGGTGATTCCCAGTGAATGCCTTAGCTTCACTTCTTGAGTCGAGTCGTCATGCTCTGATACGTAGCACTCAGGGGGGAAAAACGAACTCGATATTTATTAATTATTTTTGGTTGTTATGTCCATGTGGACTCTTCTGTTATGTTTTATTAATTTCCGCTGCGTAGTTGGTTTTGTTATGTTGAGTTTTATAAGCGACGTTAAATTGAGGCTTGAGATTCTTTTATTGTGACGTGCTACGTGAATGCATAATTATTGAGTTGAACTGTTTTAAAATTGATAAGCGACGTTTTACTGAAGTATGTGTAACATTCCCTATGAATGAAATTTTTAAACTCTGTTTTTTATAAATAAAGTGACGGGTAGAAAGGGGTGTTACATTAGTGGTATCAGAGCAGTTCGGTCTGTCCGGCCAATGTTGTCCTGTCATAGTGTCTTATGACAATAGATTAGTTCTGAATCTTTGGTTTGTGCTGCAGTGATAGTTCATAATGGCTGGGAGGAACGACGCTGCTCTTGCTGCTGCATTGCAAGCTATGGCTCAGGCGGTGCAGGGTCAGCAGAATGCTGGAGATAATGCTGGTTTTCGGAGTCTGACTACCTTCCAGAGAGAGAATCCGCCCACCTTTAAGGGCAAATATGATCCAGATGGTGCTATGGCTTGGTTGAAGGAGATCGAGAGGATTTTCAGGGTGATGGACTGTACTGTTGAGCAGAAGGTCCGTTTTGGTACCCACATGTTAGCCGAGGAGGCCGACGACTGGTGGTTGGCTACTAGGCAGAGGTTAGAGGCTGTGCAGGAAGAGATTACTTGGGAGGTATTCAGCAGGGAATTTCTGAGAAAATATTTTCCTGAAGACGTCCGAGGGAAGAAAGAGATAGAGTTTTTGGAGCTGAAGCAGGGTGGTATGTCTGTGACTGCCTATGCGGCAAAATTTGTGGAATTAGCAAAATTTTATCCACACTACAGTGAGGCTACAGCTGAATCTTCGAAATGCATCAAATTTGAGAATGGGTTGAGGCCTGATATTAAAAAGGCCATTGGTTATCAGAAGATTCGTGTGTTCGCAGATCTGGTTGACAGTTGCAGAATCTTTGAAGAAGACAGTACTGCTCATTACAAAGCTACTTCTGAGAAAAAGGGCAAGTTTCAGAGTCGAAGCAAGCCGTATGAGGTTCCTGCGGGTAAGGGTTATCAGAGGGCTGCTGGAGGTAAGGGTTCTAGTGGGGGAGATGCCCCTGCTAGCATTGTCTGTTATAAGTGTGGCAAACCTGGCCACAAGAGTACTACATGCAGGTCTGATGAAAGGAATTGCTACCGTTGTGGTAAAAAGGGTCATATGGCAGCCGAGTGTAAGGTCAAGGATGTGGTGTGTTTCAACTGTGGTGAGTCTGGGCATATCAGTACAAAGTGTACAAAGCCGAAGAAGGAAAGGTCTACCGGGAAGGTATTTGCATTGGCAGGAGAGGAGCCTGATGATGATGATGGTCTGATTAGAGGTACGTGTTTTATTAATGGTACTTCTCTGAAATCTCTTATTGATACTGGTGCTACCCATTGTTTTATATCTGTTGATTGTTGTAAGAGATTGGGTCTTGTTTTATCTGTTATGTGTGGGGATATGGTTGTCGATACTCCTGCGAAGGGGTCGGTGATTACGTCCCAGGTGTGTTCTCAGTGTCCCGTGTCGATCTTCGGCAGGGACTTTATTGTGAATTTTGTCTGCTTGCCGTTGAGAGGTCTGGATGTAATCTTAGGCATGGACTGGTTAGAGAATAATCACGTTCATATCAACTGTCGTAGCAAGTCGGTTAGTTTCGGTGAAGAAAGTTCTGTTTTGGTATCTGCTGGTCAGTTGAAGAAGTTGAAGAAATAAGGAGTCCAGTTATTTACGTTGATGGCTTCGTTGTCTGCTGAGAGTCAGGCTGTTATTGAAGAACTGGAAGTGGTACGCGAGTTTCCTGAAGTTTTTCCTGAAGAAATTCTGGGTGTGCCACCGGAAAGAGAAGTTGAGTTTTCGATTGATCTTGTACCTGGTACGAGGCCTGTGTCTATGGCACCGTACAGAATGTCGGCGTCGGAATTGTCTGAGTTAAAGACGCAACTTGAAGAATTGCTTGAGAAAAAGTTTGTGAGACCGAGTGTGTCACCGTGGGGAGCTCCGGTATTGTTAGTGAAGAAGAAAGATGGGAGCATGAGGTTATGTGTGGACTATCGTCAGTTGAATAAGGTAACTATCAAGAATAAGTATCTGCTTCCGAGGATCGACGATCTGATGGATCAGTTAGTGGGTGCCCGTGTTTTCAGCAAAATTGATTTGAGGTCCGGATATCATCAGATTAAAGTAAAGGATGAGGATGTTCAGAAAACAGCGTTCAGGACAAGGTATGGGCATTATGAATATTCAGTGATGCCGTTCGGTGTGACCAATGCTCCTGGAGTATTTATGGAATATATGAACCGTATTTTCCATAATTACCTAGATCGGTTTGTGGTGATCTTCATAGATGACATTCTAGTTTATTCTAAGTCAGAGGAAGAGCATGCTGAGCACCTGAAGTCAGTGTTGGAAGTTTTAAAAGAGAAAAAGTTGTACGCTAAGTTATCGAAGTGTGAGTTCTGGCTGAAAGAGGTGAGTTTCCTTGGACACGTGATTTCTGGTAATGGTATTGCGGTTGATCCGGCAAAAGTAGAAGCAGTGTTGGAGTGGGAGTCTCCGAAGTCCGTAACAGAGATTAGAAGCTTTTTGGGTTTGGCTGGGTACTACAGGAGGTTCATCGAGGGTTTTTCCAAGTTGGCCCTTCCGTTGACTCAGTTGACTTGCAAGGGTAAAGTTTTTGTTTGGGATGCCCGGTGCGAGGAAAGTTTTATGGAACTGAAAAAGAGATTGACGACGTCTCCTGTTTTGACGTTGCCTAATCCAGAGGAACCGTTCGTTGTGTATTGTGACGCTTCGAAGATGGGTCTCGGTGGTGTGTTGATGCAAGATGGAAAAGTCGTTGCGTATGCGTCGAGGCAGTTGCGGGTTCATGAGAAAAATTACCCTACGCATGATTTGGAATTGGCTGCTGTGGTATTTGTGCTCAAGATTTGGAGGCACTACCTTTATGGTTCGAGGTTCGAAGTGTTCAGTGATCATAAGAGTCTAAAGTATCTGTTCGATCAGAAAGAGTTGAATATGAGACAGCGTCGGTGGTTGGAGCTCTTGAAGGATTATGACTTTGGTTTGAATTATCATCCCGGCAAAGCTAATGTCGTGGCTGATGCTTTAAGCAGAAAGTCTTTGCATATGTCGGCAATGATGGTGAAAGAATTAGAGCTGATCGAGGAATTCAGGGATTTGAGTTTGGTTTGTAAAATGACACCTCGCAGTGTCAAGCTGGGGATGTTAAGGATCGATAATGATTTCCTGGGCAGCATCAGGGAAGCTCAGAAGACAGATGTCAAGTTAGTGGATTTAATTAATGGGGTCGGTCAGTCTGAAGATGAAGATTTCAAATTAGATTCCAGTGGTGTGTTGAGGTTCCGGGGTAGGATCTGTGTTCCGGACGATGAAGAGATGAGAAAGGCAATTTTAGAGGAGGGTCACCGTAGCAAGTTGAGTATCCATCCTGGAGCGACGAAAATGTATCAAGACCTGAAAAAGATGTTTTGGTGGTATGGCATGAAGAGAGATGTGGCACAGTTTGTGTATGCCTGTTTGACCTGTCAGAAATCTAAGGTTGAGCATCAGAAGCCTGCAGGGCTAATGCAACCGTTGGAAGTTCCAGAGTGGAAATGGGATAGCATAGCGATGGATTTTGTGACGGGATTACCAAATACAGTTAAGGGTCATGACGCTATTTGGGTGATCATTGATAGGTTAACGAAGTCTGCTCATTTTATTCCTATTAATATCACTTATCCGGTGTCGAGGTTGGCAGAGGTCTATGTCAAAGAAATTGTGAGGCTGCACGGTGTTCCGAAGAGTATTGTGTCAGATAGGGATCCGAGGTTCACTTCTGAGTTTTGGAAGAGTTTGCAAAAGGAATTGGGTTCAAAGTTGAAAATGAGTTCGGTGTATCATCCTCAGACGGATGGTCAGTCGGAAAGAACAATTCAGTCGTTAGAGGATTTGTTGAGGGCTTGTGTATTGGAACAGCGGGGTTCATGGGATTCCTACCTTGCGTTGATTGAGTTTACCTATAACAACAGTCACCATTCCAGTATCGGGATGGCACCGTTTGAAGCATTGTATGGTCGAAAGTGTAGGACACCATTATGTTGGTATGAGTCGGGAGAGAGTGTAGTGTTGAGTCCGGAGATTGTCCGGGAGACTACAGAGAAGATCAAGATGATCCGTGAGAAGATGAAGGCTTCGCAGAGTCGTCAGAAGAGTTATCATGACAAGCGAAGGAAGGCTTTAGAGTTTCAGGAGGGTGAGCATGTGTTCTTGAGGGTTTCTCCTACTACCGGTGTTGGTCGAGCGTTGAAATCGAAGAAGCTCACTCCTCGATTTGTTGGTCCTTATCAGATTTCTGAAAGAATCGGAAATGTGGCTTATTGGGTGGCCCTACCGCCAAATCTTTCGAACTTACACGACGTGTTTCACGTGTCGCAACTTCGGAAGTATGTTTCGGATCCATCTCATGTGATCCATATGGATGATGTGGAGGTGCGGGATAATCTCACTGTGGAGACGATGCCCGTACGGATTGAGGATCGGGAAGTGAAGGCGCTTAGAGGAAAAGAGATTGCATTAGTGAAAGTGGTCTGGTTAGGAGCTGCCGGCGAGAGTATGACTTGGGAGTTGGAGAGCAAGATGCGAGAGTCCTACCCAGAATTATTTGATCAGGTAAATTTCGAGGACGAAATATTCTAAGTGGGGGAGAGTTGTAACACCCTAAATATTTAATTAATTCATTTAGTTAAGTATTTAGGTATTTCTTTTATTTAGTTGAGTTTTAATTATTTGTTAGAAGTGTTTTAATTAATTTTGGTGGTATTAGGAGGGAGTGGAGGCGCCACTTGCATGACTTGGGCTTAAGTGAAAAGCCCAAGCCCATGATCCACAAGTATGCGAAGTGGCTAGTTTGTTGGGGGCTAGGGTTTTGTGGCCAATTGCGAAATCGAAAGAGAGGGCAAGAGAGAAAGAGAGGAGCGTGAGAAAGAAGGAGCAAGGGCGGCCAAGAGAGGAGAAAAATTCGAAGATCAAGGAGGAAGGAGATCTCCGTTGTTGCTGTGGCTCTGTAGGTGACTACTCCTAGGGCATCGAATTCTTCTTCTTGAAAAGGTTAGGGGAGCTCTATCCTTCCATCTAATAGATCCTATGATAGGTCCTAGATCTAAGGTTTATACTAGATCCATGATGTTCTTGATGTTCTTTTGCGTTTCTTGATGTTCTTGATGTTAACTTTCATATATGTTCATTATGAGTATATGCGAATTTGATTCATTGCTTGGGTATGATCTATGAATTTGCCTTATTGGTGATGTTATGCGCATGTGTTGAGAACCATAATTTTGATCTATGTGTTTGGCTTGTTGGAGATGAGGTCGAATAGGGGTGGTAGGTGTTTGGGCGCCTAGGGCGCCATGATGATGTTGGTGATGTTTGTTTTCAATTGAGTTTTTGGTAAATTGAGTTTTGGTGATTTCGAATCAAATAGGTGCATTTTTGGTTGCTGGAAAAATTTGAATTTTTACACTTTTAAATTGTTAGGAATCAATTTTAGTGTTGAAAAGTTGTTGGAAAAATTCTGGGTTGTGTTGCTGCTGTTTCTGGGCGCCAGGCGCCCTGTGCTGGGCGCCAAGGGCGTGTGCGTTGTGTCTGTGTGCGCGCCTGGGCGCTGGGCGCCTGTGGCGTGCGGGTGTGAGTGTGTGCGCGCCTGGGCGCTGGGCGCCTGTGGCGTGCGGGTGTGCGGGTGTGCGCGCCTGGGCGCTGGGCGCCTGTGGCGTGTGCGGGTGTGCGTGTGTTGCGCGCCTGGGCGCTGGGCGCCTGTGGCGTGTGCGTGTGTGCCTATGTTGCGCGCCTGGGCGCTGGGCGCCAGTGCGCGTGTTGCCTGGGCGCCTAAGGCGCCAATTTCAGACTGTTGCTTGATTTTTCCCAAACTTATTTTTAACATAACTTTTGACTCAGACGTCCGTTTTGAACGATTCGAAAAGTGTCGTGGAGCTTTTTACGTTGTCTATCTATGGGTCCAATTTTTAAAATGAAAAATTGTTATTTTCTGATTGTTTGTGGGCGCCCAAGTGGCCGTCCCCGGTGATCGTCCCGGTGACATTGAAAAATTATATGAAGCTCTTTAAAAATCCTTTTTGGTGTATAAACAACAGTTTTAACGTGGTAGTGTCAAAATGATGATTTTGACGAGGATGCCCTTGGTGGTTAGTCAAATAACGTTTTTGCCCTCAGTGGCTATTGTTTGAGTTGATTGATATTTATGTGTAAGTGACGATGAAAAACCCAGTGACGTTCGAGGCCCGAAGGGCTAAGTGATGTTAAGGTCTAAATGGCCAAGTGACGTTGTGTGCTGATTGTGAATTTGACAGGTGCTGTGCTCTTTGCGAGCAAAAACCGGTAAGTGACGGGTCACATAGTTGACTATGATTTGAGTAATTGTGTGTTTGTGTGTTGTGAGTGGTGCATGTCATAGTGTCTCATGCCCATATGCATAAACCCAGTGACGTTTTGAGGCCTGAGTGGCTAAGTGACGATGAGGCCTTAAGGGCTAAGCGACGTTTTATGAAAAGGTACCTCATGCATATGCCCGCGAGTGGGTTGCATTTCATACACCTACATGACATGAGATGAGTTATTGTAAGTGATGTGAATGAAGACTGTGGTGTGAATATTTAGTGTTTTGAATGCTGATTGTTCTAGTGCGTAGCCTATGATTAGTCCTTATCATATTTTCTATTATATGGATTGAAATGATGCTCACCCTTTCCTGTTTGAATGTTACCCCCGTGTTGGTAACGTGCAGGTGATTCCCAGTGAATGCCTTAGCTTCACTTCTTGAGTCGAGTCGTCATGCTCTGATACGTAGCACTCAGGGGGGAAAAACGAACTCGATATTTATTAATGATTTTTGGTTGTTATGTCCATGTGGACTCTTCTGTTATGTTTTATTAATTTCCGCTGCGTAGTTGGTTTTGTTATGTTGAGTTTTATAAGCGACGTTAAATTGAGGCTTGAGATTCTTTTATTGTGACGTGCTACGTGAATGCATAATTATTGAGTTGAACTGTTTTAAAATTGATAAGCGACGTTTTACTGAAGTATGTGTAACATTCCCTATGAATGAAATTTTTAAACTCTGTTTTTTATATATAAAGTGACGGGTAGAAAGGGGTGTTACAAATTCTGTGAAGACCCTTCTTGGGTTCACTTGTGGCTCATGAGCTTGTTGCTGCTGAGCATTTTGCTGCTGTGTCAGTTGTTGTTGATGCATAAGCATCATATCCTGCATCATTTTCTGTTGGTTCTCTATCACATTTTGCAGCCAGTCGAAATGTGGATCAGCAGGGGGAGGAACTCCTCTACCTCTTCTGGCCTTGATTCTGCGAAATATGCACAAAGTATTAAGTTGATCAAGCTCAATGTCTAACAGCGTACTAAGAAAATCACGACAGAAGGAAGTAAAAGACTCTAATAGCTAAGTCCGACTAGGTCGAACCGCTCTGATACCAACTGTCACACCCCGGTATTTTTATTTATTAAAAATACCCAGGTGCACATTAATAACACATCAGAGATATATTTCCTGCTTAGACACTGAATATCACTATAAATTTTTGTTGAATATAAACCAAACAGTCTTATTTACAAACAAGACATTACGGTAATAAACCATCAGCAACTATAGTATTCCGTATCATACAAGAAAGCGGAAGAAAGATATAACCCTAAAGACATAGTGTTGTAATACATAGACAACAAAGGGAAACATAAACTTAAGTAGAAAGTTAAGTCATCAGCAACCGTCCGAGCTCAACCTACTCGTGCCTCTGTGGTCCTCTCTTTCCCCGTTTCTCTGTAAAACAACAACATATAAACAATGAGATACAATCTCAGTGAGTTCTACCGAGACCCCTACTAACACTCTCGGTTTAATTATGAAACCTGTTTAACTCAACACGGCACCGACTGCGCGAACGCTAACTCCCGATGAACCGCATTATTTTACACATAGCATTCCACCGACTGCGCGAACGCTAACTCCCGGGGAATCTGCTATAACTCAGTACGAAACCGACTGCGCGAACGCTAACTCCCAGTGAACCGCACAACAAACAATTTAACATAACACCGCCTGCGCGAACGCTGAAACCCGGCGAACCCCCTTACCAATAGCATTTTTCCTAATGGCACGGAGCCTAGGGTAGGGGATCATGACTTCCCCGCCTAGTATGTTAGTCCCATGGGTCGTCACCCAAACTCGATATAATATACACATATATCCACTATCATATGAACCCATAGTTCATTTGCATTATACTTTACCACGTAGGACTCATAATCCGCTTTGTTATCAATAAAACATATCTGCACACGTATGCTATTATTCGGTTTTTCGAGACAATTTCAACTTCGAAAGTATTTTGTAAAACCCTTTTGAAACATACCCAAAATCATGGCATTATAGGCCTAATATCATTATAGAAGGGTTAGGAAAGGATTAGGAGAGGATTGGAATCGAAACAGAATCATTTCGGGCACTTTGTAAAATTTGGACAGAACCATGCGCACGGATCGTGCCCCTAGGACGCACGGATCGTGCGCCCTGTTAAACATTTTGAAAATCAGAAACCGAACCAGGCGCACGGATCGTGCCCCTGGGATGCACGGATCGTGCTCATTTGACAGCATTGCAAAAATGGCCTTTTTCATGAAAATTCGCTTTCCGATTAAGCCGAAACTCGCTCCGATCGATTCCTAACTCGAAAACAGACCATACCAGGAAATATTCCAGTCCAATCAACATCAAACAATCAAGCAATTCAATCAAAAACTCAACAATTACGAATTTCGTCAAAACGCGAGATATTTCAAAATAACGTTTTCGACTCAAAATCTTTCGAAACCAAATCACATAAAATTCATTTCAAAACGGAATAAACCTAAACGTGAGTAAAACTCACCCTTGACGCGAGAGTCGATACCGAGCCGAAATCGTCGAGATTTCAAAATCCCAAAACGGAACCCTATTATCACCAATCCATTTCCAACTTCGATTCGAGCTTCAAATCGCGTTCAATGTTCCTTAGCTTCGTTCCTAAGAATGTTTCAATCATCAATATCGTTCCCCAATCCATGATTTCAACTAATCCCCCATTTAAACCCAAAAATTCGAATTCTTAAAAGAAGGGGAAAAATGGGGTGAGAGATTACCTAGTTCTTGGGTTTTGTAGGTGGAGGGGGGATGATGAAGATGATGAAGTATTGGAGCTTGAGTGGGGATGAAAACCCGTCTTCTCCTCTTTCTCTTCTTTCTTCTTTCTTTTCTCCTCTTCTCTTCTTTTCTTTTCTCCTCTGCGTTTCCTTTCTTTAATTCTTTTCTTTCTTTATTCCAATTAAGTGGTAATATGGTCAAATGACCATATTGCCCTTAATCTCTTATTTCTTCTCTAAATCACCCTTATTTCGTTTTGTCGGTTTAACGTTCCTGAGACAACCAAATAATTAATTTTAGCACCCGATAAGTACGCTGATCAAGTACTAAAAATAATTCATTCGGGTATTTCTCCGAATAATTCGATTAATTATTTTGAGGGTGTTACATATCCACAGGGATTGCGTGTTGTTAACAATGGCTAAGTTATTAACTCTTAGATGTGATAATTGAATTAAGTTGAAATTATAGTAACCGTGAAACAAAGCGTTTGTTTAACAAAGCAAGAAAAGCGATTAAGGATCGAATCATGTAACACCCCATTTTCATTTAAATGCTTATTTAATTATTTGTGTGATTTATTTGATTGGATTTATTTGGTAGATTTAATTAAATAGAAATTAAGTGGTAAAAATAATAAAATAAAAATCTATTAGAATATGTGGGCTATGTGGAGGGTTAGTGGTTGGCGATTTTAAAGTGTAATAATAAGACCCATGATTGAGTGTCATAATCCAATTAGAAAGCCCGTTAAACCAACTAAGTATATATGGTTAGGATTTAGGGTTTTGCTCATTTAGAGCAAAACCAAGTGTGAGAGCGAGATAAGGAGAGTGAGGGCGCGGCTCCTAGACGAAAAAGAAGAAGGAGAGGCGCGATTTCTTTCAAGGAGGAAGCCGTGTTCCGTTCGTGTGTTCGTGAGTTCGTGTTCGTGTCTCGTTCTTCATAATTTGGAGCTTACGTCAATAGAGGTAAGGGTGGGTTTTAACACTAATAATGGGTTATGATGAGGGTATATGGGTAGTTAGGGTTTGGTTGACTTATTTGCGATGTTGGATTGAAATTGATGATGGTGCGATGTTGCTATTGTTGCTATTTCGCATGATGTGTTGTTATTAACTCTTCAATGGTGTTTGTCTTTATGTGATGATTGATTTTGATGATATATGATGTTGATGATGATTCTTGATAATGGCGGGTGGGTTGTGGTTGTCGATCATATCGTGATGTGGATTCGTTAAAAACCTGGTTTCTAGTGGTTGTTGTGCAAAGAGGGAATTGATGTGCTGAAATTTCATTTTGAAGACGTTTTGATAGGTGTCCAGTATTTCTGTGATAGTGACTTCATTATTGGCCCGAATTGCGTGGTGTTTGTTTCATTGGGAAGTAGACACGATTTCCTTCACTTTAGGCACTGGTTTCTCTACATTTGAGTCAGTATAACTGGAGAAAACATTTTTACAAAATGGGTAAAAGAATATGAAAAACTGCATGAAACCGTAGGGGTATAGGTTCAATGTTTTGTTCATAACTCTTTCCACCGAACTCGGTTTCGGATGATTTTTATATCATTGTAAACCAGACACACGGGGCTTCAATTTAGACACGGATTTCGTTTCATTTGGTTGAGAATTCAAAGAGAAAACTGGGTTACAATTTAGCTAACAGAAGCTGTCGAACTTCTGTACCCTGAGAGGTATTTTGCAAAACTGTACTATTTGGGTACCTAAACAAATAAATAGAAATTATTTCTAGAAACTAGACATCTCAAGCTTTCAAGAGGATATTCGTTTGCAAAATTCCGACATCGTTTGATATGCTAAATTAATTGTCGGAGTTCGTGCACAGTTGCTGAGAAATACTGCTCCTTAGCTGTTTAGTAAAATGGTCGAACGAATAGGACGTTGTGCTGGTTATTGTCGCTGCCCTTGTGTCCTGTGTGTGGGCGCGCCTAGTGCGTAAGTTCAGGCATTGTCTAGTGGTGCTGTGCACCAATTTGTGGTGTTGCGTGTGTCTGTCGTGCTGGTGTTGTCTGGTGGTGCTGTGCGCCAATTTCTGTGCTGTGTGTGTGTTTTGGTTGTGCGCGCTGTTTGGCGTGATGTGTACAAGTGATATGTGGCAGCTGTGATGCTGTAAACAGGTGAGAGTTACGAGGTAGCTGTGATGTTACGACACGTGGTATTTCTGTGTGATAATAATTTTGGTGGTATGGTATTTATTAATTAAATGCTCCGAGTATGTGTGTCTATGCATGAATCATGAGTCGCATTGTCATATGCATCTTCAAGGTAGCTGTGATGCTACAACACGTGATTATTTTGGTGGTATGCCCGTCGTGGCCTTTTACGAGATCGGTACCGCATGCATATGCCCAGAGGGGTTGCATTCGTTCATGAGTCCATTTATAACGAGTGTTGGTATCTATTTACTAATGGAGTTTGTGCCTTGTGCCGTGATATGATGCATTGAATTCTATGTGCTTGCTGTGAGTTACCTACTACTTATTTACTGCTGTCATTGCTTATTATTTCTGTTAATGCTCACCCCTTCTGCTTGGAATGTTGCTCTTACGTGGCAACGCTGCAGGTAACTGCGAGTGAAGGTCTCCGGCTTTCCTATCTTCTGTCGGGTCGTGTCGTCGCTCTGAAATGTAACACCGGGGGGGGGGGGGGGGGGGGGGGCGAAAACGCTATTCATTTAGATATCAATATGTATTTGAGACTTCGAGTTGTGGTTTAAGACCCTTTAATGTGAAGACGTGTTTTGATGATTATTTTTCCGCTGCTATGAGATTTCGAAATTATCTGACGTTATTAATCGAGATCGTTTTTGAGAGTAAAGTGTAACGCCTTTTTCAATATGGCGAAGTTAACTTGCGAAGAACTCTGATTTTATTTAAAATAAATGAGGTTTAGGAAAGGGTGTTACATTAGTGGTATCAGAGCAATGGTTGGTCCGTCCGGCCAAGTCGTCGAGTCGTTGTGTCAGTGTACGACCAACTGTTGTCTTTTCGTGCTGACCATTGTTTGCGTTGCAGGTAAACCAAGAGTTGCCAATGGTAAGTGGACTAGTGGGGGAGATGTCCCTACTAGCATGGTGTGCCTTATTGTATTTTCTGTGTGTTTCTTTTGTTAGTAGTCCTTATTGTTGATGTGCTAGGACATGTTTTCTTGCTGTGTGAACTTGTGTGTAGCTTGCTAGTGGGAAGGTGTTAGAATTGGTGGGTAAAATTTCGAGGGCGAAATTCTTTTAAGTGGGGGAGAGTTGTAACACCACATTTTCATTTAAATTCTTATTTAATTATTTGTGTGATTTATTTGATTGGATTTATTTGGTAGATTTAATTAAATAGAAATTAAGTGGTAAAAATAATAAAATAAAAATCTATTAGAATATGTGGGCTATGTGGAGGGTTAGTGGTTGGCGATTTTAAAGTGTAATAATAAGGCCCATGATTGAGTGTCATAATCCAATTAGAAAGCCCGTTAAACCAACTAAGTATATATGGTTAGGATTTAGGGTTTTGCTCATTTAGAGCAAAACCAAGTGTGAGAGCGAGATAAGGAGAGTGAGGGCGCGGCTCCTAGAGAAAAAAGAAGAAGGAGAGGCGCGATTTCTTTCAAGGAGGAAGTCGTGTTCCGTTCGTGAGTTCGTGTTCGTGTCTCGTTCTTCATAATTTGGAGCTTACGTCAATAGAGGTGTCATACCCCAATTTTGTCCGGCTTAGGTCAAAACCCTAATTTTCCACAAAAAATAAATAAATAAATAAATCGAAGAATGAAGAGCATCATGCATTGCATTTTGGGTCCTAGAAGTCATTCCAAGGTCTTTAAAATCATTTTTAGGGTTGGAATGCACTTTTTAGGCGAATTAGGATTTTAGGGTCAAAAAGGGCATTTTGGTCATTTTTCGCAAAAAGATGATTTTCTCGCCAAAAATGCATATCCACAAAAAGTACATTTTTATTCTATCAAGGATAATTTTTGTACAATTTTTTAGAAAGAAAACCCTAGTCAAAATAATTAAAAATGTATTTTTCCATTTTTAAGTGCATAGAAAAATAAAAAAGGACCATTAAATATTCCTCAATTCTTAAGTGACAATTTTTATTGTCATAGGTGACTAGAGGGAATATTTTATGGTGCCCAAAGCATGTGACACATTTTCAATAGTTGCATTCCCATTATTTCCCATGCCCAAAAATTCAAAAAAAAAAACTCAAAAAAAAGGGAAGTGTCCTCAATAAGACAAAAGACCAAAAAAACAAGTTTTTTTCTCTCTTCCTCTCCTCAATTTCGAAATCCTCCTTCTCTCTCCCTCTCTCTCCAATTTGTAATCATTATACCCTCTTTGGTAAAATACCTCACTCACTTACACTAACCCCTTCATAAGAAAACCCAAATTTCCCTCTTTGGTAACAATTCTTCTCTAAAATGTCCTTAACCCTACCTCACATAAAATATCTCTTCCAAAATAAGAAATTCATTCTTTTTCCCCTCTAACTTTCGCCCCCCACTCTCACATTTTGTGTTTTCTCTCCACCCTCAATCCTTGTGATAAGTGATCTCAACCCTCCATTCAAAATCAAAGCTCAATCCTAGAGCACATCAAAATCACAAAGACTAAACTACCCTTAGACCTAGTTTCATCCTATAAATACTCCCTCATTCCCACACCTAAGGATCCTCTTCTTTTTTTTGCTCATTCTCTCCTACACAAAACCCTAGCACACCTCGTCTCCTCTCCTTCCCTCTCCTTGGCCGTAGCCTCTTCCTCCCCTCTTCCATATATTTTCTTCAAAAATCAACCACCAAATCCTCCATTTCTTGTTAGATCACCATCTTTCCTTCCATTCTCTTCAAGGTTGCATCATCAAATTGCTAAGAGCTAGTAATTTTTGAGCTTATCATCTCCTTCTTCATTTCATTGTAATTTTGAGGTAATCCTTGAAGCTTTGCACCTCATATTTAATTTTCTTGCATAATTTCTCCTCTACTCCAAACTCCTTCTTGATTGTTGTTTGCTTTGAGGATCCATTCAAACATTTTGACAAAGACTTAGGGAGCTTTGGGTGTTTGAGATGGGTCCTTGGCCTTGAAGGAGTTATTCTTCTACTTGAATAATTTCCCTTGCATCTTTACATATTTTGCACTAGATTTCATAAATAAAATTGTTGTTTATAGGCTTTAGCATTTCGCATATCATAAAAATTAGGGTTGATATGATTTTGTTGCACTTCCTTGCTTAATCATATAAATCCTTGCAAAAAATAGATCTATGTTGCTTTGTGTTAATTTTGGTGTTTTCTTTATTAAATAAAATGTGGATCTATGTTTCCTTTGGTTCACATGCTTATAGATCTAAAAATATTTCCAAGTTGATTTTGTTGTTGTTCTTTGTTTGGTGATGTTTAATCTTGTTATTAGTATTTCATTTTAGTGTTAAATGTTACTTTTGTTGTTTGATGACTTAGCAATATGATTCCCACTAGTGCCTAGTGCACCTTGACCTAAGTGGTGAAGATTGCTAGAAATGACTCAATTTAGTTTATGTGTCCATTCATTTTTGTGTCTTAGTTTGCTTGTTGTAAATTGTTGATGATAGGCAAGTTGATTCCCATTAGTGCCTAGTGCACTTTGCTCAAAGTGGGAGGATTGCTCTAGGTGATTCAACTTATTTATGTGTTTAGTTAATCTTTGCATTTTAATTTGCTTATTGTTCATTGTTGATGATAGGCAAGTTGATTCTCACTAGTGCCTAGTGCACTTTGCTCAAAGTGGGAGGATTGCTCTAGGTGATTCAACTTATTTTTTGTGTTTAGTTAATCTTTGCATTTTAGTTTGCTTATTGCTCATTGTTGATGATAGGCAAGTTGATTCTCACTAGTGCCTAGTGCATTTTTCTCAAAGTGAGAGGATTGCTCTATGTGATTCAACTTGGTTTTAGTGTTTATTTACTTTTTACCATTTTACTTTACCATTCATTAACTTTTTACCAAAACATAAAAATATTTTACTACTTTGGTTCTTACCACTTCATTAATTTTTTTTACTAAAACATAAAAAGATTTTACCACTTCCCATTTACCTCATGCATTTTTACTTTACCATCTCATTAAATAATTACCATTTACCTGATGCATTTTTACTTTACCATCTCATTAAATAATTACCATTTACCTCATGCATTTTTACTTTACCATCTCATTAACTTCTTACTTAAAGTTTTACAAGTTATCAACTTGCAAAAATACCCAAAACATTTTCACATTCATGCATCTTCATTCATACTTAGTTTATGTGACACTCTCATGCATCCTCATATGCTCATATCTCTTGCATCCTCTTATGCATCCTTGTATGCCATCCATTCATAAATAAAGTGCTATGCATCCATTCCTTGTACACTCATGCACTTACATGCTTACCTAATCATGCATCCTTGCTTACATATTCAATCATCTAACTTAGGATACTCTATGTTTACAATCAATTGTATTCACTTGTTCTTGATGCCATGTAAATGTCTTGACTTGATTGTGTGCCCTCCTCTCCACTTGTATGACCTCCTAATGGAGACGTAAGTCTACATGCATGTTGTAGCATAGAGCCATTAGGGTAAATACAATCCTTCTTGCACACACACAATTACTTTGAGAACTTTGTTTTGCATCTTTAATAATTGAATCCTTTGATTGTATGAGCATGTTTAATCTTGGTTAATGAATGGTATGTTCATGTTTGCTTGAGTATTATTCATTCATTTGCATTTGGTTATGGATTTAGAATTGACTTGAAATGTTCTACTCCTTTCCTAAAACCCATTTCCTAAAATCATTTCAAAACAAAAAGAAACTTTTACTTTTAAAACAAAAATAAATCAATCGTCATTAAACACCAATCGCGCCGTTGTCGATTAGGTCGTTAATGATGATGTTGTTTTCAAAAGGAGTTAGTAGCGAGACCATTCTAACCGTTGTTGTTCGGTCTTCGCAAAAGCTCTATCCCATTTTCGAAAACTTGTTCATTTCTCAAAATAAACCAATTGTCATTAAGCACCAATCGCGCCGTTGTCGATTAGGTCGTTAATGATGATTTTGTTTTCAAAAAGAGTTAGTAGTGAGGCCATTCTAACCGTTGTTGTTCGGTCTTCACAAACGCTCACCCAATTGCGAAAGCTCAATCCTTTTTCAAAACCAAAAACCGAGAACTACGTAGCTTTGATCCCTCTTCCAGTGAGGGTACGTAGGAGCGGGGTCCTGTCCCGTCAAGCACCCTTTTAAAAAATCTTTGTTTTGTTCCGCTTTTCAAAGATACCAAAAATATTCTTCTTCCCCCCGTTTTCAATAAAACAATTTCTCAAATGAAATAAAAAGAAAAGGAAAGAAAAGAAAAGAAGTAGAATAAACCGCTTTCAAACTCAAACTTTTGTCTAAACCACACATCAAGTTAATGGTTCCCTTTCGGTAGAAAGGAGGTGCGGGGTGCTAATCCCTTCCCCGTACCTAACCGACCCCCGAGCCTACATCTCTAGTTTTCAAAAGACCATCCGCCTTGTTTAAAAGACCTTTTTTCAATGTTTTGGTCTTAAAATTAAAATATTGGTGGCGGCTCCAAACTTTTTCCACGTTGTCAAACGAAAAGTCCCAAACAGGATTTTTCGGGCGCAACAAGAGGTAAGGGTGGGTTTTAACACTAATAATGGGTTATGATGAGGGTATATGGGTAGTTAGGGTTTGGTTGAATTATTTGCGATGTTGGATTGAAATTGATGATGGTGCGATGTTGCTATTGTTGTTATTTCGCATGATGTGTTGTTATTAAGTCTTCAATGGTGTTTGTCTTTATGTGATGATTGATTTTGATGATTTATGATGTTGATGATGATTCTTGATAATGGCGGGTGGGTTGTGGTTGTCGATCATATCGTGATGTGGATTCGTTAAAAACCTGGTTTCTAGTGGTTGTTGTGCAAAGAGGGAATTGATGTGCTGAAATTTCGTTTTGAAGCCGTTTTGATAGGTGTCCAGTATTTCTGTGATTGTGACTTCATTATTGGCCCGAATTGCGTGGGGTTTGTTTCATTGGGAAGTAGACACGATTTCCTTCACTTTAGGCACTGGTTTCGCTACATTTGAGTCAGTATAACTGGAGAAAACATTTTTATAAAATGGGTAAAAGAATATGAAAAACTGCATGAAACCGTAGGGGTATAGGTTCAATGTTTTGTTCATAACTCTTTCCACCGAACTCGGTTTTGGATGATTATTATCTCATTGTAAACCAGACTCACGGGGCTTCAATTTAGACACGGAATTCGTTTCATTTGGTTGAGAATTCAAAGAGAAAACTTGGTTACAATTTAGCTAACAGAAGCTGTCGAACTTCTGTACCCTGAGAGGTATTTTGCAAAACTGTACTATTTGGGTACCTAAACAAATAAATAGAAATTATTTCTAGAAACTAGACATCTCAAGCTTTCCAGAGGATATTCGTTTGCAAAATTCCGACATCGTTTGATATGCTAGACATCTCGTGCACAGTTGCTGAGAAATACTGCTCCTTAGCTGTTTAGTAAAATGGTCGAACGAATAGGACGTTGTGCTGGTTATTGTCGCTGCCCTTGTGTCCTGTGTGTGGGCGCGCCTAGTGCGTAAGTTCAGGCATTGTCTAGTGGTGCTGTGCACCAATTTGTGGTGTTGCGTGTGTCTGTCGTGTTGGTGTTGTCTGGTGGTGCTGTGCGCCAATTTCTGTGCTGTGTGTGTGTTTTGGTTGTGCGCGCTGTTTGGCGTGATATGTGGCAGCTGTGATGCTGTAAACAGGTGAGAGTTACGAGGTAGCTGTGATGCTACGACACGTGGTATTTCTGTGTGATAATAATTTTGGTGGTATGGTATTTATTAATTAAATGCTCCGAGTATGTGTATCTATGCATGAATCATGAGTCGCATTGTCATATGCATCTTCGAGGTAGCTGTGATGCTACAACACGTGATTATTTTGGTGGTATGCCCGTCGTGGCCTTTTACGAGATCGGTACCGCATGCATATGCCCAGAGGGGTTGCATTCGTTCATGAGTCCATTTATAACGAGTGTTGGTATCTATTTACTAATGGAGTTTGTGCCTTGTGCCGTGATATGATGCATTGAATTCTATGTGCTTGCTGTGAGTTACCTACTACTTATTTACTGCTGTCATTGCTTATTATTTCTGTTAATGCTCACCCCTTCTGCTTGGAATGTTGCTCTTACGTGGCAACGCTGCAGGTAACTGCGAGTGAAGGTCTCCGGCTTTCCTATCTTCTGTCGGGTCGTGTCGTCGCTCTGAAATGTAACACCGGGGGGGGGGGGGGGGGGGGGCGTAAACGCTATTCATTTAGATATCAATATGTATTTGAGACTTCGTGTTGTGGTTTAAGACCCTTTAATGTGAAGACGTGTTTTGATGATTATTTTTCCGCTACTATGAGATTTCGAAATTATCTGACGTTATTAATCGAGATCGTTTTTGAGAGTAAAGTGTAACACCTTTTTCAATATGGCGAAGTTAAATTGCGAAGAACTCTGATTTTATTTAAAATAAATGAGGTTTAGGAAAGGTTGTTACAAATCCTCTCCCCTCACCTATCACATGAACCTTCAGTTAATTTCAAGTTGTTTAGTCAATATACCAGATTCAGTTCACTAATATAGGATAAGGACAATTTCTTGCCTCAAAACCCCTTTTACCTAATTGAGATACCCTAATTCCTTAGGTGATTCATGCAAATAGGTAACGCATTAAGCCCTAGAACTAGAGAATTCACACACCTATGGTTCCATATTCCTACGACAACAAGTATGTGATCTAGATCCCCAATTTCAAGCCTACAAACCCATATTCCTATGGTGATCATAAACCCTAAATCATTAAAACTATCATATGTAGTAATAAAGCATTAAACATAGAGGTCTAGACATATGATAAATCAAACAAAAAACGGAATTAACCATAGCAAAGTGTTCAATAGATAGGTTTGGGGAGAATCATCTCTCCCTAATCAAAGAAGTTTAGTTACACATCATCCTAGGAGTAGAAACTAAGATAAGAGAGTAGATAATTGTAGAGTAAGACATCAGAACCTTCAACCCTTGTTCCCAAGTGATGAGAGGTCTCCAAAATCGCACTCCTCAGCCGCTCCAAAACTCTGTTCCGCTCCCCCATGTTTTTCATTGCTTGTTCTTACATATGTGATTTATCCTTCTCTTGTGGAATGCTTATGGGAAATTGGTGAGTAAGTGAGAGTGTTTGAAATTGACAAAGAGAAGAGTAGGCCTAACTCCAAGTTTGTAACCTACTTATCCAAACATTATCCACCCTTACCTAAGCCCCGTTATAACCCGAAAGTCCTCAAATAGTGTGTATGCATTTCATGTGTATAGATTTGTATAGAACTTGTTCAAGCCTATGACGATGATGCAGGTATTGTGAATTGAGTGAATACCCTAAACACCTCAAAGAGAGAAACAGTAGTGAGATGTGTGAAAAAGAGAGGACTTGAGATGGCTTGCCTGCTTATGATCTTGTGTTTTCCAATTCAATTGTCTTGTCACTATATTAGGTTGGATGATATTTTCTGATGTGTTGAAGGGTCTATTGATATGTGAAATATGTGAAAGCTGAATATCAAATGGCCACAGCCTGAATTGGGTGATTGCTTGAGGACAAGCAAAAATCCAAGTTTAGGGTTGTGATGACTCATCATCATATGTATATTTTCGCTCAGTTTACAACCGAAATGTCGGTGATTTTATGTTTGATTCAGCCAATAGTTAGGATTTTGGCATAATTTTAGTTCTATGTAATAAGTGTGGAGTTGTAACAAAATGCATGAGAAATCCTTCAATTTGATGTGGCGTCTACTAGCGAACCAGACACTTGCCTAGTGACGAAACGGAGAAAAGAAGGAAGGAAAAAGATCGGACAGCTTTCGCACCAGCAGCCAAGAACGGTCGCGCCACAACCAAGCTTTTCAGCAGGAGGTCGCAACGCGACCAGCTCGCATCGCGAGGCGATGGTTGGCCGAAGGTTTGGTTAAATTATGCAGTTTTGAGATTTTGAAACTCTCTTTGGCTTGGGAGCGGTTCTAGGGTTTGGAGGAGCAGTTGGAGGCATTTTTGGGGGTCTTCCTACACCTTGGGAACAAGGGTTTGAAGGTTCTAATGGATCCATCTCTATGTAATCTTCTTCTACTCTTTATTCTTATCCCTAAGATGCTATGTAATTAGATAGTTTTGATTTGGGAGAGATGACTCTTCCTTAAACTAGTATGTGAATGCTTTGTTATGACCAAGTCAGTTATTATTCAATTTACCCAGTGCCTTTATCTCTATGCTTAATGTTTTACTCTTACACATGATAATTGTATTGATCTAGGTTTATGATCACCATAGGAATATGGGTTTTTATGCTTGAACTTGGGGGTTTAGGTCACAAATCGCAATCACCATAGGAATGTGGGATTGGGTTTGTGAATTCTTTATTTCTTGTGTTTAATGCTTTGCCTATTGGCATGAATCACCTAAGGAATTAGGGTATCTCGTTAGTTAAAAGGGGTTTGAGGCAAGAGATTGTCCTTAACCTAATTTAGTGAATTGAATTGGATAACCTGGATAATTACCTTGATATTGGTTGAAGGTCGTATAATAGCAGAGGGAGGATGAGTCAATCCTTAATCACTTCTATCTTACTTTATTTTATGAGCGTTTTATTTCAATGTTACAATAAAATCACTTTTATCTCAAGTGTCTCGACTGAGAATTAATAACTTGCCTATTGATAATAAATCACAATCCCTATGGATACGACCGGTACTTACCGTTTTTATTATTACTTGCAACGTTTCAGTACACTTGCTGAAATCCTAACAGTATTTACCATCTATATGGTTGCACAACGTGAAACCATTCAGAATAGCTTTATTGATGAGGGGAAGCTTGCTATGAGTGTAATCAATGAACTGATGAGGAATAGTAGTATAGAAGATATCCAGGTTCCAAGCACCATTCATAATAATGTCTTTAAGGCAGATGTACAAATCATGAATGTCCACATAAGGAACCTATGAGCCAAGTTTGCCATGCAGGCTCCAATTGTCAGACCACAAAGAAGAGTTTCCATCCCCGAGCCTGAAATTGTACCCATCTTTGAGCTACAATCTTGCTTTTGTGATAGATTTCCAAAGAGGAGAGCTTGTAGTCTTTTCAGAGAAAAGAAAGTTATTAATAACACCATACTTTTCTGAAAGGAGTTGGACCCAAAGCTTATCATGTTGCTGTTGAAGATTCCAAACAAGTTTTCCTAACATGGAAACATTAGCTTCCCATGCCCTACGAACACCAAGACCACCATGCTTCTTAGGTTTCGTAATAGTATCCCATCTAACAAAATGAATACCTTTATATGTGTTCCCCTTCCAAATGAAGTTACGAGTAAGTTGGTCAATCTTGTTGCAAATAGATTGAGGCAGCCAAGCTACTTGCATATAATAAGTAAGAATCAATTTCATGATAGATTTTGCAAGGGTGATACGGCCAGCTACGTTGAGCATTCTGTTCTTCCAAGACGCTAGCCTATCTTGAAGCTTGTCCACAACAAAGATGAAATCTGAGTGCTTGATCCTTCCTTTCAGCATTGAGAAACCAAGATACTTATTAAGGAGGGAAGCGCTTCTGATAAAAGTGATGGAGGTGATAGTTTTCTTTTTCTAGCGAGTAACAGCACTTGAGAAAAAGGTTCTTGACTTGGAGACTGAATGCACTACTGAACTTAGTGAAGATCTCTGTTATGAGTCTGGCTTGCACTCCATTAGCCTTTGAAGAAGAGAAGGATGTCATCTGCAAAAAAAAGGGAAAAAGCAGGCCCAGTTCTAGAGATAGAGATAGGCTTCCATTTATTTTCTTCAACAACACCTGTAATCAACTGAGACAAAATCTCCATGCAAACAGCAAATAGGTACGAGGCAGAGGGGATTCCCATGCCGAAGGCCTCTAGTGGGATAGAAAGTGGGGAGGCGTTTGCCATTCCAAATAATAGAGAGAGTAGAAGAACTCACACAGTGCATAATCAGTTTAATAGTTATAGGAGGAAAACCAAAGTTAGTCTAGAAAGTCCGTAACAACTCCCAACCAACATGGTCATACGCCTTTTCCAAGTCAATTTTATTAGCTATATCTCATTTTTTCTTCTTAGATTTGTGCTTGGCATGAATAACTTCCTAGAGGATTATGACATTCTCACAAGTGCCTCTACCTGAGAGGAAACTACTTTTAAAAGGACCAATGAGTTGATCCAAATGTGGGTGATGCCTATAGGCTATAACCTTAGTGATAAGTTTGTAAATAGTGTTGCAAAGGCTAATGGGCCGAAACTTTTTGAAAATTGCAGGACAGAAAACTTTGGGAATGGGATCCATCAAGGTTTCAGCCAGAGAGGGGGTCAAAGGTTCCCGTGGCATATGCTTGGGTTAAATGGTTGTTAATTAAAAAAAAATTAGCATATAAAATTAAAATCAAAGAATATAAAATTATCATTTTTACTAACTACTTCAATTGAGTCTCGATGAATTATCAAACAAATATAAAATTATCACTGATGTGAGTTTCTTTCTTTTCGATGAATTTCTGAATGTAAATTTCTGTGTTTTTGCGAGTGTTTGTTCATGTGTTTTTCGAGTTTCCATTTCTATTTTATTAGCGGTCCACCCAAATTTTTTAGTCAACTCTGCCACTACTTTTGGCTTGACATGTTTGAGAAAAAAAATGAAATTCCTAAGTGTTGAAATTGTTCGAACACTAAAATGACAATGTAATGGATGAAGAAATGCTTGTCTAATTTAATGGAACACACATGGTCTTGAAATGGGTGAAGTATAGATTGTCGAAGACATCTGCTACCCAAAAGTTGCAAGGGAAGTCGAGTAATTTTTGTCGAAGCCAAAGGTAGTAGTAATATACCATTCAACCAAGTAGTTTTTGTCGATTAGAAGCAGTTATTTAGACATGCAGACACGGTTGTTGTTAGACTTTTGGCAAGTGCACCAAATGTCGCAAGTAATAAAAGAACGGTAAGAACCGGTCGTATCTACAGGGATTGTGATTTATTATCAATAGGCAAATTATTAATCCTAAGTCGTGACACTTGTGATAAAATTAGTTTATTGTACCAACGAAATGGAAAGTGCAATAACATAAGGTAAGATAGAAGCGAATTGGGATTGACTCATCTCCCCTCTACTCTTATATGACCTTCAGCCACTCTCAAAGCAATTATCCAAATTATCCGATTCAATTCACTAAATTAGGCTAAGGACAATCCCTTGCCTCAAAACCCCTTTTACCCTAAGAGTTATCCTAATTCCTTAGGTGATTCATGCCAAAGGGTAAAACATTAAACTCAAGAAATAAAGAATTCACTCACACAAATTCTCACTCCTACGATCATCTATGGCGACCTAAAGAAATAAGAATTCACGAAACCCAACTACATATTCCTATGATAATTCAAGTCGTGACCTAAACCCCAATTTCCAGCGAACAAACCCATATTCCTATGGTGATCATAAGCCTAGATCGATACAAATATCATATGTACTTGTAAAGCATTAAGAACATAAGGCATAGGCAATGGATAAGGTGGACAAAAACTTGACTTGACCATAACAAAGCATTCATACAAGAGTTTTAGGAAGAGTCATCTCTCCCAAATCAAAACTATCTAATTACATGGCATAATAGGGATAAGATTAAGGAGTAGAAGAAGATTACATAGAGATGGATCCATGAGAGCCTTCAAACCCTTGTTCCCAAGGTGTTGGGAGGGCCCCAAAATCGCCCCCAGCTGCTCCTCCAAACCCTAGAACTAATCCCAAACCGAAAAGGGTTTCAGAAACGCAAAAACTGGATATTTAACATTGGCTTCGGCCACGCATCGCGAGGCGATGGTGGATGGTCGCGTCGCGACCTACTGCAAATCTGTAGGGTTGTGGCGCGATCTTCTTGGTTCTTGGTGCGAAAGTTGTCCGATCTTTTTCCTTCATTCTTTTCTCCGTTTCGTCACTAGGCAAGTGTCTGGTTAGCTAGTAGACGCTACATAAAATTGAAGGTTTTCCATGCATTTTGTTACAACTCCACACTTATTACATAAAACTCCAGTTAAACCAAAACCCTTAGCAATTGGCTGAATCAAACATAAAATCACCAACATTTCGGTTGCAAACTGAACAAAAATCATCATATGATGAGGACTCATCAGTTGTCCAACTCAAGAGTCCGCGTAAGCTCGTGGAGCTTTTGTAGACTCGACACATAAACTTGTAAGAGTTTACCTTATATTAAATAAGCTTATAAAGGACATGCAGACATTATAAATTATTGGTTAACACAAAATAGTTGAACATTTTAACACCACAATAAACCAAAGTAGTAAACCACAATATTAAAGTATGTTAGTACGTTAATGTTGGGTAAGATCATACTACCCCCAGTTCACTTTATAAGAGACAGTGCAGTTTTTAGTTCATTGAATAAATGAGGTATCTGGCCTATAATATAGGCCAGACACCTTAGTTATTCAATGAACCAAAAACTGCACTGTCTCTTATATAGTGGATCATTTAAATGGTCATTTAAATGTGTGTAGAGTGACCAAAGTTCTACTAGAGTTAAAGAGTCAGTGATACCCAAAGATCATTTGACTGCTCGTCGGAGTAAGGTTAAGTGTTTAGGTCGTCGAGGATTGGTTAACACATAGAAATATTTATATATTATTGTTTGATTGTTTTGTTTGGTTGATTACTTGAGATGTCATTATGAGTGTTTAGGACTTGTTATGAATCATTGTTTTCGGGAATAGATTATAGAGTATGCATATAGAAAGATGTCAAAGACTTTAGAAGTGTGGATTTGAGGTGATATCATTTTGGTCTAAGGATATGATATTGCTAGGAGAATGATCCACATAATTTGCATTTGTTTTGTAAGAACACATTGTTATTGTTATTACTGTTATTGGCCAGACCAGTAACATTATAGGTTACATGGATCACTTGTGGGGGAGGGACTTATAACATCAAGACTCCTTCATTGGCAATCTAATGGGTGTTCTGGGAACGTTTATTGTTGACCAAGTGACTTCAAACACAAGAGGGGGGTGAATTGTGTAATTAAAAATTTCGATTTAAAAATAAAGTTTTTAAAAGATTTTGATCAAATAAGACGCTTGAATTTAAATAACAATGATAAGGCAGTAAAATAACTTGCAAGGAAAATAAAGGAGATGAAGGGAATGAGGATGACACAGAGAGATTTATACTGGTTCGGCCAAACCACAGGCCTACGTCCAGTCCCCAAGGAATGCTCCAAGGGATTTCAACTAATCACTGGCTTTTAAAACAGGTTCCGCTAGAAACCTTTACAATCAAAGAACTTACAATACCGGGATATCACCTCCCTATGTAAAAACCTTCAAGAACCAAGAGATCTCGCCTCTCTTGAAGAACTTGGGAACACATCCAACAAATAAGAAGAAAAAAGATTCGATAGCACACTCAATAGTGTGGATAACACAAGTTGAAGCACAAATAACACAATATCAAACTATGTGAAATATAAATCTCTCAAAAATAAAATAGCAAGTGTAAGAGTAGTGAGAGTGATGAGAAGAATAATAGATCTCAGATGCAAGTGTGAGTGTTTGAGACTGAAGAGCGAGGCCTCTATTTATAGGCATATAGAAAATATGACCGTTGAAACATTTATGGAAATGTGAGAATCGATTGTTTGCCTGAATGAACTGAAATTGATAATCGATTATATGCTTGAGAATGAGTAAGATGAAAATCGATTATGTGCTTAAATTTGAACAAGTAAAATTTAAAGATGAAAAGTAAAATGTCATCAACATAAATTTGAACAAGTAAAATGTAATGATTTGAATGTTTGATGAAAAGTGTTGTATCAACTTTACCTCTTTCAAAACCTTTTTCAAGTAGAAATTTACTTAAACGATCATACCAAGCTCGAGGTGCTTGTTTCATCCCATATAATGCCTTTTTCAATTTGAAAACGTGATCGGGAAACTCAAAGTTTGTGAAACCCGGGGGTTGATCAACATATACCTCTTCTTGAATATACCCATTTGGTTCCAATCACAAGATGGTCTTTAGGTTTAGGAACGAGTTCCCAAACACAGTTTCTTTCAAATTGATTTAATTCCTCTTGCATGGCAAGGGTCCAATGTTCGTCAAAAATAGCTTCATCAATATTGTTTGGTTCAATTTGAGAGACGAAAGTCATATGGTTACATGCATTTTTTAAAGAGTTTCGAGTAGTTACCCTTTAGAGATATCACCTATCACTTTGTCAAGAGGATGGTCCTTTGACCTTCTCCATTCTTTAGGTAGATTTTGATGAGGTGATTGATCTTCATCTTCCTTGCTTTTGTCCTGTTCTTTTAGAAGACTCTTTCCCAAAATTTCAATAGTGCCGACGCCACTAATTTTACCTTTTGTATTGTCACAATAAAACACAAGTCCGCTTCTTTTTGGAGCTAAATGAGAGAACTTCTCTTAGTCTCATGTCATGTGCTTTGAACAGCCGCTATCTAGATACCACTTTGAGCTTTTGGCTTTCAAGCACACCTACAACACAAAATCAATTTTTGGCTTTTGGTACCCAAATCATCTTGGGTCCTTTTGGGTTAGTCTTGGGAATTGCGCCCTTTGGAATCCACTTCCACGTGTCATTCACATCAGTGTTCTTTCTTGCATTACAAATAGAAGATGTATGACCTTTTCTACCACAATAATAACATTTTGTAAAGGGGCTACTAGAAGTTTTGTTTGGGCAAAAAAACTTTTTGAAAGGTTTTTCATGATTCTTTGGTTGATAGCCCAAACCGGCTTTATAATAAGTTCCCCTTTGATTTCCCAAAATTATATCTAGATTGTCTCTTCCCATGGTGAATTTTGCAAGAGTATTGTGTAAATCATGAATTCTATTTTTCAAAATATTGCAATTTTCACATTTGAGAGTACTCTCCTTTTTATTTTCATAAGAGTTGCACGAGGAGACCTCACTTACAAAAATTTGTTTCTCTTTAAGAATTTCTATTTCCTTGTTTAAAGTTTCGATTTTAGATTGAAGAGAGGAAATAGTTTTCTTTGAAGTGGAAACAATTTTTCTAAGCTTACTTGACTCATTATTTAATTCTTCACAAATACTAAGCAGTTCATCATAAGTTAAGTCAAGTTTAGTTTCAATGGAGTTTACCTCATCTTCCTCCTGCTCTGCCATGAGACATAGTTTTGCTTCCTCTTCTTCAGATTCATCGGAGGACTCTATGTCATTTTCCTCCCAAGTGATATACGCCCTTCTTCCTGTTGATTCCTTTCGGGGTCTTCTGTCCGGTTTCTCATATTTTTGATTTTGAGGGCAGTTTGGCTTTATGTGTCCCTTCTTACCACATTTATAGCACGTTGGATTGAAGGAAGTTCCTTCCTCGTTCTTCTCTTGAGGATTAGCCCATTGTCTTGATTTTCCTTTGCGCTTCATGAAATTTTTGAATCTTCGAACCATTAGGCTCATGTCTTCATCATTTTCATTGGGGCTGTCATACTCTTCCGTGTCACTTTCTTTGGCACATGCTTTTAGAGCAAGTCCTTTCTTTTTCTTTTCACCTTCTTCGCTTTCAGTTAGTCGATTCAGTTCGAGCTCATGTTCATGCAATTTACCAAACAGAGTAGTTAAGTCCATAGAGGATAAGTCTTTTGATTCCGAGATAGCTGTCACTTTGGGTTGCCAATTTATATTTAGGCATCATAGAACTTTATTGATCAAGTCCTCATTTTCGAAGGATTTTCCAAGGCCTCTGAGATGGTTAACTATATGGATGAAACGTTTGTTTAGTTCTTGGATGGTTTCACCCGGTTTCATCTTAAATAGTTCATACTCATGAGTTAATGTGTTCATTCTAGCCCTTTTGACCTCGGTAGTACCTTCATGGGTCACTTGAAGGGCGTCCCACATTTCCTTAATGGTTTTACAATGTGATACGCGATAGAACTCATCAATGCTTAATGCACTTGTGATGATGTTCTTAGCTTTCAAATTGTATTGAACCTTTTCTTTTTCATCTTTGATCCAAAGAGATCTAGGCTTGTTCACCATTTCATCATTAACAATATGAGTGGGAACAAATGGACCATTTATGACAACATCCCAAATATCACAATCTACTCCATCAATAAAAATTTTCATTCTTGTTTTCCAATAACCATACCCTTCACCATTGAAAGATGGGGGTCTGTTTAAGGAGTCATTGTTTGAAGTCATCTTGCCTCTTGAGACAGTTAGTCTTTACCAAGAGTCTAGCTCTGGTACCACTTGTTGACCAAGTGACTTCAAACACAAGAGGGGGGTGAATTGCGTAATTAAAAATTGCGATTTAAAAATAAATTTTTTAAAAGATTTTGATCAAATAAGACGCTTGAATTTAAATAACAATCATAAGGCAGTAAAATAACTTGCAAGGAAAATAAAGGAGATGAAGGGAATGAGGATGACACAGAGATTTATATTGGTTCGGCCAAACCATAGGCCTACATCCAGTCCCCAAGGAATGCTCCAAGGGATTTCAACTAATCACTAGCTTTTAAAACAGGTTCAGCTAGAAACCTTTACAATCAAAGAACTTACGTACCGGGATATCACCTCCCTATGTAAAAACCTTCAAGAACCAAGAGATCTCGCCTCTCTTGAAGAACTTGGGAACACACCCAACAAATAAGAAGAAAAAATATTTGATAGCACACTCAATAGTGTGGATAACACAAGTTGAAGCACAAATAACACAATATCAAACTATGTGAAATATAAAGCTCTCAAACATAAAATAGCAAGTGTAAGAGTAGTGAGAGTGATGAGAAGAATAATAGATCTCAGATGCAAGTGTGAGTGTTTGAGACTGAAGAGCGAGGCCTCTATTTATAGGCGTATAGAAAATATGACCGTTGAAACATTTATGGAAATGTGAGAATCGATTGTTTGCCTGAATGAACTGAAATTGATAATCGATTATATGCTTGAGAATGAGTAAGATGCAAATCGATTATGTGCTTAAAACAAGGGATGTGCAAATCGATTATATGCTTATTTAAACCATGAGGGAATCGATTAGTTGCTTCCTTAAAAGAAAGAGGAAATCGATTATGCTTTCTTTAAGGACATGGATGAATCGATTATGTGCTATGTTTAAAATATGAAAGAATCGATTATGTGCCTGTTAGATGCTAGGAATCGATTATGTGCATCAAAGGAAAAAGGAAAGAATCGATTGTGAAGCTAAAGTAAAAGAGAGAAGGAATTGATTCTTTGCTTGAATCAGGAAGTGTTGAAATCGATTTCTTGCTTGAATATGGCATGCTAAAATCGATTGTATGCCTTCCTAAAAACATGGATCACTCCCTTATACCATAAGAATCGATTGTATGCATGCAACAATCGATTATATGCTTTCCAAAAATCATTTTCATATCATATGTGCTTGTCCTATTCAATTATGCATGCATGGGATTTGTTTAAAAATATTTTCATGCAAAATTATTTTTATGAAACATATTGTGAGTGTGTGATTTATTTTATATTTATAGAGCTTTATTTTCACTTACAAATTGTCATAATACACACACAACAGTAGAACCACTATTGACTTGATCTTGATTACATTTTTCCGCTTTTTGCAGTCTAGTCCTTTTTTACTTTCTTTTGCCAATCATCAAAACCTGTCAAAGCATATATTCACAGTTTATGACATCAGGATTGTTTCCAGAGTCTAAACTCTAGGGCATACATAGGAAAGTAAGGTGTTAGCAAGTAAGGACAGAAGTTGATCATCATGATATATGATCTGCGTATAGAGCATAGTTTGGGTTATGATACGTCTAAGGACACAAAGGAAAGAAAGAGGATGCATATGAGTCAATAGGAGAAGCATATGATTAGATGTATTCTATAACATGTTTAGATGTTGTTTACTACTCTCATTCCACCTTTCTGATTTATACATGCGTCATAACCCTTATTTTTCTATATTGTTTGCACAAAATATTTTGGGATTAGATTTACCATACGAAGATGCTGCGAGATATAGTGGCCGAGTATATATCACTACCGTAGAGGTGGTACGACATGCAGACATTGCATGAGGATCACAATGGAATTTGCTAGGAGATCGACGCTGAATCGAGAATGATTATTTATATAGGGAGAGCTACATACGTCTATGGTTCTCCAGACTTTTTTGAAACTTGGTGGACTAGTGACGTACAGTCGCTGCCATTCCATCAAATCCATGAGGCTCACAAAATGACTATATCAGGCAGAGCCGCTTAGACATGGAGTAGGGAATGTCAGGGCGTACCCAAGGCCGGATGCACACATGAGTAATTGGGGGAATTTTCCCCCACTTGAAAAGTTATTTTGGTTAGAATTATATATAATAAATTTATTTGCCCTTATAAAAAAATAAAGATTGTCCCCAAAAGAATATTTTTTAACTTAAATCTAGAATTTCGCAAAAGATAAATAAAAAAGAGAATAAGTTGGTACTAATTTTATCTTTTTAGCTATGTAATTTGTACAAATTTAGGTATTTTAGGATTTTTCTGTAATAAAATTATGTATTTTGTAAAAATTTACAATATTTTTTTGAGAAAATACTATAGGCTATTTCTTTGCCCCCGCAAATAAACAATTCTGGATCCATCACTGGGCGTACCGACGCTAGTTTTCCCAGAGAATTCTGAAAATACCACCAGCTCAAGAGTCTAGTGATCTCACGATAGTGTTAGGTTGCATTTTCGACAGGCTCAATTAAATGCAGTCAACGATGGTGACTTGTTATTTTAAAGAAGAAAAGTTGATATTTGACGTTGAGAAGGCGTTTTGAAGAATATTTTTGACTATGCCCAAGACTTAATGAAACTGAGAGTTTAAAGGCAAAGTTTTCACGAGAAAGAAGTTAAGAAGATTGGTCGCAGGTTAAAGCCAAGGAGTTTAGTCGAAGACCAAAGCAATGATGCTGTCGAAGGCGTAGGCAGTTACATGGTCGAATTGTATATAGCAGTTATAGTTTTTGAATTTCTTAGCAGTTTTAGGCAGTTTATGTTTTCCTCCTTGTATATATAGTAGTTTTCCATAAGGAAAACGGGTCACAAACTCATTACACGAATTCTCAGGCTCTACTTCCAAGTTAAAGCGAAAAACGAGCCCAGAGAAGCAATGTATGATTGTGTACCACTTTTCTCTTTTTAATGCAATTTTACTTTGTTTATTTCCAATTCCTGCATTTTCGACAGGCTCAATTAAGTGCAGTCAACGATGTTGACTTGTTATTTTAAAGAAGAAATGTTGATATTTGACAATGAGAAGGCATTTTGAAGAATATTTTCGACTATGCCCAAGACTTAATGAAACCGAGAGTTTAAAGGCAAAGTTTCGATGAGAAAGAAGTTAAGAAAATTGGTCACAGGTTAAAGCCAAGGAGTTTGGTCGAAGACCAGAGCAATGATGCTGTCGAAGGCGTAGGCAGTTACATGGTCGAATTGTATATAGCAGTTATAGTTTTTGAATTTCTTAGCAGTTTTAGGCAATTTATGTTTTCCTCCTTGTATATATAGTAGTTTTCCATAAGGAAAACGGGTCAAAAACTCATTACACAAATTCTCACGCTCTACTTCCAAGTTAAAGCGAAAAACGAGCCCAAAGAAGAAATGTATGATTGTGTATACTTTTCTCTTTTTAATGCAATTTTACTTTGTTTATTTCCAATTCCTGCACTTTTTGCCTTCTTTGTTTTACGCAATTCTCTTCTTTTCTGGAATAATTCATTAGTTTCGCAAGAAACATTGAATTTCTTTCTTTTCTTTAACTTAACCCGTAAGAAACCCGTGTTTTCTAAACAACTTTTATCCAAACTGTCTTGGGATTTACTAGTTGATCCCGCAAGTAAACCAAACTGGAAACTAGCGGTGTTTACCAAAATCCACGGTAAACAAATTGGCACGCCGAGTGGGACCGTTTGTGCTAATTTTAAAAGTTGTTTTACAACATTTCTGGGTTTGTTGTTCTTGAATTTAAAAGCATAAAGTGATTTGTGCATGCGTTTAAGGAGTGGTAGAAATCTCTCAGAGATGGCTCGCTCTAATAACAATGCTTCTTCATCTAATGCACAAAATTCACCAAGGAATGCGTCAGTTAGTGATGCAAATGTTGCAACCGCTATAGGAGTAACTGCTCCGTTGTCTCCTTCGACAACAATGGGTGTAACTACAGTAACTGTTCTGTTGTCTTCTTCGACAGCCATGGGCATAACTACTGTTACTGCTCCTATAATTACTCCTGTGTCTATGATGACCACAGCAGCAGCAACACAACCCAATGCAATGGCTTATGTGCCACCAAAATTAGGACCATCAAGTCCTTTCATGGCTAATCCTGTGAGTGGAAATATGCCATTTAATCCTATAAATAGTAGGAGTTACCCTTATGGCATGCCAACAGCCTTAATGGCAGACCTTCAAACCAATTCATCTACATTTGCAGACAATGCAATAGTAGGTTTCTCTCCTACTCACAGTTCTTCTGAGCACATTTATGGTCGAAATGTTCAACCAGCCCTAACCACATCATATTTGTTGGCATTAAGGCAACAAATGGATGATAGTAATCACGATATGGTTAACATGTTAACACAATAAATTGGTACTGTATTCAATCCTCTGATACAAAATACCAATAATAGCTACCAAATGTTAACAACACAAATGGGAAGAATTGCTGAATTCTTTGGCACTCCACCAGTGCATAACTAGCAAATTCCCCAAGTACAAAATGTTAGGCCTGTCGAAATCCCTTTGGAAAGGCCAAACAATGTAATTCCCATGAATCAGGGACAGCAACAACTGGTTGTCGAAGAGCCTCCAAGAGTAGAGGCAATACCTGATGTTGTGTTAGTCAATAGAAATCAGAATGCTGACGAAGTGGTTAGGCAAGTGCAACAAAATAATTTTGGAGCACAAAATAACTTGGCTAATATGGTCGAAACTATCTTAGCTCAGAATGGCCTTAACTTAGGTTTACACAGGCCTAATTTTGTATCACCATTATCTGACTACACATTGCAAACAGAGTTGCCTAGGGGATGGAAAATTCCCAAGTTCACAAAACTTGCTAGGGAAACCAGTGAATCGACTGTTGAACATATTGCTAGGTATTTAACTGAGGCTGGTGACTTAGCACATAATGAGAATTTAAGAATGAAATATTTCCCAAATTCTCTAACTAAGAATGCTTTCACTTGGTTCACCACTTTAGCCCCACATTCTATCTTTAATTGGGCTCAGTTAGAAAAGGCCTTTCATGAGCACTTTTACATGGGCCAATGTAAGATTAGTCTTAAAGAATTGGCTAGTGTTCAACGTAAAGGGGCAGAGTCTATTGATGATTATCTCAATAGATTTAAACTTCTCAAGACAAGGTGCTTTACTCAAGTACCTGAGCACGAGTTAGTCGAAATGGATGCTGGTGGCCTAGACTACTCTATTAGGAAGAAGTTAGATACTTTGCACCTAAGAGATATGGCACAACTGGCTGATAGAATTCGACATGTCGAAAGGCTTAAAGCTGAAAAGGCTAGAACTAATAGGTTTAGTAATAATAAAAAAGAAAAGGTTGCCTATGTCAATGCTAATGACAATGCCCAAGAATTCGACATATCTTATGAAAGTGTCGAAGAAGAGGTTAATATTGCTAAATTACAACCTGGACCTCCTTATACTTGTAAACTATTAAAGCCTTCAGATGGAAAAAATCCTGTCGAACCTAAAAATGATAAATTCGTTGCAAAAACATATACTTTTGATGTTTCTAAATGTGACGAAATATTTGATCTGTTAGTTGCTGATGGTTAAATTTTAGTGCCTAAAGGCCTAAAAACACCACCATTGGAACAAAGACAGAAAAGAGGTTTTTGTAAATTTCATAACTTCTTGGGCCATAACACTGCTCGTTGTATCCTTTTTAGAGATTTGGTTCAAAAAGCATTGAACGAAGGAAGGCTCAAATTTGGAGACAAGTCAAACACTCCAATGAAGATTGATGCAGATCCTCTACCAACAAACGAAGCAATGTATGTCGAAGTTGACATTGCTATGGTCGAAGTTTCTGGTGATACTGCAGAAAAGGGTAGTGTGAAAAGAGCCACTGTAAGCTCCAAGGTTGACGTCGAAATGGTCACTGAAGACCAGTATGATGACAAAATTAAGGTGGTTTACCCTAAGGATGAAGAGGAATTGATCGATTTCCTCAATCGTTGCAAGATCAGCAACTCTGAGGTGATGCTATGTCCACGATGCAGTGCTATTTTCGATAAGGAAGCTGCAAAGGATCTGGAAAGTTTTAAACCTCAACCCAAACGCAAGGGGAAATGGGTCGAAAAGAGACCCAAGTTCAGTTTCAATGACAGAGGGATACCTTACAAGGTTTCTTCGATTAAGAACCCCCACAAAAAAAAAGGTTAGAACTTATGTTCCACCTTCTCAATGTCCTGTCGAGAAATGGATTCATTATGGTGGGAGAAGTACTGGGTATTATCCCATGTATTATGCTGGAAAGAACGCTGGCAACCAACAGAAGCCAGCAAAGATGGTTAAGGGTGGTGCTAGTGCTAGTACAATTACCCAAAATAAGTCATCAGAAGCAAATAAATATGCCTACCTTAATAATTACAAGGGTAAAACCCCTATGACAAGAACACAATGGCGAAGATATCAACGCCAGAAGAAAGTTACTGCTGTTACAGGGGCAACATTAAGTGCTGACAAAGGAAAAGGTAAAGAGTTACCTTCAGAATCTCTTGAAATGGCTAGAAAGCCAGCTACTGAAATAATTTTTCCTCCACTTTCTGCACTCAAAGAAGGCCTAAACTTGGACGAAGACATGGATTCAGATTTCGATGATTCTGAGCCAGATTTTGACGTCTTATGTAATGTGGTCTCTATCTTGCCTGTAGAGTATGATGTGGTTTCTGAGGTCAATGACGTCGAAGAAGACTTCGATGAAGAAACTACATACAAGCCAATTTGCTGCTATGTGCTCAAAAATGGCTGCGTTGAAGAACAACATGCAGTGTTCGAAAGACCATACTGTGGGATGATGAATCATCTCAAACCTTTGTTCATTCAAGCCAAAGTGAATAACATGGGCGTGAATAAAATCTTGGTCGATGGAGGTGCTGCTGTGAACCTAATGCCTCAACATTTGCTAAGGAAAATTGGCAAATGTGATACTGATTTGAGGCCACACAACGTGGTTTTGACAAATTATGAAGGCTAAACTGGCCATTCACTTGGGGCCATAGAGGTCGAGCTTGTTGTGGGAAGCATCAAGAGATTAACCCTGTTCCTAGTGGTTCCATCGAAAGCAAATTATAATTTGCTACTAGGAAGGGAGTGGATCCATGGTGTGGGGGAAATTCCATCAACTGTCCATCAAAGATTGATCATATGGAGAGAGGATGGATTGGTCGAAAACATTTAAGGTGACCAGAGTTACTTCAAAGCAGAAGTTAACACTATAACCAGAAAGACCTTCGACAAACAATTGGCGAATATTGCGCCATGTTCTTCTTCTGACATTGGTTATATAAACCAAGATAATGTTTTCTCTTCTGTCACACTCCACCCAAATTATGGTTTGCACTTTGAATTCCTTCTCTTCTGTCGAACTGCTGAAAGAATTCAGAGATTGCTTTGCTTGGGACTATGATGAAATGCCGGGGTTGAGTCGAGAAGTGGTAGAACTGAAGCTACCTATTCGATCAGAAAAGAAGCCAGTGAAGCAGACACCAAGAAGATTTACACCAGAGATCTTGTCGAAGATTAAAACAGAAATTGAAAGGCTACTAAAGAGCAAGTTCATTAGAACTGCCAGGTATATTGATTGATTAGCTAATATAGTCATTGAAAGGCTACTAAAGAGCAAGTTCATTAGAACTGCCAGGTATATTGATTGGTTAGCTAATATAGTCCCTGTTATCAAGAAAAATGGCACTCTTAGAGTTTGCATAGATTTTAGGGATTTAAATAATGCTACACCAAAAGACCAATACTCTATGCCTGTGGCAGAAATGCTAGTCGATTCAGCAGCAGGCTACGAATACTTAAGTATGCTTGATGGTTATTCTGTTTATAACCAAATTTTTATTGCTGAAGAAGACGTATCAAAAACAGCGTTTCGTTGTCCAGGGGCATTAGGTGTTTATGAATGGGTAGTTATGCCCTTTGGTCTTAAAAATGCTGATGCTACATACCAAAGAGCAATGAATTCTATGTTTCATGATTTTATAGAAAACTTTATGCAAGTGTACATAGATGACATTGTTGTTAAGTCTTCATCAGAAAATGGTCATTTAGATCATCTTCGACAATCATTCGAAAGAATGAGAAAATATGGATTGAAAATGAATCCAATCAAATGTGCCTTTTGTGTTCGTGCAGGTGATTTTTTAGGCTTTGTTGTGCACAAAAAAGGCATTGAAATCCATCAAAATAAGATGAAAGCTATTTTGGAAACAAAAGCTCCTTTGACAAAGAAAGAATTACAGTCATTGCTAGGAAAGATTAGTTTCCTTAGAAGGTTTATTTCAAATCTAAGTGGCAAGACTCAAATTTTCTCGCCATTACTTCGACTGAAGAAGGAAGATGTTTTTAGATGGGAACCAGAACATCAAAAAGCTTTCGACGAGATCAAGACATATTTGATGAACCCTCCTATTTTGTTACCTCCTATTAGAAATAAGGCAATGAAATTGTATGTAGCAGCATCAAATATGTCAATAGGTAGTATGTTAGCACAAGAGGATGAAAATGGTGTCGAAAGAGCCATCTATTACCTTAGTAGATTTTTAAATGATGCTGAAACTAGGTATCATCCAATAGAAAAATTGTGCTTATGCTTGTATTTTTCTTGTACAAAGTTAAAGCAATATATAAAGTCTATTCATGTGCATGTTTACTCGCATTACGATATCATTAAACATATGCTGGCGAAACCAATACTACCTAGTCGAATTGGTAAATGGGCTTTGGCTTTATCAGAATATTCATTAACTTATCAGCCTTTAAAGGCCATTAAATGACAAATTGTTGCTGATTTTATTGTCGATCACTCATTAGTTGGAAATTGATTTGAAATTGGTTATTGATTTGGAATTTTATTTGGAACTTTGTTGCTGGTTGTTGGTTTCTGGTTGTTGCTGGTTTCTGATTGCAGGGAGCTGAGAATTGGTAATATAGAAGAAACAGGCAAAATTTTCTTAAAAAAAGTTAGGTATTGGTAGCGCTTTCTGTAAAAAGCGCTACCTATTGCTTAAGATCATGGGGAGCGCTTTTTATTACAAGCGCTCCTTATTGTCTTAGCGCGCCTAGGAATAAGGAGCGCTTATATTAAAAAGCGCTCCCTTTGCTTAAGACCATGAGGAGCGCTTTTTACTGTAAGCGCTCCTTATTGTCTTAGCGCGCCTAGGAATAAGGAGCGCTTATAATAAAAAGCGCTCCCTTTGCTTAAGACCATGAGGAGCGCTTTTTATTGTAAGCGCTCCTTATTGTCTTAGAGCGCCTAAGAATAATGAGCGCTTGTAATAAAAAGCGCTCCTCTTGCCTGTTTTTTGGGAGCGCTTTCCGAGCGCTACCGTTGGGTGATTTGCAACAGGAGCGCTAGCTTTAGGAGCGCCCGAAAGCGCTCCCTATGGCCTAAAAAAAGCGCTCCCAATGCTTAAATCTGTTGTAGTGAATAAATTTAGTGGATATTCGTCCTTGGAAGTTATATTTCGACGGTTCTAGTCATAAAAATGGTTCTGGAATTGGAATTCTAATTGTTTCTCCAATGAAAATACCAACGAAATATAAGTTTAAAATTAAAGAACTTTGCTCCAATAATGAGGCTGAGTATGAAGCCTTAATAACAGGACTTGAGATCTTGTTAGACTTGGGGGCAAAGAATGTCGAAATCCAAGGCGATTCTGAACTAGTTGTGAAGCAATTAACAAAAGAATATAAATGTATTAAAGAAAATTTAATTACATATTTTGTTGCTGCCAATGCTTTGTTAAAACACTTCGACAGTGTGAATATAAAGCATGTGCCTCGAATTGATAATCAAGAGGCAAATGAGTTGGCACAAATTGCTTCAGGTTATAAGGTATCCAAAGAGAAACTCGAAGAGTTAATAGAAATTAAAGAGAAATTGATTTCGACAGACTCTTTAGAGAAATTGTCAACACACAAACTTAGGGGGGGCAGAAGAAGCATTATTACCTCCAGTTACTAAAAATAGTGATAGTGAAAATTTTAGTGAAAATTTTGAAGTTCTTGCTATTGACAATATGTTGAACAATGACTGGTGAAAGCAGATTGTCGAATACTTGTGCTCTGTACCTAGCAGTATTTGGTCGGCTGCTGTTGGTAGGTGCTGCCCTGGCAGGAGGTCAGTAAGCCCCCGGGGGGGTACCTACAAAGCCACTCCGACGCTCAAGTCAGTATGAGAATAAGCTAGCGAATTTGCAAGGGAAGAGTGTGTACCGTATAAATGGCTATGCGAGCCGGTAATTATAGGAAATCGATGCTCGTTGTGGATCGTCGGATCAGTGGAGGCGATCTGAACCCTCCAAGCGCATTGGGCTTGTATGTTGTGGATATGGGCCGAATCGGTTGGGCTGATCCATATCCAACTGCTAAACGCACCCCCTCGTTTTGCTAATGGACCTCTTGGTCCAGTCCAGAACAGTTGCCCCCCAAGCCGAGATTATTCCGGAGGATAGTATTGGCTTGAAGGATTTTCGCTGGTCTACCGGATGTGTGAAGTCGCGCGGGACACTGCCTTTGTCACGACCGTTTTTTATCATTCTCACTCTCTAGATTAAAAAGAGAAATTTTTTCTTAGCCGTAATGCGTTACTCTGTCTGTCTTGTCGGGTCGCACAAGATCACTTCGTTGTGACCACGACTCAGGCCTCCTATGGGGTAATCCTTGTGCCAAGCGTCAAGCTAGGGTGCCGTATCCCGATGTTGGCGCCCTCCTGGGCGCCTTGTGCCAAGTGCTACGTTCTACTGTTGGGGCCCTCCTGGGCACCTTGCTGGACGCTTGTTTGGTCCCGAGAGTTGGCACCCTCCTGTGCGCCTTTGGTGTTGTTCCCTGCGTGCGTGTTGTGGATGGTGCCCTCGTGGGCGCCTTGTCATGTTGTCTTGGCTGCCGCCTCTTGGAAAAGGATCTGGCGCCCTCATGGGCGCCATGGGCGCCTTGTCATGTTGTCTTGGCTGCCGCCTCTTGGAGCAGGATCTGGCGTCCTCATGGGCGCCTTGGGTGCCTTGTTGCGTTTGGAGCAGGATCTGGCGCCCTCATGGGCGCCATGGGTGCCTTGTTGTGTTGATCTGGCTGCCGCCTCTTGGAGAAGGATCTGGCGCCCTCATGGGCGCCATGGGCGCCTTGTTGCGTCTGGAGCAGGATCTGGCGCCCTCATGGGCGCCATGTGCGCCTTGTCTCATTGATCTGGCTAGAGCAGGATCTGGCGCCCTCATGGGCGCCTTGTCTCATTGATCTGGCTGGAGCAGGATCTGGCGCCCTCATGGGCGCCATAGGTTCCTTGTCATGTTTATCTTGATGTTGGCGCCCTCCTGCGAAACATGTTTTGGCGCCCTCTAGGGCGCCTTGGTGCCTTCCTTGATGTGCTTGGTGCCATCCTGCGAAACATGTTTTGGGGCCCTCTAGGGCGCCTGGGTGCCTTCCTGGATGTGCTTGGTTCCATCTTGCGAAACATGTTTTGGGGCCCTCTAGGGCGCCTGGGTGCCTTCCTGGATGTGCTTGGTGCCATCCTGCGAAACATGTTTTGGGGCCCTCTAGGGCGCCTTGGTGCCAGCCTGGGTATGCTTGGTGCCATCCTGCACAACATGTTTTGGCGCCCTCTAGGGCGCCTTGGTGCCTATACGCTGGGTGTCTCCTTGTGGAACAGATTTTTGCGAGACAAGGTTTTGGTGCCCTCATGGGTGCCTTGCTTTGTCATTGGCGCCCTGCCAGGCGCCCTCATGGGCACTGGCTGCTTCCTTGCCAGGTGCCCTCATGGGCGCTGGTTCCTTGCTTGCCAGGCGTCTCATGGACGCTGGTTCCTTCCTTGCCAGGCGCCCTCTTGGGTGCCGGCTTGTGTGGACGCGTGCTTGACACTCTGCTTTTTTGTTGCTCATCCTGTTTCTTAGCCTACTTTTCTTCTTGATGAAATTTCAGGGCTTGCTTGGTGCCGAGGGGAATTGCTTCTTCCGTCTTCATCATTATCTGTTTGACATCTCCATGATCTTTTGATTTGATCAAGAAGTTCTGCCCGGGAGGCTTGTCACATACCGACCCAATGGGGTTGACTTCGATGTCGTTGCCACTTGAATTTTTATGTTTCATTTTGAAACATCCATGCTTACTCTTGTCAGGATTGTTTCTTATACTTATAACTGGCACGCGTAAGATGGCCTTAGCCGCCAGTCATCGCCTTGCGCATCTGAATGTATGATCTCATATCGCTCAGTGGCAATGGGCTGTGTTTTGAAGTTGGCGCCTTCGTGGGCGCCTTGTGCCATGCCTCCTGATATTGGCGCCCTCTTGGGCGTCTTGTGTCAAGGTGCAAAGTCCTGATGTTGGCGCCTTCCTGGACTCAGGCGCAAGTCATTGCCTTGCACATCTGTATGTATGATCTCATACCTCCTCGTGGCAGGTTTATTCTAGAGGCAGTTTGTCAGACGGGTCTGAATCTAACTTGCCCATCAGAGGTTGCGATGTGTCGCTTTGTGCCCCGTGGAAAAGTTAACTCCGGGGGCAGTTTATCAGAAACTCGGTCTGAATTTAACTCGCCCATCAGAGGTTGCGACACGTTTGAAATCGCTTCGTGCCTCGTGGCAATGTTAACTCTGGGGGCAGTTTATCAGAATCGATCTGAATTTAACTCGCCCATCAGAGGTTGTGACACGTTTAAAGTCACTTCGCACCTCGTGGGACTCTGGGGGCAGTTTTTCAGAATCGATCTGAATTTAACTCGCCCATCAGAGGTTGTGACACGTTTAAAGTCACTTCGCACCTCGTGGGACTCTGGGGGCAGTTTATCAGAATCGATCTGAATTTAACTCGCCCATCAGAGGTTGTGAAACGTTTAAAGTCACTTCGCACCTCGTGGGACTCTGGGGGCAGTTTATCAGAATCGATCTGAATTTAACTCGCCCATCAGAGGTTGTGACACGTTTAAAGTCACTTCGCACCTTGTGGGACTCTGGGGGCAGTTTATCAGAACTCGGTCTGAATTTAACTCGCCCATCAGAGGTTGCGACACGTTTAAAGTCGCTTCGTGCCTCGTGGCAATGTTAACTCTGGGGGAGGTTTATCAGAACTCGGTCCGAATTTAACTCGCCCATCAGAGGTTGCGACACATTTAAAGTCGCTTCGTGCCTCGTGGCAAAGTTGAATATCGACCTGCGTCGGTCGGGGGATCTCCTCGGTGGCGATCCCCGGTGGTGCCTCTGGTGGATATTGACCTGGTTCCATCGTTGCCCCATAAGTCGAGATTATCCTGGGGGATGGTCTTGATATTTTTGATCGTCTATTGATATTTTTGCTGACTTGCCTTGATCGAGGTGATTGATGGTGAGTATGGGCGAGCAGAATGACACCATCACTTCACGCGTTACTTTATTTCCTCTCACGCTCGTGCACTATTTTATTTTCCCACGTGCTCGTGCACTATGTTTTTTGCCCACGTGCTCGTGCACTATGTTTTTTGATTTTGCGAGACAGAGTTTTGGTGCCCTCACGGGTGCCTTGGGCGCCTATACGCGGGGTGTCTCCTCGTGGAGCAGATTTTGCGAGACAAGGACTGGTGCCCTCACGCCAGGCGCCCTACTGTCAGGCGCCCTACTGCCAGGCGCCCTACTGCCAGGCGCCCTCATGGGCGCTGGCTGCTTCTTCATTGGCGTCCTGCCAGGCGCCCTCATGGGCTCTGGCTTTTCACTTGGCGCCCTGCCAGGGGCCCTCATGGGGGCTGGCTGCTTCTACTTGGCGCCCTGCCAGGCGCCCTCATGGGCGCTGGCTGCTTTTCCTTGGCGCCCTGCCAGGCGCCCTCATGGGTGCTGGCTGCTTTTCCTTGGCGCCCTGTCAGGCGCCCTCATGGCCGCTGGCTGCTTCTTCTTGGCGCCCTGCCAGGCGCCCTCATGGGTGCTGGCTGCTCTTCACTTGGCGCCCTGCCAGGCGCCCTCATGGACGCTGGCTGTTCACTTGGCGCCTGCCAGGCGCCCTCATGGGCGTTGGCTGCTTCTTCTTGGCGCCCTGTCAGGTGCCCTCATGGGCGCTGGCTGCTTTCACTTGGTGCCCTGCCAGGCGCCCTCATGGGCGCTGTCTTGTGTGGACGTGTGCTCGGCACTTTACTTTTTCGTTCACGTGCTCGTGCACTGTGTTTTTTGCTCACGTGCTCGTGCACTATCCTTTAATTTTCTTACGTGCTCATGCACTCTTTTATTTTCTTACGTGCTCATGCACTCACATGCTCATGCATCCTTTAATTTTCTTACGTGCTCGTGCACTCTTTTATGCACTCCTTTATTTTCTTACGTGCTCGTGCACTCTTTTATTTTCTTACGTGCTCATGCACTCACATGCTCATGCATCCTTTAATTTTCTTACGTGCCATGCTGGCTGCTTCTGTAACAGGATTTGGCGCTCTCCTGGGTGCCTTGGGTGCTGGCTTGCCATGGTGCCGTCAGCTTGTTTACCTTTCTGGGTGCGGAGACGTATGAATTGGATTTTGAGCTTAACATGAGATTGTAGCTCTGCTTCTTAGCTTTCCAACGCATGCTTACACGCCTCAATCGGATAAACACAGATGAAGTTATGGACTACAGGCTGGAACCCCTTCCTGCGTGCCGGGAGACAAGGTGCAACATCTTGAAGTTGGCGCCCTCCTCCTGGGTGCCTTGAGCCAAAGTGCAACATCCTGATGTTGGCGCCCTCCTCCTGGGCGCCTTTCCTGGGTGCGGAGACGTCTGAATTGGATTTTGAGCTTAACATGAGAGTTGTATCTCTTCTTCTTAGCTTTCCAACGCATGTTCACACGCCTCCATCAGATAAGCATGGACGAAGTTATGGACTGCAGACTAGAGATCACCCTCGTAGGTGGGTATCTCTGGTGTCTGTGACCTCATGGTTTCGTCATTTGCTTGACTTCCGTGCCTTTCTTAGCACTTGCTACCCAAGAAACCGTGGTCTCATACCTTGGATTCCTGCCGGGTGGGTGCCGTGAACTTGGCGGCTTTGCTTTAGGAAGATGAGACCCAACATAACATGCAGGGAGGGACTGCCTAGATTGTTGGGGGAAAGTATGGGAGTCAAGGGTCTCAGACTTGTCTCGCTCCACTCCTGACTATGGAGTTGGACCTTTTTTTTCTTTCTTGATATTCTGCTTTTGTGCTCAACGGCAAAATTCATAACTAGGCCTAGCCTTAGGCTCGAGTCCTGATGCTCTGCTCCTTATTCGGAGTCGCGAGTTTCATCCTCTTCTTCATTCACGTATTGGGCGAGTTTCCCTTCGTGGATCAGCTCTTCAATGTCATCCCTGAGGGTGCTGCATTAGCTGGTATTGTGCCCATAACAAGTCAGATCAGCCTTCATGCTGCCAACCTTGGCCTCCTCTTGGTAGGCCATGTTGTCTTTTCGACTTGGGACGCAGTGAAACGAGCTGTGAACATTTTCGCCAGCTGACCCTATGAGGATATGGAGTTCGGCCTTAGCTCTTGAAACCACTCTAGTGTGGAATTTTCGAGAGTGAGGGGCAAGATTTTACAATGAACAGGCTCCCTGGCGCCTCGATAGCGCATCATCAGGGAGAAGTGTGCCAGATGGCGGTCTGGGTCTCCAGTTCCGTCATACATCTTGAGAGTTGGCAGCTTCTCCAAGGCCCTTGGGATTCGGCATCCATCCACCCTTCGAGTGAAAGGTCCTTCTTCCGAAAACCTTCTTGAATTTCGGGGGGAGGTGTCTTCTTAGTCAAACTCTTGATGCCTACGTCGGTCGGGGGATCTCCTCGATGGCGATCCCCGGTGGTGTCTTTGGTGTCACCGTTGTTGGAGGAAGGGTTCCCCTGCTACTGTGGTCGCCAATGTTCTGTACCTAGCAGTATTTTGGTTGGCTACTGTTGGTAGGTCTCTTGCTGCCCTGGCAGGAGGTCAGTGAGCGCCAGGGGGGGGGGTACCTGCAAAGCCACTCCGACGCTGAAGTCAGTATGAGAATAACCTAGTGAATTTGCAAGGGAAGAGTGTGTACCGTATAAATTGCTATGCGAGCCGGTATTTATAGGAAATTGATGCTCGTTGTGGATCGTCGGATCAGTGGAGGCGATCTGAACCCTCCAAGCGTATTGGGCTTGTATGTTGTGTATATGGGCCGAATCGGTTGGACTGATCCATATCCAACTCCTAAACGCACCCCTGGTTTTGCTAATGGACCTCTTGGTCCAGTCCAGAACAACTTGGAAAATCCAACAGGAATAATTAATAGGAAAACCAAGTATAGAGCCTTAAGTTATGTGATTATTGGAAATGAGTTGTTCAAAAAGACCCCTGAATGAGTTTTACTCAAATGCCTTAGTGAAAGTGAGGCATACTTGGCAATATCTGATACTCATAGTGGAACTTGTGGGTCCCATCAAGCAGGCACAAGATGAAATGGCTCTTATTTCGACAGGGTGTGTATTTGCCAACTATGCTGAAAGATTGCATAGAATTCGCCAAAGGTTGTCAAGAATGTCAAAAACATGCAGGAGTGCAACATGTACCTGCGAGTGAGTTACACTCAATAATAAAACCATGGCCATTTAGAGGATGGGCCTTAGACATAATTGGTGAGATTAAACCAACGTCATCGAAAGGCCATCGTTTTATATTAGTTGGGATAGATTATTTTACCAAGTGGGTAGAAGCTATTCCTTTGACTAATGTTAATCAAGAAGCAGTGATCAATTTTATTCAAAACCATATTTTATATAGGTTTGGAATTCCAGAAACCATTACCACAGACCAAGGTTCAGTGTTTATTGGTCAGAAAATGGTAGAATTTGCTGCTGAAAATGGTTACAAGTTGTTAGGTTCGACACCATACTATGCGCAAGCTAATGGGAAAGTCGAAGCATCCAATAAAATTATCATTAATTTGATAAAGAAGCATATTGGGCAAAAGCCTAAGAATTGGCATAAAACTCTTGACCAAGTGTTATGAGTTTGTCGAAATTCTCCTAGGGAGTCAACTAGTACTACTCCTTTTAGGCTCGTTTTTGGGCATGAGGCAGTTTTGCCAGTCGAAATTTGTCTACAATCAACCAGGATTCAAAGAAAATTTGAAATTCCATCTGATGATTATTGGGAAATGATGTTAGATGAATTGGTTGATCTAGACGAAGAAAAATTAACTGCTTTAGACACGCTTACAAGGCAAAAAGAAAGAGTGGCTAAAGCCTACAATAAAAAGGTTAAGTCGAAATCTTTCTCTTTAGAAGACTTAGTTTGGAAAGTCATTTTTCCTATGGACAAAAAAGATAGAGTTTTGGGCAAGTGGTCACCAAATTGGGAAGGACCATTTAAAATTTCACAAGTCTTTTCTAATGGCGCTTATGAAATAGAAGAAATAGGCGCAGATGGTCGAATTATGCGTATAAATGGCAAGTACTTAAAAAGGTATAAGCCAATGCTACAAGAAGTTAAAATAACGCAAGGTTACGAAGAAATTTAAATATGGCATTGTCAAATGCAAGAGCCAAAAGGCGTTGTCGAAATATAAGTGTCAAAAGGCATTTTGAAATGGGGGAATCCTTATTTATAGCTGTTTGAAAAAAAAAGAGAAAAAGAAGAAAACCTTTGAGTTTTTCTTAAAGAGCAGTTAAATGAGTAATCATGTAATGAAGAGTTCCAATGAAAACGTGGCCCACTAAATCTGAGATAATGGCGCCATAAAGTACATTTTCTGCTGAAACTGTATTTTCAATTCTGAAACGTGATGATGATGACGTTAAGTGAATTGACACAACTGTTTGGGATTGTTCTCAAAAAACGTCATTTTCTATCTTTGTTTATGCCTTAATCGAAAACGACATTTTTGGGGGGCAATTTGTTAGCCTGCATTTTCGACAGGCTCAATTAAATGTAGTCAACGATGTTGACTTGTTATTTTAAAGAAGAAATGTTGATATTTGACATTGAGAAGGCGTTTTGAAGAATATTTTCGACTATGCCCAAGACTTAATGAAACTGAGAGTTTAAAGGCAAAGTTTCGACGAGAAAGAAGTAAAGAAGATTGGTCGCAGGTTAAAGCCAAGGAGTTTGGTCGAAGACCAGAGCAATGATGCTGTCGAAGACGTAGGCAGTTACATGGTCGAATTGTGTATAGCAGTTATAGTTTTTGAATTTCTTAGCAGTTTTAGGCAGTTTATGTTTTCCTCCTTGTATATATAGTAGTTTTCCATAAGGAAAACGGGTCACATACTCATTACACAAATTCTCACGCTCTACTTCCAAGTTAAAGCGAAAAACGAGCCCAGAGAAGCAAAGTATTATTGTGTACCACTTTTCTCTTTTTAATGCAATTTTACTTTGTTTATTTCCAATTCCTGCACTTTTTGCCTTCTTTGTTTTACGCAATTCTCTTCTTTTCTGGAATAATTCATTAGTTTCGCAAGAAACATTGAATTTCTTTCTTTTCTATAACTTAATCCGTAAGAAACCTGTGTTTTCTAAACAACTTTTATCCAAACTGTCTTGAGATTTACTAGTTGATCCCGCAAGTAAACCAAACTGAAAACTAGCGGTGTTTACCAAAATCCACGGTAAACAGATAGATAGTGGGAGTAACTCATCGAGTTTCTATCAGCCAACGAACTTCTAGAGGGGGTCTGGAGCTGCAACTCTTTTTGTATAGTCAGGCCAACTAGTCACTCAGGGGAAGTTTTGTCATGTTTTGGAGACATGACATGGTGATCATGATGTTTTGGGGATTTATGTGGAAATGTGACAAAGGAGGTAAAAGGATTTTGTGAAAACTTATCTTTTTTGCTTTTCTTTACTTTCAGTGTAACAAGAAGAAATGAGAAGATATGTCTTATCAATAAGCAAATTCGTGGAATGACTCTCAAGTATACCTTTCAAAACTTTACAATTTCAATGAAAATTTACTACTGTGTCAAATTTATCTTCCTTTGCATCTACATACCCCCGCAATTTAATTAATTTTTTACTTGCTTAATTTAATTTCTAGTACAGTATCTTCTTGCAATTTAAAATTTTCTGCATTGTTCTTATTTTAAACTTCTTTTCTTCCATCTCTTTCAATGTACTTGTTCTTTCTTCGCTTTTACGAATACTCATTCAATCCCATTTTCTAATCTTTTCACTTTTGAAACATCCCCATTCACTTTTCTTTACACGGTTCTTGGCAAGAGTCTGTGACCCAGCTGTCAAGTTGAGTAGCAAACTAAAAAGCAATAATTTTGAGGAATCCTTAATCCAATGAGGGATTTAAGTTGGTTATTGGCAATCATCACAAATGAATGCGATAACCGTTAATTAGATGAGATTATCATTTAACTTGTTCGACTTCAAATTGGTTTGACAATTTCTCTTTATTCGTTGTTTGATGATTTTGGTAGATTTTTATACAAAGAAACCAAATTTCTACACCAACAAAACATGATTTGATTGTATGTAAAGATATTTAGCTTTCACAGTGGCTTGAAATTAATCTAAGTGAAACTGATTCTGAAATTCATTGTAATGTAGTTTTACACTCAACCGCATCACGACTCACGAGAGCTACATAGAAGTATTTGTTGTTGAATTCCTTGAGAGAGTCGGGGTTAGGGGTGGACAAAATTCATTAACCGACCGATAAATCGATTATCTGAAGGATTATAAGGTGCAACGGTCGGATTCATATGGGTGTCGAGTTTCAAATCTACAAAAACGGTTAAATGTGGCTTCATTTGGTCGGGCTCGGTTGCCCACAATTGAATCCATCGATAACCGAACCCGTCCGCATCTGTTATCTGTTATAATATTTACTTTTGGTTTGCGTACAGAATTGTTTTTTACTCAAATATCGCATATAGAATTACAGATAAGATGAAAGAGAGAATATACAAATTGTAAATCACCAAAACCAGATAAATAGGCCTGCTGCTACTGAAAAGACAAAGGCAGGGACAACTACAGCCTTACATAAAGCAAGTTGAATTTATAATTTTAAATATTTCTTATCATATTATCTTTCTTTTTTTTTTTACAAATTAGGGCTGGACAAACGGGCGGGTAAGTCGGATTCGGGTTCAGTATACCACATCCGAAGCAAAACCGACGACCAGCTCTAGCACCCACTTCCGACCATTTGAGAGGCGGTTTCTGGTGCGGCGATTTTTTCGGGTGGCGGTTTCCGGCGAACGAATTTATTCGGTTTGAATGGAAGCTGTTGAATGGTTACCTCACGACTCACGTTGCAAAAAAAGAGGACAAAAGCTTGACCGAAAAAATAATCACAGAGAAAATGGGGGAAAGAAAGAGATGCGAGGTGAAGATGACAATGAACGGTACATTGCATTTACAGTATATAATTATTTTTAAAAAGGAAAATATGTTATTTTTTCTGTTTGAACAGTCAAACTATAATTATTTAACACATACTTATTATTATTATTTTATTGAGATCTTAAAACTTGATTTGAAGGGTCCAGCCTGATTTACGGTATATAATTATACGTTGTGACAGAAGTGAGGTAGGTAGTATAGCTGTGAAAGGTACTGTGCTGATGGAGTATAGCTGCAGTGTGCAGCCTGCGTCTGTGCCTTTATTTTCGGGCGGGTCCGGTTCTAAGTGGGTTTGGCTTCAGTGATCCAATTCCGCCCACAGTGACCTGTTTTAACTCGTTTTAACAATCAAAAAACCCGTAAACCGTTTTAACTCAACCGAATGCTTCTAATAAGTTCGGCTTCTTCGGGTTTTAGGTCGGACATAAAAAATTGTCCACCCCTAGCACCAAGTACCAACTTCAAGAAGAGAGAGAAAAAAACTCTTGTCATCTTCAACATTTTCATTTTAAACAAGAAACTCAATCTTGCAGTGGCTATGGCTTCACACTCACTATATTTTTTACAGAACCCAACAACTTTTGTAGTGGTGCTAAGAAGCTACTAACCAAAGAAACCTGCCCGTCAAACCGCCGAACCGTCAACCCGCAACTTCCTGTAACCGTAGCTTCAATGGTCGGAAATGGATTCTAGCATTTGTTAATCGGTTTTCCTTGGGTGTATGATTTTCAAACCAAAACCGTGTTAACCGACCGTTTGTCCAACCCTAGTCGGTGTATGACTTGAACAACTTGTGTTTTCAACGGCCCCTTACACTCACGTGTTCTTGTCGGGATCCATTGGTCTCCGGCCTACGATTGACGTCAAAAAGGGTGACAAACAACTCCCTCGAGCACGGTCTCCTAAAAGCACCCATCATGTGTTGGACTATATGCAATTCTTAAGCAAGCTATAACTATGACAGAGCCAATTACAGTGATATTGAACGCTAACCACAATAATATCAAATGTAACGATAAACAAAAATAATGAAAAGCAAAGTAAAGATAAGGGAAAGAGATACACCGTGATTTTTACGAGGTTCGGGATAAAAGCCCTACGTCCTCGGCCTCCGACTTTGCAACCTTTGGACTTGATAATAACCACTATATGAGAAGAACTTCTTCAACGTCTTACAAGCAAACAACTTCCCTATAGCTACCACACGTCCACACCAATCTCAATTTTCCCCAAATTGAGAGCCCAAGCTCCCCGCTAAGGATTTCTCTACAATCCAATCTCCCCGATTGAATTACCCAAGAGAACTTCCCAGGATTTCACAACAACCAAGAATATTTGAATACAACTAAAAACTAGGATCCAATCACTCAAGCAGTATAACAGTATTGTTGTTGAGAGAGATTAGAGATTTGGATTCAAAGCTGAAGAACGTAAAATATGACTGTGAGAGTTCTGTTCTTTTCTTCTTTTGATTTGTAGGTTGTGTGTTGTTGTTTTCTTCTCTCATGAAAAACCCTAAGTCCTATTTATAGGGTTTGTAAAAAATATGACCGTTGGACTAAAATCTTACGTAAAATAGGTGAGTAGTAAATCGATTCCTTGCTTAAAATAGTGTGTATGAAAATCGATTATTTACTCAAAATATGACTGTTGATGGCTTTTAAAAAGAAATGAATCGATTATATGCTTAAATGCATAAAGATATAAATCGATTTTGAGCCTGAAAAACTTAGTACATGACAAATCGATATTCATCGTCTTCTCAACTTCTTTACCAAATATGGGGAGGCTTCTGGTCAGATTGTTAACTCCAGTAAATCTACCGTTCATTTGGGCGCTGTTCTCAATCAACGGCAGTGCCACATTGCCGAGCTACTAGGCTTCTCTATTGGCCAACTGCCGTTCACCTACCTGGGCATCCCCATTTTCAAAGGTAAGCCTAAAGCTGGTTATTTAATGCCTATAGCTGACAAGATTAAAGCCAAGTTATCAGCTTGGAAAGCTTCGCTCCTCTCTATTGCCGGAAGAGCGCAGCTTGTCAAGTCGGTTGTTCAAAGTATGCTAGTGTACAGCTTCCTGATATACAAATGGCCTACCTCTCTGTTGAATACGGTCGATTCTTGGATCAGAAATTTTATTTGGTCTGGTGACGTCAATCAGCGTAAAGTGGTTACAGTGGCGTGGCATAAGGTTTGTAAACCAACATCTGAGGGGGGTCTCAGGATTAGATCCCTTAAAGACACAAATAAGGCAGTCTGTCTTAAGCTTAGCTGGGAACTCAGCATTTCCCAGAATAGTTGGGTTGTCTTATTAAGATCTCGGGTTTTCAGAAATAGGACTACGATCTCTTATCATATCAGTTCGTCTTTGTGGGGTACTTTGCGTGCTCATTTATCCGATATCCATGAAAATTGCATATGGCAAATTGGTAAAGGTGACTGTATCAACTTTTGGATAGATCTGTGGATGTCGGACCCTCTGGTAAATCTTCTCAATGTCCCTGAGCATCGTCAGAACTATCTAAAAGCCCGTGTTTGTGACTTCATTCAGAATGGTCACTGGTGTATTCCAGCATCTCTTTCTAATATCTTTCCTCAGCTGGCTTCGCTCATTCGTGTAAAAGATCTGCCTTCATTTGACTCTCATGATCAACTGATTTGGAAAAACTCTACAGATGGTATGCTTACTTTTAAGACTGCTTATCTTCATTATAGGCCTATAGGGCAGCCTATTAGGCGGTTCAGAAATATTTGGAGTAGTGTCATCCCTCCCTCCAAATCTCTTCTTGTCTGGCGTATCCTTCATAACCGTATGCCTACAGATGAGCAGCTCAGAAACCATGGTTGTGGAACTGTTTCCATGTGTAGTCTCTGTGAAGCGGAATATGAGACATCATTGCACCTTTTCTGTGAGTGTTCTTTCGCTAAGAAGCTCTGGGACTGGCTTAGTGGTAAGCTTTCAATTAATATTAATGTTTCCTCCCCGGAGATGATTTTTGAGGTTTGTCAGCGCCCTTGGTCTAACCAAGTGAAAGATGTTGTTACCGCCGCTGTTATTAATGTATTTTGGGCTATTTGGCACTCTCGGAATCAGATTCGTTTTGACAACAAGAAGATCTTGCCCACTCACATGAAGAACTTGATCACGGCAAATGTGAGCATTTCTAGTAATCTCAGCAAGGGCTCCACGTCAAACTCCATGCAAGATTTTTTGATTCTTAAGGCGTTTTCGGTTGATTGCAAGCCTCGTAAGGCTCCGACAATTATAGAGGTTATTTGGAAGTCCCCTCCTTGCTTGTGGGTTAAGATGTGCTAATAGGGGTTCGCCTGGTTTAGATGCTTGTGGGGGTATCTTTCGCGATAGTAATGCTGAATCTCTGGGTTGTTTCATGCTTCCTCTTGGTACAAATTACGCTCTTCATGCTGAGCTTGTTGGAATCATGGTAGCCATTGAGGTGGCTTTCCATAAAGGTTGGCATCGTTTATGGATTGAGAGTGATTCTCAGCTTGCTGTTATGGCCATTTCGTCTCATTCCATTGTGCCTTGGAGTATCCGCAACCGCTGGCTTAATTGCATGGGTCTTCTAAAATCCATGACTTTCAGTTGCACTCATATTTTTCGGGAAGGAAATCACTGTGCTGATAAGCTTGCGTCTCATGGAACTACCCCGTCTGGCTTCCAATGGTGGAATTCTATTCCCACTTTTATTCAGGATGATTTTAACCGTAATAGGGTTGGTCTTCCTTCTTTTCGTTTCAGAGAGTAATTTTTGTAATTTTTGTTTGCAGGGGTTTTGGTTTATGTCCCCCCTTGCCTTTTGTAATTTTTCTTTTTATTTTTTAATGAAATAGGGGGGAGTACTCTTTCCTTCTTGGTGTTTTTATCCCTAAGGAGGGTTTTGCATCAGAAGGTTTTAACGAGGCTCCTTTCCTTTTTGTTTAAAAAAAAAAACTTAGTACATGAATCGATTCTTTGCTTGATCAAAAAAGGATGTAAATCGATTTTTGGCTTTATGTGTATAGGAAGGAAATTGATTTGTTACCTTTATAAACAAAGTTGGAAATCGATTTTGGGCTTTAAGAAAATAATTGGAAATCGATTTTTCTCTTTATGGAGAGACATAAATCGATTTTCCTCTTTTAAAAAGAGAGTCATGAATCGATTCTTAGCTTTGCAAAAAATCAAGTTCACAATAAAGGAAGAAGGGAATCGATTTTCTTCTTTATGAAAGGACCTTAAAATCGATTTTCTTCTTAGCTTTGCAATAAGCTCATAATTTTGCAGAAACCATTTTCTCATGCTACGTGCCTAACCTATTTAACATGCATGAGTATATAAAAGATTTTTCCAAGCCTAGTTGAATTTTATTTTAACAAAACAGTTCTATTTTAAAAGTTCATCTCTCAACTACAAAAGTCATAAAGCTAAAGTGATAGGATCTTACACATGTCCTATTGAAAGAAAAATAACACAAAGTCTTGAACGCTTGAGTAGCTTCTCCTCCGAGCCGCTACACTTTAAAATATCCTATGCTTTGATTTATGCCCTGTACTTTTGTTCAACTGTAACCATTAGTAGACAGATTGTAATTTGTTATCATACAAAACAAAGAGTGTTTGAACTTGGTTCAACAAACTCCCCCTTTTTGATGATAACAAATTACCTTATGCATAGGGAGGCGATAAACAAGAAACAACGGCAAAACTCCCCCTTAGCATAAGCATAAAAAAAACTAATCCAATGAAATAAACAAGCAGAGCAGCAACTCTTTCTCACCCTTTGTTTTCATCAAAAAGGAGGGAAGACACACAAGACACATAGCATATGATATAGCAAGCACATAGCGCCTCAAAAATACATCACATAATCACATTACAGGCTGGCAAAGTCAAGCATACCGAGCTCTCTCCGGATCTTACAAAATTGAGCTTCGGCAAGGGGTTTCGTGAAGATATCCGCTAGTTGTTCATCAGTGCCTACAAACTGTAATGCTATGCTCCCCCTAGAAACATGGTCTCTAATGAAATGATGCCTTATTTCTATATGCTTAGTTCTAAAGTGTTGGATGGGGTTCTTAGCAATGTTAATGGCACTAGTGTTATCACATAGGACTGGCACATTTTCATATAACAAACCAAAATCCTCTAAAGTCTGTTTCATCCACAGAACTTGTGCAACGCAATTTCCAACCGCCACATATTCGGCTTCAGCGGTGGACAAAGCAACACTGTTCTGTTTTTTACTAGACCAGGAAGTTAAACAAGGCCCTAAGAAATGACAGGTTCCACTAGTACTCTTTCTATCTAATGTACATCCAGCAAAATCAGCATCACAGAAACCGACCAAAGAAAATTGACTCGATTTCGAGTACCACAATCCAAAATCTATGGTTCCCTTAACATATCTAAGAATCCGTTTTACAGCTTTTAAATGTGATTCTTTGGGACATGCTTGAAATCGAGCACATAAGCACACAACAAACATAATATCAGGTCGAGAAGCAGTTAAATACAAGAGACTACCGATCATACCTCGATACATCGTTTCATTAACTGGTTTACCTTGCTCGTCCTTATCCAACATTGTTGCAGTCGCCATGGGAGTACCAATCTCCTTTGCATCACTCATGTCAAACTTCTTTAGTAGCTCCTTTGAAAACTTGTTTTGACATACGAAGATTCCTTCCTTCATTTGCTTCACTTGAAGTCCCAAAAAGAAATTCAGCTCCCCCATCATGCTCATCTCAAACTCGCTAGTCATCATTTCAGAAAACTCCCCCTTTGATGGACTACCAATAATTTTCTCCATGGGATGATCTCGAACTGATTTCCATGTTTTGGGCAAATTATCATGTGTTCTTCCATGGAGATGGTCATCGATGTCTTGGGGCTCTCGTTCCACCTCAGTTTCTTCTTGAGGTTCCACTTTCACCTCGGCTTCTTCCACACTTTCACTGTTTGATTCAGATATTCTGTTTTTGATCACTTCAACCACTTCATCCTCATTTCCTAGCAAAAGGGTTAGTCTCATCAAAAGAAACATGTATTGATTCTTGCATACATTTATCAATTTTATTGTAAACAGTATATGCTCTACTATGACTTGAATAACCCATAAAAACACCTTCAGTTGATTTTGCATCAAACTTACCCAACTTATCTTTTGTGTTGAGAATGAAACACTTACTTCCAAAAACCTTGAAGTATGAAATATTTGGAGCTCTACCATTCCACAACTCGTATGGAGTCTTGTTAAGAGATGGCATCAGGTATACCCGGTTGAGCACGTGGCATGCTGTATCAACTGCATGACCCCAAAAATATTTGGGTAGGTTGTGCTCGTTCAACATTTCTCTGCTCATCTCTTGTATGGTTCTATTCTTCCTTTCCACCACACCGTTTTGTTAAGGGGTCCTTGGAGCTGAAAAGTTATGATGAACACCATACTTTTCACACCAAGTCCTGAATGATGAATTTTCGTACTCTCCTCCATGATCACTTCTAATTTCCTTGATGGCTAAGCTTTTCTCATTCTGTAACTTTCTGCACAACTTAGCAAACTCATTGAAAGCGTCACTTTTATTTGCAAGTAGAATGACCCAAGTATACCTAGAATAATCATCTACAATCACGAAGACATACTTGGACCCTCCTAGACTTACAACATCAATTTCACCAAATAAATCAAGATGGAGCAATTCAAGCACATTGTTAGTGGAAATAACCAGTTTTTGATTGAAAGAAGATCTATGCAACTTACCTAGCTGCCATGCATCACACAATTGACCCTTTTCATATTTCAACTTGGGTAGACCTCTAACATGCTCATTCTTACTCAACTCAGATAAATGTTCTATACTAGCATGTCCTAGACGTCTATGCCACAGATTCACACCATCAAGCAAGGAAGGCATGCATACAATATCATTACTCACATTGTCAAAATCAACATAATACACATTATTTTCTCGAAAGCCAGTAATATAAAGTTTAGAAGTCCTATGAGTAATAACACATTTATCAACAGAAAAATACACATCAAAATCACTATCACATAATTGGCTAACACTTAGGAAGTTAAGTTTGACACCATCAACTAGTAAAGCATTTTTAATTTTGATTGTGTTTTCCTTACCCACACAACCTTTACCTATTACTTGAGCAGATTCATTGTTGGCAAACTTTACAGATCCACTAGCTTTGTTGCTCAACTTCAAGAATAGTGAAGCATCACCAGTCAAATGCCTTGAGCACCCACTATCAACCATCCAAACATTTTTCTTCTTGGATGACTGACCAACCTTAGGGGTGTTATTTCCCATAAGACAAACAACATTGGCAGCCTTATCTTCTTCATCTGTTTCACTATCAGTGTCAAGATTGTCCTATGTAGCCTCAGGTGTGTCATTTTCCATAAGACAAACAACATTTGCAACCTCCTCTTCTTCATCTGTATCACCATCAGTATCTGTGTTGTCCCATGTAGCCTTCATGGCTTTCTTTTGTTGGTACTTGGATTTTAGCTTTGGACAATTCACTTTGAGATGACCCGGTTTGTTGCATTCAAAACATTTTGGTTGATCATCTCTTCTCTCATAACTGTCTTCTTTGTTGTACCCAGATTTCTTTGAATAGTCACCCTTCCCAAGCTTGTTGAATCTCATGAATTTTCTGAATTTCTTGGCAAACATAGCCGTGTCTTCATCATCAGATTTTTCATCAGACTCAACCTCTTTCTTTGCCATCTTAGGAGTCTTGGCAGCAGCAAGAGCAAGAGACTTCCTTTCTTTGACCGCTTCTTTTTCTTGAGCCTTCTTAGCGGCCAACACCACCTCAAATGCAAGAAGTGACCCAATCAAGTCTTCTTGGGGTAAAGTGCCAATATCTTTGGCTTCAGTGATAGCACAAGTCTTGGGAAAGAATTCACTAGTCAAGGATGCAAGAATCTTCCCATTCAAATCTTTCATTGAATACTTCTTCCCAAGTGCTCTCAAGTTATTCACTATCAGGTTCAATCTTTGGTGCATAGCTGCAACAGATTCACCTTCCTTCATCTTGAAAGCTTCATACTCAGAAGTAAGAACTCTAATCTTTGTATCATTCACTTTACTCGTACCAACATGTGTCGCTTCCAGACAGTCCCAAATTTCTTTGGTTGTTTAACATCCTTTCACCCTTCCATACTCTTCTTCACATAGAGATAGGTGAAGAATATTCATTGCTTTGGCATTGAGAGATATTTTTTCTATCTTAGACTTTCTCAGCTCACTCAAGTCAATGGCATAAATATCTTAAATAGGTACTTCCTCAGCTTTACCAGTAGCTTGAAATTTAGTAGTATCTCCCTCAACAGCAACACCAGGTTTAGTAATCTTGATTCTCATAGGAGTGAGTGGTCCATCAACAATGATCCTCCATAAAGTGAAATCTATAGCCTGCACATGATATTTCATTCGACTACTCCAATAGTCATAGTTAGTCCCATCGAACATGGGTGGCCTATTGAAGGACATCCCCTCTTTCATAAATGAACCCATAATAAAAAATTGCGAGATGTTAAGCTCTATATGCAATTTCTAGCTCTGATACCAATTGTTGGACTATATGATAACCTTAGAGGGGGGGTGAATAAGGTTATATGCTAAAAATGAAATCTTTTGATTTTCATAAAATTAACGATGCACGTTTAAATCGAATGCGGAAAATAGGATTTAAACTATATGCAATTCCAAAGCAAGCTATAACTATGACAGAGCCAATTACAGTGATATTGAACGCTAACCACAATAATATCAAATGTAACGATAAACATAAATAATGAAAAGCAAAGTAAATATAATGGAAAGAGATACACCGTGGTTTTTACGAGGTTCGGGATAAAAGCCCTACGTCCTCGACCTCCGGCTTTGCAACCTTTGGACTTGATAACAACCACTATATGAGAAGAATTTCTTCAACGTCTTACAAGCAAGCAACTTCCCAATAGCTACCACACCAATCTCATTTTTTCCAAAATTGAGAGCCCAAGCTCCCCGCTAACGATTTCTCTACAATCCGATCTCCCCGATTGAATTACCCAAGAGAACTTCCCAGGATTTCACAACAACCAAGAATATATGAATACAACTGAAAACTAGGATCCAATCACTGAAGCAGTATAACAGTATTGTTGTTGAGAGAGATAAGAGATTTGGATTCAAAGATGAAGAACGTAAAATATGACTGTGAGAGTTCTGTTCTTTTCTTCTTTTGATTTGTAGGTTGTGCGTTGTTGTTTTCTTCTCTCATGAAAAACCCTAAGTCCTATTTATAGGGTTTGTAAAAAATATGACCGCTGGACTAAAATCTTACATAAAATAGGTGAGTAGTAAATCGATTCCTTGCTTAAAATAGTGTGTATGAAAATCGATTATTTACTCAAAATATGACCGTTGATGGCTTCTAAAAAGAAAGGAATCGATTATATGCTTAAATGCATAAAGATATAAATCGATTTTGAGCCTGAAAAACTTAGTACATGAATCGATTCTTTGCTTGATCAAAAAAGGATGTAAATCAATTTTTGGCTTTATGTGTATAGGAAGGAAATCGATTTGTTACCTTTATAAACAAAGTTGGAATAAGCTTTGTAAAATATCGATTTTCCTCTTTTAAAAAGAGAGCCATGAATCGATTCTTAGCTTTGCAAAAAATCAAGTTCACAAAAAAGGAAGAAGGAAATCGATTTTCTTCTTAGCTTTGCAATAAGCTCATAATTTTGCAGAAACCATTTTCTCATGCTACGTGCCTAACCTATTTAACATGCATGCGTATATAAAAGATTTTTCCAAGCCTAGTTCAATTTTATTTTAACAAAACAGTTCTATTTTAAAAGTTCATCTCTCAACTACAAAAGTCATAAAGCTAAAGCGATAGGATCTTACACATGTCCTTTCGAAAGAAAAATAACACCAAGTCTCGAACGCTTGAGTAGCTTCTCCTCCGAGCCGCTACACTTTAAAATATCCTATGCTTTGATTTATGCCCTGTACTTTTGTTCAACTATAACCATTAGTAGACAGATTGTAATTTGTTATCATACAAACGAAAGAGTGTTTGGCCTTGGTTCAACATCATGGTCTTGAAAGCCTTGATAAAGGTCCACCCAGTGTGGTGCAAGTGAGACGAGGCTAGCTGCAACACCCTGAGCATTTGTTACTGGAAATGCGTAAAGGAGGGATGAATCCTTAGATTCTTGAGCATCATCAGATAAACTATGAATTTCAGTTCATCCGAGTATTGACATACCGACTCGCCACGAGAAATCCGCTCCAATACCCAGTCTTGACCACGATAACCTACCAAGTGGCGGTAAAGAGAAAAGTCATGTTCTGGAAACTAGATGTTTTTCATAGCTCAGAGACCTGCCGAGACCCAATCATTATTGGGTCCCTCTATCTCCTCCTCGACATGGGCCACCGCTTTTGAACGTCGTCGTACCCCACATTTGAACGAGGATCCTCTCTTTCATGAAGTTAGTCGCCTACCCCAAGCTCGTGATCATCATTTCTATGAGCGATGGAACTAGGATCTGAAAACCTCACCGGAAACTGGAAACACCTTGCCTGAACTTTAGAAACTACGACAGAGAACTTGAAGGCTCGCCGGAGACTTTGAACTCGGAGGTTAGAGCAAATTCACAAGAAAATCAAAAGTACTGAATTAATGGGGTTCCCCCTATTTATACTGAACCAAGGTGGCACGAATGAGACGAAGTTGAATCGTCGCAACCCAGTCAAGGGGCAGTAATGCCAGGATCAGAAAAGAAGGCAACCTTAGCAGCAATAATGATCTAACACCTCGATCCACTCAAACGTCACATTGATCCACTCAAAGCACGTCAATCAAAATGACTGTTGAGCTCAACGCGCTCGAAGATACGACTTCGAAGCAACGATCTCCAAGACCGACCTCGCGGTTGATCCCCAAGTCACGGCTGAGGCAAGGTACACAGAAACGTGACTCGTCGTGAAAGGCAACCCGAGTTCACTCAGAGGCAACCCAAACGGTTGACATACACCTCGGTTGAAGCTATTTCAAACTGAATTCAAGACGCATGCGGCTTCAATTAGTACTATCAAGCCAAGGCCATCCTTTAAGGAGTGACCTCGGCTTGGGGGGCAACTGTTCCGGACTGGGCCGAGCCCAAGTCCGAATTTGGGCCTAGTGACGGCCCAATCACGCAAGAAGAGCAAATTTCATTGGCGATCCGTGCACTGCGCTATTAATGGCTGGGAACACATATCCGGATCCAACGGTCGAAAACGCACCATGTCACCTATGCGTTGGAAGCGCCTCAGGCACACCTGCCGCCATAAATACCAGCCCATCCACTGCAGCAGATACACATTCTTTCTCTCTACCTCATTCTAGACTTCTCATTGCTCTTGAGCGTTAGAGTGTCATTGCAGTAACACCCCTGACTAGGACTCAGAGGTACGACTTCAACATGAGCACTACCAATTATTTAAGCCGTAACTACCGGGGCTCGAGTAAGGTACAGATCAAACCCCAATAATTAAATTCTCTAAAAAACATAGGGAGTAATATTATATATTTTAAATAACCTAATAAGTAATATTGTAATGATATGTACATATATTTCATTTAATAATAAGCTTATTGTCATTTTTTATCACTTATTTTAAATTTTTAATACTTTAATTTTAATAGATTTTTAATTTTTAGATTATACAAAATGACATAATTATTCTCATGATGTTCGGGATAAGTTTTTAACTTCAGAGACAGAATATGATAATGTACATGATTAACTTGACATATTCTGCCAGCTCAACAATTGTAAGAATGATACAGAATACGATAAGTTTATCATATCGTATTTTCTTATCCAGATCATCAAACGAATCCTAAAAAGTAGTAATTATTAGCTAGTATAAATTACGGTGTAAAGCACTCCACCTCATTCTTACTAATTAATGGTTCTCTACTTCTCCTTTACGTTACTCTAACCCACAACTCTTTAGATATTATAGGTAAAGTGTTTTATCAACTATGCTTAGTTGTCAAAAACTCACTAGGTTCATGAGCATTAATAGCAAATTCCCTTGAGCTTTGATATGGCCCTAACAAAAAAAGGAATGCCCATACTGAAGCACAAAACTCAATTTCAAAATATTCTATTCCCACAATGAAAATGGAATGTAGCATTGAGGCCAGTTGATTGAAGGGAAGGTCTCTAAACCCCATAAAATATTTTCTCTAATCTATAGATAAAGTTGCCAGCCCAAAATGTTGAAAAATGTTTTTAGGGGACAAAAAATCGAAATACATGAAAATGGATGCTTTAATTTTTTTTGACCAAGAAATGGATGCTTTAATTAAACGGATAGAATGTGTGATTGCCTTTTAGAGGAACAACAATCGCTTACCTCTAAAAGATTGTAAATAGTAAGTCAAATTAGAATATTGTAAAGGCACTAGAGTCAGCATCACCATTTATCGTTAACATGTATTCTTAATTTGCCTATAAAATGGCAGCAACCTGTGACAAAATAGAGCATAGGAAATAGGCAATAGATCGAATTATATGCGAATGGAGAACATATAATTGTTCACTCAAATGTATTCATTTTTGGTCGAAGGGTCTTTCATGAAGAGGGTGAAAGTGAAATGAAGCCAAGGATGACTTGCCGGCATATTGATTTGCCATAAAACTAGCTTGTTAGCTATTTTCATTTGGTGGGTATTCCGGCAGGTTATCCTTGGCTATGTTTGATTTTCTTCCTCTCATGTGAGACTTTAACAACTTACTTTGTATGGACAACTTTTGAACTTGAATTGGCCTATATAGTGTTAAGAGTCCCACATCAGATGTGATATGGCCTGAAAATGAGTTTATAAGTGGGAGGCATCCCTCACCTTACAAGTCGGTTTTGTGGGGTTGAGTTAGGCCTTAACCACATTCTAACATAGTATCAGAGCCAATCCAAGAACCGCTGGGCCACCCGCTATCAGGCCTCTCGGGTCACGCTCCAGTTGTCTGATATGGCCTGAAAATGAGTTTATAAGTGGGAGGCATGCCTCACCTTACAAGCCGGTTTTGTGGGTTGAGTTAGGCCTTAACCACATTCTAAGATATAACTAAAATCTCTATGACATTCGCTACATCTCTCCATCTCTCTTTTAATTATCTCTTTATATTATCTCGTCCTCCACTCTTATCTTTTTTTTAATAGCAAAATTACATATATCACAGGGGAAAGAAGACAAGGGAATCCCAAATAGGGGCCTCAAACTCAGAGACAAACTGGGAGGAACTGTGATGGGGAGAAGGAAAAGAGAAATTAAAAGGGGGGAGAGAAGGAAGTAGGAATCCTAGCAAAAACAATATCCCAACCATACACGTATAGGCATCATTCATAAAAAAGACATGTTCTACCCTACTCTAAAACATGTTGTCTAAAGTACTTGAATTCCAAGGAAGTAGAATGAGCTATTTTTTATTTAATCCACCATTAATTCCAATTGTGAAATTATGCAGCATATTGAAAATAAATGCTATAGAAATTGAGTTATTTATAAACTTTGACCTCGTTGGGTTCATCTATCTTGTAATTTTAGGGTGTGTTTGAATTACTAAAAAGTAGTAGACTGGACTAGACAACTCCAATTATACCGTGTTTGATTTGGAAACTGTTCATAATACTGGACAAAAGTGGGGCAAAGAACTGTACAAAAACCCAATTTTTTTGTCTCTCACAAAAACACTGTACAACTACACGTTACTTTTCTATTTTTTAAATAATGAATTTTCTACTTTTTTTGACTAGTTTGGGATTCAATCACTTTTCTATTTTTTGGACAAATTATGCTTTTGACTTTTGAGGAACAAAAAGAATGGATTGATATTGATTTAACATGCGGTTATGTAGGAGATTTGAAGGTGTAGAAAGAGATGTGTATTTACCTGAAAGGAACCAAATGCGATGGGGATGGTGGACAACATAAAGATTATCTCTTGGAAGTAGTTTTCAGCCATCAGTGGCGGACCAGAACCCGGGGTCAGGGGTGTCAAATTTTTTAAGACCAGTGTCAAATGGGTGCAAAACTTGGTCTACTAGTGCAATTTAAAATTTTCAAGGGGTTCAAAATAAAAATTTCACGAGATTTGGGCTATTAATATAGGGCGGTAAGTGCAATTTTTTTTCCAGGGGGTTCAACTGAACCCCCTGGGTACAAGGTGGGTCCGCCACTGTCAGCCATGGCTGACTGGGTTGTTGCATATTTGTGAATGAAGCATAGAACACAGTGATTGCTTTTCTAAGAGAGTTAGACTCTTGGTTTAGAACGATGATGGTTCGTGGGTGTGTGATTTTCCTTTCCCACTTCATCTTCAACATTGGAACAATGTAGTCGAATCTTTCTCTTACTCTTCCTCTTTCTATCCTTAAATGATGTAATGGGTTGAGCATGTACTCCCATATTAGTATAACTATTTTTTGTCGTTCAAAAAAAAAGCAAACTACAAACGTTGAGGACACCTTGTGCCTGTTTAGTGTGTAATGCTCGTCTAAGTGTGCTCGCAAAACACTTTTTGAAAATTAAGTTTTTAATTCTACAATTCAACTCATCTTCTTGTGTTTTCTTGTTATATTTCACAATTAGACAGGGGATACTAGAGGATACAATTCCCGTAATTAGTACTCGAGGAACCAAAACGGAAAAAGTGCACAATCATAGGACTCGTAGGTCTCAATTTGTGCAATTTAAACATGATAGACTAGAATACAAAATCGTAATATTTAAGGAACTAAAAGTATAAATAACTAATTATAGATTATGGATAGCATATTTCTTATCAACAAATTCACTCTCCTAAATTTTATTTTATCTTTTCAAACGAAAAAAAATACTAACTATAAGTTTGTCAATCCGTCGCTACAGGGAGGGCGAGAAACTGGAAATGAAACAGCATGCAAAACCAAGTATTTAGCGACGAATTTGTCGTCCCTCGCAAATGGTTTCTGACCATTTGCAGATCTTAGAACTTGTGCAGGGATTAGCGACGGACCATCCCTCGCAAATTTCGTTGTTACCCTTCTTTTTTTCCCTACTTCGAATCACACAACACTCTCTCATTTCCTCACTCTTCTCTCTCCATTCACTACTCCCTCACTCTTCTCTCTCACCAACGAACCCTAACTCTCCTCCCTCATTTCCACCACCACCACCACGAACTCCTCTCCTCTTCTCTCCTCTCTCCTCTCTCTCTCTCTCTCTCTCTCTCTCTCTCTCTCTCTCTCTCTCTCTCTTACGAATCCCTTTTCTCTCACCTACAAATTTCTTTCCTCTTTCTCTCTTCTTCTCTCCACCTTCCACCACACCACCACCACAAACTCCCCTCCTCTCTCTCTCTCTCTCTCTCTCTCTCTCTCTCTCTCTCTCTCTCTCTCTCTCCCTCTCTCTCCTACGAAGTGAACTGTCATCACCACTACCACACCACCATCGGAACTCTCCATTTTGTAGGTTTTGATTTTTATTTTTTATGATATTGTTTTTATTTTAATTTTTTAATGGATTTGTTTTGATTTATGTTTTTTGTTTGAAATTGAAATGGTTTAGGATTGAAATAGTTGGTGTTTGAAGTCTCACAACCGCACCGGAGTGCGCACCGTCACCGAACCACGGCACCAGAGTGTCACCGTCACCAGACCTCAATCTCATAACAGTTAGTTTTTTATTTATTTTCGTTTTTAACTATTATTTTAGTTTTATTGCTTGTTAAAATAAATTTGTTGCTGTTGTTGTGTGTTAGATTTGAGTGTGAGTGTTAGAATTGAGTGTTGTTGTGAAATGTGAGTTAGAATTGAGTGTGAAATGTGAGTTAGAATTTGTTGTTGTTGTTGTTGTTGTTGTTGTTGTTGTTAAAATAAACTTATTGTTTTTAAGATTGTAGGATTGAGTGTGAAAGGTGAGTTAGAATAAATTTGTTTTTGTTAGAAGTGAATGTTGTTTGGGAAACTATATTAGAGATGATTGTTCTTAGTAATTGAAATGTGAATTTGAAATTGTTAAATTGAAATGTGATTGTGAATTTGAAATTGTTAAACTATGGCAGAGCAGCTCAAGCAGTTGGTGCAGTCTCAGGCGGAGCTGCAGCAGGAGCTGTAGACCACTCGGCAGGTGGTCAGCACCTCTACTGAGGCTATGAAAAAGATGCAGCAAGACTTTGCGAAGGTGACCCGTAGGCAGCATGTGCTGTTGAAATATTTTAAGAATATCTGAAAAGATGGTGGGGAGCAAGATAAGGAGTCCTTAAATAGCAGCAACTATTAGGATTTGTTGTATTATCAGTTTGACATTTCAGTATTTTGTTCTAACATTTCAGACTAAGTTATCGAGTTTCTATGAGCCAACAAACTTCTAGAGGAGGTCTGGAGCCGCAACCTCTTTTTGTACAGTCAAGCCAACTAGTCAGCCAGGGGAAGTTCTCATGTTTTGGAGACAGGACATTGTTGATCATGATGTTTTGTGGATTTATGTGAAAACTTATCTTTTTTGCTTTTCTTTACTTTCAAAAAATTCGATGTAACAGGAAGAAATGAGAAGAAATGTCTTATCAATAAGCAAATTCGTGGAATGACTCTCAAGTATACCTTTCAAAACTTTACAATTTCAATGAAAATTTACTACTGTGTCAAATTTATCTTCCTTTGCATCTACAAGCCCCCGCAATTTAATTAATTTTTTTACTCGCTCAATTTAATTTCTAGTACATTATCTTCTTGCAATTTAAAATTTTCTGCATTGTTCTTGTTTTTAACTTCTTTTCTTCCATCTCTTTCAATGTGCTTGTTCTTTCTTTGCTTTTATGAATACCCATTCAATCCCATTTTTTAATCTTTTCACTTTTGAAACATCCCCATTCACTTTTCTTTACACAGTTTTTGGCAAGAGTCTCCGACCCAACTGCCGAGTTGAGTAGCAAACTAAAAAGCAATAACTTTGACAGAATCCTTAGTCGAATGAGGGATTTAAGTTGGTTTTTGGCAATCATCACAAATGAATGCGATAACTGTTAATTAGATGAGATTATCATTTAACTTGTTTGACTTCAAATTGGTTTGACAATTTCTCTTTATTTGTTGTTTGATGATTTTAGTAGATTTTTATACAAAGAAACCAAATTTCTACAGCAACAAAACATGATTTGATTGTATGTAAAGATATTTAGCTTTCCCGGTGGCTTGAAATTAATCTAAGCAAAATTGATTCTGAAATTCATTATAATGTAGTTTTACACTCAACTGCATCACGACTCACTAGAGCAACATAGAAGTATTTGTTCTTGAATTCCTTGAGAGAGTCAGTGTACGACTTGAACAACTTGTGTTTTCTATTGCCCCTTACACTCACGTGTTCTTGTCGGGCTTCGTTGGTCTCCAGCCTACAATTGACGTCAAAAAGGGTGAGAAACAACTTCCTCAAGCATGGTCTCCTAAAAGCACCCATCATGGTCTCGAAAGCCTTGATAAAGGCCCATCCAATGTGGTGTATTTGAGACGGCGCAGGCCGCAGAACCCTGAGCATTTGTTGCTGGAAGGGGGGTAAAGGGGGTGATGAATCCTTAGTGTCGCGACCGTGGTCCCGACGTAGACGGCCCAAAAATTGATATTTCAGGGAGTCGCCACGCAATTTATTAAAAATAGGAAAAATTGAGAAAAACCTAACCTAAGAGTTAGTGGTCTGCGTAACTAGGTTGGATTCGGGAGTCGGTTATGCGTAGGGAAGGGGCGAAAACCTAATTTCACTGCACCCCTAGCACATCTGTCCTAAGACAGTTACCCTAAATTTGATTTGCGCAAGAATTATTAAGTCGTTTAATTATTTGTTTACCCAAAAAATAATACTTAATAAGATTTAGTAAAAAAAACAATTATTTACAAAGGATTAATTTAAGAAAATTTTATTTTGACTTGACGGGGAAGCCCCGCTCCTACGTATCCTCCGGTGCAATGAGGAACTCAAAAGTCACGTAGTTCTTCCTGAAAAAAAAAATTTGGTTGGTGTTTTTTTATATAGGGGTTTTAGGATTATTGAGCTGTGCAGCTCATCCGTCCTAGAACGCTGGCTAACCCGTCTGTACAGTCGACTTAGTCCCCTATTTTATAAAAATGGAGTTTTTGGTTTATGGAAAATGATTTGATGTGTGTTGGTTTGATTTTATTTGAATAGGGATTTCAGGACTCTTGATCCGTACGGTTCATTCATCCTAAAACGCTGACTAACCCGGCCGTACGGCCGACTTAATCCCCTATTTTAAAAGTTTGATTTATGGGAGGAAACGTGTTTGTATTTTTTTTATTTAGAAGTTGCTTGTTTTAAATAGGGATTCTAGGACATGATCCGTAACGGTTCATTAGTGACCTAAAAAGCAGACTAACCCGACTGTACAGTCGACTTAGTCCCCTATTTATATATATTTTCAAAATGAAATATTTATCTATTTATTTTTATAGGTTTTTTTGTAAAAGGAAATAATAAAAACGAAAACAGAGGGTGCAATAGTAAAATGGGGTGCCAGTTACAGGAGGGTTGTATTATTAGAAAGGGGGTGCAGTTAATAAGGCCCAGTTCATTTTTTTTTAGATCTGGTCTGCGTAACAAAAAACGAAAAGGGCTCGCAAAGGGGGGTGTACAACCGAAAATGGGTGGGTGCCATTACTAATCTGATATTTTTTAAAATAAATAAATAAATAAATAAATAAATAAATAAATAAACACAAGGAGGTATAAAAGGAAAGAAACTCAGACCTAATTTTTTCAATCCTCTTCTCCAGCAGCCGCACCATTAGAAAGAAAAAAAAGAGAGTTATGTGAGGAGGGAGAATAAGAGGAGAAACGCGAATCAGAGAGGGGAAAGAAGAAAAAGGAAAGGAGAGCAGGAGGGAGCGATGGTCCAGGGTGGGTGGTGCGGACCGATCACTTCCAGGCGGCGTTCATGGGTAAGGACGGCGGCGGTTACAGCACCATCACCATCGACGGCAACGTGACGGCACCGGAGCTGAAACGCGAACGCCGAAGTGCGTTTCCAGCGGAGGCTTCGAGAACGCGACAGCGACAGGGGCACGGTGGTTGTTGTGGCGCCGACCACCACCTACGGTGGTCGGAATTTATGGCAGGTCCGATTCTACACCTCTCTCTTGTAACCCCCCTTTTTTTTATCTCCTTCTATCATCTTCTCTTCTGTTTCTATTTTTTCTGATTTTGGCTTCTTTTTGTTCCTGCATAAAAAGGATCTGTTTCTAACCTCTCATGCTCTCCTAATTTTTTTTAACCTTACTTCGTTTTTGATCTAAATCTGTCCATTTTTTTTAATGGCCCATTTCATGCTAAAAACTAATTAATCTTTCGTTGTTGCCTTTTTCCTTGTTTGATTGTTTTTAATAACAAACTAATTTTGTTTGTTTTAAGTAAAACGGATTCTGGAACCCTACACTAATTCTCCCTAATCTTGATTCACAATAAAAACCTAAACATGATCATGTTTGATTATGGGCCTGCTACTGATTTCAGTTACATATTAGAGAAAACCTATTTACATACCAATAAAACTAAAAAAAACGAAAAATATGCACCAACCTCTTACCCAGCTTCTGATAAATTCCCTGCTGTCTGCTACGGCTTATGGCTTGCCTTTTTTGGGTGCCAAACACAGCAACTAAGCTCCTTCAGAAAAGTTGCACTTTCCACTGTGAGAATTTTTTTTGTGTGTACTGTATGTGGATTTTTGGCTGAAAATTATTGTCGAATTCCCCCCCTCACTTCAATTTCGGATTAGCATTTTATAGTCATTTTTTGAAACCGAAAATTAATTTCTTGATTCTCTGGTTAATTGCATTGTCTCCTGGACAGCTAGTAGCTGACTCAGGGCTGACTCAATCTCCCCCTTTTTTTTAGCTGCTGATTTGAATTAGCTGTTTTTCAGGTGCTTGGGTAGCTGGAGCAAGCTTGCTCTGCAAGCTCAGGAGCAGGAGGCGCGTACGGCTGCTGGCAGAGATTAGGGTTTATTTGGGCCTTTGCCTTTTTTTTTGACAGTTAGGTGTAATTCTTTATTTTGGGCCTATTGGGCTATTGGCATTTTTTTGGCCAAATGTAACTAGACATCTTGTAAATAAAATTTTTTTCACACACCTCCTATTTTATTATTACTATTATTTATTACTATTATTATTACTAAACAAAGGGAACTAAAAGGAAACGCGACAAAAACATGTCGGACTAAACACGATGAAACGCTAAAACAACGACGCGACGAATACGGGCACAAACCAAATATTTATTCAAAGGGATTTATTTTATTATTTTTCGTAAAAGAAAAAGTAAATAATAATAATAAAAAAAATGCACCGGTTAAAATTGGGTGTTCACAGATACCCCTCTGTGCTTACTTTCTTACGAGATAATACTTAAAACCATGTTTTCTTGTATTATCAAAGTAAGGAATAAGTACAGATATGAACCTCAATTTTAATCGGTGAGATATGCACCATTGTCTTTTGACTGTTTAAGTTAAATGGGTAACTGTGCCACAGCTGAACGGATAGCACGAACTTAGCACAAAACACATGCCAGGGGGAGACCGATAGCATGCAAATTAAAAGCAAATGCCAGTGCGAGACCGATAGCAGAAAATTAAAAACAAATGCCAGGGCGAGACCGATAGCAGAAAATTAAAAACAAATGACAGGGCGAGACCGATAGCCGAAAATTAAAAGCAAATGTCAGGGCGAGACCGATAGCAGAAAATTAAAAGCAAATGCCAGGCTGAACCGTTAGTATGAAGAATTAAAAGACAGTGCCAGGGCTGAACCGTTAGCATAAAAATGTAAAAAAAAAAAAACAATGCCAGGGCTGAACCGTTAGCAAGGGATTTTAAAGGACAAATGCCAGGGCTGAACCGTTAGCATGAAATTTAAAAGACGAATGCCAGGGCTGAACCGATAGCAGAAAATTAAAAGCAAATGCCAGGGCTGAACCGTTAGCATGAAGAATTAAAAGACAGTGCCAGGGCTGAACCGTTAGCATAAAAAATGTAAAAGACAATGCCAGGGCTGAACCGTTAGCAAGAAAATTTCAAAGACAAATGCCAGGGCTGAACCGTTAGCATGAAATTTAAAAGACGACTGCCAGGGCTGAACCGTTAGCATGAAATTTAAAAGGACAAATGCCAGGACTGAACCGTTAGCATGAAAAATTAAAAGACAGTGCCAGGGCTGAACCGTTAGCAATAAAAATGTAAAAGACAATGTCAGGGCTAAACCGTTAGCTAGGGATTTTAAAAGACAAATGCCAGGGCTGAACCGTGAGCATGAAATTTAAAAGACGAATGCCAGGGCTGAACCGATAGCAGAAAATTAAAAGCAAATGCCAGGGCTGAACCGTTAGCAAGAAAATTTAAAAGAAAAATGCCAGGGCTGAACCGTTAGCATGAAAATTAAAGACAATGCCAAGGCGAAACCGATAGCACAAAATTAAAGACAATGCCAGGGCGAGACCCATAGCAGGAAAATTAAAGACAATGCCAGGGCAGAACCGTTAGCATGAAAGGTAAAGCTGTGCCAGGGCTAAACCGTTAGCACGAAATTTAAAAGACAATGCCAGGGCTGAACCGTTAGCAAGAAATTTAAAAAGACAAATGCCAGGGCTGAACCGTTAGCATGAAAGGTAAAGCAGTGCCAGGGCTGAACCGTTAGCACGAAATTTAAACGACAATGCCAAGGCTGAACCGTTAGCAAGAAATTTAAAAAGACAAATGCCAGGGCTGAACCGTTAGCATGAAAGGTAAAGCAGTGCCAGGGCTGAACCGTTGGCATGAGAAGTAAAGCAGTGTCAATGCACGTCTTGCTTTGGAGGACTCTTTTTTTATTACTTTATTTACAAAGTACTGAACAGAAATGTATGATTCTAATCATGAAGTGGAATGCATGGATGGACATGAAATGTATGCAAACTATGGCATGAAATGCATGAATTATGCATGATCTTGAGTTGAAATTAAGATGCACTTGTCTTGAAAGCTGGATTCACTGAGAATTTTTTCTTTTTGTGCAGGCTTTATTTGAAACCAATCAAGCTTGTCCTCATATGGAAGTTTATCCTCAACACAGCTAACTTGCTTAGGCCCTATTTTCTCTTTTTATGACCACTTCTCTCCTTTCAAGCAAATCACCCTCAAATTTGACCTTCTCCCTCTTCTTTTTTTGATTGTCATTAGCTCTCTAAATCACATTACTGATTCCAAGTTTACTATTTTTGGAGCATTACTTAATGAGCATGCATGGATTCACAGGTATTTAAGAGCTGGAACTTTTTGGGTTTGGATTTTTGGCTTGAAAGTGGGGGGGTATTTTGGAGGGAAAACATAGGGAAGACAAAGGCGACACATGATGGTAGGGAAAAAAGGTATTATGGCAACCTTGAGTTTATTGGGGATTCCATTTACTTGAGGTGCCTGACTTGTTGGGAATTAGCTGGGTATTGGAAACAAGTTTTACCATAGGGGAGACTTCCAGGGGTAGCAAGCAAAATTTAACTCACGGTTATGCAAACACTTTTGCCCCGGTGTTAGTAGAAGGTATTGCCCCCAGAGAAGGCCACACGGGTGTACCAAACAAAGTTTGACTCATGAAAGGACCTGCAAAGATTTTGCTTCAAACAGCTCAGGTGTGGGAAAGAAAGTTTTGACTCATGACGGGTCTTACACAGCTTTTGCCCCAGTACTGGTGAAAGTTGTTGCTCACAAGAGTGCACTGGTGTGGCAAACTTGACGGATGTAGGGTATGGTAAGGATTTTGCCTCATTCTGGTGAAAGGCATTGCCCTGAGAGAATACTACCTGATGTAACAAGAAACATTTGACTCTTAAAGGTGTTACGAAACTTGCCCCAGTGTGGGGTTTTCTCGAGACTCTCAAGCTTATCCTTCACAAAGTTTCCCAAATGTACACTATTGTGTGGCCCAAGTAGAAGAAATTTCCCAGTGAACTACATAAGCTTCTCATTGTAAGTCTCATTCCCCTTTTGTGCCCTAATTTTTGCCTAGACTGCATTTGCATGTTTTCAGTCTAGCGGGCTTTATTTTTCTTTTATTCTCCCTAATTTTTGCCTAGACCGCCCTTTTGGGTTTTCAATCTAGCGGGATTTTTTTTCACTTCCTTTTTTATTAGAGCAAAGAATAATTTAAAAGAAGCAAATGATTTATCTCAAAATTAACATTAATAAAATGAAAACGATCATTCATCAATCAGAGTGGGATTTTGGAGGCTTGTAATGTGACTATGGGTTATGGGTTATGAAAGAAAGACGATTAGAACGCTTAAGGAAACGTCTTACGGGCATGATTTATGGGCTATGGAAGAAAGATGGTTAGAAGGTTCAAAGAACGGGCATGAGTAACAGGTTATCGGGATGGATTGATTGGGAGGCTTAAAGGAATGCTTTACAGGCATGGATTATAGGTTATGGAAAGGAAATGAGTAGAAGGTTCAAAGAAATGTTTTGCAAGTATGGGTTACATGCCATGGGAGACAAATGAATAGAGGGCTCAAAGAAAGGTTTTAGGTTATGGGTTATGGGAATGGATCAAGGATCTTTAGTACATTCAGCTTTCTATTGTGTTCCCCAGACCTCATATCATTCACTTTTTTTTTTATTTTTATTACTTTTTTTTCTTTCATCCCATCTGCTTTTTGATCACTCTTTCTTTTGTGCCCTAATTTTTGCCAAGACTGACAATACTTGCTTTCAGTCTTGCAGGCTTTATTCATTTTTCTCTTTTTCTTTTCTTTTGAACTTTTTCCACCATCTCTATAACTTTGGAAAACTGAATGCACCAAATTCTATTGTAGTGTCGATCCTTGTCCAGGGTTTAGTGAAGGGACGTTACAGGCTCAAAGGGGATGGTAAGGGATATATTTTGTTTGGGATAGAGAAAGACGACCACTCTTCATATGATTCCACGTTTGCAAAATTTTAATTTTGAAATAACATCTACTCTTTTACACATTCTTTGCTCTTTATTTCTTTTGATTTCTTTTTTGTTTTTTTCTTTGCTTTTTTTTTGGGAAATGGACATTTGATATCCGATATTCGCTCACCGGTTCATCCCTGAATGACGCAACTAAAGGGCTTTAAGAATTATCACTTGAGGCAAGAACTCAAAAGGGGTCGGTGTTTTAAGGGGACACGGGGAGAAAGAATGGAGATGGGTTTTTAAATACATGCAAATCCATTAGTGTAAAGCTTCAACTAAGTTAACTTGGTTTCAAGCTTACATGACTAAACAAGCACTAATGACAATCATCTTTTCCCACTCTTTTATTTATTTATCCGAGAACTGATTGCCAACCTTATGTCTCTCTTTTTTTTTCATCTTTCCCAAAATGCCCCAATATAGTGCTCCCTGATATCTTTCCTCTACTCTAATCCTCGAATGACAAATCTTCTCAACAACTTTCAAGGGAATGATCTAATTCTATGAGTCTAAGCTTGATTGGTATCCATATTCACGCAAGCCCAAAAATTCAACATGAATGAAGACTTAATGACTTCAAAACTCTTTTTTTATTGATTTTATTTAAAGAGAGAAAAAATTATGCTATATGAGAATGAGTCAAAGAGCACAAGATGTTATGAAATGCATGGTATGTATGCAAGCACTCATCCTAAGATGCAATATGCATTTGTTTTGTAATTTTTTTTCATTGTTTTATGCAAAAAAATGCAATGCAATTGCCCTTTTTGAAGGGAATATGCTATGAAAATTTACAAATGGCAATGATAATTTTTTTATTTACTTATGCAAAGATTTTTACATACATCGAAGAAGAAAATGAAATATGGAGGAATTTTTATGATGAATGATTTTTATATTTCTTTTTTTACAAATGAGTATGATGAATGACAATGAAATGGAAATGTGCGCTACATGCAATTTTTCTAAGGACATATGCAATGCAAAATGCAAATGAATGACACGCGGAAAAAAAGATCGTTTAAATTTTAGTTTTGTCTTTACATGAAATGAACTTCTAAATGCAACATGATTTTTTTTCTTTCATGCATGAAATGCAATATGAGGTGTTTTTTTTATGTTTTTTTTTATGCATGAAATGTAATGCAATTTTTATGTTGTTTAGGCATGAAATGCAATATGATTTTTAATTTTATAGAAAAAAATAAGTGATTTTCTGAACCCAAAAGTTTGTTTATGGGGAAAAGTTTTTTTTTTTTTTGGGAAGACCGAAAAAATGTATCTGTGTCTGTTTGAATGCAGGGGTATGAGGCTCATTTGTGTCCTACGAGGGTTCCTTAGAGAATAGGTCTAGGGCTCGTCTATTGAGTGAACCTTTCAAAAGGTAGCTTTAAAGAGTCCTATGTAAGGTTCCTAGAGCCAACGACCCCAATTAAGAACACTGATCAACAACAATAGGCAAGCTATTAGGAGTGCCAACATTCTCAAGAGGGACTAAACTCTAGGTGAGACTTTCGTGACCACCCAACAGGACGCACATCCAGTAGGCCATCACTACGCAGTCTCGTTCTAACTTAGGTTATTCTCCAGTCCGGGTACAGGACTATTCTCACGTGTGTGCAAAAGCGTGATAGTGGAGTGTGTGAAGGAGAAAAATATCAATAATACCCCCCAAGCTGCAAAACAAACAAACATACATACCGAAAAGTGGTCTTCTATCCTAGGGTTCATATTTAAGCAAAATGTAAAACACTATATACAATAATTCAGTAAAGGGTAAATAAAATTATTACTCAAATATATCTCGCACGTTCAAATTATAAAAGGCTTGACTCTCACTAAGTCCCCAGCGGAGTCGCCATCTGTCGTGACCGTGGTCCCGACGTAGACGGCCCAAAAATTGATATTTCAGGGAGTCGCCACCCAATTTATTAAAAATAGGAAAAATTGAGAAAAACCTAACCTAAGAGTTAGTGGTCTACGTAACTAGGTTGGATTCGGGAGTCCGTTATGCGTAGGGAAGGGGCGAAAACCTAATTTCACTGCACCCCTAGCACATCTGTCCTAAGACAGTTACCCTAAATTTGATTTGCGCAAGAATTATTAAGTCGTTTAATTATTTGTTTACCCAAAAAATAATACTTAATAAGATTTAGTAAAAAAAACAATTATTTACAAAGGATTAATTTAAGAAAATTTTATTTTGACTTGACGGGGAAGCCCCGCTCCTACGTATCCTCTGGTGCAATGAGGAACTCAAAAGTCACGTAGTTCTTCCTGGAAAAAAAAATTGGTTGGTGTTTTTTTATATAGGGGTTTTAGGATTATTGAGCTGTGCAGCTCATCCGTCCTAGAACGCTGGCTAACCCGTCTGCACAGTCGACTTAGTCCCCTATTTTATAAAAATGGAGTTTTTGGTTTATGGAAAATGATTTGATGTGTGTTGGTTTGATTTTATTTGAATAGGGATTTCAGGACTCTTGATCCGTACGGTTCATTCATCCTAAAACACTGACTAACCCGGTCGTACGGCCGACTTAATCCCCTATTTTAAAAGTTTGATTTGTGGGAGGAAACGTGTTTGTATTTTTTTTATTTAGAAGTTGCTTGTTTTAAATAGGGATTCTAGGACATGACCCGTAACGGTTCATTAGTGACCTAAAAAGCATATTAACCCGACTGTACAGTCGACTTAGTCCCCTATTTATATATATTTTTAAAATGAAATATTTATCTATTTATTTTTATAGGTTTTTTTGTAAAAGGAAATAATAAAAACGAAAACAGAGGGTGCAATAGTAAAATGGGGTGCCAGTTACAGGAGGGTTGTATTATTAGAAAGGGGGTGCAGTTAATAAGGCCCAGTTCGTTTTTTTTTTAGATCTGGTCTGCGTAACAAAAAACGAAAAGGGCTCGCAAAGGGGGGTGTACAACCGAAAATGGGTGGGTGCCATTACTAATCTGATATTTTTTAAAATAAATAAATAAATAAACACAAGGAGGTATAAAAGGAAACAAACTTAGACCTAATTTTTTCAATCCTCTTCTCCAGCAGCCGCACCATTAGAAAGAAAAAAAAGAGAGTTATGTGAGGAGGGAGAATAAGAGGAGAAACGCGAATCAGAGAGGGGAAAGAAGAAAAAGGAAAGGAGAGCAGGAGGGAGCGATGGTCCAGGGTGGGTGGTGCGGACCGATCACTTCCAGGCGGCGTTCATGGGTAAGGACGGCGGCGGTTACAGCACCATCACCATCGACGGCAACGTGACGGCACCGGAGCTGAAACGCGAACGCCGAAGTGCGTTTCCAGCGGAGGCTTCGAGAACGCGACAGCGACAGGGGCACGGTGGTTGTTGTGGCGCCGACCACCACCTACGGTGGTCGGAATTTATGGCAGGTCCGATTCTACACCTCTCTCTTGTAACCCCCTTTTTTTTTATCTCCTTCTATCATCTTCTCTTCTGTTTCTATTTTTTCTGATTTTGGCTTCTTTTTGTTCTTGCATAAAAAGGATCTGTTTCTAACCTCTCATGCTCTCCTAATTTTTTTTAACCTTACTTCGTTTTAGATCTAAATCTGTCCATTTTTTAATGGCCCATTTCATGCTAAAAACTAATTAATCTTTCATTGTTGCCTTTTTCCTTGTTTGATTGTTTTTAATAACAAACTAATTTTGTTTGTTTTAAGTAAAACGGATTCTGGAACCCTACACTAATTCTCCCTAATCTTGATTCACAATAAAAACCTAAACATGATCATGTTTGATTATGGGCCTGCTACTGATTTCAGTTACATATTAGAGAAAACCTATTTACATACCAATAAAACTAAAAAAACGAAAATATATGCACCAACCTCTTACCCAGCTTCTGATAAATTCCCTGCTGTCTGCTACGGCTTATGGCTTGCCTTTTTTGGGTGCCAAACACAGCAACTAAGCTCCTTCAGAAAAGTTGCACTTTCCACTGTGAGAATTTTTTGTGTGTGTACTGTATGTGGATTTCTGGCTGAAAATTATTGCCGAATTCCCCCCTCACTTCAATTTCGGATTAGCATTTTATAGTCATTTTTTGAAACCTAAAATTAGTTTCTTGATTCTCTGGTTAATTGCATTGTCTCCTGGACAGCTAGTAGCTGACTCAGGGCTGACTCAATCTCCCCCTTTTTTTTAGCTGTTGATTTGAATTAGCTGTTTTTCAGGTGCTTGGGCAGCTGGAGCAAGCTTGCTCTGCAAGCTCAGGAGCAGGAGGCGCGTACGGCTGCTGGCAGAGATTAGGGTTTATTTGGGCCTTTCCCTTTTTTTTTGACAGTTAGGTGTAATTCTTTATTTTGGGCCTATTGGGCTATTGGCATTTTTTTGGCCAAATGTAACTAGACATCTTGTAAATAAAATTTTTTTCACACACCTCCTATTTTATTATTACTATTATTTATTACTGTTATTATTACTAAACAAAGGGAACTAAAAGGAAACGCGACAAAAACATGTCGGACTAAACACGATGAAACGCTAAAAGAACGACGCGACGAATACGGGCACAAACCAAATATTTATTCAAAGGGATTTATTTTATTATTTTTCGTAAAAGAAAAAGTAAATAATAATAATTAAAAAAATGCACCGGTTAAAATTGGGTGTTCACACTTAGATTCTTGAGCATCACCAGATAAACTATGAATTTCAGTTCATCCGAGTATTGACATACCGACTCGCCTCGAGGAATCCTCTCCAATACCCAGTCTTGACCATGATAACCTACCAAGTGGCGGTAAAGAGAAAGGTCATGCTCAGGATGCCAGATGCTTTTCACAGCACAGAGACCTACCGAGACCCAATCATAGCTGGGTCCCTCTACCTCCTCCTCAGCATCGACCACCGCAACATTTGCCTCAACATCAGCCCCCTCAGCAACAACATCGGCGCCAGCCCTTGGAGCGTCGACCTTGAGGATTTGAACGCCGTCATCCCCCACATTTGAACCAGCATCCTCTCTTTCGTGAAGTTGATCGCCTCCCCCAAGCTCGTGATCATCATTTCTAATGGGCCCCAGGTGCTTTCCCCATCTTCAGAAAGGTTACCCTATACAGGACGTGGGTACGATGGCAGGAAACGAACTCATGCAACGGGAGGGTGACAAGGTTGACCCCGGGCCTGACGAACCCCCCTTCTGATAAATCTAAGTCGGGGTGGAGTAAGGCCCCCATCGATGTAAAAATGAAACACAACAAGGAAAGGAGAACGTACCTCGGTTGAATGACTTAGACAATCCCTGAGGAGCGATGGAACTAGGATTTGAAAACCTCACCAGAAACTGGAAACACCTCGCCAGAACTTTGGAATCTACGACGGAGAACTTGAAGGCTCGTCGGGGTCTTTGAACTCAGAGGTTAGAGAAAATTCACAAGGAAATCAAAAGTACTGAATTAATGGGGGTCCCCCTATTTATACTGAGCCAAGGAGGCGCGAATGGGATGAAGCCGAATCGTCGAAACCCAATCTGGGGGCAGTAATGTCAAGATCAGAAAACAAGGTAACTACCAGTAATAATGATCTGACACCTCGATCAACTCAATCGTCACATCGATCCACTCAAAGCACGTCAATCAAAACGACTGTTGCGCTCCACGTGCCAGAAAATAAGACTTCGAAGCAACGATCTCCAAAACTGACCTCGCGGAAGATCCCTAAGTCATGCTTGAGGCTAGGTACACAGACACGTGACTCGTCGTGAAAGGCAAACCGAGTTCACTTAGGGGAAACCCAGACGGTTGACGGATACCTCGGTTGAAGCTATTTCAACCTGGCTTCAAGACGCACACGACTTCAATTAGTACCATCAAACCAAGGCCATCCTCTGAGGAGTGACCTCGGCTTAAGGGGAAACTGTTCTGAATTGGGCTGAGCCCGAGTACGAATTTGGGCCTAGCGACAGCTCAATCACGCAAGCAGAAAAATTCTCATTGGCGATCCGTGCACTGTGCTATCAATGGCTGGGAACACATATCTGAATCCAACGGTCGAAAAAGCACCACATCACCTATGTGTTGAAAGCGCCTCAGGCATACTTGGCGCCTATAAATACCAGTTCATCCTCTACAACAGGTACACATTCATTCTCTTTACCTCATTCTAGACTTCCCATTGTTCTTGAGCGCTAGAGTGTCATTGCAGGCAACACCCCCAACTAGGACTCTGAGGTACAACTTCAGTATAAGCACTATCAATTATTCAACCCGGAACTACCGGGGCTCGAGTAAGGTATAGATCAAACCCCAATAATTAAATTCTCAAAAAATAAGTAAGGTATAGATCAAACCCCAATAATTAAATTCTCAAAAAATAAGTTAATCGTCAATTTTTATCACTTATTTAAATTTTTAATACTTTGATTTTAATAAGTTGATAAAAAAATGTAGATTAGTTTTCTATGTTATATTTTTTAATAATAAGTTAATCGTCAATTTTTATCACTTATTTAAATTTTTAATACTTTGATTTTAATAAATTTTTAATTTTTAGGTTATACAAAATGACATAATTACCCTCATGATATTCAGGATAAGTTTTTAACTACAAAAACAGAATATGATAAGGTACATGATTAACTTGACATATTCTGCCGGATCAACAATTGTAAGAATGATACAAAATACGATAAGTTTATCATTTCTTATTTTCTTATCCAGATCATCAAACGAATCCAAAAAAGTAGTAATTATTAGCTAGTATAAATTACGGTGTAAAGCAGTCCACTTCATTCTTACTAATTAATGGTTCTTTGCTTCTCCTTTACGTTACTCGAACCCACAACTCTTTAGATATAGGTAAAGTGTTTTATCAGCTATGCTGCGTTGTCAAAAACTCACTAGGTTAATGAGCGAGCATTAATAGCAAATTCCCTTGAGCTTTGATATGCCCCTAACAAAAAAAAGGAATGCCCATACTGAAGCAAAAATTAATACTCAATTTCAAAAGATTCAATTCCCACAATGAAAATGGAATGTAGCATTGAGGCCAGTTGATTGAAGGGAAGGTCTCTAGACCCCATAAAACCTTTTCTCTAATCTATAGATAACGTTGCCAGCCCCAAATGTTGAAAGATGTTTTTTGGGGACAAAAAATCAGAATACATGAAAATGGATGCTTTAACTAAACGGATAGAACGTGTGATTGCCTTTTAGAGGAACAACAATCGCTTACCTCTAAATGATTGTGAATAGTAAGTCAAATTAGAATATTTTAAAGGCACTAGAGCCACATCACCATTACTATTAACATATACTTTTAATTTGCCCTATAAAATGGCAGCAACCTGTAACAAAATAGAGCATTGGAAATAGGCAATAGATCAAATTATATGTGTGAATGGAGAACATATAATTGTTCACTCTAATTTATTCATTTTTGGTCGAAGAGTCTTTCATGAAGAGGTTGAAAGTGAAACGAAGCCAAGGATGACTTGCCGGCATATTGATTTGCCATAAAACTAGCTTGTTAGTTACTTTCATTTGGTGGGTATTCCGGTAGGTTATCCTTGGCTATGTTTGATTTTCTTCCTCTCATGTGAGACTTTAACGACTTACTTGGTATGGACAACTTTTGAAACTTGAATTGGCCTATATAGCTAAAATCTCTATGACATTCGCTACATCTCTCTTTTCATTATCTCTTTATATTATCTCGTCTCCCACTCTTATCTTCTTTCCAATAGCAAAATTACATATATCACAGGGAAGGAAGACAAAGGAATCCCAAATAGGGGCCTCAAACTCAGAGACAAACTAGGAGGGACTGTGATGGGGTGAAGGAAAAGAGAAACTAAAAGGGGGAGGGAAGGAAGTAGGAACCCTAGCAAAAAAAATACCAAACCATACACGTATCAAGGGCATCATTCATAAAAAAGACATGCTCTACCCTACTCTAAAACATGTTGTCTATAAGCCAACCAGTCATGGAAAATGTGGTTATTTCACGCCTCCAAAATAGTCCTAATAATCGAAGGTCAGGTCAAATCTAACACCCTATACTTACGTGTAACATAAGCAAAAGAGTAGAACGCGAGAAAGTGATGAAACAGATCACCAAGTATCAGCTAGATCCTCCCAAGCCAATTAGCGAGGTAGTAGAGGATTCAATCTCTGATTTTTTTTAACCTAAAGTACTTGAATTCCAAGGAAGTAGAATGAGCTATTTTTTATTTAATCCACCATTAATTCCAAAATTTTCGATTTTCTTTTGCTGCCATTTTATTTTTTAATTTTTTGTTCACCGCTAATTGTGGAATTATGCAGCATATTGAAAATAAATGCTATAGAAATTGAGTTATTTATAAACTTTGACCTCGTTTGGTTCATGCAGGAATGAATCCAACATTGGTTGATCTATCTCGTAATTTTAGGGTGTGTTTGATTTACTAAAAAGTAGTGGACTGGACTAAACAACTCCAATTGTACATTGTTTGATTTGAAAACTGTTCATAGTACTGGACAAAAGTGGGGCAAAGAACTGTACAAAAACCCAAATTTTTGTCTCACAAAACCACAGTACAATTTTACGTCACTTTTCTATTTATTAAATAATGAATTTTCTACTTTTTTTGACTAGTTTGGGATTCAATCACTTTTCTATTTTTTGGACAAATTATGCTTTTGACTTTTGAGGAACAAAAAGAATGGATTGATATTGATTTAACATGCGGTTATGTAGGAGATTTGAAGGTGTAGAAAGAGATGTGTATTTTTGCTTGAAAGGAACCAAATGCGACGGGGATGGTGGACCACATAAAGATTATCTCTTGGAAGTAGTTTTCAGCCATGGCTGACTGGGCTGTTGATTATTTGTGAATGAAGCATAGAACACAGTGATTGCTTTTCTAAGAGAGTTAGACTCTTGGTTTAGAACGATCGGTTCATGTGTTTTGTGGGTGTGTGATTTTCCTTTCCCTCTTCATATTCAACATATTGGAACAATGTAGTGGAATCTTTCTCTTACTCTTCCTCTTTATATCCTTAAATGATGTAATGGGTTGAGCACCTCATGTACTCCCATATTAGTATAACTCTTTTTTGTCGTTTGACAAAAAAAGCAAACTACAAACGTTGAGGACACCTTGTGTCTGTTTAGTGTGCAATGCTCGTCTAAGTGTGTTCGCAAAATACTTTATGAAAACACTAATGGAAAAAATGAATTTTATAACTGTCATTTATATCGGTTAAAAACGGCCTGATGTTAAAAGTGACGCGGTGGCAGTTTTGTAATTAAAATTACAATTTTTATATCGGTTGCCACAGGAACCGATATAGAAAGTGTAAAAACCATCTTTCATATCGGTTCCATTGCTTAACCGTTATAGAAAGTGAAAAAAAATTAGGCTTCCATAACGGGTTAAAAACCACCCGTTATAGAAACTAAAAAATTAGGCTTTCACTGTTCGCTCCCTCTCAGTACTCTGATTCGCTGTTTCACTTCTCCTAAGTATCGTTCTCATCACTCTCTCGAGTCTTGGTCTCTCTCGAACCCCAAACCTCTCCATATGGAGCTGTTGCTTCGCCCTCTCCATGCGTTGTCATCGCCGTTGACTGCCGTCACCGTCGCTCTCTCCGTGTGTTGCCGTTTTCGTCGCCGCCATAATCGCCGTGGCCGTCACATTCGTCGTTGCCGTGTCTCTCGGTAAGTTCCCTCTACCGGTACCATTTCTCTTTCAAAACCTCTCCCTCTCCCTCTCCCAGTGTCACTGTTACCCTCGCCGTCACCATTTCCCTCGCCGTCACCATCTCCCCCTCGCCGTCACCATCTTCCCCTCGCGGTCTCCATCTTCGATTTGCTTTCCACTATTTTTTCTCACAGGTAAACAAACACACTCCTCATTTTCATTTCAACGCTTCTTTTTTTATTTATGGCCAATTTCCTTTTGTATTTGTTGTTAAACTATTATCTGTAGATCCAATTTCAAAGCCCTAATACTTTTCAGAATGAGCTTAGCCCTAATTGTAAATTATCTGAGTTTAACTGTGATGGTTGATTGCATGGGGAAATTGAAGTGTTTCTTGTTTGTATTTCCAACTTGGATCGTGGAGTAACCAATGAAGATATAAGGGTATATACTATGTCATATCATCATTTGCTTCGTTCTTAGTCACTGTTACTGTTTCTATTGACCCAACTGCTGTGGAAGTTCTCCTGAAATTTGTTTTGCAACTTAGGAACTTTTCTCTGAGCTTGGAGACTTGAAGCGCTATGCTGTTCATCATGACAAAAATGGACACCCAACTGTAAATATTGGATCTTGTATTGTAAACTTATGTCAATAGTGAAGGATATTTATAATTTTATATCGAACTGGGGTGCATGCCACTGAAGTAGGAAGATGAATACTCTCAGAAAACTTCAGCTAATTAAATCAAAACATTCTGATAATGTTTTATAGTTTTATTCTTATGAAGTTGTTCTTATTATTCATTGATATATGCCCTACCTCAATTTTTTTATGCATTCATTGTGTTGATCATTTAAAATTTATAACAAGGACATATTGTTAACTACACAGTGCTTGGGTAGTCTCATCATGTTGGTTGAAAGAAAATTTCGGCGAAGGAAGATTTGTTGGTAAGTTGGACCAAACTATCTTTGCCATTCAAAAACAAAACAATCATCTTGTCTGTGATTGCTCTTTTGCCAAAAATCTTTGGTCCTGGTTTAGTGATAAGATCCTTTTTAATATTAATATCTCCTCCCCTGAAACGATTATAGAGGTGTGTTTGCGCCCTATGTCTGACCAAGTGCAGGATGTTGTGACTGCTGCTGTTATTAATGTCTTTTGGGCTATCTGGCATGCTCGAAATAAGCTTCGCTTTGATAATAAAAAGATAGTGCCCACGTTCCTGAAAAATTTGATTACTGCTAATGTGTATCTCTCGGGTACTCTTAGCAAGGGATCCACCCCTGCCTCTATGCAGGACTTTGCGGTTCTAAAGGCTTTTTCGGTGGCAGGTAAGCCTCGCAAGGCTCCTAACATTATCGAAGTTCTTTGGAAGTCTCCTCCCTGCTCTTGGGTGAAATGTAATACTGATGGCGCTGCTAGGGGCTCTCCTGGTTTAGCTGCTTGTGGGGGCATTTTTCGTGATAATAATGCTGACTCTCTTGGTTGTTTTTCCCTCCCCCTTGGTATTAATTACGCGCTTCATGCGGAATTAGTGGGTGTCATCGTTGCCATTGAGGTGGCCTTTAAGAAAGGTTGGAATCGCCTTTGGACTGAAAGTGATTCGCAGCTTGCTATTATGGCTTTCTCCTCGGACTCTATTGTTCCTTGGAGTCTCCGCATTCGCTGGCGTAACTGCATGGACATTCTCAAGTCCGTGTCTTTCTTTTGTTCTCATGTTTATAGGGAAGGGAACCATTGTGCTGATAAGCTCGCATCTCTTGGGGTCACTTTGTCTGGGTTTCAGTGGTGGAACAGTTCTCCCAATTTTATCAGGGATGATTTTCAACGTAATAGAGTTGCTTTTCCTTATTTTCGTTTTCAGAATTAATTTTGTGCAAGGATTTTGGTTTATGTCCCCCCTTGCTTTTTGTAATTTTTGTTTTGTTTTAATGAAATCGGGGGGAGTACTCTTTCCTTCTAGATGTTTTTATCCCTAAGGAGGGTTTTGCATCAGAAGGTTTTGCATCAGAAGGTTTTAACGAGGCTCCTTTCCTTTGTTTAAAAAAAAAAAGAAAATGAATATGCAGATGAATCGCCTCACATACTGCATGATAAGGATTATTTGTTGAAGTACAAATCTGATTTAAGAAGTGCAGTTTTCCGAGCGAAAGCTTATCCCCATGCTTTATTTAAGGGGTATAATATATGTATTGCAACTAAAGTTCATACTCCTGCAAAAACTCTTTCTGCTATTGTCAGGTCTGCTGGTGGTAATGTAAGTCTTCTTATTTTACTGAAATTTAAATTTAACAAACCTTATATGTCAAATGCACTATATATATGTCAAATGCACTATATATGTCCTTTTAATTCCTTTATGCTAAACATGTGCTTCTTTGTTTTCATTTGTGTTCCGAACTGTTTCAATTGAGATAATCATATCAATAATTGTTGAAGTACAAATCTGAAAGATGCAGGTCCAAACCAGTATAATGCTTTTTATTTGAGGGATTTTTTGTGATCAGTTGCTTTGCTTCTCGTGACATTCTGACTTGATTTACATGCTTTATTTATTCAGGTATGCAAAAATTAGTGAATCGTTAACAAGTTGCACAATCGGTGCTAAACTTACGATGCCTCATTAAGAAGACAGTGCACTCACTTTTGAATCCATTCGTGATTCATGCCCATTTTTTGGCCAAATTGGCCCTGTTTATTTATTCAACGATGCCATTATTTCCTCTGAACAAGTACAAAGTATATACTCTCTAGGTCCAAGTTATATGTACTCTTTCCTTGATAATGAAGCTTTACCACTTTCAGGCAAGGTTTTAAAAACCGGACCGGACTGGCCGGTTCAACCGGTTGAACCGGGAACCGGACCCCTGGCCGGTTGGTTCAACCCCATTTGAACCGCAGGCCAAAGAACCGCCCAGAACCGGGGAAGAACCGGATAGAACCGCTTTGAACCGGGAAAGAACCAGGAACCGAACCGGGTTGAACCGCCCGAAATGCAATTTTTTATTTTTAAATTTACTTTTTTCTCCAAAATTTAATATTTTTTATTTTTTATTTAATAAATTACTTATCCGGTTCAACCATGGTTGAACCGGTTGAACCGATTGAACCATGAACTGGAGGTCTCACCGGTTCGATCTCCGGTCCGGTTTTAAAAACATTGCTTTCTGGTGATAAAATGCCGAGTGGGATTCTTGATGTCAAAGATGGCCTTGCATCGAGAATTATCTTTGGACTCAATGCTCAGGTCCTTAACTTTTCCTCCCTTTCTACTTGCCAACACATGCATATATACTATCTCCGGTCTACTTTATAAGAGACAAACCTAAACCTGCACTGTCTCTTATAAAGTAGACCGGAGGTAGTATTATTTTGTTTATTTTCATAGAAGAGGTCTTTTTGAGCCATACTTCATCTCTATCTAGACTCTAGCATGCTTAATTTTTCTTTTTCAGGCAAGTGTTGGTAGAATGCTGTTCAATGTTTCACCGATAATGACTCATGCATTAGATAAGAATTCTTTTGAAGCTTCTGTAATTGGTGGGACCCAATTATGCTCAAGCTATATATCTACATATATGTATGTACATATGGTTGTTCATGCTGTTAATATTATTGCAGCTGATTAGCTGATAGTATTGGTGTGTTAATATTATCCGGAGTCGTACTATGGGAGCTATCTACTTTGCAGCAACCATGGGGAGGAATGAATCCAATGCAAGTTTATAGCTTTGGAGTCGTACTATGGGAGCTATCTACTTTGCAGCAACTATGGGGAGGAATGAATTCAATGCAAGTTGTTGGTGCTGTGGGTTTCCAGAAACCAATTGTAGGTTCTCAGTGTGTTCATGGACCGAAGCACGTGTTTATAATATGTTATGACTATGTACGTTAGATTGTGCTGATTAGATTTGATAATATGTATTTGAGTTTGTGCTGAGGATTTTGGATAGTTATGGAAAACAATTGAGGTTGTGCTAATTAGATTTGATAATATGTATTTGAGATTGTGATGTTTCATTTTTTAATTATTATAATATTTGAGATTATACAGTATATACCTATCTTATTATGCTGATCAAAAACCACTTTTTTTTTAAAAAAAAAACTTCAGTTTTTATATCGGTTCTTAATTCACCTGATGTTAAAAATCAGTATTTTATATCGGTTCTGGAAGAAAACCGATGTTAAAAAGGAGTATTCAAATCGGTTCGCATATATAACCGATGTCAAATATAAGCGAAAACTGACTTTTCATATCGGTTCGCATATATAACCGATATAAAAAAACTTTTCATAACGGTTCAAGAACCGATATGAAATGTCCCTTTTTTTATATCTCCTTTTTCGGCATCGGTTCAGGAACCGATATGAAATGTTAATTTTAACCGATATAAAATGCCTTTTTTCCATTAGTGAAATTAAGTTTTTAATTCTACAATTCAACTCATCTTCTTGTGTTTTCTTGTTATATTTCACAATTAGACAAGGGATACCAGAGGATACAATTCCCGTAATTAGTACTTGAGGAACCAAAACGGAAAAATTGGCCAATCATAGCACTTGTAAGTTGTAGGTCTCAATTTGTGCAATTTAAACATGATAGACTAGAATACAAAATCGTAATATTTAAGGAACTAAAAGTATAAATAACTAATTATAGATTATGGATAGCATATTTCTTATCAACAAATTCACTCTCCTAAATTTTATTTTATCTTTTCAAACGAAAAAAAAATACTAACTATAAGTTTGTCAATCCGTCGCTACACGGAGGGCGAGAAACTGGAAATGAAACAGCACGCAACACCAAGTATTTAGTGACGAATTTGTCGTCCCTCGCAAATGGTTTCTGACCGTTTGCAGATCTTAGAACTTGTGCAGGGATTAGCGACGGACCATCCCTTGCAAATTCCGCCGTTACCCTTATTTTTTTCCCTACTCCAAATCACACAACACTCTCTCATTCCCTCACTCTTCTCTCTCCATTCACTACTCCCTCACTCTTCTCTCTCACCAACGAACCCTAACTCTCCTCCCTCATTTCCACCACCACGAACTCCTCTCCTCTTCCTCTCCTCTCTCTCTTACGAATCCCTTTTCTCTCACCTACAAATTTCTTTCCTCTTTCTCTCTTCTTCTCTCCACCTTCCACCACACCACCACAACAAACTCCTCTCCCCCCTCTCTCTCTCCCTCTCTCTCTCTCTCCTACGAAGTGAACTGTCATCACCACTACCACGCCACCACCGGAACTCTCCCATTTGTAGGTTTTGATTTTTATTTTTTATGATATTGTTTTTATTTTAATTTTTTAATGGATTTGTTTTGATTTATGTTTTTTGCTTGAAATTGAAATGGTTTAGGATTGAAATAGTTGGTGTTTGAAGTCTCACAACCGCACCGGAATGCGCACCGTCACCGAACCACGGCACCGGAGTGTCACCGTCACCAGACCTCAATGTCATAACAGTTAGTTTTTTATTTATTTTCGTTTTTAACTATTATTTTAGTTTTATTGCTTGTTAAAATAAATTTGTTGCTGTTGTTGTGTGTTAGATTTGAGTGAGTGTTAGAATTGAGTGTTGTTGTGAAATGTGAGTTAGAATTGAGTGTTAGGATTAAGTGTTGTTGTTAAATGTGAGTTAGAATTGAGTGTGAAATGTGAGTTAGAATTTGTTGTTGTTGTTAAAATAAACTTATTGTTTTTAAGATTGTAGGATTGAGTGTGAAAGGTGAGTTAGAATAAATTTGTTTTTGTTAGAAGTGAATGTTGTTTGGGAAACTATGTTAGAGATGATTGTTCTTAGTAATTGAAATGTGAATTTGAAATTGTTAAATTGAAATGTGAATGTGAAATTGAAATTGTTAAATTATGGCAGAGCAGCTCAAGCAGTTAGTGCAGTCTCAGGCGGAGCTGCAGCAGGCTCAGCAGCAAGAGCTGCAGACCACTCGGCAGGTGGTCAGCACCTCTACTGAGGCTATGAAAAAGATGCAGCAAGACTTCGCGAAGGTGACCAGTAGGCAGCATGTGGTGTTGAAATATTTTAAGAATATCCGAAAAGACGGTGGGGAGCAAGATAAGGAGTCCTCAAATAGCTGCAACTAGTAGAATTTGTTGTATTATCAGTTTGACATTTCAGTATTTTGTTCTAACATTTCAGACTAAGTTATCGAGTTTCTATGAGCCAACAAACTTCTAGAGGAGGTATGGAGCCGCAACCTCTTTTTGTACAGTCAAGCCAACTAGTCAGCCCGGGGAAGTTTTGTCATGTTTTGGAGAAAGGACATTGTTGATCATTATGTTTTGTGGATTTATGTGAAAACTTATCTTTTTTGCTTTTCTTTACTTTCAAAAAATTCGATGTAACAAGAAGAAATGAGAAGAAATGTCTTATCAATAAGCAAATTCGTGGAATGACTCTCAAGTATACCTTTTAAAACTTTAGAATTTCAATGAAAATTTACTATTGTGTCAAATTTATGAATACCCATAATCGAGTTAATGGTTGCATCTGTTACTAAGTTTGGAGAGATCCAAAAAAAAAAAAAAATTTATCTACCTTTGCATCTACATGCCCCCGCAATTTAATTAATTTTTTTACTTGCTCAATTTAATTTCTAGTACATTATCTTCTTGCAATTTAAAATTTTCTGCATTGTTCTTGTTTTAAACTTCTTTTCTTCCATCTCTTTCAATGTGCTTGTTCTTTCTTTGCTTTTAAGAATACCCATTCAATCCCATTTTCTAATCTTTTCACTTTTGAAACATCCCCATTCACTTTTCTTTACAAAGTTCTTGGCAAGAGTCTCCAACCCAGCTGCCGAGTTGAGTAGCAAACTAAAAAGCAATAACTTTGACAGTCCTTAGTCGAATGAGGGATTTAAGTTGGTTTTTGGCAATCATCACAAATGAATGCGATAACTGTTAATTAGATGAGATTATCATTCAACTTGTTTGACTTCAAATTGGTTTGACAATTTCTCTTTATTTGTTGTTTGATGATTTTAGTAGATTTTTATACAAAGAAACCAAATTTCTACACCAACAAAACATGATTTGATTGTATGTAAAGATATTTAGCTTTCACGGTGGCTTGAAATTAATCTAAGTGAAATTGATTCTGAAATTCATTATAATGTAGTTTTACACTCAACTGCATCACGACTCACCAGAGCAACATAGAAGTATTTGTTCTTGAATTCCTTGAGAGAGTCAGTGTACGGCTTGAACAACTTGTGTTTTCTATTGCCCCTTACACTCACGTGTTCTTGTCGGGCTTCGTTGGTCTCCAGCCTACAATTGACGTCAAAAAGGGTGAGAAACAACTTCCTCAAGCATGGTCTCCTAAAAGCACTCATCATGGTCTCAAAAGCCTTGATAAAGGCCCATCCAATGTGGTGTAGTTGAGACGGTGTAAGCCGCAGAACCCTGAGCATTTGTTGCTGGAAGGGGGGGTAAAGGGGGAGATGAATCCTTAGATTCTTGACCATCACCAGATAAACTATGAATTTCAGTTCATCCGAGTATTGACATACCGACTCGCCACGAGGAATCCTCTCCAATACCCAGTCTTGACCACGATAACCTACCAAGTGGCGGTAAAGAGAAAGGTCATGTTCAGGATGCCAGATGCTTTTCACAGCTCAGAGACCTGCCGAGACCCAATCATAGCTAGGTCCCTCTACCTCCTCCTCGGCATCGACCACCGCAACATTTTCCTCAACATCAGCCACCTCAGCAAGATCATCGGTGCCAGCCCTTGGAGCGTCGACCTTGGGGATTTGAATGTCGTCATCCCCCACATTTGAACCAGCATCCTCTCTTTCGTGAAGTTGATCGCCTCCCCCAAGCTCGTGATCATCATTTCTAATGGGCCCCAGGTGCTTTCCCCATCTTCAGAAAGGTTACCCTATACTATATCCTCGTCTTCGTTTGGGAAATGGTCGACTATAATCTCCTCGGAGGATTGGGTCGAACTAGATTTTTAGGAATCAAAAGAAGAGTATGTGGGTCCTGAGGAACTTTCCATATCAAATGACTCGCTCGAAGACTCAGGGCCGTCTTCAGGAATCAGTATATTACCCTCAGGCATTATTGGGACCGATTTCCGGAACACTGGTTGGACCCTTGCAGTGGTTTTATTTCTCTCCAGGTTGACCTACAGGACGTGGGTAAGATGGCAGGAAACGAACTCATGCAACGGGGCGGTGACAAGGTTGACCCCGGGCCTGACGAACCCCCCTTCTGATAAATCTAAGTCGGGGTGGAGTAAGGCCCCCATCGATGTAAAAATGAAACACAACAAGGAAAGGAGAACGTACCTGGGTTGAATGAGTTAGACAATCCCTGAGGAGCGATGGAACTAGGATTTGAAAACCTCACCAGAAACTGGAAAGACCTCGCCGGAACTTTGGAATCTACGACGGAGAACTTGAAGGCTCGCCGGGGTCTTTGAACTCAGAGGTTAGAGAAAATTCACAAGGAAATCAAAAGCACTGAATTAATGGGGTTCCCCCTATTTATACTGAGCCAAGGAGGCGCGAATGGGATGAAGCCGAATCGTCGAAACCCAATCTGGGGGCAGTAATGTCAAGATCAGAAAACAAGGCAACTACCAGTAATAATGATCTGACACCTCGATCAACTCAATCGTCAAATCGATCCACTCAAAGCACGTCAATCAAAACTACTGTTGCGCTCCACGCGCCAGAAAATAAGACTTCGAAGCAACGATCTCCAAAACCGACCTCGCGGAAGATCCCCAAGTCATGCTTGAGGCCAGGTACACAGACACGTGACTCGTCGTGAAAGGCAACCCGAGTTCACTTAGGCGAAACCCAGACGGCTGACGGACACCTCGGTTGAAGCTATTTCAACCCGGCTTCAAGACGCACACGACTTCAATAAGTACCATCAAACCAAGGCCATCCTCTGAGGAGTGACCTCGGCTTAAGGGGAAACTGTTCTGAACTGGGCTGAGCCCGAGTACGAATTTGGGCCTAGCGACAGCTCAATCACGCAAGCAGAGAAATTCTCATTAGCGATCCGTGCACTGTGCTATCAATGGCTGGGAACACAAATCCGGATCCAACGGTCGAAAAAGCACCACACCACCTATGTGTTGAAAGCACCTCAGGCACACTTGGCGCCTATAAATACCAGTTCATCCTCTACAGCAGGTACACATTCATGCTCTTTACCTCATTCTAGACTTCCCATTGTTCTTGAGCGCCAGAGTGTCATTGCAGGTAACACCCCCAACTAGGACTCTGAGGTACAACTTAAGTATGAGCACTATCAATTATTCAAGCCGGAACTACCGGGGCTCGAGTAAGGTATAGATCAAACCCCAATAATTAAATTCTCAAAAACTCATAGGGAGTAAAAGATATGTACATATATTTCATTTGATAAAAGAATGTAGATTAGTTTTCGATGTTATATTTTTTAATAATAAGTTAGTCGTCAATTTTTATCACTTATTTAAATTTTTAATATTTTGATTTTAATAAATTTTTAATTTTTAGGTTATACAAAATGACATAATTACCCTCATGATATTCAGGATAAGTTTTTAACTACAAAAACAGAATATGATAAGGTACATGATTAACTTGACATATTTTGCCGGATCAACAATTGTAAGAATGATACAAAATACGATAAGTTTATCATTTCATATTTTCTTATCCAGATCATCAAACGAATCCAAAAAAGTAATAATTATTAGCTAGTATAAATTACGGTGTAAAGCAGTCCACTTCATTCTTACTAATTAATGGTTCTCTACTTCTCCTTCACGTTACTCGAACCCACAACTCTTTAGATATAGGTAAAATGTTTTATCAGCTATGCTGAGTTGTCAAAAACTCACTAGGTTCATGAGCGAGCATTAATAGCAAATTCCCTTGAGCTTTGATATGCCCCTAACAAAAAAAAAAGGAATGCCCATACTGAAGCACAAATTAATACTCAATTTCAAAAGATTCTATTCCCACAATGAAAATGGAATGTAGCATTGACGCCAGTTGATTGAAGGGAAGGTCTCTAGACCCCATAAAACCTTTTCTCTAATCTATAGATAACGTTGCCAGCCCCAAATGTTGAAAGATGTTTTTTGGGAACAAAAAATCAGAATACATGAAAATGGATGCTTTAACTAAACGGATAGAACGTGTGATTGCCTTTTAGAGGAACAACAATCGCTTACCTCTAAATGATTGTGAATAGTAAGTCAAATTAGAATATTGTAAAGGCACTAGAGCCACATCACCATTACTATTAACATATACTTTTAATTTGCCCTATAAAATGGCAGCAACCTGTAACAAAAAAGAGCATTGGAAATAGGCAATAGATCAAATTATATGTGTGAATGGAGAACATATAATTGTTCACTCTAATTTATTCATTTTTGGTCGAAGAGTCTTTCATGAAGAGGTTGAAAGTGAAACGAAGCCAAGGACGACTTGCCGGCATATTGATTTGCCATAAAACTAGCTTGTTAGCTACTTTCATTTGGTGGGTATTCCGGTAGGTTATCTTTGGCTATGTTTGATTTTCTTCCTCTCATGTGCAGTGACGGATCCAGAAATTTTCACTATTGGGGGCAAAAAAAATAGCCTATAAAATTTTCTTAAAAAAATTATTATAAACTTTCCAAAGAACATAATTTCATTACAAAGAAACCTTAAAATACCTAAATTTCTATAAATACATAGCTAAAAAGATAAAATTAGTACCAATTTACGTTTCTTTTTATTTATGTCTTGTGAATTTCTACATTTAATTTATCTTATGGGGGCAACCTTTATTTTTTTATGGGGGCAAAATAAATTTGTTATATATATTCCCAACCAAAATAATTTTTCAAGTGGGGGCAAATGCCCCCAATTACTAACAAGTAGATCCGTGCCTGCTCATGTGAGACTTTAACGACTTACTTGGTATGGACAACTTTTGGAACTTGAATTGGCCTATATAGCTAAAATCTAGCTCTATGACATTCGCTACATCTCTCTTTTCATTATATCTTTATATTATCTCGTCTCCCACTCTTATCTTTTTTCCAATAGTAAAATTACATATATCACAGGGAAGGAAGACAAAGGAATCCCTGTGATATAAAAAAGACATGTTCTACCCTACTCTAAAACATGTTGTCTATAAGCCAACCAGTCATGGAAAATGTGGTTATTTCACGCCTCCAAAATAGTCCAAATAATCGAATGTCAGGTCAAAGCTAACACCCTATACTTACGTGTAACATAAGCAAAATAGTAGAACTCGAGAAAGTGATGAAACAGATCACCAAGTATCAGCTAGATCCTCCCAAGCCAATTAGCGAGGTAGTGGAGGATTCAATCTCTGATTTTTTTTAACCTAAAGTACTTGAATTCCAAGGAAGTAGAATGAGCTATTTTTTATTTAATCCACCATTAATTCTAAAATTTTCGATTTTCTTTTGCTGCATTTTATTTTTTAATTTTTTTTTCACCGCTAATTGTGGAATTATGCAGCATATTGAAAATAAATGCTATAGAAATTGAGTTATTTATAAACTTTGACTTCGTTGGGTTCATGCAGGAATGAATCAAACATTGGTTGATCTATCTCGTAATTTTAGGGCGTGTTTGATTTACTAAAAAGTAGTAGACTGGACTAGACAGCTCCAATTGTACCCTTGTTTGATTTGGAAGCTGTTCATAGTACTTGACAAAAGTGGGGCAAAGAACTGTACAAAAAACCCAAATTTTTGTCTCTCACAAAACCACAGTACAACTTTACGTCACTTTTATATTTTTTAAATAATGAATTTTCTACTTTTTTTGACTAGTTTGGGATTCAATCACTTTTCTATTTTTTGGACAAATTATGCTTTTGACTTTTGAGGAACAAAAAGAATGGATTGATATTGATTTAACATGCGGTTATGTAGGAGATTTGAAGGTGTAAAAAGAGATGTGTATTTGCTTGAAAGAAACCAAATGCAGCGGGGATGGTGGACCATATAAAGATTATCTCTTGGAAGTAGTTTTCAGCCATGGCTGACTGGGTTTTTGCTTATTTGTGAATGAAGCATAGAACACAGTGATTGCTTTTCTAAGAGATAGACTCTTGGTTTAGAACGATCGGTTCATGTGTTTTGTGGGTGTGTGATTTTCCTTTCCCTCTTCATATTCAACATATTGGAACAATGTAGTGGAATCTTTCTCTTACTCTTCCTCTTTCTATCCTTAAATGATGTAATGGGTTCAGCACCTCATGTACTCCCATATTAGCATAACTCTTTTTTGTCGTTTGAAAAAAAAAGGCAAACTACAAACGTTGAGGACACCTTGTGTCTGTTTAGTGTGTAATGCTCGTCTAAGTGTGCTTGCAAAACACTTTTTAAAATTAAGTTTTTAATTCTACAATTCAACTCGTTTTCTTGTGTTTTCTTGTTATATTTCACAATTAGACAGGGGATACGAGATGATACAATTCCCGTAATTAGTACTCGAGGAACCAAAACGGCAAAATTGCACAATCATAGCACTTGTAGATCTCAATTTGTGCAATTTAAACATGATAGACTAGAATACAAAATCGTAATATTTAAGGAACTAAAAGTATAAATAACTAATTATAGATTATGGATAGCATATTTCTTATCAACAAATTCACTCTCCTAAAATTTATTTTATCTTCTCAAACGAAAAAAAAAATACTAACTATAAGTTTGTCAATCCGTCGCTACAGGGAGGGCGGGAAACGGGAAATGAAACAGCACGCAAAACCAAGTATTTAGCGACGAATTTGTCGTCCCTCGCAAATGCTTTCTGACCGTTTGCAGATCTTAGGACTTGTGCAGGGATTAGCGACGGACCATCCCTCGCAAATTCCGCCGCTACCCTTATTTTTTTCCCTACTCCGAATCACACAACACTCTCTCATTTGCTCACTCTTCTCTCTCCATTCGCTACTCCCTCACTCTTCTCTCTCACCAACGAACCCTAACTCTCCTCCCTCGTGGAATGACTCTCAAGTATACCTTTCAAAACTTTACAATTTCAATGAAAATTTACTATTGTGTCAAATTTATCTTGCTTTGCATCTATCTACATGCCCCCGCAATTTAATTAATTTTTTACTCGCTCAATTTAATTTCTAGTACATTATCTTCTTGCAATTTAAAATTTTCTGCATTGTTCTTGTTTTAAGTTTCTTTTCTTCCATCACTTTCAATGTGCTTGTTCTTTCTTTGCTTTTAAGAATACCCATTCAATCCCATTTTCTAATCTTTTCACTTTTGAAACCTCCCCATTCAATTTTCTTTACACAGTTCTTGGCAAGAGTCTCCGACCCAACTGCCGACTTGAGTAGCAAACTAAAATGCAATAACTTTGACAGAATCCTTAGTCCGGCGAGGGATTTAAGTTGGTTTTTGGCAATTATCGCAAATTGAATGCGATAACTGTTAATTAGATGAGATTATCATTTAACTTGTTTGACTTCAAATTGGTTTCACAATTTCTCTTTATTTGTTGTTTGATGATTTTGGTAGATTTTTATACAAATAAACCAAATTTCTACACCAACAAAACATGATTTGATTGTATGTAAAGATATTTAGCTTTCACGGTGGCTTGAAATTAATCTAAGTGAAATTGATTCTGAAATTCATTATAATGTAGTTTTACACTCAACTGCATCACGACTCACCAGAGCAACATAGAAGTATTTGTTCTTGAATTCCTTGAGAGAGTCAGTGTACGGCTTGAAAACTTGTGTTTTCTATTGCCTCTTACACTCACGTGTTCTTGTCGGGCTTCGTTGGTCTCCAGCCTACAATTGACGTCAAAAAGGGTGAGAAACAACTTCCTCAAGCATGGTCTCCTAAAAGAACCCATCATGGTCTCGAAAGCCTTGATAAAGGCCCACTCAATGTGGTGTAGTTGAGACAGCGCAAGCCGCAGAACCCTGAGCATTTGTTGCTGGAAGGGGGTAAAGGGGGGATGAATCCTTAGATTCTTGAGCATCACCAGATAAACTATGAATCTCAGTTCATCCGAGTATTGACATACCGACTCTTCACGAGGAATCCTCTCCAATACCCAGTCTTGACCACGATAACCTACCAAGTGGCGGTAAAGAGAAAGGTCATGTTTAGGATGCCAGATGCTTTTCACAGGTCAGAGACCTGCCGAGACCCAATCATAGCTGGGTCCCTCTACCTCCTCCTCGGCATCGACCACCGCAACATTTGCCTCAACATAAGCCACCTCAGCACGAACGTCGACGCCAGCCCTTGGAGCGTCGACCTTGGGGATTTGAACGCCATCATCCCCCACATTTGAACCAGCATCCTCTCTTTAGTGAAGTTGATCCCCTCCCGAAAGCTCGTGATCATCATTTCTAATGGGGCTCCAGGTGCTTTCCCCGTCTTCAGAAAGGTTACCCTATGCTGTCACTACAAGAAAAATTGGACTTTTCGGCGGGCAAAATCCGCCGGAAAAGCCAAAAATCCGTCGAAAATGTGGACTTTCCGGCGGATTTTTGGCACTGGTAGCCAGCTCGCAGCAAACGGTCTCCGACGGATATCGTGGCGCCGAAACATCCGCTGGAAATTTCTGGCGGATTATCCGCCGGAAAATCCAAAAAAATAATTCGATGACTTTATCCGCTGGAAAGTGCACAAATCCGCCAGAAATTTCCGGCGGCGTATCCGCCGGAAAGTCCACAAAAATCCGCCGGAAAACCATTTTTTTTAAAAAATTAATTAATGTTATAAAATAAAAATTATTTTTTCTTAAAAATAGTTTTATTTAAAAAATTAATATTATTTTATTAAAAATTTTAATTGATTATTTTATTAAAAACTTTAATTATTGATAAAAAATAAAATTTAATAATTAATTAATTTACTATTTAAAAAAATAAAAATTAGGAATGAAAATTAATCATTAATTTAAATAAATATCCGTACAAAAAAAAAATATCCATACAATAAAAAAAATATTCATACAACAAAATAAAATAATCCAAAGCTACTGGGGTGGCTGTTGGTCTGACTCATCACCATGATAATAGGTATCATCATCAGCTGCAAGAAAAGCACTAATCGAATCGATATTATTAAGATCGATGGGGGGCTGCTGGGGGTGCTGGTTTGGCTGGTGGGGTGACTGCTGCTGGTATGGCTGCTGGTATGGCTACTGGTATGGCTGCTGGTATGGATGGTATGGCTGAGGTGCATACTGCTGGGAATACTGGGGTGCATACTGTTGTTGAGGCCACTGCTGAAATGCACCGCCGTAATGCTGCTGCGGCAGGTAGGATGGCATATGTGATGAGGATAGCCAGGAGTGCTGAGACATCAGCTGATCCTGCAAAAAGTTAAAGCGCTCCTCCATGCGCTGCTCAGCTATCCTAGCCCGCTCCTGCATGCGCTGCTCAGTTATCCTAGCATGCTCCTCCATGCGCTCCTCAGCTATCCTGGCTTTCTCCCGAAGCGCCTGCACTTCCCGATCACTTTGCTCCTGCCGCTCGGCAAACTGACATTGGGCCTCGCTCAGTTGCTGCTTCAATTGCGTAACAACATTCAACTCACCAGCATTGGGAACATAAGAGCGACCAGTACTCGAAGATCCAGAATATGGTGAAGCTGATAGACTCAGAATAATGCTTGTTCGGAAAGCAGCCGGTCCAATACCACCTGATCCTACCATACGACTACTCTTTTGGGGACCAAGTGCTCTCTCCCAAATATCACGAGCTACTCTAGCCTCCTCCACTGGATCGATATCAGCTGCCCCACTGGTCTGTTATGACTCATGTTACTCAGTCAGCCCACTCTGGAAGCTCTCCTGAAAAAAATAACCCAACAAATAAATAACTATAGAAAAAGTAGTTTTAAAATAATAATAAACATGAATATATAATTGTAAAAGTAGTTTTACCTGAATATTCCTCGCCTGATCTGTAGCAAACTCACCAGTGTCCTCCCGCATATGAAGGTAGCGATGCAACTCAGACAAAGTGATTGCCCTTTGTTCCCTCGCCTCCTATATATATATATTATTAATTAATACACATGAAAATGACTAGTTAATTATAAATAATTAATTAATCAAGTAATAAAGTAATAAATTTACCAAACGCCTGTGATGCGTTGCAGTATTAACACTCCCCCCTGTGTGTGTGTAGCCACATTTTTCAGAAGCACGGTTCTTCTTGGCTTTCTCACAATAATTCCTAAATTCTGGTGTCTGCCAGTACTCCTGTAACCCAGCCCAAGTTGAGTCTCTCATATAAGATGGCTTCGCATTCTTACCGCGCGCCTCCCGCAGTAATTCAGAATAGCGATGGGAACATCTCTTATGGAAGACTCTCTCAACTTCCCTTTGCTGCTCTGGTAACCATGTACATTTTTCCTATTTAAGAAATTTACAATAATGTTGTTAATTGTAAGACAAATTAATAATTAATCAAGTCAATAAGATAATACACCAAATTAATTAATTATTTCGTAGAACAACTCACCAAAAATGAATTTAACATCCTCCCAATTGCCTCTATCTTTTCTAACAGCCGTCCAATTCTTTCAGCTGCTGGTGAAATTCTCCTTGATTGTTTTTGTGATGGCGGTAGCTGTAGCCTTCGAAGGAAGAAACCTGCATTAAAAAAAGATGAATTTTATTACACCAAATTATATAAGTTACATAAAAAGGCAACAAAAATAAATTAATAAATAAATAATAATATATATACTTACGAATCACCAACAGTCTCCAATATGATACGCCCATCAGGTGTATACCTGACCACCTCACGGTCAACAGTGAATGTGCGCACCCCATCAGCATCAACATCTGTCGGGGCTAAGCCCTCAGTAGCACCAGGAATCGCTGGGTCCCCTGCAGTACTAGTACTAGCACACGACGCCCTAGGCGAGTAAAAGTCTTCCGCCTGCTAGTGCTGGCGGCATCACCTGTGTCGACAGATGGAGGAACATATGTCTCGTCATCGGATCCTGAGTGAGATGCCATGACTGTATCTAGCTAGCCATATACATTTAAACAAACAAACATACACTAAACAAGGTTAACATAAACATACTAAACAAAAATATATAAACATACTAATTAAACAAACATAAATTACACCGTTGATTAAAAATAGGTTATATAACATATATTGTTGAAACATAAATAACTAATTGGAATCCCATTCATTCTCAAAATCATCATCAAGTGAGTGAATTCTTGATACACCAATGTGGTCTGTTGCATCTTCATCAGCATCTTCTTCGTCATCAATTTCATCGCCGGTGTTTGGCTCATCACATAAACGAGTAATGGGTTCAACTTGAATCACTTCATTTACATTAGACATGTCTTCCATTTGATATGACACATCTTCCACCGTGTCATCATTTGTCTCAATGCGACCTCTTGGTTTTGTTTTAATTGCGACACACCAACCACGCCTATCAGTCCGCGTTGATGGATAAGGGACATAATAGACTTGTCTCACATTTTGTGCAATGACGAACAGATCATACAATCGATATCTACCATTCATTTTAATGTCCACTGTATTTGACTTTGGATTCACCTTTGTTCCTCGAGCAGACGGATCAAACCAATTACAATAAAAAACCACTACCTTCTAGCCAATACCAGCCGTTGGATTACTTGGCCCTGGAATAATAGAATTTAAAAACATGTTTGGTTTAGACATACACATTTCTGGAGAAAGGTTGTATGTGGTAACAATAACTGGCCAACATGAATACGGTGTTGCCGAGGCTTGAATATATGGTGTGAAACCATCAGAGCATAAACCAAGCCGAACATTGCGTGGATCACTGGCAAAATCTGGATGAACACGAACAAAATTCTTCCAAGCTTCACCATCAGATGGGTGACGTAATTCACCAGAATTATTATTTCTATGTTGATGGTGCCACGTCATTTTACCCGCGGTCTCCATTGAAGTAAACATCCTCTGTAGCCTTGGTATAAGCGGCAGATAGAACATTGCTTTTCGTGGAACCAGTTTGCCTCTGCTCATCCCTTTCCTACTGACACGATAGCGTGGCTCTCCACATAACTTGCATTCCGACAACTCTCCATCATTTATGCCAAACTCATTGTTATAATAGAGCATGCAACCAGACACACAACAATCAATTCTTTTAGATTTTAAGTCAAGCTTCGATACCAGTCTTTTAGCTTCATAATAACTTTGCGGCAAAAGCCCTCTAATGGGGGTTGCATCCAACATCATTCTGGTCATATATTCCATGCACAACTCAGCAACATTAAATTGAGACTTAAGACCCAACAACCGAACACACATTGATAATTTTGAGTCTTTAGATCCTTCAAATAATGGTTTATTTGTCTCACTCAAATACATGTAAAACCTTTGAGCTTCCTCATTTGGAACTTCTTCAGCATCATATTCCGGTTCTTCAAAATCCAAATTTACTCCAACAACGTCAGATATCATTCCCTGATAAACATCTAACAGGTTTTATAATTTGGCCTCCAGATGTCGTAGTCGCTGGATAACTACTTGATGTGGGAGCTACTACTTCAACCGGAACATTAACCACAGGAACTGAAGCTACCCATGGTCCTACTTCCCCGTGACGACTCCATATCCAATAATATAGCCTAAACCCATTATTGTACAAATCAACTCTAACTTCTTCTTCATTTTTTATAACTCGAAATGAACATTTCAAGCACGGACATCTAATTCTGCCTTGTCGCGCAAATTCTTCATGACGCTTAGCACAAAAAATAAACTCTTCTACTCCTTCTACAAAACGTCGCTTTAAACCGGATCTTCCAGGAAACAATCGATCATACATCCAACTACGATCCATAATTTCAAGATCTATGTACTACACTACAACGTAAATGAAATAAACTATCAAATAAACTATCAATTACTTTATATTTTGATATATATATATATATATATATTGATATATTAATTACTTTATTTTGATATATCAATAAACTATCAATTACCAGCAACACAATGAATTTTTAGATAATGTTATATATTAATATTTTAAACATTATTAATAATAATTGCAAATTTAATTTTAAATTTCAATTTTTATAACAATATCTGTTAATAAAATTTATAAGTGAACTTAATAAATAAGTTTTTTCAATATAAATTATTTTGTATTATTATTGCAAACAAAATTTGTAACAAAATTTTACTATAATTAGTGCAAATTTGTAACAAAATTTTTCGTAGACCCAAATCCGCCGGAAATACCTAAAATCCGCCGGAAATACCTAAAAATCCGCCGGAAATACCTAAAAATACGCTCAAATTTGTGATCTAAAATTTTGATCAACGGCTCATGTTTCCCCACGCCTATTATAAATTCGGCTTCAGCTTTCCCTTCTACTTCACAAAAACTCTAACCCCTTCTCTGCTTCTTCTCCACGAAGTCGTATAAACACAAAAAAAAATGCCCCTAACACAATACTCAGGATTCTTCCCTCACTATCATTCATCATCAGGGCATCATCACCAACAAAGTTGATGGTGTCTGTTTCGAGGGGCGAGACACACTGCAGTGTAGGCTTAAACACAACATAACATTCGCTGCCCTAAAAGATAAACTGCTGGGTAAGGTGCAAGTGGAAGGCGACGAGCGAGAGATAATTCGTATAGTTTATCGGAAACCCGATTGGTCTGATGGACGTGTGCACTGGTCTACAATGGATGTCAAGAACGACGATGACGTCCAAGCAATGATGTCCATTTATGTCCTGTTTAAATGGAAGGGTTATCTGCATTTGTACGTGGAAACCACACGGACTGTCGCTGAGATCCTTAGTCGTTTAACTCCACCAGCTCAGTAGTTTCTGTCATTTTATCGTTTTCGTGTATTTCGAGTTTTATGTACGGTGACGCTTTTTAATAGTAAAATTGTTGTTTAATTTAAACGGTACTGTAAAACAAAAAATAATCAACCCAATATTTATTCATTACTAAATCAGTGATGTTTAATTACAATTATTGATAAACAAAATAACAGTAAAAAACTACAACCGGGTAACAACAGAGTCAGATCCAGCATCACTCGCAGTATCACTGTCACTCCCACTTCCATCAGAGGCAACCGCCGGCATAATCCTTGCGACCTTGAAGCTCCCGGTCTGATAGTATGTTAACGAGGCTTCCACACTCTCAACACCCCCATACGCTTGGCAGATGGCATGTGTATCAGTAAGGATGTTGCCATAGCGCCTGTTGTTGAGACCACGAATACAAGGGCCAACTTCCAAAACCAACTAAAAGTCACCAGGCAACTCTAGTCTCCAAATCTCATTTGGAATGAAAATCCTCCCAACATTTCGTTCAATGAGGGTAACGAATTGGATCATACCTGCAACCGAACATATCAAACACAGCATCTGGAGAAGGGATTTATATAGAAGAAACGAAGTCAAATGGTCAAAAGGCAGAATCCGCCGGAAATGTCATTTACCGGCGGATTTAGGGTATTTCCGGCGGATTTTCAAGCATTTCCGGCGGATTTAACCCTCGCTTTTTTCAAAAAAAATCCTCCGAAAAATACCTTACCGGCGGATGTTTTTTTAAAAAAAAAAATTTGTAGCCCCAAATCCGGCGGAAACACCTAAAAATCCGCCGGAAAGTTTGCGGCGGAAAACAATCCACCGGAAAAGCCAAAAAATCCGTCAGTAATGTTCCAGCAGATAAAATCCGCCGGTAAGTCCTAAAATCCGCCGAAAATGTTTCAGCGGAATTAAATCCGCCGGAAAGTCCTGGCCGAAAAAAACAGTTTTTCTTGTAGTGTGTATACTCGTCTTGGTTTGGGAAATGGTCGACTATAATCTCCTTGGAGGATTGGGTCGAACTAGATTCTTAGGAATCAGAAGAAGAGTATTTGGGTCCTGAGGAACTTTCCATCTCGAATGACTCGCTCGAAGACTCAGGACTGTCTTCAGGAATCAGTATATTACCCTCAGGCATTATTGGGACCGATTTCCGGAACACTGGTTGGATGCTTGCAGTGGTTTTATTTCCCTCCAGGTTAACCTATAGGACGTGGGTACGATGACAGGAAACGTACTCATGCAACGAGGGGGTGACAAGGTTGACCCCGGGCCTGACGAACCCCCCTTCTGATAACTCTAAGTCGGGGTGGAGTAAGGCCCCCACTGATGTAAAAATGAAACACAACAAGGAAAGGAGAACGTACCTCGCTTGAATGAGTTAGACAATCTCTGAGGAGCGATGGAACTAGGATTTGAAAACCTCACCAGAACTTTGGAATCTACGACGGAGAACTTGAAGGCTCGTCGGGGTCTTTGAACTCAGAGGTTAGAGAAAATTCACCAGGAAATCAAAAGTACTGAATTAATGGGGTTCCCCCTACTTATACTGAGCCAAGGTGGCGCGAATGGGATGAAGCCGAATCGTCGAAACCCAATCTGGGGGCAGTAATATCAAGATCAGAAAACAAGGCAACCCTACCAGTAATAAGGATCTGACACCTCGATCCACTCAAAGCACGTCAATCAAAATGACTAATGCGCTCTACGCACCAGAAAATAAGACTTCGAAGCAACGATCTCCAAGACTGACCTCGCGGAAGTTCCCTAAGTCATGCCTGAGGCCAGGTACACAGACACGTGACTCGTCGTGAAAGGTAACCCGAGTTCACTTAGGGACAACCCAGACGGTTGACGGACACCTCGATTGAAACTATTTCAACCCGGCTTCAAAACGGACACGACTTCAATAAGTACCATCAAACCAAGGCCATCCTCTGAGGAGTGACCTCGGCTTGGGGGGAAACTGTTCTGAACTGGGCTGAGTCCGAGTCCGAATTTGGGCCTAGCGACAACCCAATCACGCAAGCAGATAAATTCTCATTGGCGATCTGTGCACTGCGCTATCAATGGCTGGGAACACATATCCGGATCCAACGGTCGAAAACGCACCACATCACCTATGTGTTGAAAGCGCCTCAAGCACACTTGGCGCCTATAAATATCAGCTCATCCACTACAGCAGGTACACAGTCATTCTCTTTACCTCATTCTAAACCTCCCATTGCTCTTGAGCGTCAGAGTATCATTGCAGGTAACACCCCCAACTAGGACTCTGAGGTACAACTTCAGTACGAGCACTATCAATTATTCAAGCCGGAACAACCGGGGCTCGAGCAAGGTATAGATCAAACCCCAATAATTAAATTCTCAAAAAATCATAGGGAGTAAAAGATATGTACATATATTTCATTTGATAAAAGAATGTAGATTAGTTTTCTATGTTATATTTTTTAATAGTAAGTTAGTCGTCAATTTTTATCACTTATTTAAATTTTTAATATTTTGATTTTAATAAATTTTTAATTTTTAGGTTATACAAAATGACATAATTACCCTCATGATATTCAGGATAAGTTTTTAACTACAAAAACAGAATATGATAAGGTACATGATTAACTTGACATATTCTGCCGGATCAACAATTGTAAGAATGATACAAAATACGATAAGTTTATCATTTCATATTTTCTTATCCAGATCATCAAACGAATCCAAAAAAGTAATAATTATTAGCTAGTATAAATTACAGTGTAAAGCAGTCCACTTCATTCTTACTAATTAATGGTTCTCTACTTCTCCTTTACGTTACTCGAACCCACAACTCTTTAGATATAGGTAAAATGTTTTATCAGCTATGCTGAGTTGTCAAAAACTCACTAGGTTCATGAGCGAGCATTAATAGCAAATTCCCTTGAGCTTTGATATGCCCCTAACAAAAAAAAGGAATGCCCATACTGATGCACAAATTAATACTCGATTTCAAAAGATTTTATTCCCACAATGAAAATGGAATGTAGCATTGAGGCCAGTTGATTGAAGGGAAGGTCTCTAGACCCCATAAAACCTTTTCTCTAATCTATAGATAACGTTGCCAGCCCCAAATGTTGAAAGATGTTTTTTGGGGACAAAAAATCAGAATACATGAAAATGGATGCTTTAACTAAACGGATAGAACGTGTGATTGCCTTTTAGAGGAACAACAATCGCTTACCTCTAAATGATTGTGAATAGTAAGTCAAATTAGAATATTGTAAAGGCAATAGAGCCACATCACCATTACTATTAACATATACTTTTAATTTGCCCTATAAAATGGCAGCAACCTGTAACAAAATAGAGCATTGGAAATAGGCAATAGATCAAATTATATGTGTGAATGGAGAACATATAATTGTTCACTCTAATTTATTCATTTTTGGTCGAAGAGTCTTTCATGAAGAGGTTGAAAGTGAAACGAAGCCAAGGATGACTTGCCGGCATATTGATTTGCCATAAAACTAGCTTGTTAGCTACTTTCATTTGGTGGGTATTTCGGTAGGTTATCCTTGGCTATGTTTGATTTTCTTCCTCTCATGTGAGACTTTAACGACTTACTTGGTATGGACAACTTTTGGAATTTGAATTGGCCTATATAGCTAAAATCTAGCTCTATGACATTCGCTACATCTCTCTTTTCATTATCTCTTTGTATTATCTCGTCTCCCACTCTTATCTTTTTTCCAATAGCAAAATTACATATATCACAGGGAATGAAGACAAAGGAATCCCTGTGATATAAAAAAGACATGTTCTACCCTACTCTAAAACATGTTCTACCCTACTCTAAAACATGTTGTCTATAAGCCAACCAGTCATGAAAAATGTGGTTATTTCACGCCTCCAAAATAGTCCAACTAATCGAATGTCAGGTCAAAGCTAACACCCTATACTTATGTGTAACATAAGCAAAATAGTAGAACTCGAGAAAGTGATGAAACAGATCACCAAGTATCAGCTAGATCCTCCCAAGCCAATTAGCGAGGTAGTAGAGGATTCAATCTCTGATTTTTTTTAACCTAAAGTACTTGAATTCCAAGGAAGTAGAATGAGCTATTTTTTATTTAATCCACCATTAATTCCAAAATTTTCGATTTTCTTTTGCTGCCATTTTATTTTTTAATTTTTTTTTTCACCGCTAATTGTGGAATTATGCAGCATATTGAAAATAAATGCTATAGAAATTGAGTTATTTATAAACTTTGACTTCGTTGGGTTCATGCAGGAATGAATCCAACATTGGTTGATGTATCTCGTAATTTTAGGGCGTGTTTGATTTACTAAAAAGTAGTAGACTGGACTAGACAGCTCCAATTGTACCTTGTTTGATTTGGAAACTATTCATAGTACTTGACAAAAGTGGGGCAAAGAACTGTACAAAAACCCAAATTTTTGTCTCTCACAAAACCACAGTACAACTTTACGTCACTTTTCTATTTTTTAAATAATGAATTTTCTACTTTTTTTGACTAGTTTGGGATTCAATCACTTTTCTATTTTTTGGATAAATTATGCTTTTGACTTTTGAGGAACAAAAAGAATAGATTGATATTGATTTAACATGCGGTTATGTAGGAGATTTGAAGGTGTAGAAAGAGATGTGTATATATTTGCTTGAAAGGAACCAAATGCGACGGGGATGGTGGACCACCTAAAGATTATCTCTGGCACTTTTTGAAAATTTAGTTTTTAATTCTACAATTCAACTCATCTTCTTGTGTTTTCTTGTTATATTTCACAATTAGACAGGGGATACCAGAGGATACAATTCCCGTAATTAGTACTCGAGCAACCAAAACGGCAAATTTTATTTTATTTTATCAAACGAAAAAAAACATACTAACTATATGTTTATCAACACCAATATAATTGAAAATAATTATTTGTGTCTTAGAAAAATAACGTCACATAAAATGAATTATGGAGTAAGTAAGCAAACCATGATAAATCACCACAAGAGTAAGAGCCACTTGATAAGATTCTAATTTGGTTCTTTAAAAAACCCTAAAGAAGTCTTTTATATTCACACACAAATTTGTTTCCTATTTCGTTAAAACTCCTCAAACTGAGATCAATGTTCCTTAAATACCAAGAGTTGTGTCTTAGCTATACATACACATCATGGTACCAAAGCCAAAGGTTCATATACACGCAAACACAAACATACTCTAATGCCAATTGTTCCCTACCGAATCGGCCGATATATACATGCGCTCGGCCCTCTAACTCAGACCGCTCGAATAAAGGACGACTTTCCTGCATGCCACTACAAAAAACAAGCTTATTTGCGAGGGACATTAGCGAGGGAAAGTTATTCCCTCGCTAAAACCGACGTTAGCGAGGGACTTTTCGAGGGAATGTGGACTGGCGTTTATGTTTAGCATTAGTGACGGACCATGCAGCATTAGCGACGGCCAATTCGTCGCTACAAAGAAGGCGGGAAACTGGAAATGAAACAGCACACAAAACCAAGTATTTAGCGACGGATTTGTTGTCCCTCACAAATGATTTCTGACCGTTTGCAGATTTTGGGACTTGTGCAGGGATTAGCGACGGACCATCCCTCGCAAATTCCGTCGCTACCCTTAATTTTTTCCCTACTCCGAATCACACAACACTCTCTCATTTCCTCCCTCTTCTCTCTCACCTACGAACCCTAACTCTCCTCCCTCATTTCCACCACCACCACGAACTCCTTTCCTCTTCCTCTCCTCTCTCTCTCTCTCTCTCTCTCTCTCTCTTACAAATTCCTCTTCTCTCACCTACAAATTTCTTTCCTCTTTCTCTCTTCTTCTCTCCACCTTCCACCACACCACCACCACCACCCCACCACCACAAACTCCTCTCCTCTCTCTCTCTCCTACGAAGTGAACTGTCATCACCACTACCACACCACCATCGGAACTCTCCTATTTGTAGGTTTTGATTTTTATTTTTTATGATACTGTTTTGATTTTTATTTTTTAATGAATTTGTTTTGATTTATGTTTTTTTTTCATGAAATTGAAATGGTTTAGGATTGAAATAGTTGGTGTTTGAAGTCTCACAACCGCACCGGAGTGCGCACCGTCACCGGACCTCAATCTCATAATAGTTAGTTTTTTATTTATTTTCATTTTTAACTATTATTTTAGTTTTGTTACTTGTTAAAATAAATTTGTTGTTATTGTTGTGTGTTAGAATAGAGTGTTATTGTGAAATGTGAGTTAGAATTGAGTGTTGTTGTGAAATGTGAGTTAGAATTGAGTGTGAAATGTGAGTTAGAATTTGTTGTTGTTAAAATAAACTTGTTGTTTTTAAGATTGTAGGATTGAGTGTGAAAGCTGAGTTAGAATAAATTTGTTGTCGTTAGAAGTGAATTTGTTTGGGAAACTATGTTAGAGATGATTGTTGTTAGTAATTGAAATGTGAATTTGAAATTGTTAAATTGAAATGTGAATGTGAATTTGAAATTGTTAAACTATGGCAGAGCAGCTCAGGCAGCTGGTGCAGACTCAAGCGGAGCTGCAGCAGGCTCAGCAGCCGGAGCTGCAAACCACTCGGCAGGAGGTCAGCACCTCTACTGAGGCTATGAAAAAGATGCAACAAGACTTTGCGTAGGTGACCCGTAGGCAGCATGTGGTGTTGAAGTATTTTTAGAATATCCGGAATGATGGCGGGGAGCAAGATGAGGAGCACGATGAGGAATCCTCAGATAGCAGCAACTGTTAGGATTTGTTGTATTATCAGTTTGAGATTTCAGTATTTTGTTCCAACATTTCAGAGTTAGTTGATTCGGATTGTATGTTATTCAGATATTTTATTCTCGGAATTTTTATTTTAAATTTTATTATTTATTAATAAAATTGGGAGGTATAAAAGCAGGTTTATCAAAAAAAATTAAATCAGGTGGGAATTAGCAAGGGAAATGGGACGCGTGGCAGTCAGAATTGGGATGTGTGGTAGTCAAAATTAGCGAGGGAAATGTCCCTCGCAAATAGTGAGGGATTCATATTCCCTCGCTAATCCATTAGCGAGGAGAAATTTAGCGATTGAATCAGTCCCTCGCTAATTCCCTCGCAAATGATGATTAGCGACAGAAATTGGACGTTTTGCGAAGGAAAATTCCCTCGCTAATAACCTTTTTTTTAGTGATGGCCCGCCGATCTGACACAAATATCTCGCCTCCACCTCTCCGAATATGGAATGAAGCCCAATCATGGGGGAAAATCCCTGATTTTCCTTCCACCAGTCTGTAACAGTCAACTCGACCATTAAGTGTAATCATGAGTATTTACTACCCCGTGTATTATAAATATCGCCCTCTGAGGCCAATGAAAGAATCCAGATTCAGTTCCTCATACTCTGTACTTATTTCATACGCTCTATACTATTATACTATCATCATTGTGTTCGGTCCTTTTCCCTCATCGGAAACCGATCGTAACATAATCCTAAATAAAGTATGTACCCTAACGCTTGAAGACGACGCACTGTTCAATAGACTACGCGCCAAGGGTCCCCCAATTACCGGTTCCAATTATTTTAAGTTGGACAGTCATTTTCAATGAGTAATTAGGTGACTCCCCACTTAAAGATCAAACAGTGGGTCATGTTAAGCTAAAATGCCTACTTACGTGAGAGATTCTCCAATCTGATTGAAGATGCGTCAGATTTCTAAAGAGAAGCACATTGTCGGGCGTACGTATTATAATTGATTGTGGCTACTTGGTTCCCGACAAATCCAAAAACTGACTTCATTTTGTGGGTTGGATCTCGATATGGTTTGGTGTTACAATAATTCCAGACCATACATATCTATGGAATTACAGTTGGCCGACATACAGGCACGTGCACAACCACCTACACCACCACAACAAATGTCTGTCCAAGCTCAACCACGACAACATGGACATCTTAGGAGATGATCAAAGAGTGGACACGAATGACGATGAACCTCGTCGACATTCTTTTGCGTACATGTCAACATTGTCGTTTGGTTTCCCACCACAACATATGACTTTTAATCTCATAGACATTCTTTCAACTTCATAACTAGGAAGTCCTTTGGCTTTGGCCAATACCAACAAGAACCTAACCATCGACAATATCTCTCTTCAAGCGATGCAAAGCTCTTGAATCGGCAGCTCATGCGTTTGATAACGGGTATTTAATGCCCTTACTGGACAGCCATATAACCCTTTCGGTTCAACATCTGTTTGGAAACTAGGGGTGTTTGTGGATAGGATCTGACCGGTTTTTGGGGGAAAAACTGTCTGATCCAATTATTGCGGTCTAATACTTACTCATCCAATCAATGTGATTTTAAAATGGAATATGATACTATCCATTCTAACTCACTTCGATTTGGATTGGATTGATTTTTTCTTTTCTCTTGTCAAAATTTATTTACTTCATGGCCAAAATGCTCTTTTGGTCATTTATCTTTCACCAAAATTTCAGTTTGGTCCTTTATCTTTTTTTCCCTCATTTTGGTCATTTATATTTTAAATTTGTGTCAAATTTGTCCTTTTTTAAGATTTTCGTCGACTGACTTTAAGAGACGCCACGCTGGCTGTTAATAGCTAGCCTGGCTTGCTTAGTTGACATTAGTGACTATGAAAAAAAACATTATGGACCAAACTGAAATTTTGGTAAAACATAAAAGACCAAAGTGCACTTTTGTCAAAAAACCTCATCTTCATCCCCAAGCCTCACCACCCTCCAACACCCACACCTTCTCACTCTCTCCGCCACGTAGCATCACCACCACCACGACCTCTCTTTCTCTTCTTCATCTTCATCTCCAAATTGAAAAATTAGGATTTCGAATATAATTCTGAGATATTTTAATTCTGGGTATGAAACATAATTCTGGGTTTTTTAAAATTTTGGGTTCCAAAGCCTAATTCTTCAATTTGGGGATGTAGATGAAGGGGAGGAAGAGAAAAGAGGAGAGGAAACAAGGGAAGGGAGAGAGAGATGGACAGTGAGGAGAGAGAGAGAGGTGGCTTGGTCGAGAGAGAAAGAATAAGAGGGTGGTGGTTCATGGTGGTGGTGGTTTGGGGATGAAGATGAACTTTTGGCAAAAGGGAACTTTGGTCCTTTATGTTTTACCCAATTTTCTGCTTGGTCATTTATGTTTTTTCCCAGTCACTAATGCCCAGTCAAAAATGTCACCTAATACGCCACGTCAGCTATTAACGGCCAGCGTGGTGCCTGTTAAATTCAGTGGACAGAAATGTTTAAAAAGAATCATTTTGACACAGATTTGAAACATAAATGACCAAAAGAAGAAGAAAAAGACAAAGGACGAAACTGAAATTTTGCTGAAAGATAAAGGACCAAAGTGCATTTTGGCCTTACTTCAATATTGTTAAAAGGAAAATAATAATAACCTCCATTTCATAGTATCAAAACTTAATTCATCATTAGAGGTAGTCAAAAACTTAATATACTCAGAAAATTAACAAAATGTATAGTCCAAACTTAATAATCAAAGTAGCCAAATTTACAAATACTTACTGTTCTGGAGTCAACCAGGGGGTCCCATTAGCAAAACCAGGGGATGCGCTTAGCAAGTAATATGGATCAGCCCAACCGATTCAGCCCATATCCACCTCATGCGAGCCCAACATGCTTGGACGGTCAAGATTGATTCTACCCATCCAACAATCCACGAGAGGGCACGATTTCCTATAAATACAGGCAAACATTGCCCAAAGAAAGGTTCAATCTCTAATCCTTAGTACCTTCACTCATATATTCTATATACTGACTTGAGCGTCGGAGTGGCTTGCAGGTACCCCCCGGGCGCTCACTGACCTCCTGCCAGGACAGCAAGAGACTTACCAACAGCAGCCGACCAAAAAGCTGCTCGGTACAGAACATTGGCGACCACAGTGGGAGGTTTCTATCTTTCACATCATCACTACTTGAACTTTTCTCTTACTGCTTCATGGCTCCCAGGGGCAGACCCCGGGTTCAGAGCATTGTCATACCCACACCCCGACCGGAGGATACCCCCGAGGGCAACGTCTTGACTATACAGGACGAGGGCACCAGTCAACCTGCCCAGCCCTCTAATGTGAATCAGCTTTTGGACCTCCTGACCAGTCGCACTCAAGCTATGTTGGAACAGGAAGAACGACTGAGGGAGATTGAAAGGCGCGTGACCGCCCTGCCAGAACAACCTCCACTCAGTAGGATGACAGTTTCTCCAACGACGGTGATAGTGACCTCAAGGCACCACCGGTCCCCACCTCGGAGACATCATGTCCATCGCTCTCCCCCTAGGCGACGCAGGCGTGGGGAATCAGACTCACCCCCAGGGACCTATCGGCCTTGTGACACCCACTCCAGCACCTCCTCACACGCATCCCTTAACACGCATGAGAGGTCAAGGAGTCGGGTCGTCACCCAAAGAAGGCACCACCGGGGTTCTCCATCGAGGAGATCCCCCGAGCGACACAGGTATCAAGAGCTGGGCTATGAAGACACCTCCCCCCGAAACTCGAGAGTTTTCGGAGGAGGGGCCGTTTACAAGAATGGTAGACGAATGCCAAATCCCAATGGCCTTGGAAAAGCTGCCAAATCTCAAGATGTACGACGGGACTGGATATCCGGACGGTCATCTGGCACACTTCTCCCTAATGATGCGCTACAGGGGCGCCAGGGAACCCGTCCATTGCAAAATCTTCCCCCTCACTCTCGAGGGTTCCGCATTAGAGTAGTTCCAAGAGCTGAGGCCGAACTCCATATCCTCATGGGGGCAGCTGGCAAGAATGTTCACGGCTCGTTTCACTGTCTCCCGGCTAAAGCCCAAATCTGAAGAAGCACTGAGAGCCGTCAGGCAGCAGAACCACGAGACACTGAGGGAGTATATTGAGCGCTTCAATAAGGAAGCTTCGGGCGTTCGAAGTTTGGAGGACAAGCAAAGGTTGTTCTGGATGAAAGACGGGTTGAAGAAAGGAAGTTTGTTCCAGGTAGATGTAGGCATCAACAAGCCTAGAAACTTGGTCGAGTTCCTTCGAAGATCCCAGAAATACATGAACTATGAGGATGATGATATGGCTTACCGCGAGGAAGCCAAGGCAGGGGCGATAGGGAGGTCACCCAAGAGGCACGCCGGCAAAGGGTAACAGAAGGCGTACACCGTGTGGGACGCCCCCCGAGACTCTCAGGTCTTACCCCCCTCATCACCTCAAGGGCACAAATCCTGACTGAATGCGCCAACACGGAATTCAAAGACGTCAAGAGGCCAGAGCCCTTGGTGTTGAGAGAGGGCCAGAAACCCTCGAAGAAATGGTGCCGCTATCATCAAAGCGGAGGCCACGACACCAATGGCTGTCGAGCGCTAAAGGAAGATATTGAGGAGCTGATCCAGAAAGGAAAGTTGTCACAATACGTGAAGAAGGAGGGGGAACCGAGTGGCTCGCGCAAAAGAACCTGATCCCCCAAAGGCAGATACAGGTCCCCTAGGAAGGGAAAGGCCCCAGTCGGTGAGGGGGTCGAAAATGGTGATGATGAATCAACCGATAAAGAGGACACCCGAAGACCCAAAGGAAGGCCAGTGGCCATGGTGATCCACGGGAGAAACCCCCATGATGACTGGGGGTCAAACAAATCAATGAAGAGGAAGTGGAAGGAGATCCTCGACATTGCGTCAACCTCAGTCACCAGGAAGGGGTCAACCAGACCGCCCCTATTCTTCAACGACAATGATCTGCTCGATGGGAAACCAAACAAACACGTCCCACTGATCATCACTGCCATTATCACCAACGTCGAGGTAAGAAGGATCCTGGTTGACCAGGGAAGTGCAGTAGATATCATCTTCGAAGACCTGCTGCCAGTGCTGAATATCTCCCCCGATGATCTGACTTCATACCGAGGAGGGGACCTAACCGGGTTTAATGGATCGAAGACTAAGCCACTCGGCCACCTTGAGCTAATGGTCACCTACAAAAACCCCGACGGTAAATCACTGTTGCTCAGAACTGTGAAGACACTCTTCCTAGTCCTCCCATGCAAGTCGGTCTACCAGTGCATTATTGGGAGGCCCACGTTGGGGAAGCTGGAGGCGGTCACCTCAACGGTCCATCTGAAAATGAAGTTCTACACTCTGGAGAATGAGGTGGTGAACCTCCAGGCAGACCTGGGAGCAGCACGCAAATGTTTCTACATGAGCTTTAAAGATGAGAAGGAGACCGCCGAGCTAAGAAGCTCGGGTAAGGGGTTCAGAGAAGAAGCTGAGGTGAATCTGACAGACTGGGATGCCAGAAGTGACTCAAGTAGTGAAGAAGAAGCGGATGTCCAACCCAAAACAAAGGGGACAAAAAGGATGTGAAGAAGTTCAAGCCGGATGGAGAATATCCTCACCTCCTTGAGAAGGTTAAAAAGAAGCTCACCATCCACTCGAGGGAGAACGGGGACCTATTCCTCTATTCGGCATCTGGCTCATATTTCTAATACTTAGAACATTTTCTTGGTTGTTTAAGTTTAACATGTCTACTTTAAGAAGTTAGTTGTTCAGGATTAACACGTCGAAACAATTTACAACACGCGGGCGAAGGAATTAAACCTTACTATTTACAGATCAAAATATTGTTTCACAATTCACAGCTTGGCAGGGCGCCTAGCAGGGCGCCTATGAGGAACAGCCAGCGCCCATGAGGGTGCCTGGCAAGAGGTGGTCTGAAAGCCAAGTCCCGACCCCAAACAGCAGGGGACCAGGCAACCAGGTAGAACCAAGGCACGAGTCGACCTACTCGGTTCATAAATCGGCTATCAAGAGACGTCGCAACCTCTGACGGGTGAGTTAAATTCGGATCGATTCTGATAAACTCCTGTCAGGGTCCCTAAATGGGCGAAGTGGCATCGCAAGATGTCACAACCTCGAAGCGGCATATCGAAAAGGTCGCAACCTCTGACGGGTGAGTTAAATTCGGATCGATTCTGATAAACTCCTGTCAGAGTCCCTAGATGGGCGAAGTGGCATCGCAAGATGTCACAACCTCGAAGCGGCATATCGAAAAGGTCGCAACCTCTGACGGGTGAGTTAAATTCGGATCGATTCTGATAAACTCCTTTCACAGTCCCTAGATGGGCGAAGTGGCATCGCAAGATGTCACAACCCTCAAAGCGGCATATCGAAAAGATCGCAACCTCTGATGGGTGAGTTAAATTCGGATCGATTCTGATAAACTCCTGTCAGAGTTCCTAGATGGGCGAAGTGGCATCGCAAGATGTCACAACCTCGAAGCGGCATATCGAAAAGGTCGCAACCTCTGATGGGTGAGTTAAATTCGGATCGATTCTGATAAACTCCTGTCAGAGTCCCTAGATGGACGAAGCGGCATCGCAAGATGTCACAACCTCGAAGGGGCATATCGAAAAGGTCGCAACCTCTGATGGGTGAGTTAAGTTTGGATAGATTCTGATAAACTCCTGTCAGAGTCCCTAGATGGGTGAAGCGGCATCGCAAGATGTCACGACCTTGAAGCGGCATCGCAAATGTCGCAACCTCTAGTGCGGAAGTTAAATCGGATCGATTCTGATAAACTCCTGACAGAGATAACATTGCCACGAGACGATAGGAGGTGATACGTTCAGAAGCGTAAAATATAAGCAAGACAAAGGAAACGTGGATATAACGTAAAATCATCAGTCAGGCCCCATAAAGCAAACGTACAATGAAATCCAACAGGACAAAAAGAAATTACAAGTCAAGAACAACTGAACTTCTAGAAGAAATAATCAGGGGGCAATGACATCAAATTCTACCATGTTGGAACGATATCTAACAATCCTTCCATCTACAGCCTCATGGTCAAACCGGAAGATGCTCGACTCAAGAACTGCATCCGGGTACATGCACTGAACATAACTTATCGCTTTATCGTAGGCAGCATAGGAGAAGTCCATGGCTTGCCCGGCCAGCTCCCGCACCCTTTCCTCGGCCACGTCTTTCTGTTTCTTCATACTGTCTAACTCAGATTGGAGCTCCTCCATTTGCTTCCGATAGTGGCCAGCAGCGTCTCTTGCCCGACGAGCAGATTCCTGCCGCTTCGTGTAAATCCACCTAAAGCCGGCTCATATCGAAGAGAAGCCGATCCCTTTCCTCGACCACCCCTGCGCAAAGAGAGAAACAAATACAACAAAGCTTAAAACCAACATCACCAAGGCCCATGAGGGCACCTGGCAAAGCACCTCTAAGAAAGCAGCCAGCGCCCATGAGGGCGCCAGACAAGGCACCAAGGTCAAAATAGGCGACGCCCATGAGGGCGCCTGGCAGGGGTAGTGGCCCGTACAGGTTTGATGAATACCGTAAGAGATGACTCAAGAGGATCACCTGAACGAGATCCACACTTCTTTTCAGTTTCCCACTTCGCATGCAGGCCTTCCCCAATTTTAACCATGTGCGCGGCATGTGCGAAAGGATGCTCACAGAAATGATCCCGCTCTTCGGGAGAGAAGACAATTTCACCCTCTTCGTCAGCAGGAGGAGGAAGCCCAACCGGGGAGGGACAATCAGCAGAAGGAGGTCCCTAAGCACAACTTCTCTGGCGCTTGGACTTACTCTGAGTTCCCTGGGTGCTGGAGTCGACTGGAACCTTAGGCACCCCGGAGACATCCCTTCCAGCACGGCTTGGCGCTCCTAAGCTGAGGCGAGGTCCCATAGAGCGACGCGCAGAGGCAGATATAGCAGGAACCGGGCTCTTGACCTTGGTAGGTTCGGTATCCAAAGGTCTCCTTCGTCCGACCAAAGAGGCCAATTCATTAAAAGAGAGTGGAGCGGCCATCTTATCTGCAAAACAACAAAGTAGCGAATCAGCAACATAAGTAAATAATTTATCAAAAGAGAAAACAAAGATACATCAAGACCTAACACGCAACCTAAGAGCTCGGCAGCTTCAGGAACTGTGGAAGCCTTGAACAGCTCACTGCACAAAAACTTTTGTGGCACAGTGGACAAGCCACCGACGATCTTCCTCAGCATGCTCAAAGTCCTCTGCTCAGGATCAGATAACGCAGATGGAAGGATGCGATAAGACCGAGAGGTGCGGTCATCATCGACATTACACCACCCAAGGTGAAACTTATCCCTAACCAGACGCCCTTGTTGATCAAAGAATCCCATGCTGTCGACGACCTTCTCACTAGAGGGAACGAGGTAAAAATACTTGAACCTCCAATCATGCTGGTTATCTGAGTACACTTGAAAGAAAGCATAGTTTGTCCGACATTTCAAGTGCACAAACTCATAACGAAATGACGCCATCCAAAGTATCTCGACGACGCTGCACCTCGAAGATAACCATAAAAACCCTCAAGCTGCATCTTCTTTGAAGGACTCTCATCACCAGCTCAAAACACTTCACAAAACACCACGAATTTGGGTGGAGCTGAGAGGGAGCTATCTTAAGGTGATTCATAACCTCCAGTTGAAAGGGTGTAAAAATTGGGGAAACCCGCACTTTGTAAACCACACTGTGAAACATCATGAATTTTCTACCGTCGGGGACTCTGCACACCCTATCTTGGGGGTCAACCACCTCAACCCGCCAGTCGCCTCCCAACGCATCTTGCAGACAGTGGGGAGGCTCTTTTCCCGGAAGATAGACGCTCCTGGCGGAACAAACAACACGAGCAACCCAGTCATAGCTAAAACCACCAATCTCCACCACTTCATGCTCAAGCGGCAGATCATCATCAGAAGAAGTATCAACAAAGCCAAGGGCGCCAATCCCCTCCGAAGGCACTGTATCACCAACCCCCTCTTCAAAATCGTCAGCTTGACTCTTAGCAAGGTGAGCGGTAGGGTGCATCCGAGCCGTCTTCTTCGTCCTTGCCGTCTCTCAACCTACGGGACAGGGGGCAGAACAAACAGTCACGAGACAGACAGGAAAACTTAGAGACAACCCCCCTTCCCCGAGGTTGGAGACTTTGGTAAAACAAGACATGCTCAAAAGAACAAAGAAGCTAGAAAGATAAACGGAAAGTCCGCTCGGAAGTTACCTCAGTAAAGTAGAAGCGTTAAAGACTCGCGGGAACGTCAATGGACGATGGTAAGAGCAACCCCCCTCGGCACCAAGCAAGCCCTGAAAATTCATAGGTAAGAAGACAAGTTAATAGTCAAGAGGAACGGCAAAAAATAAAACGGAGTGCCAAGCACACGTCCACACAAAACCAGCGCCCATGAGGGCGCCAAAGAAGACAGTTAGCGCCCATGAGGGCGCCTGGCAGGGCGCCAATGAGGCAGCCAGCGCCCATGAGGGCGCCTGGCAGGGCGCCAGTCAAGGCAGCCAGCGCCCAAGAGGGCGCCTGGCAGTGCGCCAGTCAAGGCAGCCAGCACCCATGAGGGCGCCTGGCAGGGCGCCTGTCAAAGCAACCAGCGCCTATGGGGGCGCCTGGCAGGGCGCCAGTAAAGGCAGCCAGTGCCCATGAGGGCACCAGTCAGGAGCAGCCAGCCCCAGGAGGGCGCCTGGCAGGGCGCCAATATGAAGCAACCGGCGCCCATGAGGGCACCTGGCGGGAGGGCACTGTCAACAACGTAAATAAACGGTAACGAACAATAAATACTTACCAGGAAGAAAAGACGTTGAAACAAGTGGACTCTACTCCTTCCTCTCCTTTTTAAGGAGGCTCTAGGTTGGTGACTTGATCTCTACTCCTTCCTCCTCCTTGAAGTAGGCGCTAGGGTTAACAATTACTTGGCCCCTACTCCTTTCCACCCTCCAAGAAAGCGCTCCAATGATGGATTGGTCCCTACTCCTTCACGAAATTTTAAAATAAGAGAATGTGGACCACAAGACAAATACCCACCTATTTATAGGAGTTAGCGTTTCACGCCACACCACGGATCAGGCAAATCAACTTGGCCCATATCCACTACGTACAAGCCCAATACGCCTGTGTTGACTCTCTGTCATATGATGTAAGTTGTCCAATTTTAGGACCAATTGTGCGGGTTTTTGATTGTATTATAGTCATTATCTGGGGATTTAGCTTAGTATTAGGAATTTGTAGTAGGAAATCCTTTTGTAAGCCATTTCTGCATTTTTGGAGTTATTTTGTACTTGAAGACCTCCAATTTGTGTTTTATCATTCGGCGAACCAGACACTTGCCCGGAGATTCAGCACAATTGGGAAGATTTAAGTTTCTGTGTGATTTCGCGTCGCGACCAGGAGGGTTCGCGTCGCGAAGGAAGCATGAAGCAGGAGAAAAATCGGTTCTGTCCAATTTCGCGTCGCGGCGCGATGGCTTGCTGTAAGTTAGGATTTTAGTTCAGTTTTGCGATTTTTTTCAAAGAAGCTTGGTCATTGGAGCGCAGCCAGACGTCTGGGAGCAGCAAGGAAGTGCGATTTTGGAGCTTTTCACCACTTGGGAATGAGGGTTGAAGGTTCCTATGTCTATCTTTACTTGTATGACTTTCTTTACTCTAGTTATGTCTCTATTCACCATGTGTAACTAATTTTCTAAGATTAGGGAGAGATGATTCTCCCCGAACCTATGTTATGGATACTTTGTTATGGTTAATACAATTAGTTGTTTGAATTATCATAAGTCTATGCCTCTGATTGTAAAGCTTTATAGTTACATATGATGATTATAACGATCTAGGTTATGTGATCGCATAAGGATATGGATTGCATGCTGGATATGGGGTATTAGATCATGTACTTGTGATCACCATAGGAATATGGGGTTGGATGCATGAATTCTCTATTTCTTAAGTTTATTGCTTTACCGGTTGGCATGATTCACCTAAGGAATTAGGGTAACTCAATTAAGTAAAAGGGGTTCTGAGGCAAGGAATTGTCCTTAACCTACTATAGTGAATTGAATCTGGTAGTTCAAACAATTAATCTGTAATTAGCTGAAGGTTCATAAGTTAGGTGAGGGGAGAGGATTCGACCCCTAATCGCTTTCTCTCATTATTTCAACAACAGTTTTTACTTTCGCGTTACTCAATTACAAATCAAACCAATTTTCACAATCTAGAGTTAATAAAATTTGCTATTGTTACAACACGCAATCCCTGTGGAATCGACCGGTACTTATCGTAAATTTATTACTTGCAACGTTTTCAGTACACTTGCTGAATCCTTAACAAGTTTTTGGCGCCGTTGCCGGGGATTGTTGACTTTGTTGTCGACAAGGAAAACGAGTTGATTCTAGATTTTTAGTTTTTGTTTTATTTATAGTTACTTAATTTTGCTACTTGTTGGTTTTCTTGAACTTGTTGACGTTTGCTTAAGTGTTTCAGAGATTTGTGCATGCGGAGCAAGGGTCCACAAGAACTCTTGTTTGACCCGGAAATTAAGAAACTAGCAAAAGCAAATCGAAGAAAGGCTAAGCTTGCCAAGCAGGAAGCAAGGGAATTGTCTCAGGTACAATCAACTTCTACCTCGGTACCGGAAGATTTTTTGAGTGAAGAGGAAGAAATGGCTGATCCTCCACCTCCACCAAGACGTACTCTAGGTGACTTCAGGCGAAGAAATCAAAGTGCCCAAGCTTTAGCATTTCAACCGGTGGGCGTGGGCCAGTTTGACATCAAATCTTCTGTCCTCAGTGCCCTTAAATCAGAGCAGTTCTCTGGGTCTGATGCTGAAGACCCCAACCAACATCTCTTCCAATTTTATGAGATATGTGGTACTACACACCCTGAGGGGGTGACTGATAATGCAAAGAAGGTTCGGCTGTTCCCATTCACTCTAACGGAAAGGGCGAAAGATTGGTTGAACACTCTCCCAGGGACCGTCAACACTTGGAATGACCTCGAGAATAAGTTCTTGGAGCGATTCTTCCCTGTCTCCAAGTTTATAAGGAAAAGAGCTGAAATCTCTAACTTTACTCAATGGGAGTCAGAGTCGTTGTATGATTCTTGGGAGAGATTCAAACTGTTGCTCAAAAAGTGTCCCGGGCATGGTATAGATGACTTCTTACAGCTGCAACCTTTCTGTCATGGTTTGAGACCTCAGACAAGAATGACGCTAGATGCCTCAGCTGGAGGATCTTTGGGTACAAAGACTTGGGAGGAAGCAAAGCAGCTAGTAGAAGACATGGCCTCCAATGAATACAGAATTCAGAATGATCGGGGAGGTATAGGTAAAAAGGGTGTGCTGGAGCTAGATTCAAACAGTGCGGTATTAGCCCAGCAGAAATTAATGTCCATGCAGATTGAGGCCCTCACCAAACAATTGACTGCAACTTGTGAGGTTGGGTCAAAAAGCCAAGCAACTGCCCAAGCAGTGCAAACAGGTGGGTGCATTTATTGTGGCAGAGAAGCTCATGAAGGGGATTGTGCAGCCCAAGGAGAGACAATGGAACAGGCCAATTATATGGGAAATTTCCAAAAACAAGGTGGGAACCCTTATTCCAACACCTAAAATCCTGGGTGGAGGAATCATCCCAACTTTTCTTGGAAAAACAATGAGGCCTCAGGTTCCCAACAATAGTCTCAAGCACCTACTCAACAACAAAAACCCCCTTCTCGGTTAGAAGATGCATTGACACAGTTTATGCAGATGACCAAAAACACCTTCCAGTCCCAAGAACAGGTAATGATAAACATGGGAAAGAACCATGAAGCATCCATGAAGAACTTGGAGACCCAAATTGGCCAACTATCAAAGCAATTAGCTGAGAAGTCCAATGGTAGTTTCCCTGCAAACACTCACTACAAAAAAGGAGAGCACCAGCGACGCTCATCTCGCGGCGGTTACCCCCAACCGCCGTCGCTTGACCAGGAGCTTGTGGCGGTTACATCTAACCGCCTCCAATAAGGATCAGTGGCGGCTGTTCGTTTAGGTGTCGCGGCGGTTCCAATTTTCAGAAAAAATTAAGAGGACGCGCGTGATTGTCTCTCTTTCCCCGCGAAACTCATACCCACGTAACCCTTTCCCCTTCATCAGGCACAAACCCTTTCCCCAGTTACAAACCCTTTCCCCTTTCCCCTTTCCCCTTCATCTGATAACTGATTTTCATGGCAGAAAACGCTTCCTCTTCCTTCATCAGGTACTCGCTAAGTGCTCCTGGGTTCTAATCGCTAACAGAGAAAACGATTTCTGGGTTCTAATCGCTAAGTGCTTTCTGTTCCTCTCTCCCTTTCTGCTCTGATTTTCGAGGTACACTCTCTCTTCATCTTTTTCTCCTCTTCATGTCTTCCTCTCGCTAAGTGTTTGTTTCCAGTTTCTGCCAATCCAAAATTTAAGATTCCATTGCACAATCTTCCCTTCCCTTCACTTCAAGATTTCTTGTAATTTGCTAGCAATATAAAGTTCAATGCAAGATGTTACCTTTCCCCCTTGTTCATAATTTGTTGGATAAAATTTCATGTGTTAACCTTTTCAGGGTATTTCCTGGAAAATTGAACTCTATCGCGGGGCTCAGAAGTTAATTATTCCTGTAAGGGCAGTCTTACTTTGATGTTTATTTAATGTTTTATATACAATGTTCATTCTTTAGTTGAAAGATTGGTATGATATGCTCCAAAGACCTATCTGGATAGAACTATGCTTTCTTAGACAGTCAATGTAATATGATAAATATTTCTTTAGAGCCTTTACAGCTGATTAACAAAAATGAGACAGCTTTTTCTTTAGTTGAAAATCTTATTTACAAAACACCAAACAAAAAACTCTCATTTACTTATTCTTAATACTGATTTTCATATTATATTGGTTCCATTACTTAGCTTTGACTGTGTAATTGCTGAGAAGTTATTCAGATAATACATTTTTATAATTATTTAGATAGTCTATACATTTTTAATAACTTAATATGATATTTGAATTTAGATTTGCTTGTTTGAATTCGATTCAATTTTGCTGAGAACTTAGAATAGATACATTACTTAGCTTTGATTGATTCTAATATTGATTTGCTTCCTATTTTAACTTTTGGGTTTAAGGTTGGAAACAGAAAGAAGTACAATCGCTAAGTTCTTGATTCGATTTTCATTACTGTCTGTTGCTTCAGGTACAGTTCTCTTCCTCCTCTTCGTATCATTCTAGACTTGTTTTATATTGAGATGACACACATGTTGTTATATGTTGTTCCTCAGTTTGATTTTAGGATTGTAATATATACGTTCTTGATGGGTTACATTGTATGTATGACTAATTAGGATAAGTTTATTTGAAGGTGTTGGTAGAAAGATAAAAAGAAAGAAATTGTAATTTTGTGAATCAAAACTCTAACCCACTTTTATGTGTGAACTGATTTATTCTGCCGTTCCTTTAATGATTCTGATGTTTTAGCAATGGATAAGTCCTGGATTACAAAGCCGCGGAACACAGATGAGTATGTGAAAGGGGTAAAGGAATTCGTTAATTTTGCCTTTAAACATGGTGCGGTAAATGGGAAAATATTATGTCCTTGTCAAGAATGTGGCTTCAAAAAAAGGAGGACTTGGGATATGGTATATGACCACTTAAGATGTACACCGTTTCCAATAGGATATACCTGTTGGTCCTATCATGGGGAGAAAAGGTCAAACCATAACGCCTCATGCAGTAGCACTCTACATGCAGCTCAAAGCACAACTATTGAAAATCCCATCCAAAATATGATTAATGATGCTTTTGGTGTTGATGGGCACTGTGCAAATGAAGTGCCGGTTGCATCCAATGTAGAGTTTGAGAGAGATGAGGATGTGATGCAAAATACCACTCAAGAGGGGAATGAAGCCAAAGAATTTTATAAATTAGCAAGAGATGGAGAACAACCCTTGTATGAAGGGTGTACAAATTATTCAAGGTTATCTTTTTTGGTGAAGTTGTATCATATCAAATGCTTATGCGGAATGAGTGACAAGGCCATGACAATGATTTTAGAACTTCTCCAAGACGCATTTAAACATGCGAAGATCCCAAGTTCATTTTATGAGGCAAAGAAAACAATCACCAAACTTGGTTTGAACTATGAAAAGATACATGCATGTCCGAATAATTGTACGCTCTATTGGGGAAATAGGGAAGATGAAGTGAGGGAAAGTTGTAAAGTTTGTCACACTTCTAGATGGAAATCAAGGGAAAAGCCTAGGGGTACTCAGGTGAACACTGATGACAATAGTGTGAAGAAAGTGCCTACAAAAGTTCTTCGTTACTTTCCTTTAAAGCCTCGATTACAAAGACTATTTTTATGTTCAAAGACAGCCGAGGACATGAGATGGCATGCTACTAATAATAACAATGATGGAATGATGCGGCATCCTAGAGATTCTGAAGCATGGAAACGATTTGACTCAACACACTCTTGGTTTGCATCCGATTCACGAAATGTTCGTCTTGGGTTAGCTACTGATGGCTTTAATCCCTTCGGTGTTATGAGTTCAAATTATAGTATTTGGCCGGTTATTCTCTTTCCATACAACACTCCTCCATGGGTGTGCATGAAACAGACATCTTTTATAATTTCAATGATAATTCCTGGAAAAAAAATGCCAGGCAATAATATAGATGTCTATCTGCAACCTCTTATCAAAGAGTTAAATGAATTATGGACAACAGGTGTGGATGCTTATGATTCTTTCAATCGTGAGATGTTTAAATTGCATGCAGCGTTAATGTGGACAATAAGTGATTTTCCCGGGCTAGGAACTCTTTCTGGGTGGAACACATACACCGGACTTGCTTGCCCATCGTGTAACTTTGACTCTATTCCTTGTCGTCTTCCTCATAGCAGAAAGTGGTGTTTCATGGGTCATCGTCGTTTTCTTGACATGAGGCACAAATTTAGATTGAACCGGATTCGCTTCAATGGTGAGCAAGATATGCGTAGTCCGCCAAAAAAGTTGTCTGGTTCTGATATTCTTGAGCAGGTTTCTAACATTGATGCAACATTTGGACTAAGACCAGAGAATGAGGGGACTAGAAAAAGAACAAGAGGTGGGCGACTTCCACAGGGTAGCACTCAACAATGGAAAAAGAAAAGTATATTCTTTGAACTTCCATATTGGAAAGATAATTGTTTGCGCCATAATCTTGATGTGATGCACATTGAAAAGAATGTATGTGATAATATCATACACACTTTGCTAAATGATAGTGCAAAGTCAAAAGATCACATCAATGCTCGAAGAGATCTGAAAGATATGGGCATAAGACCCGACCTTTGGCCAGATGAAAATGGAAAATATCCTTTAGCTGTCTTTACAATGACTAAAATGGGCAAGAGAGCTTTTTTGGCAACTTTAAAGAACATGACCGTGCCCGATGGTTATTCGAGCAACATTTCTAGGTGCATTGACTTAGATAATCTCAAGTTGAATGGAATGTTAAAAAGTCATGATTGTCATATATTGATGGAGCAGTTGCTACCGTTAGCCATGCGAACATCATTGCCCAATGAGGTTTCAGCAGTGTTGAGTGAGTTATGCTCATTCTTTAGACAAATATGCAGTAAAGTATTGAAAATTGAAGATTTGGACAAATTGCATAATCAAATTGTCCTCACTTTATGCCACATGGAAATGTTATTTCCTCCTTCATTTTTCACTGTTATGGTTCACTTAGTTGTTCACCTTGTCGAAGAAGCTAAGCTTGGAGGTCCTGTCCATTATCGTTGGATGTATCCAATAGAGAGGTAAAACACATGTGTTAACTTCTTTTTCATGTTTCAATTTGAGAATGTAATGGTTATTCTAAATGACATTTGCATGGTTTATAAATAGGTATCTTGGACATTTAAAATCCTACGTTCGTAATAAAGCACGTCCGGAAGGGTCTATAGCAGAAGGTTACCTAATGGAAGAAATCCTTACCTTTTGTTCAAGGTATTTAGACAATATTGAAACAAGATTGAATAGACGTCCTCGTGTAGACGATGAACCCGGTGCCATGCAGGCTCAGTCACGAATAACTGAACTATTTCCTATAATTGGAAAGTCGGTTGGTGGTTCTTCGTATTTTACCCTTACACCAAGAGAAAAGTTACAAGCTCATCGACACGTGTTAACAAATTGCCAAGTTGTTGATTATTATCTTCAGTAAGTGTTTCTTCACTTAGATTGATTGTTCATTTTATTTTTCAGCACATCTAATACTATATAATTAAATAGGCAATATAGAACTATTGTGCGAAGGAAACTTAGGACAAAAAATGCCTCTGAGATAGACAAAAAGGTTCATAGAGAATTCGTTTGTTGGTTTGCCAATCGTGTAAGTGTTTATGCTATTTGTATTTCATTAATATTTTCACAGGAATGTGACTAACAATCTACATTATGACATCCAGATTAGGAATAATCTTGACACTCTTAGCATACAAGATAAAGATGTTCTTGTTAGTCTTGCACAAGGTCCTTTTAATCAAGCTAGACGGTTCACCGCATTTAATGTTAATGGATACAAATTTCGGACCTTAGAACGAGACAAGTTTTTAAAAACTCAAAATAGTGGAGTTTTTGGCATGTTTGGAACGAGAAGTTATTCAAGCAGTAGTGATACCCAAATGAGGTTTGGAGGGGTGCCTTACTATGGACGATTGGTAGACATCATTGAGTTGAGCTATAGTGGCTTCACAGTAGTCATGTTTAAATGTGAATGGGCTAATACCACCAATCCAAGAGGTATGAAGATGGATAAGTTGGGCTTTACCTCTATCAACTTTGCACGACTTATACATGGTGGAGAACATGAAGATGATGAACCATACATTAGAGCTTCTGAAGCTCAAATGGTCTATTATGTAGAGGATGAGATTGAACAAGATTGGAGGATACCAGTTCATTTGAAACCAAGAGACTTGTACGACATGGGTGAAGATGAGAATGAAATTGTGGCATCAAATGAGACATACCCATCACAAAATTTGGAACAATTATTCTTGGATGTTAATACACACATTCCTTTAGCAAGAGCAGTTTTAGATAATGAACCTGAAAGTTCAGCAGTTAATGAAAATGTTGATGACGATGATCCGGATATGGTTTTATGAATGTGATTGGTAGTTCAATAATGTCATCAGTGCACATTAGTTCTAAATGTTGAGAGAGGATATCAGCTTAGTTAATTTTACCTTTATAGTGTTATCAGCTTAGTTAATTTTACCTGTTTTAGCTTGCAATTTCTCCGAGATGTTACATTAATGAAGGTAGTTTGTATTGGAAACTCGGGATAAAATCAAAGTTAGCCTTGTCGTAAGGCTTTTACTTAAATATAATTCTTCAATGTCTGATTATTTTCTTTTTTCCACTATGAGTATGACTATGTCGATTTCTTTAACGACTCTTGGCACATGTTCAGAAATATTTTTAGAAATGCTGATTGCTGATCAAATGTATTTGTTATAGATGTACAATGTCGTTTTTCCCTTATGTTGTGTCAGTCATTCAAAATGTTCAGCGTCAACTGATTTATGCTTGAAAAAAATATTACTTCCATTTATGATTTATGCAGAAGCAGGCAACATTGTTGAACTGGTTATTTATTGCTTGATGCATAAATTCTATATTGGTTTTGATTTTACTCTGTACTGAAAGAAGCAATGGATTTAAATGTTCATGATATTAATATTCATGCTTTATGGGAGTCACTCTGCATAAATTTTACCTTATTAATTGGCACAGGTTCCTTCTCTTGAATTGAATCTATGCAATCACTTGCAAACAACTTTGTCAGCTAAAAAACAATCCTGTTTGTTAAGAAGCCACACACATTTGCAAATGGAAGTCGTCCTGTTTATTCTTGGCTGATAGTTTAGTTGTGCATATGATGTTGCACATTGGCTGCTGTTTTGTTGTTGGCTGATAGTTTAGTTCAGCTACACTGTTTTCTTGGCTGATAGTTGTTGTTCATTCTGTTCAATGTATTATTTAAGCAATGAGACTCTCCAACTAATAAACTAATCTTTTGCGTCAAACTTTTTTTATGGACTGAAACCATAACCAAACACTGAATGTCTTACATTGTTTATTGTTTATTTGTTCAATCATTTCGTCAGGTAGGTATGCCTCCCAAAAAAAGATATGATGGTCTCCGTAATTGTCGATCCACACCAAATCAAGAACATGGATCTTCTGTGAGAATTCATAGGGTACCGTTACCCCAAAGGGCGTCTATGCCTAACATATCTTCATCTTTGGAAGATGACATTCCTGAGTTCGAGGATGTTCCAAATGAGCCTGGTATCACAGAAGGTTCATCTACTACAAGTCAACCCAAGACTAATGCCAAATGGATAGTGGATGTTATTGGTATATCTACTATAGTTAGGTAGTGGATTTTCCATTATTTATATTTTGGTGTACTAATATTTTGAATTATTTTGTGTTAGATGAGGAGGGTAATCGCAGCCAAAGAAGTCTGAAAGTGCGAGATTTGATTCCAAACAACTTAGGATTTAGGGTGGTGACCGAATGGAATGAAAGATCCCAACCAATTGGAAAGTCCGCTGGTTTATTAGCAGGGTTTTTGGGTTTTACTGCAAATAATTTTGACACATTCCCCATTTTGTACCAGAAGTGGCCTAAAGTTCCTGAGGGTTACAAAAATAATGTTTATGACAACACTATAAAGGTAAAAAGCTTAATTACCTTAATACATTTTATTGTTATTTATGTTTTGTTACTAATATCGTTTATTATATTTGTATCAAAGGAGAAATTTGTGGTAAATGATAGAAGTCACAAGACATGGATTTTATCCAGTTTGGGAAAGAAATGGCGGGACAATCGTTGCAAGCTTTTTAAAGACTATTATAACTGGGAGCTTAGTCTTGAACAAAATCTTCGTAACCCGCCGCCGGGCATTGACGAAGATCACTGGAGGCTGTTTTTGGAATATAGGATGAAGCCCGAAACTATGGTAATAAGGAAAACTTTGAAATTGAACAGATTTGGTTTAATTCTTTGAACATGTTTTCTAGTTCATTGTTTTTTATTTTAAGACTTCCAATTTGATTTACAAAGTATTTGGAGTGATCTAAAGGTATTTGATTTACAAATCACCTACTATTTTTGTGAGCAAGCTGAGGGAAATATGATTACAATAACACAATCTGTGTGTACTGAATATTATGTATGTTCAGTACCAATTTAAGTTCAGAACCAGTTTTAGGTCAAAACTACTACTCTTCAGCCAGTTGAGAACTGGTTTTTAAACCTATGAACCTGTTCAAAACAATTTCAGAACTTATTTAGCGCGGTGAATTTGTTCAGAAATGGTAAATAGTTTGAAGACATAGTTTTGCCTAAGAACTGTTTTTCGGGCACTTGATGATACAAACAATTTAATGAAAAATGAAATAGATATCTGTTACATTTCACTAGTGAATAATACTTGTGTTCATATTGCCTTGCCAATTGTCATTCATGCATGTTGCATTGAATTGAGACATCTAACTCAGACCCTAAAATATTATGACTTTGCTTATAGGCAATAGCTGATCAAAATGCTGAAAATCGCTCGAAGCAACAGGTTCCCCATACATTAGGGGCTAAGACACTTGCTAGAAAACAACATGAGCTGGTATGATATCTCATTTTTTTATAGTTTAAAATTTCGAAAAAATGGTTTAATTATATTTATATGGTGAAACGTTTTAGGAATTGCAAGATGGGCGACCTTATAGTAGAGGAGATATGTATGGAATTGCTCATAAAAAATCAAATGGTGATTTTGTTAATGATGAGGCAAGACAAAACCATGTAAGTCCAATATTATATATTTATTAATGATGAGGCAAGAATATCATAAACTCTCCCATATGGGTCCACCACATTTCTGGACATATAGTTTGCCACGTACTAATTAACAAAACAAACACTCTTCTCATTCATCCATCACTTACTTTGTTTTCAGTCTTCTGTAGCAACTAGCAAGGGCCTCACACGAACAGAGACTTTGACCACTTACCAACTTAATTAGTTAATCTTGGTTTTTGCATGAGTTTGAATATTTTCTTCATCTCCTTTACTGCACAAGTTCTGCAGATTTGACTGTGAAAGTGGCACTTGATAGTGCTGGCTGGGTATATATATACTTATCTGCATATCATATACTTGATAGTTCTGTATAATGCAGATATGACAGAGCAAGTGTTTGATGATTGATTTATGTTATTTTCTATTATTGGTGGGAATTGGGAACTGTTGGAATGATTAGACGTGTGTGTAAACCCTTGATTGATTTATGCATGTAGGAAAAGTTGCAACAGGCAATTCTTGAGTCTTCTTCTGAGCATGAAGCCTTTATTCAAGTTTTTGGGAAAGAACATCCTGGGCATGTTCGATACATGGGACTCGGCGTAACACCAACTCAGATCCTTGGAAACAATTCTCATTCTACAATAGGATCATATTCATCGGATGCTAATGAAAAGATGTCCCAGATGCAAAATGAAATTGATGCTTTAAAAGCACAAGTTGCTGAAGTTGATAGTCTAAAGGCTCAAGCTGCTGAAGTTGATGCTCTAAAGGAACAAGTTGCTGAATTACCTCTATTGAAGAAACAACTTGCTTATGTTATGCAACTTCTTAAGCAAAATCAGGTGATCACCGTATTGAAATTCATACTGTGTAGAGTTAGTATAATGATTGTGTAGTATAATGTTTGAAGTTAGTTTATTGATTTATGCATTGTGTAGAGGAAATTACCATGACTTGGGTTCCCTATAGTGAGGAAATTAAGAATCTTCAAGACTAATGCCATATTATAGTTTTTGGGATATCTGAGCCCTTCAATCTCCATCCAATGGCTCCAGATTACTGATTGCGTGGAATATCTAATTAAGAGATAGAAGCAAATAATTGATAGTATCTTACTAGAATCTTATTGACCTTTAGAAATCGGATTCTTGGATTATAATATCATAAATAAATCCCCCATTTCCATTTGAGGTAGCTGGTGGTCCATATGGTGAAGAACCTGCAGTTAGTGCAGCAGGGCCTCTTTTTGCAATTCTAGGTTTTGTGATATTCCCTTTTATTTGGAGTGTTCCAGAAGCACTTCTTACAGCAGAATTAGCCACAACTTTTCCTGGTAATGGTGGATTTGTTATATGGGCTAATGAAGCTTTTGGTCCCTTTTGGGGTTCTCTTATGGGTTATTGGAAATTTTTTAGTGGTGTCATAAATTTAGCATCTTATCCAGTTCTTTGCATAGATTACCTTAAACTTATAATTCCACCTTTGTCTTCAGGTTTACCTCGTATTGTGTCTATATTTATGTCCACTTGTTTGTTGTCTTTTTTCAATTATTCTGGTTTAGCTATAGTTGGTTACACAGCAGTTGTTTTAGGAATTGTTTCACTTTTTCCTTTTGTATTATCAGCAAGTAGATGGTTTAGTTTACTGCACAAGTTCTGCAGATTTGACTGTAAATTGACACTGTCACAGCCAAATGATTGAATTGGAAATAATGAGGATGAGGTTGTTGAAATAGAAGGAGGGGAAAGTGGGGTGCTACTAGTACTATTATTTTCAGCAAAACTGTTATTAGCAGCAGCAGCTATTTTTTGGGTCTATATATTTATAGACAGATAGATATTTTAACTGAATTAGGAAGACTACTAGACCAAGGAACATTTGGAAAAATATGATGCAAAAGTCTTGTTGCTGTATGTCACATAGACATAAAACCAGAAAACATTCTCTTAGATGAAAATGAGAATTTGAAGGTGTTAGATTTTGGTTTAAGTGCTTTAGCTGAATCCAAAAGACATGGTTTACTTCATGTCTTTTGGATGTTTTTTATTAGATGGAAAAGTTTAAATTTTGCAAAGCTAATATATATGAGTTTGTTTTTAATTATATTTATGACTTTTTTTCAGCCGGTTAATTTGGAATCACAAGATGCTTTGAGACGCTCTTCCGGATCAAGTCACATAGGAAATCATGAAGCAACAACATCACGCAGGATATCTAGATAGCGATTCTAAGTTGGTTGTATTTTGCTAGTTGGTTGTATTTTAACTTCCCAAACTAAGTTTGTTTTCTTTTGATGTTATCAACTGAATTGTTTTATTTTGATGTTATGAACTAGTTCCAGTTAGATGTTATGAACTTTGTTTGTTATATAAAATTTAGAACTTTGGTATGTGTTTTTTTAGCATGAATTTAGTTTCTTTTAATACTTGACATGTAAATATAAAAAATAAGCACGTCTATAAAATTTGTACAAGAAAGATACATATATTGAAATACAAAAAAAATTAATTATAAAAAAAATAAAACTGACAGGCTCGCGGCGGTTTGCAACCGCCACCATATTAAAATAAAATAATTATTAATTGTTTGCGGCGGTTTTGAACCGCCACTAGCTTTAAACGTAGAAATTTGATTCTCACTTTGGCGGCAGTTACAAACCGCCGCTAAACGCGCGGCCGTTTGTGTGACGGTTTCCTAAACCGCCGCGAGAACACCCTCCCGACGCTCAAATCCACGACGCTTCCTGAACCGCCGCCAGAAGAAATTAACGGCGGGTTAAACCGCCGCCGCTCTGCATTGAAACCGCCGCCAACCTCTGTTTTTTGTGTAGTGACTGTGGATAACCCCAAGAAGGAGAACTGCAATGATATCTCGCTAAGAAGTGGTAAAGGGTTGAGACCCGTTGAGGTAGCTAAGTAGAAGCTCAGGGGGGAATTGGAAAAAGGAAATGAGGTGGATGAAAAAGAAGAAGAAACAGGAAGTGAGAAAAACAAGGGGGAGGCAAGAGAGAAGATCCAGGAGATCCCATCATACATGAAATTTCCCTATCCCCCATTACCCAAGAAGAAAGAGAAGGAGGAGCAATTCTCCAAGTTTAGGGAAATTTTCTCGTGTCTACAGATCAACATTCCTTTTGCAGAGGCATTAGAGCAAATGCCCATGTATGCAAGGTTCATGAATGAATTTTTGACTAAAATGAGGAGGTTTAAGGATGATAAAATTGTGGCTCTATCTGAAGAGTGTAGTGCCATAATCCAAAACAAGCTTCCTCAGAAGTTGAAGGATCCTAGGAGTTTCACCCTCCCGTGCACAATTGGTGAAGAAAAGGTTGATAAGGCACTGTGTGATTTGGGGGCGAGCCTAAACTTAATGCCCCTAGCCATGTGGGGGAAACTGGGTGGAGGAGAAGTGAAACCAACCACCATGACCTTGCGTCTTGCTGACAGGTCTATCAGGAACCCTTATGGGGTTGTGGAGGATGTCCTGGTCAAGGTTGGCAAATTTCTCTTCCCAGTAGACTTTGTAATTTTGCAACTGGATGGGGATACGGATGTCAAAAGCTCCATGAATGGAGACAATGACATTCCTTTCATTCTGGGAAGGCCCTTCCTGGCTACCAGTAGGGCAGTAATTGATGTGGCTGAAGGGACGGTGAAATTGAGGGTCCAAGATGAATCTGAGACTTTCGATGTGCTTGAGTACATAGCCCCGATGAAGGAAAAAGAAGAATGTCACTGCATTGAGACCACTAATTCCAAGATGGTTTGGAAAAAATCTACCACCCAACCCGTGAGAAGCCACCTGCTGTCTGGAAGGACCTGAAGGAAGCTACAAGTACATCTGGTAAGAACTGTAAGATGGAAGTGGAGTATGCCAAGGGAGTGCTGGAAGAGGCACTGAAAAAGCTGAGTGCTCCACCGGAGCCAAACTAAGTTATCTTCTGACAACCGTCAAGCTAGTGACGTTAAAGAAGCGCTGAGTGGGAGGCAACCCACTGTGAGGTAACAAGTATTTATTTTCGTTTAATTTCAAGTTTGCAATGTAGTTTTAATTTGTTGTTAGTCTTAGGCAAAACTGTGTTCGGTCAAATTCGCTTCGCGAAAAAGAAGGATTTCAAAGAAAAAACATACTGTTTGATTGCGCGTCGCGAAGGAATGGCATCGCGTCGCGACTAGTTAAAAATTTTTCAGCCTCAAATGATTCTGTTTGATTTCGCGACGCGATAAGGATGCGACGCCAAATTGCTTAATAACCAGGCAGACCGAACACAACCAAAAACAAAAAAAATTTCCCTCCCTTGTGCGCGAGTTGCAAGCCTTCTTCCCCTCTAATTCAATTTTGGCACTCAACGTGTGAAAGAGCACACAATTTTGCATCCCCAACACTCTCCAGGTATGATAATCCTCACCATTTCTTCTGAATTCTGGATTTGTGATAGTATATTTTGAATTAGGATAGAAAATCTTTGTTTTTTAGAGTGTAGGAGAGGTGTTTGATGAAATGCCTGAATGAAATTTTTTTGTGTGGCCAAGGTGTTTGTGAAAATGCCCAAGTGAGTTTTGGCTAAGCAACCCAACTGTTTGTGAAAATTCCTAAGTGAATTTTGTTTTTGGTTGCTAGCCTGTGCTTTAATTTTGTCAATGATCATTGAACCTAAGGGTAGTTGACTAGTGTTGAGAAAATTTTATTGCCGGTTTTTTGTTAGATTCTCTGCTGTGAGTGGGGCCCACACCAAGGACCCACCGAGAACTATCAATTTGTGCTGCATTCTGGTTTTATTTCATTACAGGACATTTACAGGTAAACTAAAATAAGGCCAAGCAATGCAGGCACCTCCAAGAAAAGGAGAGGGGGACCACCAGTTGAGGTTGACAGATTCAAGTCCCTCGAGCACGAAGAGCGGTACCAACAGGTGGTCAAAGGCAAGAAGATAAATCCTGAGAGGGCCTTTGACCTCTCCACAGATGAGTTCCCGATCATCACTTCCACACTGCGGGAGTTGGGGTGGCTTCCACTCAATGCAATGATTAAGCAGGCGAACCAGAGCCTGGTCAGGGAGTTCTACTCCAATGCCTATTGGGAGGAGGAGAAGGACAAGTCTACATCAGTTTATGTCAGACGCAAGACTGTGTCCTACTCTTCGGACAGCAACAACAGCCTGCTTGGGCTACCTACAGAGGCCTACTGTGCTATGTGCACCGCTGCAGTTGCCCCCAGAAAGATTGATTATGAGGGGACATTAAGAGAGTTGTGTCGTCCAGGGGCACAATGGGCCGGATCCCAGAACCTTCCTCGCCGCTTTTGCAACATGGGACTGAAACCTATCCCGAAGGCCTGGAATGCATTTTTCAACCAGTCGATCATCTATTGTTCCAACTCTACTGATGTGAAGGTCAAGGTGGCCATGAGGCTATTGGCCATTATGAGAGGCCAGAGGGTGAACCTGGGGAGAGCCATATCTGAGAGCATTGCAGAGATAGTCAGATGTCCTAGGGCTAGATTGGGGCATGCCTCTGTGATCCATGCCTTATGTATACAGCAAGGCTGTCCTGAGTACCCTGATGATTTACTAGTTGACCCCAGGGAGCCCATCACCGCAGCCTGGATCATGAAGCAGCCCGAGGGGCCTATGGATGAAGTAGTTCCACCACCACAGCCAGCACCTCCAGCACAGCAGTAGCCAGCAGGCCCATCCTACCGTCAGCTGTATGGCAGCGACCCTTCCTTCCAGTATGACCTCCATATGGCCAACTGGTGCGGGACGTCGATGCTACTACAGCAGCAGGGCATAGACACCTCTTACCTTGCATCAGCTAGAGTCCACCTGGTTGCACAGGAGTATATGGCAGAGAACAGAGCAGCAGGTGCATCTTCATCAGCACCACCGGCAGAGCAGCAGCCAGACTCCCAGGACCCCCTACTTTCAGGGGATGAGTACATTGATGATCACATTTCTTTTCCCTGAGCAGGAGGCTCATTTATCTTTTACTGTTATTTTCAGACATTTTTATCTTGCATTTTTAGTCCTACTTTCCCCTTTTGACTTTATTTTGCTTTTGGTCTGTACTATATCATTACAACCTATACTGTGATATTGAGGTACCACTATCTTAAACTTTTTGGAAGCAGCTTCAATTATGATGATTTGTGGTATTTAGTTTCATATGTTTTACATTTTACCTTGTGATTGCTAGTGTGTCAAAATTTTATCATCAGGTATTGCTAGTGGTCATGCCAAAAGTTGAGGCAGACTGAGATCATCTGTGGGCATTCTCTCCAGTAACATCTCTAAAAAAATCCCCAACTGTGAGGTTTGCCCCCAAACACTTACTCTATTCATTGTGTGATTATTTCTTGCTTGCATTAGTCTGCAGAACTTGAGCTTGTACTTAACTATCTTGCATGTGATTTATATACACACTGAGGCAAACTTTTGAAAACCTGAGCCTTTCAAGCCAACCCTCTAATTGCGATCCTTTGTTAGCCCTCTGAGCCTAACTATTTATTTTTTGTAATTTTCCTGCAAATCATAGCCGAATTTTTCTTAACTTGGAGTTAGGTAGATGAAAGCATGAGAGTGGGGAAATATTCTAAGTTTGGGGTTGCTCATGGAATAGCAACATTCTAAGTTTGGGGTGGTATACAAGAGAAAGGAACATACAAAGAAAAGAAGATATATATATATATATATATTTCAAAAAAAAAGTTATATATAAATAAATAAGTAAATAATTCATTCTCTTGTGGAATGCTTTGGGAAAAATGGGTAAGTGAGTGAGATTTGTTGAATTGACAAAGAGAGAAGTAGGCCTAACTCCAAGTTGTAACCTACTTATCCAAATGTATCCACCCTTACCTAAGCCCCATAACAACCTTTGAAAGTCCTCAAAAAGTGTGTGTGTATTTCTTGTGTATTGATTTGTATAGTACTTGTTCAAGCCTATGAAACGATGATGCAGGTAGTGTGAATTGAGTGAATACCCTAAACACCTCAAAGAGAGAAACACTGGTGAAATGTGTGAAAAAGAGATAACTTGAGAATGCTTGCCTGCTTAGGATCTTGTGTCTTACCGATTCAGTTGTCTTGCTACTGCATTAGGTTGATGATGATTTTTGATATACTGTGTAGTTATTGGTTTGTGTAGAATGTATGACAGCTAAATAAAAAAGTAGCCACAGCCTGAATTGAATGTTTGCTTGAGGACAAGCAAAAGTTTAAGTTTGGGGTTGTGTTGACTCTCTGTCATATGATGTAAGTTGTCCAATTTTAGAACCAATTGTGCGGGTTTTTGATTGTATTATAGTCATTATCTGGGGTTTAGCTTAGTATTAGGAATTTGTAGTAGGAAATCCTTTGGTAAGCCATTCCTGCACTTTTGGAGTTATTTTGTACTTGAAGACCTCCAATCTGTGTTTTATCATTCGGCGAACCAGACACTTGCCCGGAGATGCAGCACAATTGGGAAGATTTAAGTTTCTGTGTGATTTCGCGTCGCGACCAGGAGGGTTCGCGTCGCGAAGGAAGCATGAAGCAGGAGAAAAATCGGTTCTGTCCAATTTCGCGTCGCGATGGGCTCTTGTCGCGGCGCGATGGCTTGCTGAAAGTTGGGGTTTTAATTCAGTTTTGCGATTTTTTTCAAAGCAGCTTGGTCATTGGAGCGCAGCCAGACGTCTGGGAGCAGCAAGGAAGTGCGATTTTGGAGCTTTTCACCACTTGGGAACGAGGGTTGAAGGTTCCTATGTCTATCTTTACTTGTATGACTTTCTTTACTCTAGTTATGTCTCTATTCACCATGTGTAACTAATTTTCTAAGATTAGGGAGAGACGATTCTCCCCGAACCTATGTTATGGATACTTTGTTATGGTTAATACAATTAGTTGTTTGAATTATCATAAGTCTATGCCTCTAATTGTAATGCTTTATAGTTACATATGATAATTATAACGATATAGGTTATGTGATCACATAGGGATATGGATTGCATGCTGGATATGGGGTATTAGATCATGTACTTGTGATCACCATAGGAATATGGGGTTGGATGCATGAATTCTCTATCTCTTAAGTTTATTGTTTTACCGGTTGGCATGATTCACCAAAGGAATTAGGGTAACTTAATTAGGTAAAAGGGGTTCTGAGGCAAGGAAGTGTCCTTAACCTACTATAGTGAATTGAATCTGGTAGTTCAAACAATTAATCTATAATTAGCTGAAGGTTCATAAGTTAGGTGAGGGGAGAGGATTCGACCCCTAATCGCTTTCTCTCATTATTTCAACAACAGTTTTTACTTTCGCGTTACTCATTTACAAATCAAACCAATTTTCACAATCTAGAGTTAATAAAATTTGCTATTGTTACAACACGCAATCCCCGTGGAATCGACCGGTACTTACCGTAAACTTATTACTTGCAACGTTTTCAGTACACTTGCTGAATCCTTAACAGCCTGTCACCGTAAGACAAGCTCAAAAACAAAAAAGACAAGATGAGCAGCAAAAAAATAAAGCAAAGTGCCAAACACCCGTCTACACAAGTCGGCACCCAAGAGGGCGCCCGGCAAGGAGGGCGCCCATGAGGGCGCCTGGCAGGACCAGGAGGGCGCCTGACAGGGCGCCAATGACGCAGCCAGCGCCCATGAGGGCGCCTGGCAGGGCGCCAGTCAAGGCAGCCAGCGCCCATGAGGGCGCCTAGCAGGGCGCCAGCCAAGGAAGCCAGCGCCCATGAGGGCGCCTGACAGGGCGCCAGTCAGGAGCAACCAGCGCCCAGGAGGGCGCCTGGCAGGAACAAGCAGCGCCCAGCAGAGGGGCGCCTGGCAGGGGGCAGTCTGAAAGCAAATCCTTCACAACAGGGTGGTCAGCACTATGCAGTAAGACGCCCACGAGAGCACCGGACCTTGTCTCGCAAAATCCGCTCCACGATAAGCCATCCAACACACGCAAACAGGGAACAACACCGAACGCACCCAGCAGGGCGCCAACTCTCAAAAACAAACAAGCATCCGGGAAGGCGCCCACGAGGGCACCAGCATCCGGATGTCTTAGCACCTTGGCCCAAGGCAGCCAAGAGGGAACCAATATCAGGGGGGCATGGCACAGGGCGCCCAAGAGGGCGCCAATCTCAGAGCATCCTGGCACAAGGCGCCAAGAGGGCGCCAACCTCAGAGCACTTGGCACAAGGCGACGCCAACATCAGGATACCTCACCCTAGCTTGGTGTCGGGCACAAGAATTACACCGAAGGAGGTGCGAGTCGCGGTCGCAGCAAAGTGATCTCGTACGACCCGACCAGACAGACAAAGCAACACTTAGAAAAAATTTCTCCTTTTTTACTCTAAAGAGTGAAAATAACAGAACACGGTTGTTACAAAGGCACTGTTTCGCGTAACCTCACAGATCCGACAAACCGACGAAAAAACTTCAAGCCAAGACCATCCTTCAGAATAATCTTGGGTTGGGGGGCAACTGTTCTGGAGTCAACCAGGGGGTCCCATTAGCAAAACCAGGGGGTGCGCTTAGCAAGTAATATGGATCAGCCTAACCGATTCAGCCCATATCCACCTCATGCGAGCCCAACATACTTGGACGGTCAAGATCGACTCTACCCATCCAACGATCCACGAGAGGGCGTGATTTCCTATAAATACAGGCAAACATTGCCCAAAGAAAGGTTCAATCTCTAATCATTAGTACCTTCACTCATATATTCTATATACTGACTTGAGCGTCGGAGTGGCTTGCTGGTACCCCCCCCCCCCCGGGCGCTCACTGACCTCCTGCCAGGACAGCAAGAGACCTACCAACAGCAACCGACCAAAAAGCTGTTCGGTACAGAACACTTACCATACATGCATTCAAATATTTTTTTTTTGACTAAACATTAAAATATACTATTATTATTATAGACTTCATATTTTAGTTTAACTCTCTAAACTTAATCAATACAATGGCAAAATTGGAAAAAGACTATTGGACGTATGAGCGATAAGCTAATTAAAAATATAACATTAAGTTGTATATTATAAAGATTTGATGGATTAAGGGAGCCGAAAACTGATCCAATCCAATTTAAAGTTTCGGTTTTTGCGGTTCCTTTGGTTTCCGGTTTTTTGGTTCGGTTTCTTGCAGTTTGCAATGGATTGGATCGATTTATGAACACCCTTATTGGTAGCATGGTGGTTCTATATCTTCAGCAACACACTTGCTAGAATTAACACCTCGCCAACACTGCATTTTGCACGGTAACAGGACATTACAACATTGGAGAGTAGGAACAAGTTCGTCATCCAAGAACCGCCGCCAACAACCACCATGTAATTGAAGACCTCAATGCAGAACAAGACGACACATGGACAACTACTAATTATATGTGTTTGTGTGTGGGTTTTGAAAAACTTAATAAACAAGTTTCTGATATTATTTTTTTTCAATTTGTCGTTTTCTAATTAGTGTCACGCTTTATATATTTTATCACGGAATTATAGTTTTTGCCTAAGCCCCTTATTAACACTTTGATTTTTCTAAAACCTTAAAGTTCTACGAAATACACGGATTAACTAACCTAAGCAGAAAAACAAAAAATAATGCAATATATAAATCACACTATCAAAGTGTGATTTCTCAGCATGCACTAAGAAATTTTTTGCGTTGGGCTATCGCATTTACAATCTGCGATTTCTCACCTAGGAAAAATGTAAGACAAATTGGTATATATTGATATGGTGTGGCATATTGATATATTCTTTTTTGAGAAATTTTAAAAAGAAATCAAAGTAAGAAAGCTGAAATTGGGGTTTAATTCTTTTTTTTAGATAAGAAATTGAATTAAGGGGCGCACAAAGGGTGCACCAACCTCTTACACCTAGGGGCCTCGTTAAAACCTTCAAGGGCCAAAACGCAATTGGAAAAAGACCCAGGGAGGGAAAAAGAATACCCCGAATACATAGAGCTACATATAGAGTTACAACGAAGTTAAACAACCCAACTGACGACTAAACCAATCCGACCAAACTAGCCCACAATTTATCCCCTTCCTAGCTTTAAACCATCCCCATGCACTATTTTTAATAGCTGATACAATAGATGAGATAGATACCCCTTCCCCATTGAAGATTACATTATTCCTAGCTATCCAAATGTTCCACACCACCGCCAACCAAATGAGGTGCTTAACGGCCTTGCTCTTCTTTCCTCTTACCAATTTCCCAAACTCCTTAAAGTGTGTGACTATATCTTCTGCTTCAGATTCAACTTCTCCACACCACCATATATATGCTGCCATATTATTTTTGACACTTCACAAGATCGAAAGAGATGATCCACAGTATCTGGCATCACAGAACATAACGCGCAGCAGAGATCTTCTTGTGACAGCAGCAGTCCACGCCTACATAGAGCATCATGAGTTGCAACTTTGTTCAACAAAATCTTCCACGCAAAATAGTTTTCTCCATAGTTTTCTGCATGCTTCGGTTCTATTTTCCTCCACGAATCCGCGTTCACTTGCAAAATAACTAGACAGTCAGTCGTAACATCGTTTCACCCTGAATCCATTTGTATTATCGAGAATCCAGCACCATCTGTCATCAATTTCCGCTGCTGGTGCGACGTCCAGCAAAATTTCCTGCTGATGATGCCTCAGGAGCCCAATCCCACTTCCAGCGCCACCTTTGATCAGACCACATACCCATATCCGAAACTGTTGCTGTCTTCACCTTACATTTGTTGAACAACGCAGGAAACAGCTCTAAAAAACACTGTGCCCAACCAGCAATCTGTCCAGAACCTAGTTAAATTGCCTCTGCCCATCTTAATTTTAACAATTTCATTAAACCATCCTTCCCTCAACATTGTCCCCTCCCCTAGCAAACTGAGATCTCTCCACCAAAGTGATTTTTCCCCCACCCAATTCTGAACTGTTCTGCAGTAGGCCAGCTCTCACTTACACCATACCTTTCCTTCAACACTTTTTTCCGTGGAGCATTACCCCCCCCCCCCCCATACCAAGAACCTCCACCTCCATTTTGTTAGCAAAGCAACATTAAAAGCTTCAAGATTTTTTATGCCAAGACCTCCTCTATTTTTTGATGAACAAATCACATCCCAGTTTATCCATGCCATCTTTTTATTCTCATCATCCCCTCCCCCACAAAAATCTCCTTTGTAGCTTCGTTATCTCATATATCACTTTCTTAGGCGCCTTGTAAAACGAGAATAGATACAACGGAAGAGCGGACAAAACTGAATTGATAAGGGTCACCCGTCCCCCGATTGAAATTTGTCGACTTCTCCAATTATTTAATCTTGCCTTTATCGAGTCAATCACCGGCTTCCACGTGCTCACCCGTCTCGGGTTGGCGCCAACCGGAACACCTAGAAATTTGAAAGGAACCAAACCTTTTTTGCAAGCAAGAAATTGTGAGATGCCTTCCACTACTCTAGCTTCCATATTGATACCGAGCACATTACTCTTGGCAAAATTGACTCTTAATCCGGATGCCATTTCGAAACTCCTTAAAATAGCTTTCAAGCACAATATGCTCTGCTTTCCACCATCACAAAAAAATATCGTGTCATCCGCAAATTGTAACATATCAATCGAGAGAGACTCACTAACCTTAAATCTGTGGAGATGATTAGATTGCACACCTTTCCGTACCAGCCCAGCTAACCCTTCCGCCGCAATCAAAAATAGAAACGCTGCTAAGGGATCTCCTTGTTTCAATCCTTTTTGTGCCACAAATTCCTCCGTTGGACTCCCGTTCACCAAAACCGAAATGGAGCTAGATGTGTAACACCCTCTCATCCACCTTCTCCACCTCTCTCCGAAGCCCATCCGACCAAACATATAATCCAAATACTTCCAACTCACGGAATCGTACGCTTTTTCGAAATTCGCTTTCAACACCACGCAATTCTTTTTCTTTCTCTTCGCCATGTCAAGCACCTCATTTACCACAACTACCCCATCCAATATATTTCTTCCGGCAAGAAATGCATTTTGGCAATCCGATATTACATTCTTCAAAACACTTTTCAATCTTCCTGCGAGTATCTTTGTTAATATCTTGTACAGACTACTAATGAGTGAGATTGGTCTAAACTCATTTAACCCTTGCGGACATCCGGTCTTTGGAATTAATGTAATAAATGATGCTCCAATAGCCTTAGGAAATTTTGCACACCTATGGAACTCCTCTACAAATTTCAGAATCTCCGGGCCAATAGAATCCCAACAATGCTTGAAGAAGTTTAAATTGAACCTGTCCGGTCTCGGACTCTTGTTGCCGTCACACTCCCAAACCGCCTCTTTTATCTCCTCTAATGAAAACGGTTCCAATAACATGTCATTATCTTCCAGGGAAATTTGATTGAATTGCACCCCGTCAAGTGTAGGTCTATTAAAATTATCTTCCTTGAATTTTCCTTCAAAGTGTTCTTTCACCACCTTCTTTACCCCCTCCACGTCGTCCACCCAATTACCGTTCACATTCAGTTTCAACAATTGTGATCTTCTCCTATTCCCTTTGATACAAGCGTGAAAAAACTGACTATTCGAGTCCCCCTCGGCGAGCCACCTCACTCTCAATTTTTGTGCTAATAAACTCTCCTTAGCATGCAATTCTTTCCAAAACTCATTACCCAATAATCTCCTCTACTCATCATCAACCATACCCCCCTCTGATGCCAACCTCTCTATGTCATTCATGTCCTTCACAATAGATTCTATTCTAAGGTCCTTAATCCCAAATACCTCTTTGTTCCACCTTTTTAACTTTTCTTTCAGCATTTTCAACTTCTCTTTCAAGACAAAAGACACCCTCCCTTCAATCTGAAAAGAATTCCAAGCATCTAATACAAACTTTTTAAAATCTTTGTGCTCAAGCTAGCAATTGTTAAATCTAAACGGTTTTGGCCCCCAATTTAACTCGGATTTCACCAACCACACCGGACAATGATCGGAAATGTCCCTTTCCCCTATCCATTGGGCACTAATATTCCATCTAGAGATTAATCCCTCAGACAACAAAATTCTATCAATTCTACTCGCCCTCCCATCGGTACCAAAGTATGAAAATTTCTTACCATGAACAGGGATGTCCACGAGCTCCATGTCTTCCACAAAAGCAGCAAATTCTCTCATTTCTGATTGACTGGTACTAATTGAACTCCCCCTTCTCTCTGAACTTGTCGTGACTGCGTTGAAGTCTCCCGCAACGCACCAATCCCCGGACGCCACCTTATTTTTCAGACTCCTTAGATTATCCCACATCCTTATTTTCCCTGTCATGTTGCACGGTGAATATATATTCACCAGATAATACACATTACCCTGTATTTTTGCGCAAATACCAACGAAGTGCACCCCATAGAAGGAAAACAAGGCCCCCAACCAATCGGATTTACATATGCTCAACAGACCCCCTGATTGCCCCACGACATTCTTGCTGATCCAATCAAAGTTTTGATCCCCCCATATGCTGCCTATCGAACGTGTTGACAGATCGCTTGTTTTTGTTTCTTGAATCATGCACAAATCGATTTTCTCCGACCCCAACAGTTTCCTCAGGCGCCGCCTCTTTTCCGCACCCTCCCACCCTCTCATATTCAAAGTTAGGATCTTCATTGAGACACATTTTCCTTCCCCTTCTTTGATCTTGCACACTCGTCCCTAGCTTCCAAGGACATAACCTTACCAACATATAATTTCCAAGGAACTAACCTTACCAACATATAATTCTTTGTTTTTCTGCCTTAGCAAGAGAAGCACAAGGGTTTTCTTGTTCCTTAGAAACAAAGATTAATTTGTCTCAAAAGCATAGGGACTAATGTCCCTTTTTTGAAAATTCTTTAAAGGCATAACCGAGGGACCAAATTGGTTTAACAAAACGCGACATGTCACTAAGGGTGAGAATAGGTTGGGCTGAGCTGAACTTTGTATGGCCTAGACTTAGTGTTCCAACGCTAACACCGAAAGACTAATATCTACTTTTTCTTAGGAGAAAATTTTCCACTGACGAACACCGAGTTTGTCCAGTGCAAGAATCGTACCCAGGAGCAACGGGTCGACTCCTGTGTCCCAGGGTGGCTTATGCCACTGTGCCAACGGTGTTGGTTTACAAAATATGTCGTCTAATACATGTGAATAAAAATTAAATTATAACTATAAATTAAATAAGAAGATTATAAAATTAAAAAAGAACATTAATAAAGACATTGAAATTGAACATCCATAGATAATAAGAAGAAAAAGTCTAATGAATTTTAATAACATAATCCATATTCATCAAATGTAAATAGAAAAACTTAACTCATAATTAGAAAGAAAGGAAAACAACACAATTAGAAAGTGAAACACATGAGTATCATGCAGGGTTGGATGAAAACATACAAAGTTGAAAGAAGATGATGGGGGGTTCCATTGTAAACGTAGTTGAAGTTCCTGTAGGAGTAAATGGCGCAACACGATACTCGAATATAAAAGAAAGATAAAAATATAAACACCAATTTAATTATGCTTTTAATAATTGTTTGTGCGAAATAACCAAAATAAGAAGACAAAAAAAATAGAAAGTGAAACACGTGTGTCTTATGTATGGTTGGATGAAAACCACAAATAAAATAGAAGTACCTATACAAAGTTGAAAGAATATATTGGGGGGGTCATAAAAATGGGAGGTCGGCTGGAGTACTCATTAAATAAACAAAAAAGGAGGGTCGAGGCGAGTACTCGCAAAAAATAACTTGTTGGTACAAAATGACAAAAATAAGGGTTATGCAAAACAAAGGATCAGCGGCAAAAAAACAAAAATGGGGGGGGGGGGGGAGGGGAGTGGGGCGAGTACACACAAAGAATAAATAAAAAAGAAATGCAAAAATAAGGAAAAGAATTATAAAAATTATTTTTTAACATGGTGAGTTGCATTTTAAAAATTTTGACAGGAAATTAATATTTTTTTTCACAAATCGGTTATTGAGGAACGAACTTCGCATATGTGGATAGTTAAAAAACTTTCCGAACGTTAAAGTATCCCAAAACAAATTGCTTAGCATCACACTTTATGTATTTTTTCACAATTTTTTTTGTTACAAACCGGTTATTGAGGAACAAACTTTGCGTATTTAAACATCAAAAAATTTGCTGGACTCTAAATACCCTGAAACACATTGCTTAGTATCGCATTTTACATATTTTCTCACAAAATTATTATTATTGTTTTTTTCTCCAAACCGGTTATAGAGGAACGAACTTAGCGTATTTAAACATTTGAATTTTTTTCGGACTCTAAAGTACCCTAAAACACACTACTTAGCATCGCGCTGTACGTATTTAGCCACAGAATTATTTTTTCTTTTGAGCAATCTAGTTATTGAGGAACAAACAGTTGAATTTTTCTGGATTCTAATTTAAAGTACTCGAAACACACTGCTTGTTGTCGCACTTTACATATTTTGTTAGAGATTTTTTTTACACCAAACCGGTTATCGAGGAACGAACTTCTCTTATTTGCACATCTAAAATTTTTCTGGACTCTAAGGGACCCCAAAACACACTACTTAGCGTCACACTTTATATGTTTTGACACGAAATTATTTTTTCTTTTCACCAAATTGGTTATTGAGAAACGAACTTTGCGTATTTTAATAGTTAATTTATTTCTAGACTCTAAAGTACCCCAAAACACACTGCTTAGCATCGCATTTTATGTATTTTTTTACGAAATTATTATATTTTTTCACCAAACCAGTTATTGAGTAAAGAATTTTGCTTATTTGAACATCTAAATTTTTTCTAGACTCTACAATACCAAAACATGTAAAAACCGAAAAAAAGCAAAGAAGGCTGCAGTTTGGCGCGCGTTGCCAGCTGCAGCGCGATATTCACATTATAAATAACATAATAGTAATTAAAATATTATTTATATTTATTTAAATAGATCGACTTGATAGGCCTAAAAGGCTTTATGGATGGTCTGTAGATCTGTCTTTTAGCTAAATAAGCTTTTCAAAAGCCTTAACCTTATGTATTAATAAAAAACCTAGTCCGGGGCTGACTTATTTCCACTCCTAGATGACACTTAAACGTACACACTCATAACATGCCATATGGACAATGTTAAGTGACAATTTCAACATTAAATAGATGGAGAGACTAACTTGTCTCTCTTTGAAAACTTTATGAATTCATTTTAGTCGTAAAAATTTGTGGAGGCCTTATCAGAGATCCAATGGGTTACTGGTTGTGTGGTTTCTCTAAGTTCATTAGAGTATGTTCGGTCCTTGAAGCCGAACTTTGGGGTGTTCTTGAAGGTTTGAAGCTTTGTAGAGCAAGAGGTTCCAAGTGGATTCGGAGGTGGCAAAGAAAGTTCTTCTCGGGGATAGCTTTGGAGGCCCAACAGGTACGACTTAGTCAGAGACATCAGAAAGCTTCTGTCACTCCCTTGGGAGGTCAAGATTGAACACATTTTTAGTGAGGGAAATTTAGCGAGGGAATCAGTCCCTCGCTAATTCCCTCGCAAATGATGATTGCGGAAATTGGACGTTTTGCGAGGGAAAATTCCCTCGCTAATAACCTTTTTTTTAGTGATGGCCCGCCGATCTGACACAAATATCTCGCCTCCACCTCTCCGAATATGGAGTGAAGCCCAATCATGGGGGAAAATCCCTGATTTTCCTTCCACCAGTCTGTAACAGTCAACTCGACCATTAAGTGTAATCATGAGTACTTACTACCCCATGTATTATAAATATCCCCCTCTGAGGCCAATGAAAGAATCCAGATTCAGTTCCTCATACTTTGTACTTATTTCATACGCTCTATACTATTATAATATCATCATTGTGTTCGGTCCTTTTCCCTCATCGGAAACCGATCGTAATATCCTAAATAAAGTATGTACCCTGATGCTTGAAGACGATGCACTGTTCAATAGACTACGCGCCAAGGGTCCCACGATTACCGGTTCCAATTATTTTAAGTTGGACAGTCATTTTCAATGAGTAATTAGGTGACTCCCCACTTAAAGATCAAACAGTGGGTCATGTTAAGCTAAAATGCCTACGTACGTGAGAGATTCTCCAATCTGATTGAAGATGCGTCAGATTTCTAAAGAGAAGCACATTGTCGGGCGTACATATTATAATTGATTGTGGCTACTTGGTTCCTGACAAATCCAAAAACTGACTTCATTTTGTGGGTTGGATCTCGATATGGTTTGGTGTTACAATAATTCCAGACCATACATATCTATGGAATTACAGTTGGCCGACATACAGGCACGTGCACAACCACCTACACCACCACAACAAATGTCTGTCCAAGCTCAACCACGACAACATGGACATCTTAGGAGATGATGAAAGAGTGGACACGAATGACGATGAACCTCGTCGACATTCTTTTGCGTACATGTCAACATTGTCGTTTGGTTTCCCACCACAACATATGACTTTTAACCTCATAGACATTCTTTCAACTTCATAACTAGGAAGTCCTTTGGCTTTGGCCAATACCAACAAGAACCCAACCATCGACAATATCTCTCTTCAAGCGATGCAAAGCTCTTGAATCGGCAGCTCATGCGTTTGATAACGGGTATTTAATGCCCTTATCTGGACAGCGATATAACCCTTTCGGTTCAACATCTGTTTGGAAACTAGGGGTGTTTGTGGATAGGATCTAATCGGTTTTTGGGGGAAAAACTGTCTGATCCAATTATTGCGGTCTAATACTTACTCATCCAATCAATGTGATTTTAAAATGGAATATGATACTATCCATTCTAACTCACTTCGATTTGGATTGGATTGATTTTTTATTTTCTCTTGTCAAAATTTATTTACTTCATGGCCAAAATGCTCTTTTGGTCGTTTATCTTTCACCAAAATTTCAGTTTGGTCCTTTATCTTTTTTTCCCTTATTTTGGTCATTTATATTTTAAATTTGTGTCAAATTTGTCCTTTTTTAAGATTTCCGTCGACTGACTTTAAGAGACGCCACGCTGGCTGTTAATAGCTGGCCTGGCTTGCTTAGTTGACATTAGTGACTATGAAAAAAAAAACATTATGGACCAAACTGAAATTTTGGTAAAACATAAAAGACCAAAGTGCACTTTTGTCAAAAACTCACATCTTCATCCCCAAACCTCACCACCCTGCAACACCGCCACCTTCTCACTCTCTCCGCCACGTAGCATCACCACCACCACGACCTCTCTTTCTCTTCTTCATCTTCATCTCCAAATTGAAAAATTAGGATTTCGAATATAATTCTGAGATATTTTAATTCTGGGTATGAAACATAATTCTGGGTTTTTTAAAATTTTGGGTTCCAAAGCCTAATTCTTCAATTTGGGGATGTAGATGAAGGGGAGGAAGAGAAAAGAGGAGAGGAAACAAGGGAAGGGAGAGAGAGATGGACACTGAGGAGAGAGAGAGAGAGAGGTGGGTTGGTCGACAAAGAAAGAATAAGAGGGTGGTGGTTCATGGTGGTGGGGGTTTGGGGATGAAGATGAAGTTTTTTGGCAAAAGTGAACTTTGGTCCTTTATGTTTTACCCAATTTTCTGCTTGGTCATTTATGTTTTTTCCTAGTCACTAATGCCCAGTCAAAAATGTCACCTAATACGCCACGTCAGCTATTAACGGCCAGCGAGGTGCCTGTTAAGTTCAGTGGAAAGAAATGTTTAAAAAGAATCCTTTTGACACAGATTTGAAACATAAATGACCAAAAGAAGAAGAAAAAGACAAAGGACGAAACTGAAATTTTGCTGAAAGATAAAGGACCAAAGTGCATTTTGGCCTTACTTCAATATTGTTAAAAGGAAAATAATAATAACCTCCATTTCATAGTATCAAAACTTAATTCATCATTAGAGGTAGTCAAAAACTTAATATACTCAGAAAATTAACAAAATGTATAGTCCAAACTTAATAATCAAAGTAGCCAAATTTACAAATACTTACCTTACATGCATTCAAATATTTTTTTTTGACTCAACAATAAAATATATTATTATTATTATTATAGACTTCATATTTTAGTTTAACTCTCTAAACTTAATCAATACAATGGCAAAATTGGAAAAAGACTATTGGACGTATGAGTAATAAGCTAATTAAAAATATAACATTAAGTTGTATATTATAAAGATTTGATGGATTAAGGGAGCCGAAAACTGATCCAATCCAATTTAAAGTTTCGGTTTTTGCGGTTCCTTTGGTTTCCGGTTTTTTGGTTCGGTTTCTTGCAGTTTGCAATGGATTGGATCGATTTATGAACACCCTTGGTAGCATGGTGGTTTTATATCTTCAGCAACACACTTACTTGCTAGAATTAACACCTCGCCAACACTCCATTTTGCACGGTAAACAGGACATTACAACATTGGAGAGTAGGAACAAGTTCGTCATCCAAGAAGCGCCGCCAACAACCACCATGTAATTGAAGACCTCAATGCAGAACAAGACGACACATGGACAACTACTAATTATATGTGTCTGTGTGTGGGTTTTGAAAAACTTAATAAACAAGTTTCTAATATTATTTTTTTTCAATTTGTCGTTTTCTAATTAGTGTCATGCTTTATATATTTTAGGCTAAATAACACTTTTGGTCCTTTATCTTTGCTCCAGATTTCACTTTGGTCCTTTTTCTTTTTTTTGGTCCGTTTTGGTCCTTTATCTTTCATTTTTGTTTCACTTTGGTCCTTTATCTTTTTTTTGGGTCCGTTTTGGTCCTTTATCTTTCATTTTCGTTTCATTTTGGTCTCTCACGTTATTATTTAATTCAATTAAAACATTAAAACATTAAAACAATTAAAACAATTAATTAAATTAAAACAATTAAATAAATAAAACATAAACCCCCCACCATCCACCACCACCCACCACCGTCAACCACCACCCACCACCACCACCTCCCACCACCACCCACCATTCTGTAAATGAATTAAGAAAGAAAGGAAAGGAGAGAAACAGAGAAAGGAAAGAAGAAAAATGGAAGAGAAAAGGAAGAATGAGTTTGGGTGAAGAAAAGGGAAAATGAGCATCCAAGGCTCATCAAATCATCATCCATCCAACATGAAAGTTGATCACCATTTTATCCTCTTCAATTTGATACCAACATCATCTCCAACAATTCACTCTCTCATATTTTGCCATTTTCGAACCTTGAGCTTTCTTCTTCCTTTATGAACAAATCGTTTTCAGATCTGTTACATAAATTCAGTTTCGTTTCTCTCTCTCTCACCCAGCGACAGATTCTAACTATGAGTGGTGGTTGTTGGTGGCTCACGGTGAGGGGGAGGGGTTCACGGTGGGGGGGGAGGGGTTCACGGTGGGGGGGGGGTTCACGGTGGGGGACCAAAAAATTGTTTTAATTGTTTTAAAATAATTTTGTTTTAATTGTTTTAATTGTTTTAATGTTTTAATTGAATTAAATAATAACGTGAGGGACCAAAATAAAACGAAAATGAAACATAAAGGACCAAAACGGACAAAAAAAAGATAAAGGACCAAAGTGAAACAAAAATGAAAGATAAAGGACCAAAACGGACCAAAAAAAAGATAAAGGACCAAAGTGAAATCTGGAACAAAGATAAAGGACTAAAAGTGCTATTTAGCCTGTATTTTATCACGGAATTATAGTTTTTGCCTAGCTAAGCCCCTATAGCGTATTTGAACACTTTGATTTTTCTAAAACCTTAAAGTACTGCGAAATACACCGATTAACTAACATAAGCAGAAAAACAAAAAATAATGCAATATATAAATCACACTATCAAAGTGTGATTTCTCAGCATGCACTAAGAAATTTTTTGCGTTGGGCTATCGCACTTACAATGTGCGATTTCTCACCTAGGAAAAATGTAAGACAAATTGGTATATATTGATATGGTGTGGCATATTGATATATTCTCTTTTGAGAAATTTTAAAAAGAAATCAAAAGCTGAAATTGGGGTTCAATTCTTTTTTTTAATAAGCAATTGAATTAAGGGGCGCATAAAGGGTGCACCAACCCCTTACACCTAGGAGTCTCGTTAAAACCTTCAAGGGCCAAAACCCAATTGAGAAAAAGACCTAGGGAGGGAAAAAGAGTACCCCGAATACATAGAGTTACATATAGAGTTACAACGAAGTTAAACAACCCAACTGACAACTAAACCAATCCGACCAAACTAGCCCACAATTTATCCCCTTCCTAGCTTTAAACCATCCCCATGCACTATTTTTAATAGTTGATACAATAGATGAGATAGATACCCCTTCCCCATTGAAGATTACATTATTCCTAGCTATCCAAATGTTCCACACCACCGCCAACCAAATGAGGTGCTTAAGGGCCTTGCTCTTCTTTCCTCTTACCAATTTCCCAAACTCCTTAAAGTGTGTGACTATATCTTCTGCTTCAGATTCAACTTCTCCACACCAACCATATATATGCTGCCATATTATTTTTGACACTTCACAAGATCGAAAGAGATGATCCACAGTATCTGGCATCACAGAACATAACGCGCAGCAGAGATCTTCTTGTGACAGCAGCAGTCCACGCCTACATAGAGCATCATGAGTTGCAACTTTGTTCAACAAAATCCTCCACGCAAAATAGTTTTCTCCATAGTTTTCTGCATGCTTCGGTTCTATTTTCCTCCACGAATCCGCGTTCACCTGCAAAATAACTAGACAACCAGTCGTAACATCGTTTCACCCTGAATCCATTTGTATTATCGAGAATCCAGCACCATCTGTCATTAATTTCCGCTGCTGGTGCGACGTCCAGCAAAATTTCCTGCTGATGATGCCTCATGAGCCCAATCCCACTTCCAGCGCCACCTTTGATCAGACCACATACCCATATCCGAAACTGTTGCTGTCTTCACGTTACATTTGTTGAACAACGCAGGAAACAGCTCTAAAAAACACTTCGTGCCCAACCAGCAATCTGTCCAGAACCTAGTTAAATTGCCTCTGCCCATCTTAATTTTAACAATTTCATTAAACCATCTTTCCCTCAACATTGTCCCCTCCCCTAGCAAACTGAGATCTCTCCACCAAAGTGATTTTTCCCCCCACCCAATTCTGAACTCTTCTGCAGTAGGCCAGCTCTCACTTACACCATACCTTTCCTTCAACACTTTTTTCCATGGAGCATTATCCCCCCCCTACCAAGAACCTCCACCTCCATTTTGTTAGCAAAGCAACATTAAAAGCTTCAAGATTTTTTATGCCAAGACCTCCTCTATTTTTTGATGAACAAATCACATCCCAGTTTATCCATGCCATCTTTTTATTCTCATCATCCCCTCCCCACAAAAATCTCCTTTGTAGCTTCGTTATCTCATATATCACTTTCTTAGGCGCCTTGTAAAACGAGAATAGATACAACGGAAGAGCGGACAAAACTGAATTGATAAGGGTCACCCGTCCCCCGATTGAAAGTTGTCGACTTCTCCAACTATTTAATCTTGCCTTTATCGAGTCAATCACCGGCTGCCACGTGCTCACCCGTCTCGGGTTGGCGCCAACCGTAACACCTAGAAATTTGAAAGGAACCGAACCTTTTTTGCAAGCAAGAAATTGTGAGATGCCTTCCACTACTCTAGCTTCCATATTGATACCGATCACATTACTCTTGGCAAAATTCACTCTTAATCCGGATGCCATTTCGAAACTCCTTAAAGTAGCTTTCAAGCACAATATGCTCTGCTTTCCACCATCACAAAAAAATATCGTGTCATCCGCAAATTGTAACATTTCAATCGAGAGAGACTCACTAACCTTAAATCTGTGGAGATGATTAGATTGCACACCTTTCCGTACCAGCCCAGCTAACCCTTCCGCCGCAATCAAAAATAGAAACGCTGCTAAGGGATCTCCTTGTTTCAATCCTTTTTGTGCCACAAATTCCTCCGTTGGACTCCCGTTCACCAAAACCGAAATGGAGCTAGATGTGTAACACCCTCTCATCCACCTTCTCCACCTCTCTCCGAAGCCCATCCAACCAAACATATAGTCCAAATACTTCCAACTCACGGAATCGTACGCTTTTTCGAAATCCGCTTTCAACACCGCGCAATTCTTTTTCTTTCTCTTCGTCATGTCAAGCAGCTCATTTACCACAACTACCCCATCCAATATATTTCTTCCGGCAGGAAATGCATTTTGGCAATCCGATATTACATTCTTCAAAACACTTTTCAATCTTCCTGCGAGTATCTTTGTTAATATCTTGTACAGACTACTAATGAGTGAGATTGGTCTAAACTCATTTAACCCTTGCGGACATTCGGTCTTTGGAATTAATGTAATAAATGATGCTCCAATAGCCTTAGGAAATTTTGCACACCTATGGAACTCCTCTACAAATTTCAGAATCTCCGGCCCAATAGAATCCCAACAATGCTTGAAGAAGTTTAAGTTGAACCCGTCCGGTCCCGGACTCTTGTTGCCGTCACACTCCCAAACCGCCTCTTTTACCTCCTCTAATGAAAACGGTGCCAATAACATGTCATTATCTTCCAGGGAAATTTGATTGAATTGCACCTCGTCAAGTGTAGGTTTATTGAAATTATCTTCCTTGAATTTTCCTTCAAAGTGTTCTTTCACCACCTTCTTTACCCCCTCCACTCCGTCCACCCAATTACCGTTCACATTCAGTTTCAACAATTGTGATCTTCTCCTATTCCCTTTGATACAAGCGTGAAAAAACTGACTATTTGAGTCCCCCTCGGCGAGCCACCTCACTCTCATTTTTTGTGCTAATAAACTCTCCTTAGCATGCAATTCTTTCCAAAACTCATTACCCAATAATCTCCTCTACTCATCATCAACCAAACCCCCCTCTGATGCCAATCTCTCTATGTCATTCAAGTCCTTCACAATAGATTCTATTCTAAGGTCCTTAATCCCAAAGACCTCTTTGTTCCACCTTTTTAACTTTTCTTTCAGCATTTTCAACTTCTCTTTCAAGACAAAAAACGCCCTCCCTTCAACCTGAAAAGAATTCCAAACATCTGATACTAACTTTTTAAAATCTTTGTGCTCAAGCAAGCAATTGTTAAATCTAAACGGTTTCGGCCCCCAATATAACTCGGATTTCACCAACCACACCGGTACCAAAATTCTATCAATTCTACTCGCCCTCCCTATCCATTGTGCACTAATATTCCATCCTGAGATTAATCCCTCAGACAACAAAATTCTATCAATTCTACTCACCCTCCCATCGGTACCAAAGTATGAAAATTTCTTACCATGAACAGGGATGTCCACGAGCTCCATGTCTTCCCCAAAAGCTGCAAACTCTCTCATTTCTGATTGAGTGGTACTAATTGAACTCCCCCTTCTCTCTGAACTTGTCGTGACTGCATTGAAGTCTCCCGCAACGCACCAATCCCCGAACGCCACCTTATTTTTCAGACTCCTTAGATTATCCCACATCCTTCTTTTCCCTGTCATGTTGCACGGTGAATATACATTCACCAGATAATACACATTACCCTGTATTTTTGCGCAAATACCAACGAAGTGCACCCCAGAGAAGGAAAACAAGACCCCCAACCAATCAGATTTACATATGCTCAACAGACCCCCTGATTGCCCCACGACATGATTGCCCCACGACATTCTTGCTGATCCAATCAAAGTTTTGATCCCCCCATATGCTGCCTATCGAACGTCTTGACAGATCGCTTGGTTTTGTTTCTTGAATCATGCACAAAACGATTTTCTCCGACCCCAACAGTTTCCTCAGGCGCCGCCTCTTTTCCGCACCCTCCCACCCTCTCATATTCAAAGTTAGGATCTTCATTGAGACACATTTTTCTTCCCCTTCTTTGATCTTGCACACTCGTCCCTAGCTTCCAAGGACATAACCTTACCAACATATAGCTTCCAAGGAACTAACCTTACCAACATATAATTCTTTGTTTTTCTGCCTTAGCGAGAGAAGCACAAGGGTTTTCTTGTTCCTTAGAAACAAAGATTAATTTGTCCCAAAAGCATAGGGACTAATGTCCCTTTTTTGAAAATTCTTTAAAGGCATAACCGAGGGACCAAATTGGTTTAAAAAAACGCGACATGTCACTAAGGGTGAGAATAGGTTGGGCTGAGCTGAACTTTGTATGGCCTAGACTTAGTGTTCCAACGCTAACACCGAAAGACTAATATCTACTTTTGCTTAGGAGAAAATTTTCCACTGACGAACACCGAGTTTGTCCAGTGCAAGAATCGTACCCAGGAGCAATGGGTCGACTCCTGTGTCCCAAGGTGGCTTATGCCACTGGGCCAACGGTGTTGGTTTATAAAATATGTCGTCTAATACATGTGAATAAAAATTAAATTATAAGTATAAATTAAATAAGATGATTATGAAATAAAAAAGAACATTAATAAAGACATTGAAATTGAACATCCATAGATAATAATAAGAAAAAGTCTAATGAATTTTAATAACATAATCCATATTCATCAAATGTAAATAGAAAAACTTAACTCATAATTAGAAAGAAAGGAAAACAACACAATTAGAGAGTGAAACACATGAGTATCATGCATGGTTGGATGAAAACCACCAATATATAGAATAACAAACGTTATACAAAGTTGAAAGAAGATGATGGGGGGTTCCATTATAAATGTAGTTGAAGTTCCTGCGGGAGTAAATGGCGCAACATGATACTCGAATATAAAAGAAAGATAAAAATATAAACACCAATTTAATTATGCTTTTAATAATTGTTGGTGCGAAATAACCAAAATAAGAAGACAACAAAAATAGAAAGTGAAACACGTGTGTATTATGTATGGTTGGATGAAAACCACAAATAAATAGAAGCACTTATACAAAGTTGAAAGAATATATTGGGGGGTCATAAAAATGGGAGGTCAGCTGGAGTACTCATTAAACAAACAAAAAAGGAGGGTCGAGGCGAGTACTCGCAAAAAATAACTTGTTGGTACAAAATGACAAAAATAAGGGTTATGCAAAACAAAGGATAAGCGGGAAAAAAAACAAAAATGGGGGGGAGGGGGAGGGGATTGGGGCGAGTACACACAAAGAATAAATATAAAAAGAAATGCAAAAATAAGGAAAAGAAATATAAAAATAAACTGATTTTTTAACATGGTGAGTTGCATTTTAAAAGTTTTGACAGGAAATTAATATTTTTTTCACAAATCGGTTATTGAGGAACGAACTTCGCATATGTGGATAGTTAAAAAACTTTCCGAACGTTAAAGTATCCCAAAACAAATTGCTTAGCATCACACTTTATGTATTTTGTCACAAGTTTTTTTTGTTACAAACCGGTTATTGAGGAACAAACTTTGCGTATTTAAACATCAAAAAATTTGCTGGACTCTAAATACCCTGAAACACATTGCTTAGTATCGCATTTTACATATTTTCTCACAAAATTATTATTATTGTTTTTTTCTCCAAACCGGTTATAGAGGAACGAACTTAGCGTATTTGAACATTTGAATTTTTTTTCGGACTCTAAAGTACCCTAAAACACACTACTTAGCATCGCGCTGTACGTATTTAGCCACGGAATTATTTTTTCTTTTCAGCAATCTAGTTATTGAGGAACAAACAGTTGAATTTTTCTGGATTCTAAATTAAAGTACTCGAAACACACTGCTTGTTGTCGCACTTTACATATTTTGTTAGAGATTTTTTTTACACCAAACCGGTTATCGAGGAACGAACTTCTCTTATTTGAACATCTAAAATTTTTCTGGACTCTAAGGTACCCCAAAAGACACTACTTAGCGTCACACTTTACTTGTTTTGACACGAAATTATTTTTTCTTTTCACCAAATTGGTTATTGAGAAACGAACTTTGCGTATTTTATTAGTTAATTTATTTCTAGACTCTAAAGTACCCCAAAACACATTGCTTAGCATCGCATTTTATGTATTTTTTACGAAATTATTATATTTTTTCACCAAACCAGTTATTGAGTAAAGAATTTTGCTTATTTGAACATCTAAATTTTTTCTAGACTCTACAATACCAAAACATGTAAAAAATGAAAAACAAAGCAAAGAAGACTGTAGTTTGGCGCGCGTTGCCAACTGCAGCGCGATATTCACATTATAAATAACATAATAGTAATTAAAATATTATTTATATTTATTTAAATAGATCGACTTGATAGGCCTAAAAGGCTTTATGGATGATCTGTAGACCGGTCTTTTAGCTAAATAAGCTTTTCAAAAGCCATAACCTTATGTATTAATAAAAAATCTAGTCTGGGCTGACTTATTTCCACTCGTAGATGACACTTTAACGTACTCACACATAACATGCCATATGGACAATGTTAAGTGACAATTTCAACATTAAATAGATGGAGAGACTAACTTGTCTCTCTTTGAAAATTTTATGGATTCATTTTAGTCGTAAAAATTTGTGGAGGCCTTATCAGAGATTCAATGGGTCACTGGTTGTGTGGTTTCTCTAAGTTCATTGGAGTATGTTCGGTCCTTGAAGCCGAACTTTGGGGTGTTCTTGAAGGTTTGAAGCTTTGTAGAGCGAGAGGTTGGAATTCAGTGGTGGTCCAAGTGGATTCGGAGGTGGCAAAGAAAGTTCTTCTCGGGGATAGCTTTGGAGGCCCAACAGGTACGACTTAGTCAGAGACATCAGAAAGCTTCTGTCACTCTCTTGGGAGGTTAAGATTGAACACATTTTTAGGGAGGCTAATCCGCTTGCTGATGAATTAGCCAATTATAATTGTATTAATTTGAACCATTTGGTTGTTTTTGAATAGAGCTAGCCCTCAGAGTATGGAAGCTCTTGAGCTCGTGGTTGTATGGGAATATCTATTCCCCATCGTGTTGCTAGTTAATTCCATTCTCTCTAGGGCTAAGTCCCCATTTTCTACGGATTAAGATTCTATATTGTCGGTCTAAATGGTGCAGTTAGTGCATTGGAAGCATTATTTATTTATTTTTAGAAAAACAAAGCTCACATGGTAATTTATTAAATTTATCCAACAAGTGATCCAAGGGTAACTGCACTAACCGTATTCTTTCGTTGAATGCACCTAAACTAGGAATTGTAAATAATGCAATCGGATTGCTTATTTAGTCAAGCAGTCTGCTAGTGTAGTCAAACAGTCTGCTAATTGGGAGTCATTCGATCGGGCGGTTTAGTTTTGAGTATCGGTTCTTTCTTTTTATTTAATAAAAAAAACCGACTGCTTGACTACCGGATCCCCAAACTAGATCCGTTTTATACCGAAACAAAAATTTGTTAAGTAGTACTACTAGGGGAGTAGATCCTCTGTGTTTAGCGCGGGAAACTGCACCATGCAGTTAGTGTAAAATAGACTTTTAAAGTCGGGTGAACAACCTACCCGATTTTAAATGTTTGTGAAAATCGAGACATTTAAAATCGGGTAGATTGTTCACCCGACTTTAAAAGTCTATTTTACACTAACTGCATGGTGCAGTTTTCCCGCGCTAAACACAGAGGATCTGCTCCCGTACTACTAGTATCAATTTATGATTTTATTCCGTGAAAAAATTGTCAATCACTAATAAACCTTCGATCCAAATTAAATATTGTTTTCTCCTTTCTCTTTCAACAAGGAGAATAGAAAAAGACACGTCAAAAAAAAAGGAGAATAGAAAATGACGGTATAAAGTGGACAAGTCCCCCTTCAGTTCTTTCTTCTGACGTGACAACTTCTTCCAGAATGAAAATGGCGAGGTCAAGTCCTTCATCTTCTACATCATCATTCCCATCCTCTTCATCTTTATTGCAGTACTGTACAAACAACACCAACCTTCTTCCTCTCTCAGTATTCAGCTTCACCTCCAACTCAAATCAAGGGTTTCCGTTTTAGAATCCATCTGGCGAAGTAAGGAAGATGATATTGCACTGATAAAGAAAATCATTTTGGAAAAAGGAAAGAGTATTGTGTTCCTTCATAATAAGGTTCACTCTCACTCTACTCAAGTCAGTTTTTCCTTCCATATTTCTCATTATGCTATTCAGATATACCAAAAAGCAAAGAACATTTCTGTTAAACTTATTTTTTGTACTTCTAAGTTGTACATCCAGTTATAAGCTATTTTGATGAGTATTTTGGAGAGTTTATGGAAATAAATTGAAAAACAAACTTATTATCATGTCATAAGTTCCCTCAAAACAATCTGTGAAATGTTTAACCGGTAGATAAGTCCAAATAAATGAATCCAAATACGCGCATTGTTGGTTATGCTCTTGTAGAAGTCAATTGATGACATTAATGGGTATAGTTTAGGTTTAGAATGACTCTGGTGTGTATTGGTAAAGTCCTTGACTGTAATGTTAAGGGTTGGATTTTTTTAGGTAGTAGGGGAGTGATGGGGATGTCTTTCTTCATGCGATTTCACTATAAAAAGTTATTAAAATTCCTTACAAGAGAAATTGCTTACTTGTGTCTGCTTAGATAAAATGATAAATAGACACGCGCCGACATTTAGGCTCGAACCTAAGAGCCAATGTCCCTATGTCGTTGATATTGTCAACACAAGTGGGTGTGGGAGATTCAAGTGTCCCCTTTTTAGACTTTATGTTGATTTGATCCAAATTTCATCAATTTTAAAGAATTTTCTTTACTCGGACCAAACCAACTTTAGAGTGAAGATTCTCATCCACCCCATATTGAGGTAGGACCTGGATCCTCTACTGCTCCAACTCTCTCTAGGTCGGACGATCCATGTTGGCGTAGCACGTGCAGCAAAGGATCCGCACTCCATGAGGTATGAGAGAGGTATTTCGGAAGAGGGAGGTAAAAGTTCTGGGTATTGGGCTCCCTTCCTATGTGGATAAAGGCCCAAATATTTTAGCCCATTATGTTTCTCACTTATTATAAGTGGAGAGGGTTAAATTAGCGTTGATGAAGAGAGATTTTCAGAATAGAGAGATCCACCAAACGAGAGAAAAGAAGAGAGAGAGCAATTCCCGTTTTTCTCAAACCTGTCACCATAAAACTGTGATTGCGGATTCGTTAACCGTTCGATCGTCTTCTTTTTTTGGACAGCTGGTTCGCGAGACATAGTTCTACACTTTCACCGTTCGGATTGTCAAAACGATGTCTGAGGAGAGAGAAACTGTCTTCGCACTGAAGCTGTAGTTTTGGGTATTTTCATCTTCTTGTTCTCAATTTGTAAGCATTTGTGCTTTATTGTATTGGCTGGTTGTTGGCACTATTTGTGCACTTTGTTGAGACTCTTTTGTACTCTTATTTGATTATAGTTGAGCTATTTCTTTGGTCCGGACGACCCGTGGTTTTTAGCCTTTTCTTTGAGGGGTTTTTCACGTTAAAAATATCGGTGTTCAATTGGACGTTTTTATTTCATTTTATTTGCCACCATATATTCGTTGTTGCTCCTCATAGGTTCTCGCAAGTTTGGGGAATTTATTTTCCGTTGCATATTGCTCTGTTATTACGTTTATGTGTTGATTCCCCATCAAAAAGAAGAGAAGAGAGAGAGAGAGAGAGTGAAAGACTCAATGGGTAATATGATGGAGGCATATATGAATATAAATGTGGTTTCTTTGAATGGTACAAATTATCGTTTGTGGAAGGGCAAGATGAAAGATTTATTGTTTGTGAAGAAAATGCATCTTCCTATTTTTGGAAGTAAAAAGCCGGATTCGACATCTACCGAAGAATGGGATTTTGAACATCAACAGGTATGTGGTTTCATTCGCCAATATGTAGAAGATAATGTTTATAACCATGTTGCTAATGAAACAAATGCAAATACCTTGTGGGAGAAGATAGAGTCCTTGTATGCCTCTAAATCAGGGAATAATAAATTGTTTTTGTTGAGTAACTTCATAAGTTTGAAGTATAAGGAGGGGACTTCTATTTCGGTTCACTTGAGTGATTTTCAAGGGCTTCTTGATCAAATGTCAGGAATGAGTATCAAATTTGATGATGAGCTTTTGGGACTATTTCTATTATTATCTTTATCAGATTCGTGGGAGACATTTCAGGTTTCTATAACGAGTTCTGCTCCTAATGGTATTGTTTCTTTGGAAACGGCTAAGAGTGGTGTACTTAATGAGGAGATGAGAAGAAAGACATAGGGTTCTTCATCTCAATCCGAGGTACTTGTCATATTGACTTAGCTATGGTTATCCCATGGCCAAATCATCTGTTCAAACTTGTTACACGCGTATGATAGCCACGGTTCCGACCGTGTCTATATAGGCGCGAGAAATTCGCGCAAATTTCAGTCAAGATTTAACTACGGGCCAACCGTGGCTAACTCAATATTTTTTTTTAGAATTCTTTTCTATATGATAGGTAGCTAATATTTGTCAATTGTAACCAACATTGAAATTTTATTGTACCCATACACAAGAAGATAAACAATCTAAATATATTGACATAGTTACTATAATGATAAAAGTCTCGATCACTCTAACATTAATTTCAAAAGTAATAATAACCTAACATGAAATATGAAGTAAGAATTTTTATAGTTACCACAAAAAGGCCAAAACAATGAAAGACAATGAATAAGTAACTAGATATTCTCATACATACTCTAAATAACTATAACTAAGATAAACCTATAGCTTAAACATAGATAACTCACCTCCAAATTTATGTTGCAAAAATCTCTCAATTTTTGTCAATTTATTTTTGGCTTGTCCAAGCTCCTTAGTTGTTTGTGTAAGCTGCTCAGTGGTTTGTGTTAGGGGTGTTCAAAACCGAACCACACCAATAGAAAATCGCAAACCGAACCAAACCAAACCAAAAAACGCAAAAAAACTGCTTCTTATTGGTTTGGTTCGGTTTCTTTTTTCAGTGCACTGTGCAGTTCGGTTCGGTTCGCGGTTTCGATTACAGAAACCGAACCAAACCAGACCAAACCGCAAGTAACACTAAGGCTTATTAACTTACAACCTTCCTTATTAACTTACTAGCCCAAATGCAACTAAAACCCAACTCTCATTCACTTACTAGCCCAAATCTAATTAATTTTTTGACTCACTTACAAACAATCTATATTGTTACGCTATATTTAAAAATTACAATAAAATATTTAATTCAAATTCTTTTAAACATTGTCTTAGCTATCTTAAAAGAATTAAAAGAGAGTAATTTAAATACTACATATATTTAAGTAGTTTTTTTCTTAAAGATTTATGTTAGCCATTTTATATGTTAATTAATTTTAACTTTGTTTTAAATTATGTTTTGTCTTGGAAAAAACCGAACCAATCCAAACCGTATTGGTTTGGTTTGGTTTGGTTCGGTTTTATTTTAGGAAGCCAACCGAACCAAACCAAACCGCATGTAATTTTATTTTGCGGTTCGGTTCACTTGTTGTCTCAAAACCGAACCAAACCGCACCGCGAACACCCGTAGTTTGTGTAGGTTGTTCCTTAGTTTCTTCATATCCTATTAGTTTTTCTTCCAAATCTTCTATCCGCTTTTTTAAGTTCTCGACATTCATTTGGCTTGAGCTATCAACTTGAATAAATTCGGTGAAATGCCTACGCTTTGCAAAAACATAAGTTGGAGAGACACTTGGCCTTAAAATATGCACTCAACCTGAGTGTTCAGCTCCATGTAGTTTTCCAATGGTGTCCTCGGGATAAGCATTAATCTTTGATGGAACACCTATTGCTGTCACACGTTCTTGGTCTTCATAAAAGCTGTCTGAAATCTTATCCTATTAGTAAAAAATAACGGTTAATATATAATCTTCAGATAACAAAATTATGAGCTCTAGAGAGGTCTGATACATGCAACTATAGCATGTAGTAATTAATAAAATCTTGGAAAAACGCTTGCCAACTATAGCATCCCCAATCTTATACTAGCATAAACTTAGACACACACACAATCACACAATAATTGATTATAAAACAACATCATCATCATCATCATCATCATCATCATCATCATCATCATCATCATCATCATCATCATCATCATCATAACATTAAGAATTAACGACGGGCAAAATGTTAATGATAACTGGAAGATTCAAAGAAAGATTCTCAGGACTCAAGAAGTTGTTCTTAAAGTCAAGCTAGATTTTAATTCTATTCCTCTTAGATATTGTAATAGGTTAGTCACATTATCTCGATCATGGTCTATAGTTTGAAAGATGCTGCATAATTATCCTTAATGTTTAAAAGTATCATACCAAAAGTCAAATAGTTTACGAAGTTGATATACTTACAGCCATTGTTTTTCCTTCTCCATTCAAAAAGTATCATAACCTCAAACACTTTCATTGCTCTACACTACTCCTCTCTGAAATCTCATCCATCTTGCAACTAATAAAGGGCAAAGTGCGGACCTTTGAGCGATTTGACCAAGAAACCTCACAAGCAAGCTTGACCCATTATCAATGCCTTGGCCGATACGTAGAGGAGTACTACTACTCTTGCAGATTGCTACTAAATAAGGTATGTTGTGTGTGTGTGTGTGTGAGAGAGAGAGAGAGAGAGAGAAAATTTGTAGATTGCTCGACCACCGCAGGTCACCGGAGCTACGTCGTCCACCGCCGGTCGCCGGAGCTCTGCCGTTCTCCGTTGCCGGGACACCGCCGGTCACTGGAGCTCCGTCGTACCGGCCACCTGAGCTCTGCTGTCGGCCGCCTTACCACCACCACCACCATATAAATTAACATATATATATATATATATATATATATATATATTTAAATATTGTTGTCGTCAAACTCTTAGGTCCTAGCCGTGGGGTCGGCCGGAGGTTTGGACAGTCTTTGATTCCTCTGCTCTTCAAGCAATTGCGCCGAGGAGGGAACTCTGCTCCTCAATTGTGGGTTTCCTGACTCCTCTAGAAAGGGTCAAGTTGAGTGAATGGGACGCGAGGGTTGGATTTTCTACTAGCCTAATGCATAAAGATAAAAGTAAAGTGCGGTAAAAGAAGATATAGAAGATAAAAAATAGAGTTTTAGTATTGATGTGTGTGTGTGTCTTTACAATCATTCCTCTTCCTATATATATACATAGGCCCTCATCGGCACTATCCGAGCCAACACTTGCCTACTGTTGGATCAATTAAAGATCAACGCTTATCACCGCTCTTAAGCCCTAAAGAGGCGGAGTAACTACCCACGATCCCACTAGCACAGTTAGTGGGGTAAAACTCCCTTGCTCTACTTTTCAAGGCTTCGCTCCTTCGCTCGATCTTGAAGTGGTCCCACGTTCTGTCCTCGTGCTTTCTTTCTCTTGCCTTCCAAGCAAGTTTGCCTTACCTCGGCCATTTAGTTCCTCGGCTGACCCTTGTCCTCGGTCTGCAGTCATGAACCTAGGCACCCGAGCCATCATGGCCGTGGTACTCTATAGGCTGAGAGTTTACTCTCCCTCGGCCTTGTTTACTATCCCTCGGGCTTACCCCTTCCTCGGGGAGCTTACATTGTGATTTACCCCGAGGCCCTCTCTTAAGTCCATTCTTTCAGCAAATATCTCTTATGATTTTATCTAATGGCTTGCCTCAACACCCTGGTCCTTTTTCTCTTTTCCCTGAGCCCTCGGCCCAAGACTTAGTTATTTCTGGGTGTTAACAAATATATATATATATATATATATATATTATATTTATAAATATAAAAATAAAAAAGTAATCATTTTGCTAAGGAAAAATTAAAATTCTGCAATAATAAAAAATATAAAAGTTATGACTAATTATTTTTGACTCAAAATTTTTTTTATTAAAAAATATTAATTGATGGATTGGATATCCATCCAAAAAAATTGCTAATGGATGGATTGGTTAGACTTTTTTTCTAAATGAATGGTTTAGATTGGATTTGTTCGTACAATTTTAATGGATACAAATAGATAAATGGATTTCTCCAATACATCCGTTATAATCCAAATCCAAATTCATCCAATCCATCCATTTTAACACCCATAAAGAAAAGAAACGCGTTGTGTAACACCTTAACCATACTTGACAATCAGTAATTGTGGAATTTTTTAATACTTGAATTATGACCCAAGCGAACCACTCAAGTCTAAAATATCAACCACATTTAGAGCTTATAAATGTGGGTTTTGCCAAAAAAGGCAAGTTTTGTTCTTGGCGGCCGCGATGAGCGCACAACCGGTGGTTGGCGACCGGGACATCTCTCGGGAGGAGGAGGACCTCCAGGAGCGCAGTACGAAGAAGGTGAAAGGTGGGTGTTATACCCCAATTTTGTCCGATCATTTATCACAATTGTTTTAGCCTCCGTGTAACAAGTCCATATCATTACGAGAACGACATTTCGAGCGCTGTCTTGTTTTAATTTAGACCGGTTTGTCTAATTGGGCCAATTCTTAGTAAATGGGCCTATGTTCGGTATTTTGGACTTAATTTAGCCCTTTTGATCAAAAAGCCATAAAAATAATAATGAAATAAAATCAGAAAATAAAAAATATATATTACAATAAAGTATCCAAATAATACAAAAAGCCCAAAAATACAAAAATATCACCAAAAATATACAAAAATAAGAATAATCCAAAAAAATAGAGAAGAACGAAAATAATAAAAGGGGGTGTCAGTAGCATTAACCTTCAGCCCAACAAGCTGCTTGCCCAACAAGTCGACTTGCCCAGCAAGTTAACTTGTCCAACAAGTCTCTTCACCTAACCCTTCACCTATAAAAGGAGGCTCTGTCCACAGTGAAAAACACACCACAGTGATTCAACAAGAACACTGAACACATTCTCTCCCTCTCCTAGCGAAGCTCTCGCTCTCTCTCTCTCCCCCTCCCTTTTTTATTTTTTTAGTTTTATTTTTCTTTTAATTAGTTTATTTTTAAATATTCATGATAAATACTTTTCACTAGTTGCACTTTTCATTTTTTTTTTGTTAACTTTTCGTTCATATTCAAAACAAAAACAAAATATTCTTTTTCCTCTCATAAATAAAGAAATATTTTTAAGAACAAAATAGGGGACTAAGTCGACTGTACAGTCGGGTTAGTCTGCTTTTTAGGTCACTAATGAACCGTTACGGATCATGGCCTAAAATCCCTATTTAAAACAAACAAATTTCTAAATTAAAATAAACACAAACACATTTCTTTCCACAAACCAAATTTTCCGAAAATAGGGGACTAAGCCGACTGTACAGACGGGTTAGTCAGCGTTCTAGGACGATGAGCTGTACAGCTCAATAATCCTAAAACCCCTATATTAAAAAACATCAACCAACAAACATTTTCTACCCAAGAACTACGTGTGATTTGATTCTCTCCAAGAGATACGTAGGAGCAGAGGGCGGCCGACCTCTGTCAATTGCACTAATAAAAAACTTTTTTTAGTCTCTTCCAAAATAATCATTTTCTTAAATAAAACATCAATTTTCTTCTTTCTCTTCAATTCACAATAAAAGGGTAAAAATAAACATTTTCAAAATTAATATTCTTTCCTACAATTAATTAGCAGGTAACCTTCATTAGGAAGGATGTCGTGGGGTGCTAATACCTTCCCCACGCATAACCGACTCCCGAACCCTTATCTGGTCTCAAGGACCTTTATCCATTCCAAAAGGGATTTTCCAATGTTTGCCCTTAAACTAAACTTTGGTGGCGGCTTCATTTTTGAACCTTCGAGGAATCCTCACCCGGATTTTTCGGTCGCTACAGCTGGCGACTTCACTGGGGATATTTAGAGAGTCAAACCTAGTCTAATTAGTTGTAGGATTAGTTGTTAATTTAATGTTTCTTTTTACCCTTCCCCTTTTGTCTTTTATTTTTTATTGCATATTATTCTTTTGTGATATGAAAACCCTAGGATAGAAGACCATTTTTTGTATATATGTTTGTTTGTTTTGCAGGTTGGGGGGTATTCTTGATATTTTGCTCCTTCACACACTCCACTCTCACACTTTTGCACACACGTGAGAATAGTCCTATACCCGGACTGGAGAATAACCTAAGTTAGAACGAGACTGCGTAGTGATGGCCTACTGGATGTGCGTCCTGTTGGGTGGTCACGAAAGTCTCGCCCAGAGTTTGGTCCCTCTTGAGAATGCTGGCACTCCTAATAGTTTGCCTATTGTTGTTGATCAGTGTTCTTAACTGGGGTCGTTGGCTCTAGGAACCTTATGTAGAACTCTTTAGAGCTACCCTTTGAAAGGTTCACTTAACAGACAAGCCCTAGACCTATTCTCTATGGAACCCTCGTAGGACACAAAGGAGCCTTATACCCCTGCATTCAAACAAACACTGATACATTTTTCCAGTCTTCTAAATAGAAAAAATTCAAAAAAAATCATATTTTATTTTTGCAAGTTATTTTTTTAGAAACATATCTCATGCATTTGAATTTTCATCATTCATATCCATCATCATGTGTTATTCATCCATTACATTTTATTTCATAATTTAAAAAAAACATGAGCATACTTTTTGAAAAAAAATTTGATGAGAGATGAGGCGTTCTTGCAAATACATTTTAATTGATTGTTCTTCATTGAAAAAGTTTAACCTACTAAATTTCAAACGAGGTCGAACTTAGCTGCAAACTTAAGTTGTTTTCAGACACTCAATCTTCAAAAAAGAATAAGTTATTCACCATTCGGAGCTCGTCCAAATTTTTGTCAGCAAAGCGTTGCATCTCATCCATCCCATGATAAACGATCAAAATAGTCCATTTTGTTAACTAATGTGTTATCAAAAATTCTTCTATCATGTCTCTAACTATGTTAACTCTCTGTGAAGCATTCGTATAGTGAACTTGTATGCGATGTGCATTTGCTCTTATTTGAGTCAGTTAGTGTCCACACCTTTCCATCCTATCATCATCCCTTGTTCATGTCCAGTCTCACCCCGACCACTCTATAAAGTGCATATTCTCCACACAAGTTCTTAGTTGACTCTTTGGTTTTGTCCCCAATGATGAAATTTCATAAACTAACACTTGGATCCTCCAAACAGGGGCAAATTTGTGATCACTAGATATCTTGTCAACATTGTATTCCCTTGGTGCAAGTCCTTTACAAAAAAATAATCAAAAAAAAGTCTGTTAGGTTGAAAACTCGCGAGAGCAGCCTAAGCAAAAATTAGGGCATATAAAAAGAAATAAAGAAAAAGAGCAGATATATAAAAATAAATAATTTTTTGTCCTTGAGTTAGTTTTTGAGAAAACAAGCAATCATGATTTGAAATGAAGTTTGGTCATCTTCTCACAAAAAGCATAAAAAAAAATACCCTTTGCAACCCACTTTGAGCCAAAAAAAAAAGTCTTTCAATCACCCTAGACAATGATTTGTTCCCCATTCAAAGATGGTGCACTACTTTCTTCAGTTTTTTCAACTCAAGAGAAATAGGCCGTCAAAGAATGAGAATCATATTTCAAAAAAAAAAAGAGACAAAAGTCTTGAATAAAAATACGGCATAAATCTTTGAGCTGATACATCATATCATGAAGTGCACCACTAAATAAAAAGATCATTTGTCTCATCAATCCCCACACACTTTGAGCCCAATCACCCATTCTTTCATAAATTATCAACCACTAGCCACATTGCACCGCAAATAAAAAGCTCATTGTCTAAATCCCTCAAACACCTTATTGTGCCAAATTAGCACTTCTTTCACGAAACTCAAAAATGGACCTCAAACACTCCTTTGGGCCTACTTATCATTTCTTTCATGAAAGATCATTGTCTAAACCCCCAAACACTTCTTTGGGCCCAATTATCATTTCTTTTCATAAATCCCTAACCATTGGTACATTACCCCCAACCATTGGCCCCATTACAAACCTTTTCTTTCATGAATCCCTAACCCTTGGCCACATTACCAACCCTTTCTTACGTAAACCCCTAACCGTTGGCCACGTTATAACTCTAAACAAGTCCATTCTAATCGATGACTGATTGCTTTCGTTTTCTTAAAGTTTTAATTTTAGGACAATTGAGTTTATTTATTTGCAGTATGTTTGCTAAAAAAAAATATATATGACAAACAAATAAAGCTAAAAAAAAAAAGAAAAAAAGGCTTGCGCTCCAAGATTATTCAAGTTGCACTGATATCAAGACAATGTTTAGTGATCACCAAGTGAAATTTCCATCATATCCAAAAATCAAGACTATCATAGTCTATGGGAGTCATCTTAAAAGAACCAAAAGTTTATACTAGGACCATCACCTAGATCCCAAAGTGGGGCAGTCCCTTCACCTTTCATGCTTCTTGGACTTGGGGAAATTTTCCAGCGTCCATCCCATTCATATACCACACCCAATCCATATAGCCATACGACCAATTCCAAAAACCCACAACCCTAACTCCGTCACCTTTCACAACCCCACTAAAAGCAACCATTTAAAATACCATTCCAAAGTGGAGCAACCCCGTCGCCATTCACTCCACCTAAAATCGGGGAAATCCGTCCTACACCCATCTCATCCCCTTGTCATATTCACATCCATAAGACTATACCGGGAAAATTTCTCAACCCACCATCCTAAACACAGCCTTTCACAAACCCTAGTCAGGGCAACCTTACCCTTGTCATAGTTGGGGCAACACCAAACGTCATGGGTTGAGACAAAATATTTTGCCTTCCACCTCTCATTCCAAAGTCACGGCATTACCAATTCATAATTTCCTCTACACCCCTAGTTGTTGTCACCACTAGACAGGGGCAAGTTATGCATTCACCGTCATCAACTATGAATTAGGGCAGTCCCACATTTCTAGAGTTGGGGAGAACATACCTTTCATGACTTTGGCAAAAACCTATCATTCATCCCCTCACGTGTCATATCTGTCCATACCCCGAGTCAACTGGCTCATTCATCTGTATTTGCACTACTCTACATGTTCATTAAAACAATGCTTCAAAGAGAGAGAACACAAGTTACTAATATGAAGTTGGAAACTCACTCAGTTAACTCTGTGGACCTAAAACTCAATCGTCATGGGACATCATAATCAAATGGAAGAACAATGTGAACGAGCTTGCAAATGCAATCAAATACTTTTGTGCATCAGTGCATGTGAATGACAACCTTGAGGTTGCCACGTCTGAGTTCAAACCTTTTCCAAGGAATGATTACTTCTCTGCCTCTCGCATCAAAAGTCTCATTTCTCATCATAACAAAAAATCTCTCTGCATCATCAATAAATCATAGCATAAATCATTCCATCATGCAATCATGCATCTACCATAGCACCTGCATCTAAGCAATACATTTGCATTCACATGTTATCTGCATTCGCATACATGGCTGATCAACTTTTGTTTCCGATCAGCTCTAGCATCCACAATTCACGGGCTTTGGTAGTTTATCTGCTTTCACATTGCACATTCATCACATTGCACGCATGCACACATAACAGTTTGCTTCGATAGACGTGTCAAGTGCCGGTCTCATCATTGCCAAAAACTTTCAACATCACTAATCATATCATTGTACCATGCATTTGTGTGCTTCCTTTCATTCATCACTGCCAAAACCTTCTTTACATCACTAATCATATCATCATACCATGCACGGCATTCGCGTCAAAGCATTACATTTGCGTCACATTCGCATTTTGCATTTCATACACCCATCATATACTAAGAAAAAACGGAAATGCAAAAAGCAAAAAGAGGAAAAATCGCTCATTCCATTACATCCATCATTAATCAGCACAATCACATTCACATGTTATCTGCATTCACATACGTTGTTTGTCAACCTCCATGTTCCACCAACTTCGACTCACATCATCCGCCACGTTTCATTCATCCCATCGGACACCTACCATTTCGCATACCCATATTGCACACATGCATCATCCATCGCATTTTTAGACATGCAAAATATAGATAGCTTTTCGCTTCTCAGGTAAATGCATTCATTAGGTATGGCCTAGGCAAGTACGCCATGTGTCAATCCCGATACTCTGAATTGTGATATGAGACCAGTGCTTGTAGCACTGACTTTGAGGAAACAAAGTATTGAACCTTTGAGTATTGAACCATAGTTCTCAGTTTAAAGCTCAATGTAATTTCCGGTCAGTGTGACCTTCTGCACACTCGGCCTCCATTTGAATATTAAACACTTGCTTTGTTCCTTTGTTTCCAATCCACTTTAAAATGATATTTTGTGATACATGATACTGAATTGCAAAGCATGTGCATAATAAAGAGCATTACAATCATTACGAAATTTCTGAAAATTACGGAAAGGAGATAATCTCTCATAAATAAAACCTGCAAAAGGACAAATACATGCACGATCACTTTAAACAAAGAATCATAATAGCCTGTGCTTCAATTCGGCAATGCCATTACTCGGGGCAACCCTCATATCTCACAGCAGAAGTCCCGCGAGTTGATGAGACCAGTAAAAAGAAAGCCAAAAAGAAAAGCAAAAGGCAAAGAAAAATGAAAAAAGAAAGCAAGAGTAAACCATTCCATATTTCATTTATCATCCCACTCAGCATCAATCATTACACATGCATACATCGAATGCATGTCATGTGCATAAATACTTGTTGCATACCGACCTCAAGTGTCGACCCTTTCTAGTTTGTTAAAAAAGCCAACGCGACAAGTGTTGATCTCGAATTAACAAACCAGATCGTAATGTTAGCACCGAGTATAGCACCGATCTTCCAGACCCCCAGAGGTCAAATCCAGATCGCACGTCGACATCGAGCACCGACGGATCATCCGGCCCCAGGCCATTCAGACTAGCTGTGTCAGCCTAAGACATAGTGGACGTCATTCGTGATCAGTTCTAGACCTGATCTTATTATCGGCCGCTCGAAAAAGGCCACCCCCGGACCCCGACAGTCCTTCAAAGCCCCAGTGCACCTTTGGACCCCAAAAGGTCTTCCAGGGGTTTAGGAAACCCCCTTTGAGCCCCAGTGCTCCCTTAGAGCCCAAATGCTCTTTTAGAGCCCCAGTGCTCCGCCAGATCCCCAGTGTTCGTTTCTTTATTGTTTTCGGTTAACACGCCAAGTGTTAATCGTCCCTGTTTTCCCTAACTCATCTTCCCCCTAAGCGGACAAAATTAGCGTCTATTCTATCTTTATTTTTATTTGTACTACGAAAATCTGAAAGCCATTCACCTTTTCTAGTAAAATATAAATAAAGAGGGGCAGCTGTTATACCCCAATTTTGTCCGATCATTTATCACAATTGTTTTAGCCTCCGTGTAACAAGTCCATATCATTACGAGAACGACATTTCGAGCGCTGTCTTGTTTTAATTTAGACCGGTTTGTCTAATTGGGCCAATTCTTAGTAAATGGGCCTATGTTCGGTATTTTGGACTTAATTTAGCCCTTTTGATCAAAAAGCCATAAAAATAATAATGAAATAAAATCAGAAAATAAAAAATATATATTACAATAAAGTATCCAAATAATACAAAAAGCCCAAAAATACAAAAATATCACCAAAAATATACAAAAATAAGAATAATCCAAAAAAATAGAGAAGAACGAAAATAATAAAAGGGGGTGTCAGTAGCATTAACCTTCAGCCCAACAAGCTGCTTGCCCAACAAGTCGACTTGCCCAGCAAGTTAACTTGTCCAACAAGTCTCTTCACCTAACCCTTCACCTATAAAAGGAGGCTCTGTCCACAGTGAAAAACACACCACAGTGATTCAACAAGAACACTGAACACATTCTCTCCCTCTCCTAGCGAAGCTCTCGCTCTCTCTCTCTCCCCCTCCCTTTTTTATTTTTTTAGTTTTATTTTTCTTTTAATTAGTTTATTTTTAAATATTCATGATAAATACTTTTCACTAGTTGCACTTTTCATTTTTTTTTTGTTAACTTTTCGTTCATATTCAAAACAAAAACAAAATATTCTTTTTCCTCTCATAAATAAAGAAATATTTTTAAGAACAAAATAGGGGACTAAGTCGACTGTACAGTCGGGTTAGTCTGCTTTTTAGGTCACTAATGAACCGTTACGGATCATGGCCTAAAATCCCTATTTAAAACAAACAAATTTCTAAATTAAAATAAACACAAACACATTTCTTTCCACAAACCAAATTTTCCGAAAATAGGGGACTAAGCCGACTGTACAGACGGGTTAGTCAGCGTTCTAGGACGATGAGCTGTACAGCTCAATAATCCTAAAACCCCTATATTAAAAAACATCAACCAACAAACATTTTCTACCCAAGAACTACGTGTGATTTGATTCTCTCCAAGAGATACGTAGGAGCAGAGGGCGGCCGACCTCTGTCAATTGCACTAATAAAAAACTTTTTTTAGTCTCTTCCAAAATAATCATTTTCTTAAATAAAACATCAATTTTCTTCTTTCTCTTCAATTCACAATAAAAGGGTAAAAATAAACATTTTCAAAATTAATATTCTTTCCTACAATTAATTAGCAGGTAACCTTCATTAGGAAGGATGTCGTGGGGTGCTAATACCTTCCCCACGCATAACCGACTCCCGAACCCTTATCTGGTCTCAAGGACCTTTATCCATTCCAAAAGGGATTTTCCAATGTTTGCCCTTAAACTAAACTTTGGTGGCGGCTTCATTTTTGAACCTTCGAGGAATCCTCACCCGGATTTTTCGGTCGCTACAGTGGGGAGCACACGTTTGCAACAACCTCCACGGGTCTGGTGAGCTATGCTGATATTGGCGATCCACCCATGGAGGACGTTCAAGGCAAGCGATCATACAAGGAGACGGTTATGGGGCCCCATGCCGGGGAAAAGGAGGATGACGATACAGGAGATGAGGAAGGAGGACACATGGGGGAGGCTCAGGCTGATGGAGAGTATACTATGGGGTGTATGGACTTGCAAATCCTGGAAAAAACTCATGGTGCAGGCCATGGAAACAAGGCTTGATTGTTAAACTTCTTGGCAGACGGATTGGATTCAAGGCTCTAGAAAATCGACTAAACCAGATGTGGGTTCGAAAAGGTGTCATGAACATTATTGATCTTGGAGGTGAATTTTTCTTGGTTTGCCTCTCGAGTCCAGACGACCATGACAAGGCCTTGACAAATGGTCCATGGTTGATTTATGATCATTACCTCACTGTGAGGGAGTGGAAACCGAACTTCCGGCCAGACGAGGAAGAGATTAACAGAGTTAATGTGTGGGTGTGGCTTCCGGAGCTTCCGATTGAGTATTATGATCCAGATTTCCTAGTCTTCTTGGGTAATCGGATTAGCAAGACGGTCAAAGTAGACAAGACAACGGAGCAATTGGCTAAGGGGAAGTATGCAAGGCTTTGTGTGGAGATTGATTTAGACAAGCCACTTTTGGCTATGTTTGAAATCAAAAGCCACTTTTACAAGATCGAATACGAAGGGCTACACATGTTGTGTATGGTGTGTGGGAGATTTGGCCACCATAAAGACCAGTGTCCGGACAAGGTTACGGAGGATGAGGGAGCTAACAATGGAGAGGAGGGGCGCGCAACAGGCAATGTTGAGCCTAGAGGTGAAGTCGTGAAAGAGGATGGGCCATGGCAGGTAGTTCAGAAGCAGAGATGGCCAAGGTGTGGGAAAGATAGGGGCGGAGGGCCGACGGTGCCGTCGACGGGTAGGGATTTACCTGCGACCATTAATGATACAACGATTAATTCGGGATCACGATTTGGAATTCTTGGAGATAGTGCGGAAAACGTGGGGAATAATAATGAGGAGGTGCATGGAGAGGGCGTGGATCATGCAAGAATTAATGAGGAGAGGCCACCATTTACGTATGTGACTAGGAAAAATAGGGGGAAATCCAATCAAGCAATTAATGAGACAAATGTGGAAATTCATGACCAATTAAAGTCAAATCTTGTGGTCCCACATGCGCAGAGAGAGATATCTTCAAGGAATAATGAGGATATGCGTAGGCAAGCTAATAATTTGGTGTCAGTGGGGCCCGGTCAAAGGCAAAATGGCGACATTAGTAACACAAGTGTTGTCGGAGTGTTGGGTCAGCACTTGGATGGCCGAAGACAAAGTAAAGTGGGCTCAGAATTAATGCTACCAAGGCCCAGTGATCACATGGAGATTGGGCTTCAACACCCTCCTCGCCCACCAGATACACAGAACGACGATATTCACACCCCCCCTTTTCCTAATGCTCGCAGCAACAATGAGGAGCGTGGTGATTTCGAAGAATACATGGATGCACAAGAGATGGGTAGCTCAGTAGGTACTGAAGATTATGATGAGGATATGGTTATGGAGACCCCTGGTCTTCATGTTGCTTAGCGTGTTTGATTGCTCCTTTTAATATTTTGTTTATGGATTTAAACAAAATTTTAATTTGGAATTGCCGTGGGGCGGCTAGTCCAGACCTTTTTCGGAACTGTAAGCAGTTTGTGGATGTGCATTGCCCAGAGGTGTTTGCTATCATTGAGACTCGGTGTAATCCCTTGCGTACTCAAAATACTTTTCGCCGGCTTGGGTACGATGGGTTCAGTTTCTCTGAAAATAGGGGCTATGCGGGGGGTATTGCGGTTGGTTGGAAGACTGATTTAGTGCTGATGGTTGAAGATAGAAATGACTTTCAGTTTCTGCATTTTAATGTCGTTATGCATGACCATAGGAGTTGGTTCTTTTCTATTGTGTATGCTAGTCCAGTTGAAGAGATGCGCGCAGAATTGTGGGGGACGTTAGCTACAATGGCAAATACTATGCAAGGCAACTGGATGTTAGCTGGAGATTTTAATGATATTTGTGATAGTAATGAAAAGAAAGGGGGTGCTCCGCTCAACGTGAGGAAGTGCCAGCTTTTTCAAAATCGAATCCAGTAGTGTGGTTTAATGGATTTGGGTTCAATTGGCTCTAAATTTACTTGGAAGGGCCAAACATATGGTACTTATGACCGGATGTTTGCTCGTCTGGATAGGGGTATGTGAAACGCCTCGTGGAGATTAGCCTTTCCAAATGTTTTTGTTAAAGTTCTTACTAGAGTGGACTTCTCGGATCATCATCTGATTCTTATTAATTTGCATGGGAGTGATGGAGGTAGGGAGACTAGGCCGTTTCAGTTTGAAAGTGCGTGGGTGACGCATTCCGATTTTGCAAGAATGATGAAAGAGGCTTGGCATCCTAATGGGGGGCTGGAGGACAAGTTGGTTAGTATGAAGGATCATCTTAGAGGGTGGAGTCATAATGTTTTTGGTTCGGTTAAGAAGAAGAAAAGACAATTGTTAGCTCGGCTTGATGGTATCCAAAGACAGACTAGCCTTGGTAACATGATTTGTTTTCTCTCTAATCTTGAAAAGGAGCTCCAAACCGAATTACATAATGTTCTGTATCAAGAAGAGCTTATGTGGTTCCAAAGGAGTAGAACACAATGGTTACACGGGAATCGTAATACTCGTTATTATCAGCTCAAAGCGGTTAACCGGAAAAGAGAAATCGAATCCTTATGCTTAGAAATAGTGAGAGGCGGTGGATGGAGAATGAGGCTGAGATCAAAGATCATGTAACAAATTTTTTTATGGAGTTGTTTACTGACAATGAAGCCACGGATTCCTTTCCTACGATGAGGTACCAATTTAAGGCGTTGGATGATGGGGTTGTGCGTAAGCTAGATGCTATGGTGACGGATGACGAGATTACTCAGGCCGTCGTGAGTATGAAGCCTTGGAAGGCCCCTGGTCCGGATGGCTTCCAAGCTGGGTTCTATCAAACAAATTGGGAGCTAATTCGGAAGGATTGTTGCGACTTTGTGAAGAAAGCGTGGAGCTGCCCAACATGTGTGGCTGCAGTAAATGATACTGATATTTGTCTCATCCCGAAGATTGCTAGGCCGGAGTTTATTAATCAGTTCAGGCCAATATCCCTTTGTAATGTGACTTATAAAATCATTACAAAGGTTATTGTCAATAAGCTGAAACCTATCATGCCGAGTATTATTTCCCCTTACCAGACTGGCTTTATTCCCACTCGAAGCATTCATGAGAATATTGTTGTTGCCCAGGAGCTTCTTCACTCGATGGGGAAGATGCGAGGGAAGAATGGTTTTTTTGCTATTAAAGTGGACCTTGCCAAAGCATATGATAAGGTACGTTGTTCCTTTATTAATTTGGTTTTGAGTGAGTTAGGAATGCCTCCTAGTTTATGCAATCTTATTATGGAGTGTATCTCTACGGTAAATACCAATGTGTTATGGAATGGTAGAAGATCTGAGAGCTTTGCTCCACAATGGGGTATTCGGCAAGGTGATCCTATGTCCCCTTATCTCTTTGTTATGTGTATAGGACAAGCCCACTCATTTGATAGAGGAGGAGGTTGAAGCTAGTCGGTGGGTGCCAATTCGGGCGGGGCGGAGTGGGCCTCTGGCCTCTCATTTAATGTTCGCGGATGATTTGCTCTTATTTGGTAAAGCGACAGATGCAACTATGACTAGCGTTTTAAATGCGCTCAACAAGTTTTGTGCGATGTCTGGTCAAATGGTGAGTCAGGAGAAAACTAGCTTATTTTTTTCTAAGAATGTTGATGTGGTGACTCGTAGAAGGTTGGAGCACATGTCTGGGTTTCATACTACACAAGGTATGGGGAAGTATCTGGGTATTCCGTTATTGAGGCGGCCCCCTAAGAGGCAAGGATTTTCATTGCTTAATTGAGAAGGTGAATCACAAGCTCTTCGGGTGGAAAGCAACTCATTTATCCTTTGCTGGGCGTGTAACTCTTGCTCGGTCCGTTATTCAGGCTATGCCTACTTATACTATGATGACAAATCCCATACCAAAGGTGTGCTTAAGAGAGATTGAAAAAATTCAAAGAAGCTTTATTTGGGGGGATAGCAATGAAAGGCGTTGTTTGCATATGATCAAGTGGGATACTCTCACTCTCCCTAAGGTCAATGGTGGTCTAGGGCTGAGACGTTTAACTGATATGAATAAAGCTTGCATCATGAAGTTAGCATGGAACCTCAAGGCCGAAAGGAATAAGTTGTGGAGCCAAGTGCTAATAGGGAAGTATGGGAGAAACAATTGGGAGCAGGGTGAGGTGCAATGCAAAGTAACTGATTCTCATTTGTGGAGAGCCATCGCTGATTGTTTGGAGGATATCAAGAGTGAAGGGGCCTGGTCTATTGGAGACGGCACTGCCGTTAGCTTCTGGTTCGATAAGTGGCTTGATAGTAATCAACCCTTGTGTGAGTTGGTGACTGAGGTTCCTGCTTCCATGCATGACTGGAAGGGTGGTGGATTTGGTTGATGAGCATAATAACTGGAAGTTGGATGTGCTTCATCATATTTTACCAGGTCGAATGTATAACAAGCTGTTATCCATGCCAGCGCCTGCTCCTTCCATGGGGTCGGATTTGCTCTTTTGGCCGAAAGAGAGAGCTGGTAACTTTACCGTTTCTAGTGTGTATGTTTACCTTCGGAATGCTACGAGTTTGGGCAATGAGGTCAATTGGAAAACTATTTGGAAGCTTAATGTTCCGGAGAGAGTTAGAAGCTTTGCGTGGCAGATAATGCATGGTAAACTTCCAACAAGAGTATATTGTAGTAGGTGGAGTGGGGATACTTCAGGTTGTTATCATTGTGTTGGGGTGGATGAGACTATTATCCATGTTTTGCGGGACAGTCCTCTTGCTATAGCTGTTTGGAAGTTGTTGGTGCCGCAAGATATGAGATCCAATTTCTTTGGGTATGATTTTGAGGCCTGGGTCCGGTTTAACGTAGGGGTAATGGATGGCTCGGGATGGAGGAATGTGTGGGCAACAACTGGTTTCTTCCTGTGGGGGTGGCGTAATAGAACAATGCATGATCCTAGCTTCTCTAGACCGGTCTTTCCTGCAACGGTGGTTCAGAGATATGTTCATGAGTATCAGGTGGGAAAGAATCAGTTAAATCCTGCTCAGGGGGGGAGTTAAGGAGACGGTTTTAGTGTCTTGGAAGCCTGCGGTTGATGGCTGGGTCACTGTTAACACAGATGGTGCGTCAAAGGCGGGTGGTGGTATTAGCGGTTGTGGAGGGCTTGTGCGAGATCATCATGGTAGGTGGCTTGGGGGTTTCACGCGGTTCATAGGCGAGACTCACGCCTATATTGCGGAGCTTTAGGGGGCCTTAGAAGAGTTGCTGTTGGCTTGGACCAAAGGATACAGACACGTTGAGCTTCAATTGGATTCTAAGGTGGTGGTTTCTCAATTGACTGGCAATGGTTCCGGGACAATGATGGGTAGGGGGATGGTACATCGCCTCCAGCAGATGTTGCAGCGTCAATGGCAAGTCAAGATCCTGCATATTTATCGGGAGGCCAACATGGTGCCTGATGGTCTGGCATTTATTGCGTGTGAAGGTGGGGAAGGCCTGCACTTTTGGGAGCACCCTCCGGAGCGCATTTTACAATTTTTGCATGATGATTGTATTGGAGTTTCTACTCCTAGATTAGTTTTCCGTGTGACTCGTGGTTTTCGTTTCGGGCCTTTGAGCCTCTATTATATTCAAAAAAAAATGTAGCTATATCTTAACATTACAATAAAAGGAAATATAATCTTTGTACAAGACTAAAACATAACGGCGACTTCAGAACAAAAATTGGATCTTAGAGCAATATTTTGAAAACCTGAACCAAACATTGAACCGGTGAGCCATCTGAGTCATGGTTCAATTGCTTAAAACCACTGAAACTCGGATTGAATTGTTTTGAACCGCTAAAATAAACAAACCGTATAAAGTGTCGAGTCATGGTTTAACTGGATCAACTGCTCCGATTGATTCGTTTTTAAAACACCGTCTTAGAGTTTTCCATTTTTGAAAATTCTAAAAAAAGTTTAACCGAGTGATCAATTTGGGTCAAAAAAGGTTATGCGTCACTTAATATGTGATGGAGATTAATTTGTCCCTAGAAAATTGACTAATTTGTCCTAAATTTTTGGGATGAAACTAACAATTATCTCAAAAAATTTCACCTACCTTTACTCGGAATTAAATATTGTTTTATGATTTTCTCCCTCATTGGGGAATAGAAAACGACGGTATAAAGTGGACAAGTCCCTATCAGTTCTTTCTACTGACGTGTGTACTTCTTTCTTCCAAGAATGAAAATGGCGAAGTCAAGTCACTTCATCTTCTACATCATCCTTCCTACCCTCTTCATCTTTATTGCAGTACTATACAAACAACACCAACTTTCTTCTTCTCTCAGTGTTCAGCTTCACCAACTCAACTCAAGGGTTTCAGTTTTAGAATCCATCTTTGAAAAGAGTTACAATGAATGGCGAAGTAAGGAAGATGATATTGCAAAGATAAAGCAAATCATTTTGGAAGAAAAAGAAAGTATTGTGTCCCTTCATAGTAAGATTCACTCTCAGTCCACTCAAGTAAGTTTTCTCTTTCATTTTTCTCATTATGCTATTCAGAAATACCAAAAAAGCAAAGAACATTTCTGTTGAACTTTAATTTTTTAGCAACTTAAAGTGTCATATAATTTATAAGCTGTTATAGAGAGCTTACAGAAATAAGCCGAAAATAACTTATTGTTAGGGGCATTCCTTGAACTCACGCTTTGCATTCAATTTTAGTAGATTTATACATATATAAATGTATGTGTACTTTTTATAGAGAAATCCCTTAGCTTATGATTATAATCATCCTTTTTTTATCAGCTCAGATGAAATAAGAAATAAACACCAAGTACGTACGTACTATCACATGGTCACATTCGAGTTCAAATTTGAGAGTCGGCGTTCTCATGTTGCTGAAATTGCTGGTGGAACCGGCCGTGGGTGACCATAGTGTCACCTTTAGACTTTATGTTGATTTGATCTAAATTTCATCAATTTTAAAGAATTTCATTTACTTTGGACCAAAACAACTTAAGAGTGATGATTCCCTTACACCCCTTATGAGGTATGAAAGAGGTGTTCGGGAAGAGAAAGAGAGAGAGAGATGAGATTTGAAAGTGATGGAGGATAAAATAGGTGTATATAAAAATCTATTCCAATAGATATTTTGTGTATTTCAATGACTTAAGAATACAGAAACTATAGATTCTTGATGACTTGATTAAACACAACACAACTAATTGTCGGTTTCTCTCCCCTTTTAAAATTTGTAGGAGAGGATACCAGATTTGAGGAATCAGTTGTTGACTTTCATATCTAATCTTAAACCTCACTTTGGTTTTCTAAATGCTAAAGCTACTGAGGCCTATAATGCTTCCAAGAATTCGAAATCATTTAAGGTATATACCTAGATATATCTTTAATTTTAACTTATTTATAATTCATTTGTTGGTAGTTTCAGTAATATATGGTTCCATCTTATGTATTACAGGAATTGTACAAGTCTGCTAAACCTTATATCAGTCGAACTGCATCAGTGATAAAGATTTACCTAGGAAAGGCCCTTCTAAACGTTGGAACTCTATTGAAGGATTTCCTTCTATGGTGTCTTCGGAGGTTGAATGACATGATTCAGTAATCTGGAGAAGGATCTTCATTAAACTGCTGAATGACTAAACTTATGGTTTCCTAAACATGAAGGTCTTCTCTATGAATTATGTAATTTGGAAAGGCCATTTTTGCATCCCCAGCAGTGTTTTGAATCGCGCGCGATAGCGGCGCTATCGCGGAGGGGCAGAGCGGAGCGGTGCGTTTTGGCTTCGCGGCCGTCGCGGCAGTTATAGCGGCGAGATTCGCGTTTTGGTCTCTACGATTTGGATACTAGGTTGAAGACAGGCGCAGAATTACGTAAACGACCCTTATATTTTTAAAATGTTACGGTTTTCATTAAGGGTAGTTTTGGTATTTCGTGTGGAAGTTAAAAGAATAGAAAAATAGGGTTTCATTAAGGGTAGTTTTGGTATTCTGGTGTGTAAGTAGTTACTGTTCATTGTCATCCCTGTCCTACGCGTCCTGTTTTGCACTGTTTCGTACAGTGACTCTTCTCCTTCCACCACCAGTCCTGTACATGCGCAACCATCCTTCTGCTGTTTCCCACTGTCCTGCCGTGCACCACCTTTCCATGCTCTTCGCGAATGTGCTTCTCTCCTCTCTATTACGCTTACATCTGTTTCTGTTAGCAGTTTTTACTCTGTTTTTATCAGTTTTTGCTCTGTTGTGTAACCCCTGTTCTTGGCTTCTTGCCCTGCTTCTCTGCCTCTGTTTTTTATTTCATTTTCAGCTTGCTTTTCTATACTTCTCTGCTTCTTTGTGCCCTGCTTCTTATGTTTCAGTTTGCCTTGTTTTTTTTTTTATGCTTCTCTGTTACTTAACATCTGCTTTTATTTAACTCAGTTTACTTAATACATGTTAGGTAACCCCTATTAGGATACCTGTAATGGATTTTGAATATTTTTAATTATATTTGACAATTTTCATACATATAGTATAGTATTCATCCTATGTTTGTGTATGACAATTCAAAATAGCGGTCATCCCGCTTTCCGCTATACCGCTATAGCGTTTTTTGGACCGGCTGCTACGCTCCGCTATCCGGGATTTAAAACACTGATCCCCACTATAAAAGAGGTAGTTGGTATTTGGTAGATAATACTAATATTATATATTAGTCTTAAGGGCAGTTTAGTCTTTTAGGCCTTTAGTATTATTTTTCAGTTTGCTTTTGTTGTGTAGACTTATACATTCAAAGTGAGACCTTCTATTAATCTAATCACTTTATCCGTAATTGGTTAAATGACAAATGCAATTATAACCTCACCTTGTTGAGAAAAAAAAATTAAGGTCGCAATATGGAATTGTTACAAACCCATTAACTTCCTTAGCAGATGAAGTGAATCTCTAATTTTTTTCAAGAATTTTACATGAAGTAATCAAAGTGAGTTTCTGCTTGTTTGCTCAAGGACACCAATAACTCTCACCCACATGTTTGATAATATGTGAAATCATGATGAAACCAACACACATTGGCCAGTGGAGTAGCCCGCCCCGGGTACATAGTGGGTGTTGACTCGGTTTGCTCTCGGGTTCGATTCCCACCCACGTTAAAACATGGTGTTGGCCAGCCTAACATTTGGTTCTACAGGCGAGCGGAGATTAGTCTTTCGTTGAAAGCGTTGGGACACTCTGTGGGTAGTCAGCAATGGTCCTAATTAGAACTTAATGAATGTGTAATATCCAATTTAAGGTAATTCGTTTAGGGGAATAGAGATAGCTAAACTAATTGAATTGTCATAATATCATTCATTCATTGATAATAGTCATGTTTTCATAACCTCAAATGTGGAGGTAACCTTTGAATGTAGAAGATATCAGGACATATAGTAGACCTTAGGGATGCTTATAGTGTGTGTCACAGAGCTTTGACTTTCATATAAGCATGTCCAATGTATTGTGATGTTGACTCTATTAGATACTTGACACTAAAGTTTTTTTTTTTTGACCAAAATAAGTGACATTCATTGACCCAAGAAGAACATCAAAATAGAGTTTCCAGTAAATAAAATGAAAACCTAACAAAAATTGTGAAGTAAACTGAGAACAGTACTGCAAAAAGTGCCACATTCCAAGTGGTCATCTCATCAAAATTTCATCTTATAATTTGTTTATGATTGTTTGATTACTTGACACTAAAGTTTTATTAAATCACGTGGATATGAAATGTTAATTTATGTTTCATGATAAAATTTTATCTATGCTTATGTAAATTAATGTGATTGTTAGTTGCAGAACTCACTGAGATTTATATCTTATTAGTCATTTGAACCTAGCCTAGTCTTGAAGAGTTCCCATATTATGTAAATTCTTATGTGTAACATTTTGTGCCCCCACTTCAATGTAATGCTTAATTTTGATTTCAATGTAGCTACTAAGTAATTTTATGGGGTTATTTATGAGATCGTGGTGGGTTAACTCTATATTTAGTTTCACTTCAATGTAATACTGCAATTATGATATTTGATTTTTGGCTAAAATACAGTTTTGGTCTTTTATCTTTCACTCTTTTTCTTTTACATCCTTTATCTTTTAAAATGTTCGTCTATGTCCTTTATCTTTTCATGATGGTCCTTCCGTTACGTGATAGTTAATATGGCTTACTGTATAGTGATTTGGATAAATAGGTCATGTAAGTAGTTGTTTGTGTTATTAGGTCATTATATGTTTTTTCATTTTAGTCTTTTATCTTTTTTAAAAAATTCACTTACGTCCTTTATCCTTTTTAAAATATTCATATATGTCTTTTATATTTTCACAATTTAATAAAATGATCCTTCTAGTAATTGACTGTTAATTATGTTTCCTGCTTTTTCGTTTTCGTCTTTTATCTTTTTAAAATATTCATTAACACCCTTTATCTTTTTTAAATTGTCTTTTTACGTCTTTGTCTTTTCACAGTTAATTAAAGGAAATTGATGGATGGTACGAAATGAAAAGCGGAGAATGGCTCTGTTACAGCCAAATTTCAGATTCGAAATTAGCTATAAGGACACGTCAGCATGGCGTTAAAAGTAAATTCGGAAATATCAAGAAGAGCAATACTCGAAGGTCCACATTTACCCTCGGAAGGACTTCGGAAGCCAATCCCGAAGGTTAAATGAAGATACACGCGCAAGGCTACATCTTTGAAAGATACATGGGAAATTATCGAAGAAGGGCTCAAAGGCGAAAACTCGAAGACCAGAGAAACGCACAAAAGCAGTTAAGGCAATTGCCTCGGATAAGACCTGAACCGACGAAGATATGTGTGAAGCGTCCAGACGCCAAAAGGACACATGGCATCGATCATCATCAATCATTAGTTAGTTTATTTTTATCCGCTTTCAATAAGGACACATGTCCATCATGCAAACTAGCAGTTTATTTTCTCATAACTCTATAAATAGGAGTTCATACGAAGAACTTGAGGTGATTTCATAACACTAAGTAGCCCATTACGCCTAACACATTCGACTACACAGGATATCTGGCTACAACGGGGAACAATGTATGTCTGCGCCAACCCCTTGTATTTTCAAACTTATTTCAATTCAATGCAATTTCTTTTCGACAATTGAGTGCTCCACTCTTGTCTCCTTTTTAGCAATTTATTTTTTACTCCCTGTACTTGAGGAATTCGTGATGTTTTTTCCCGCTTGGGATTGATTTCTGTGGTTTGCTTGGGTTTGTTTTTACTTGTCTTTCGAAAAACCCTCGGTGCGAAGCGATTGGAGGATTCACGAAGTTCTGCCATCTTCGGCGTGATTCCCGTGTTTTGTTCAACCGCTTGGTGCCTCGAATTCAATCGAATAATTACCTAGAATCTCTGATTCATTTGGTTGTGCGATTGAATTCTCTCTTTTTGCCAATACCCGTCTCGAAAAGCACACAAATTGGGGCTTGCAGTGTAATTCTGTCAACTGGTGAACTCAATATCTAATTCGAGTCCTCTTCTCTCACACATCTGAAATTTATTTGTTTGACAGAGACCCTTAACGAAAAATACTGGAAAACAAATTGGCACGCCCGGTGGGACTCGGTGTAGACATAGATGAGCCAAGTTTTAATTGTGTCCTTGCTTGAATTGGTAGCATGGTGAACACCCGAAACCGTAATCGAGTTAATGCAGGTTCTCCTAGTGACAATAACGGTTCTGACCAAGAAGTTAACAAGAACTTAATTTCTCAGAACTACAACATCATATTGAGACTATTCCCTAGGGAGAACCAAGATCAAACCTTGTGGTGAGTCAAATGATTCCTGACACACCAATAGATCCTGAGAGAAGAACTCTTAATGTGGTCCAACCACCATATGGACTACCCTATGGCTTTGTCCCTCCTTCGAGATTCAATCACGTTGTTAACACACTTACCCACATTAGTTCTTGAGTTCCAATTATAAACCATGTCTGAATTTATAATTTGCATTCACTTTTAGATGGCCAATTCTAAAGAATGAATGTGAAAGAATTAAGCATGCAAGAACTAAAATGCCTAACATCATTATATAACACAAAGCTAATTAAAGGATCATTACAAAGTGTATATATAGCATCGCAACTACAAATGGAATTAGCTCATGCTTGACATTACTGAAATAACATTCATGTTCATATAATTGAAAAATGCAAAAGACAATAAAAAGAGTAGAGAGTACACAATTAATTGCCCCTGCATCAATCGACTCATTAATGTTGCAGCATCGCCTTCAGCATTCCTTGTATTTGCTTGACGGTGAAGGAAGAAGTCACCAATTCCTTCCCCCTCCTTTGAAACCAGCTCCAATGATGAATTTAGTGATATTTTTTGTTCTGCTTGTGAATGAGGAAGTGAGTGGTATTTATTGCCTTCAAGAAGGAGCTTTAAACTTGAAAAGGGAGGTTCTTTGAATTAGTTTCCACTTGCTTCAAATTGATTGATTTGATTACCAAACTACCACCAAAGGGGTCCTATGGCGCATGGACAAGTGTCCCTAAAAAGTACAATTTGCAAGTTAAGTTGCCAATAGGGTGGCGCTGAGGTGAGCAACTTGGGCCACTTGGGCAACTTGTTGTCTCATGAGCTCATGGTGACGTCATCGTGGTAATGACGCGGCATCCATTGCTTTTGCATCTGATGTTGTGGCATTCCAGTTCCTTTTAATGCTTTGGCTTTACCCTTTTCCTGATGCTGCGGCATTCCAATCTTCTTAATGCTTTGGCATCAATTGTTGTGGCACTGAACAAACGTATGAATATACCACAAAGCGCAAAGTTCTTTCTCAAAACATTCTTTAACCCCTGTTTTGTGTTTTCTTACGTATTTGATTAATTACAAGACAATATTCTTGAGATTCAAGTAATAATTTAAGTCTTAGAAGCGTAAATGACTCTGTATAAAATAGTCATCACACGTAAACTCCCAAGACATGGCCCCAGAAAATGTACTTAATTCTCCGATAACTAATACAGCGATGTACTCTCTTAGACAACAAATGGACGAGAGCATCCATGATCTGGTAAATATGATGACTCAGCAGATAGCCACAATGTTTAATTCTATAATTGAAAATACTAACAACACTTATCAAGAGTTGGCTACCCAAATGGGGAGAATTGTTATGTGTTCGGTGCACCCCAAGGGGATAATGAAAACGGAGTTCAAAACAATAATGAACCGAATCTTGAACAAGCCGTTATTCATCCACCTAGAAATTTAGTGGTCCCTCGAAATGTTGCTATTGTTAACAGAAATCAAAACGCTGATGACATGTTGCAGCAAATTCGACAAAATGCTGGGGGGACATCATGTCGAAAACATAATGGAAACAATGTTAAATAGACATGGACTTAATGTTTTGTGTCTGCCTATCCTCCTGCAGTTTTACAAACTGAAGTACCTAGAGGGATCAAGATCCCTAAATTCTCGAAATTTACTGGCGAGGATGGAGAATCGACAATGGAGCATCTGGCTAGATATCAAATCGAATGTCGTGATTTGGTCAATGATGAATTTTTAAAAATGAAGTATTTTCCAAGTTCTTTAACTAAAGATGCTTTCACTTGGTTCACTACTTTGTCTGCGAATTCCATTCCGAATTGGGCACATCTCGAAAGTATTTTTCATGAACAATTTTTTCGAGGAGAAAATAAGGTTAATGTAATCGATTTATCTAACAATCGAAGAGATAGAAAAGAATCTATCGATGACTACATTAGTAGATTCAGACAGATGAAAGCCAGATGCTTAACGGTCATACCTGAATACGAACTTGTACAAATGGCTGCAGTAAGTTTCGATTATAATGTTCGAAAGAAAATGATTAATCAAAAAATGAGGGATAGGTCTTAGTTGGCAGATAGTGCCAGAGAAACCGAGAAGTTAAATTCGGAAATGGATAACCTTAAGAAAAGTGAAAAGGGCTACAAGAAAGAAAGCTCTTTTAGAAAAAACGATGACTATTCGAAAAAAGAAAGTGATCGATATAATCGAAAGGATAAGGGAGAGTTTGTAGCCCTGGTCGAAAGAGATTCAGAAGGAGAAAGTGAGCCTGAAGATGACCAATCTAGTGGTGTTCACTTGGCAGAACTAAAGCCAGGTCCCCCTTACGTGTGCTCAGATTTAAAATTTTTGACTGTGAAAGAGGGTTCTAAATCGGCTAAATAGCATTTTTGGTCATTTATCTTTGATGTAGGTTTCATTTTGATCCTTTATCTTTTTTTGGGTCCATTTTGGTCCCTCATATTTCATTTTCATTTCATTTTGGTCCCTACCGTCAATTGAAGCTAATGGACGCCACACTGTCAGTTAACTGCTGACGTGGCGTCTTAAGTGTCATGTATGACGTGCCATTCATTAAATGAGGTGGCAAATAAATGTATTATTTTATTCTAAATCATTTAAAACATAATCAATTAAATTTTTTAAATTTTAAAAACACAAAACATAAATAAACAAATAAGCAAACACTTTAAATCAAAATTAAAATCTGAGAATCAAAAGGAAAATCAGATACTTTGAAGAACAGTGAAGGACACCTTAATTTTTAAAACCCCATCTTCATCTTCTCCACTAACTCACCCCCATTTCAGTCAGGTATACCCTAAATTGAAAACTGTCATCTTCATCTTCTTCCCCACTGAATCAATGGCATCTTCCAATTCGAATAGCTACCCATCTTTTGGTCCATCTAATGCACCGAGCTCTACCCAACCTCCACTTGAGTGTTTGTGTGGGGAAAAATGTGTTGTTCGAACTGTGAAGAAAGATACCCCAAACAAGGGAAGGAAGTTCTGGGGCTGTAGGTATTTCGTGGTAATATTAATGGTTGTTGGACCCTCTATTTCACCATTGTTGCAGATCTGAGTTTTTTTTGTTGAAGCAAAATTTTGTTTCATTTTAGTCCTCTATGTTTTTGTTTGGTTTCCTTTTGGTCCCTCTTAGTATTTATTTTGTTTCATTTTGGTCCTTCGTTCGCTGCCAGTCTTCTTCCCTATTTCTTTGCTATGTTTTTCGCGCTCTGTTCTTCCCTATTTCTTCTCTGTTTCTATTTCTAACTTTCTAAATCTTCAATAATTTTGTATTTGTTTTTCATATTTTGTTTTTCAAATCAGTAAAATGTTTCATTATTTTAGTGATTTTAATGTTTTAAGTTTTTTTGTTTATTTATGTTTTCTGTTTTTAATCTTTAAAAAACTTAATTGCTGAGGTGTAAAATGATTTAGAATTAAATAATACATTTCTTTGCCACCTCATTTAATGAATGACACGTCATACATGACACTTAAGACGCCATGTCAGCAAAATAACTATCAGCGAGGCGTCCGTTAACTACAATTGACGGCAGAGACAAAAATGAAACGAAAATAAAAGATGAGGGACCAAAACAGACCAAAAAAAGATAAAGGACCAAAATGAAACCTAGAGCAAAGATAAAGGACCAAAAATGCTATTTTGCTTTCTAAATCTGTTAAAAAATCGTATGACATCGATGTTAATAAGGTAGATCAGATTTATGATATTTTGTTGAAAGACAAACAATTGGTTTTTACTGATGATCATAAAGTACCTTCTCCTAAGCAAATGAAGGGAAAACTATATTGTAAATACCACAATCTATTCAGGCATACCACTAATATGTGTGTTCGTCTCAGGGATCTCATTCATAAGGCCATTGAAGAAGGATGCCATGTTTTCGAAGAGAAGAAAAAGGCTCCTATAAAAGTGGATACAGATCCAATATTCCAAGTGGTTGTGAATTATTTTGAGCCAGAGCACTTGGATATCTGCATGGTGTATATTGATCAAATGGATTTTTTCCCAGGGATATCAAAGGCCAATGACTTATGTGCCACCACCTTATAAGGTTCCCAAAAATAAATGGGTCAGAGGCATGAATCATCCTTCGCCTAAACAGTGGGTTACCACTAAGAACTACAAGCCTAATAATGTCTATGTGAAAGGTGAGAGTTCGAATTCCGGGTATACTCGCAATCAAAACTTTGGTTTTGAAAATCAAGGTATGTGTTGACTCAAATAAGAAGGGCTCAAAGGATTTGAAAGGCTGCTTATGAGTCATACGAGGCAAGACTAACCACTAAGCAGAAAGGTGACAATAATGTGACCTACCAGAATAAGGGAGGACACCCGAAGGGTAAAAACTCACAGAATGACAACAAGAAGTTAATCGAATATGATAACGAGATGACCTCATGACATATGTGTTTGACTCTGGATTCGATGACGACTTGAATGTTATCTGTGCAGTAGTTTCAGTCTTGCTTGCAAATTATGCTGAAGTGGTAATGGGAATTGAAGAGCTCGAAGACTAGTTTGAGAAAATCGATGAATTCGAAGAGAGGCTCCTGTTCTAGTAGGATGCATGCCGAGAGCTTCGATTACCCCAAAGGCGGAACCTCAGATTTGGAACGCTGCAAGTTTTGAACCACCAACCGATTGCATGAAGACTCACCTCAAACCTCTGTTTATTCAGATAAGGATTGATGATTGCATCGTGGTCAATAAGGTGCTCATTGACGGTGGGGAAACAGTTAATTTAATGCCTAAAGGGGTAATGGAGAGGCTTAGAAAAACTGACGAAGATCTAATTCCTCATAGTCTGGTGATCACAGATTTCAATGGGAAGAGTTCAAAGTCTAAAGGTATCATTGCTTTAAACATTCAAGTGGGTTCTATTTCTCGATACACAATGTTTGTGGTGGTTCCTTCAACTGCAAATTATAAATTACTATTGGGAAGGGAGTGGATTCACGCTGTAAGAGCGGTACCTTCTACTCTGCATCAAAAGATGTTTATATGGAATGACCTTTGACTATGGTTCCCAAGCCACACGCTGGCTTCGAATTAAGCCATCAAGACATTGGCCAAGGCCGTGACACGGTCGAATGGGAATTAGTATGATGGACTCAAGCTTCATTGCTCGAATTTTGGCCTACATGGCCGAAAATAAAATAAGGGCGGCCCTCAAGGTCGAATGTGGTGTTACCGGTTTCAGAAGTGAAGCCTTCAGAAACACCAGCGAAGTTACTCAAACAGAGGATAACGCAAAGGAAGCTTCTAATACAAGTCCAGACGAAGAACCTCATGTATATACTGAAACCTCTAATACAATGAGTGTTAATAGCATGTTGAAAATGATCACCAATGCAGAAAAAGGAGAAATTTTGAGAGATGAAGTATTTGAAGAATGCTCCGAAGAGGGAGAGGTTGTTGATGGCCCCCTAGACAGCATCTCTGATGACGAGCCACTTGGGTTTAAAAATAGTTGGTCAGATGAGGTAGGTAAGTTAGAAGCACAAGAGCCCATTGAAGAAGTCAACTTGGTTGAAGAAAGAGAGAAACCAGCACCAAACTTTTTAAGCGAGCTCTTGGAACCAAGCATGAAAGAAGTGATCATTAAGATTCTGACGGAGTGTAAAGATTGCTTTACTTGGGATTACAAAGAAATGTATGGACTAGACAGAGGTTTGGTCGAACACAGGTTGCCTCTAAAGCCAGGGAAGAAACCTGTCAAGCAGACCCCTCGAAGATTTCCACCCGAAGTCATTCAGAAGATCAATAGAGATTCAGAGGTTGCTTGAAGCAAAGTTCATTAAAACTACCGGGTATGTAGAATGGATTTCAAATAGTGTTCCTGTTGTTAAGAAAAACAGTTCTTTGGGGGGTTTGTATAGATTTTAGAGATTTAAATGCAGCTACTCCTAAAGATGAGTATCCTATGCCCGTAGCTGATATGTTAGTTGATTCAGCACCAGGAAATGAGATATTAAGCTTAATGGATGGTTATTCCGGTAATATTCAAATTTATATAGCCGAAGAAGACATCCCTAAAACGACATTTCGATGCCTTGGCGCTATAGGAACATTCGAATGGGTAATGATTCCTTTCGGATTAAAAAATGCAGGAGCCACATACCAAAGAGCCATAAATCTAATCTTCCATGTATTTATAGGCACTTTTATGCAGGTCTACATCGATGATGTCGTAATCAAATCTGCTTCGAAAGTAGACCACTTGGAACACTTGAAACTATCATTCGAAAGGATGGGATTACACGGATTGAAAATGAAGCCTGTTAAGTGTGCTTTTGGTGTGACTGCAGGAAAATTCCTTGGCTTTCTGATACAAGAAAAATAAGTGGAGGTAGATAAGAACAAGACAAAAGCTATCATGGAGACCCTCCCTCCAAGAAACAAAAGAACTACAGTCCTTCTTGGGAAAAATTAACTTCCTTCAAAGATTCATTTCGAATTTGTCTGGGAGAACTCAAGTGTTTTCTAAACTTTTGAGATTAAAGAAAGAAGATGAATTCAAGAGGGAACTTGAACATCAAGAGGCGTTTGAGGAAATTAAGAGATACTTAATAAATTCGTCTATTATGATGCCTCCAATTCGAGGAAAACCCTTGAAGCTTTACATCTTAGCCTCGGATGAGACAATCAGAAGTTTGCTCGCTCAGGAAGGTCAAGATGGTCATGAAAGGCCATTTACTACTTAAGTAGGACTCTAATTGATGCTGAAATTATGTATAGTGCTATTGAGAAGCTATGTTTGGCTTTGTATTTCTCTTGTACTAAGTCAAAATATCATCTGAAACCTCACGAAGTCTTTGTAACTTCTCATTTCGATGTAATAAAGCACTGTTGACCAAACCTATTTTGCACTCTTGAATAGGCAAATAAGCATTAGAATTAACAGAGTTCTCTTTAACGTATGTTCCGCTAAAAGCCATGAAAGGGCAAGTAATTGGTGATTTTTTAGCTAATTAAGCTTTCGAAAGAAAGAAGCCCTTAGATCAAAATTACATTGACATGGACACATGGAAATTATATTTTGATGGTTCTTTCCATGCCAAAGGTAGTGGCATTAGTTTAATGATAAACTCTCCCGATGGCCGTCCTACGAAATTTTTATACCAATTGACGACCAAGTGTTCGTATAATGAAGCTGAATACAAAACAATTATAGCAAGACTCAAACTACTGTTAGAATTTAAAGCCCGGAAGGTTTTAATTCGAGGGGGTTCTATGCTAGTAATCATTCAGCTCACGGGAGAGTACAAGTGCCAAAGCCCTAGTTTATTAAAATATTTTAATTTGGCCAAAGCTTTAATTGAAAAATTCGAAGAGGTTGAATTAGAATATATTCCAAGGGTTCCGAACTTTCAGGCCAATGAGTTGGCCCAAACCTCTTATGGATACAAGGTCTTGAGTAAAAGTTTGCAAAAACTTATCGAGATTAGAAGACCTATCGCAGAATGTGACTTCGAAGTTTGCCACATCGATGAAATTGAAGAAGACATTTGGCGAAAAGTAATTATGGATTATCTCCAAAATCCTACTTCAAGTCAAGATAGAAGATTAAAGTATAGAGTCATGTTCTATACTATTTTAGGAGGCGAGTAATGTAAACAACTTGCCGGGGGTACTCTCGTAAGGTGCTTAGGTGACCATGAAGCCTATATAGCCCTATCAGAGGTTCATGAAGGGAATGTGGAGCCCATAAGGCTATAGAGAAAATGAAATGGGTTTTAAAAAAGCAAAACTTATTATGGCCAACAATGATGAAAGATCGTCTTCCCTTCGCGAAAGGTTGTGAGCAATGCCAGAAACATGCCCCCATTCAACATGTCCCAGCGAATGACTTGCATTCCATCATTAAGCCATGGCCATTTCGTGGTTGGGATCTAGACAAAATAGGCCAAATTAATCCTACCTCTTCATATGAACACCAATATATTTTAGTGGCCATCAATTATGTCTCGAAGTGGGTAGAGGCTATACCTCTCAGGAAGGTAGATCAGATTGATGTTATTACCTTTATCGAGAATAATATTGTTCATAGATTCAGAATTCCTCAGACATTATCGACTGATAGAGGAACGGTGCTCGTCGGATCAAAAATGGAAAGGTATGCCGAGTCTCGAAATATAGAGTTAGTAACATCTATGCCTTATTATGCTCAAGCAAATGGCCAAGTGGAGGCTGCCAATAAAATCTTAATTGGCATACAGAAATTCCCCCTAAAGGAGCAGCAAAGACTACTCCCTAAAGGTGCCCAAAAACATGTAACACATTTTCAATAGTTGCATTCCCATTATTTCCCATGCCCAAAAATTTCAAATTCAAAAACTCAAAAGAAGGAAGTGTCATCAATAAGACAAAAGACCAAAAACAAGTTTTTTTTCCCTTTCTCTCTCTCTCCCCTCACAATTTCGAAATTCTCTCTCTCTCTCTCTCCCCCCACAATTTCGAAATCCCCTCTCTCTCTCTCCCTCTCACAAAATTCTTCCACACTCTTCTATTGTACTATTATTCCTTATATCTTGAAGGAATATGCCTTGTACCATCCTTAAACCTTCTCCTTTGGTGCATATCACCAATTCTCACTCACTCTCATGAAGATTCATGCCCTCTTTGGTAAATAACCCCACTCTCTCACACTAACCTCTTCATAAGAAAACACAAATTTTCCTCTTTGGTAACATTCCATCCCAATCATACCCCTAACCCTATTTTTGCCTCACATTATTCCTAAAATAAGACAAGTTTTTTTTTACAAAAACTCTCACTCCCTCCCCTCATTTTCGCCCCCAATCTTTCACTTTCTCATTTTGTGTTTTCTTCCTACCCTCAATCCATGTGAGGATCAATCCTAACCCTCCATTTAATTTTAAGACTCAATCCTAGAGCACATCAAAATCATAAAGACTCAATTGCCCCTAAACCTAAAATAACTCTATAAATACTCCCTCATTCCCACACCTAAGGATCCTTTGGCCTCTCATTCTCCTACACTCTCATTTTTTACCCTAGCACACCAAAAACTTCTCCCTCTTCCTCTCTTCCACGAAATCTCTCTCACTCCCTCACTTCATTCTTTTCATTTTTCACCATCAAATCTTCCATTTCTTGTTAGATCATCATCATTCCTTCCATTCTCTTCAAGGTTGCATCATCAAATTGCTAAGAGCTTGCAATCTTTGTGTTCATATCATCTCCTTCTTCATTTCTTTGTGATTTTGAGGTAAGCTTTGAAACTTTGCATCTCATATTTAGTTCTTCTTGCATAATCTCTCTTCTACTCCCAACTCCTTCTTGATTGCTTGTTGTTGTTGCTTTGAGGATCCATTTCAAACATTTTGACAAGGACTTAGGGAGCCTTGGGTGTTTGAGATGGGTCCTTGGCCTTGAAGGAGTTGTTCTTGTGCTTGAATGATTTCCCTTGCATCTCTAAACATTTTGCACTAAATTTCATGAAATAAGAGTTGTTTTATGGCATTGTTCATTTCGCATGCTTGTAGAAAACTTAGGGTTCATGTGAGTTTTATGCCATCCTTTGCTTAATCATGTGAATCCTTTGCAAAAATGGATCTATGTTGCTTTATGTTAACTTTTGTGTTTTTTTAATTAAAAGTGTGGATCTATGTTCCCTTTGGGTTCGCATGCTTATGTTTAAAAACATTTTTAAATTGATTTTGTTGTTGTTCTTTGCTTGATGATGTTTAATCTTGTTGTTAGTATTTTATTTTAGTGTTAGATGTTATTTTTTGTTGTTGGTTGATGATCTAGCAATATGATTCCCACTAGTGCCTAGTGCACCTTGACCTAAGTGGTGAAGATTGCTAGAAATGACTCAATTTAGTTTGTGTGTCCACTTATTCTTGTGTCTTAGTTTGCTTATTGTAAATTGTTGATGATAGGCAAGTTGATTCTCACTAGTGCCTAGTGCGCTTTTCTCAAAGTGAGAGGATTGCTCTATATGATTCAACTTGGTTTTAGTGTTTATTTACTTTTTACCATTTTACTTTTCCATTCATTAACTTTTTACCAAAACATAAAAATATTTTACTACTTTGGTTTTTACCACTTCATTAATTTTTTACTAAAACATAAAAAGATTTTACCACTTCCCATTTACCTCATGCATTTTTACTTTACCATCTCATTAAATAATTACCGTTTACTTCATGCATTTTTACTTTACTTTTCACTAACTTCTTACTTAAAGTTTTACAACTTATCAACTTGCAAAAATACCCAAAACATTTTCACATTCATGCATCTTCATTCATACTTAGTTTATGTGACACTCTCATGCATCCTCATATGCTTATATCTCTTGCATCCTCTTATGCATCCTTGTATGCCATCCATTCATAAATAAAGTGCTATGCATCCATTCCTTGTACACTCATGCACTTACATGCTTACCTAATCATGCATCCTTGCTTACATATTCAATCATTTAACTTAGAATACTCTATGTTTACAATCAATTGTATTCACTTGTTCTTGATGCCATGTAAATGTCTTGACTTGATTGTGTGCCCTCCTCTCCACTTGTATGACCTCCTAATGGAGACGTAAGTCTACATGCATGTTGTAGCATAGAGCCATTAGGGTAAATACAATCTTTCTTGCACACACGCAATTACTTTGAGAACTTTGTTTTGCATCTTTAATAATTGAATCCTTTGATTGTATGGGCATGTTTAATCTTGGTTAATGAATGATATGTTCATGTTTGCTTGAGTATTATTCATTCATTTGCATTTGGTTATGGATTTAGAATTGACTTGAAATGTTCTACTCCTTTTCTAAAACCCATTTCCTAAAATCATTCCAAAACAAAAAGAAACTTTTACTTTCAAAACAAAAATAAATCAACCGTCATTAAACACCAATCGCGCCGTTGCCGATTAGGTTGTTAATGATGATATTGTTTTCAAAAGGAGTTAGAAGCGAGACCATTCTAACTGTTGTTGTTCGGTCTTCGCAAAAGCTCTATCCCATTTTCGAAAACTTATTTCATTTCTCAAAAATAAATCAATTGTCATTAAACACCAATCGCGCCGTTGCCGATTAGGTCATTAATGATGATTTCATCTTCAAAAGAGTTAGTAGTGAGGTCATTCTAACCGTTGTTGTTCGGTCTTCGCGAAAGCTTGATCCTTTTTCAAAACCAAAAAACACCGAGAACTACGTAGCTTTGATCTCTCTTCCAGTGAGGGTACGTAGGAGCGGGGTCCTGTCCCGTCAAGCACACTTTTAAAAAATCTTTGTTTTGTCCTGATTTTCAAAGATAACCAAACCGAGAACTACGTAGCTTTGATCCCTCTTCCAGTGAGGGTACGTAGGAGCGGGGTCCTGTCCCGTCAAGCACACTCTTAAAAAATCTTTGTTTTGTCCTGATTTTCAAAGATAACCCGAGAACTACGTAGCTTTGATCCCTCTTCCAGTGAGGGTACGTAGGAGCGGGGTCCTGTCCCGTCAAGCACACTTTTAAAAAATCTTTTTTTGTCCTGATTTTCAAAGATAACCAAACCGAGAACTACGTAGCTTTGAATTCTCCATCGCACAGGGAGATACGTAGGAGCGGGGTCCTGTCCCGTCAAGCACACTCTTAAAAAAAATCTTTGTTTTGTCCTGATTTTCAAAGATAACCAAAAATATTTTTCTTCCCTCCTGTTTTCAATAAAACAAACCATGAAGAAAAGAAAAGAAAAGAAGTAGAATAAATTGCTTTCAAACTCAAACTTTTGTCCAAACCACACATCAAGTTAATGGTTCCCTTTCGGTAGAAAGGAGGCGCGGGGTGCTAATACCTTCCCCTTACCTAACCGACCCCCGAACCTACATCTCTAGTTTTCAAAAGACCACCCGCCTTGTTTAAAAGACCTTTTTTCAATGTTTTGGTCTTAAAATTAAAATATTGGTGGCGGCTCCAAACTTTTTCCACGTTGTCAAACGAAAAGTCGCAAACCGGATTTTTCGGGCGCAACAGCTGATGACTTCACTGGGGACCATTTTTTTTAAAAAAGACGAGGGTCAAGCCTAGTTAACTTGATGTGTGGTTTAAAATTAATTGAGTTGAAAGCTTTGTTTTACTTCTTTTATATTTGTTCACAATGCCGTGTTCATGCATCCCTCAAATCCCATGTCCCCTATTCTCTGCTCCCTTTCTTAAGGTAAAAACATGCATTTCCTCCAATTCTATTATGATCCCTTCTTCTCCGCTCCCTTTCTTGAGGTAAGCAGTGCATATGACTGTTGCTGAAACCTAGGTTGGATTATTGGTATTGTGATATTGAACCCTAGGGTAGACGACATGTTATTGCCTGCTATTGTTTGGACTGTTCTGGGTTTTCCTTTGCAGGTGGGGTATATGTGGGTAGTTTTAGGCGGTATGCCCTTGCTACACACACTCACACCTTATGCTTACTATGCTTTGAGAGGGGCCTAAAACCCAAGGTCTGACAAAACTTAGGAGAGTGGAAACGAGTAGTGACTGGCAATTGGACTGTTGTCCTTCCGACTCTCACGAAAGTTTCAGCCAGAGTATGCTCTTTCATGAGGCCTCACACCAGATGGCGTTCCATCGTTGTGGGTGCTATTGTGAGAAAGAATTAGCTCTGGTAACCTGGTGAGGAAGTGACTAGAACCCACATGGGAGGAACATTTGAGTTGTCCTAGAACTTAGGTCCCCACCTTCGTAGGACACAAGGGGCATACCAAATTGTGTGTTGCATCGCAATATAGACATGTTTTCAAAAAAGAGTAGCAGGTTTTTCAAATAAAAACTAGAGAAAGAGCTGCCGTTGTAGCCTTTCTTCTGCCGCTCCGTACGAAGTGACATATGGCCCACTCTTTTCAAAAAAAGAGAGAACGAGCTGCCGTTGTAGCCTTTCTCTTACTTGGTCCATATGAAACCACGTACGGCCCGCATTTTTCAAAAAAAAAAAAGAAAAAAACTTGAACTAATTCCAATAAAGGTTTTGCCCTAATTTGCATATGCATAAAACATCATCATCATTTTGCATGCATCCTCGCATTGCATCCAACATAAGCTTTTACAGCTCATCCATGCATCCTTGCATTTCATCAAAGTTTGTTTGCCGAGAATCCCAAAGTGGCAAGATATGACACGTTGGGGTTCACGGCATAAGACAAACTAAAACTAACACTCATCTGCATTGCACGCATTGCATTCATTAGTTTACTCCTTCACTTAATAAAAATGTTCTACCAACAGAAGCGAGAGGCAAGCTGGTTCCCCGCCACCGATACTTCACCCGATTACAAGCAAAGCTGATGGCTGATCCTCAAGGGCATCCAGAGATTGAAACTGAAAGTAATCCAGAACATGAAGATTTGGGCGTACAAATTCTGAATCCTGAGCAGCTAGCTCAGGAGAACCAAGTGCTTAAGGATAAGGTTGGGACAATGGAGGCCCAGGTGCAGGAGATGATGGTCATGCTGCAAAGTTTAAAGAGTGGGACAGCTGCTGAAGGTGTCGCCGTCGTGGGTCCAGATGGTGTCACTTCTTTCGTTCCTCCTCCAATATCAGCCACAGTTCCTCCGGGATCCGGGGTCAGTCATCCTGTCTTTGCTTCAGGAATGAATGGGCCGAATCAATACACTTCACAAAGATATCCTTGGGGTATGCCTGCTGGGTACATGCCGCGAACTGTTGGACCTATCCCCGTCAGTATGGTTGCGCCTAATCAGGTCACTGCCGCCGTGTCCGGGGGAGCTGCCGGAGGACCGCAGATCCAAGCTCCTAGTCCTCATGCTGTGCTCAGTCCTACTCCGGGGCTTGCAGCACACCCTCACAATGTTCCTCAGCCTGGAGGGTATTATTACAGTATGGGGAGTCACCCCCAAGGACATATGTTTGAGGGATCACAGCCAAATGACCCGATTCGTGCACTTGAAGAAAGAGTAAAGGCAATGGAGGGTGTTGGTGTCAGAGCCAAGGAAGCTCGTGAGCTGTGTTTAGTCCCAGATTTGGTTTTGCCACCAAAGTTCAAAGCTCCCGAAGTGGACAAATACAGAGGAACAGGCTGTCCGGAGAGCCATGTTACGATGTTTGTCCGAAAAATGGGTCCTTACGCCAATGATGACAAGCTGCTGATTTACTGCTTTCAAAACAGTTTGGCTGGAGCTCCTCTAGATTGGTACATGAAACTGCAATCCTCTGAAATTCGTTGTTGGAAAGATTTGTGTGAAGCATTTATGAGACAATATAAGTATAACATGGACATGGCTCCGGACAGGTCGCAATTGCAACACATGAGTAAGGGCGAAAGGGAGACTTTCAAAGAATATACCCAGAAATGGCGAAGCCTAGCCGCCCAGGTCCAACCTCCTTTGACTGAAAAAGAAATGGTGTACACGTTCTTGGAAACTCTGCCAGCAATTTACTATGACCGGTTGATTACAAGTGTTTCAACTAGCTTCTCCGATATGATAGTCTTCGGGGAAAGACTTGAGCATGGTCTCCGAAGTGGGAAGATTTCGAATCACCTCAGTAATGCAGGAAGCTCTGGTGGTTCAAGCAATCAGAAGAAGCCTCACTCTCATTTCCCGAAGAAGAGTGAAGGGGAAACAAATGTAATCTCGGGAGGAAGTTCATCCTTTGGTACCCCTCCACCACAAACTATTCCATTTTCTGCTCCTGTGCCATCCCAGCAAGGCAGTGACAGTCACAGGGCTCAGGGTTATCAGTACAAGAAACTGACCAGTTTTGATCCAATACCAATGACATACACTAAATTGTTTGATCACTTGACTTCTAAGAACTTGATCAACACTCGGCCAATGAAGGCCCTGCAGCCGCCATTTCCCAGAAGTTACAACGCTAATGCTACCTGCAGTTTCCACGAAAACGGGGTCGGTCATACTGTGGAGGAATGTAAAGCCTTCAAGCATGTGGTGCAAGACCTAGTAGATGCTGGGTGGATCTCGTTCAAGCAGAGCAGCCCGAATACAACAACTAATCCATTGCCAGGTCATCAGAGGCCAGCTACCAATGCTATAGAAAGTTCCGTTGGGCAATTGGTAAAGGATGTGCAGAAGATCAAGACCCCGTTGGGTGTTATCTACTCTGAGTTATGCCATGTTGGGGTGGTTAAGAAGGGGTGTTGCCATAAAGAGGGGTGTGCTGACTCCACGTGCGTGGGGAATTGTGAAAGCTTTGAGATAATCCTGCAGGACCTGATGGATCGGTGTGTGGTCCAGATAGGAACCCATGATGTTGAAGAAGAAGTGTTGACTCTACATTCTGATAAAAGTAGAGGACCCAGAAGACCTGTCGAAATTCCTTACAATTACAATCCCAGATTGGTGCGGGCAAACGCCCAACCAATAGTGATTGAAGTTCCGTGGAAGTACACTGCACTATCTACAGTCGAATGCTCCCCAAGTGCTCCTATCGTAACCAACATAGGGGGATCAAGTGGGATCACAAGAAGCGGAAGAGTATATGCTCCTGAGACTCTCCGAGCTGAAACTTCCAAGGAGGCCGAACAGAGGGGCCGTAAGGAAAAAGGAAAAGAGTCAGAGGTTGCTCAAGAGAAAGTGACGAAAAAAGAAGCAGATGAATTCTTGAAGATCGTCCGGCAGAGTGATTATCGAGTGGTTGATCAGTTAAAGCAAACTCCATCCAAGATATCCATGCTATCATTGTTGCTTAGCTCGAAAGCACACAGAACAGCTTTGATGAAAGTGCTCAACGAGGCTCATGTTGCAGAGGACATCACAATGAATCAGTTTGATGGGATTGTGGGAAATATAGTGGCTGCAAATCACCTAACATTTGCCGATGATGAGTGGCCTTCAAGCGGAAAAGAGCACAATCAAGCTCTGCACAGCTGGGTAAAGTGTGGAGACTATGTGCTGGCCAGAGTACTAATTGACAATGGGTCTTCATTGAACGTGATACCGAAGTCAACTATGGATAAGTTAGACGTTGATTGCTCCTACATGAAGCCGAGTTCGACACTGGTGCGGGCCTTTGATGGGTCCAAAAAGGAAGTTCTGGGGGAAATGGAATTTCCCATCCAGATTGGTCCCGAAGTTTTCTACATCAATTTCCAAATCATGGATATTACGTCCTCATACAGTTGTTTGCTGGGCCGACCATGGATCCATATGGCTGGAGCAGTCCCTTCTTCCTTACACCAGCGGGTCAAATTCGTGGTTGACGGCCAGGTCGTGGTAGTATTTGGTGAGGAAGAGACTCTGGTTAATAAGCCATCAGAGTTCAAATATGTGGAAGTCGCCGAAGAGTCTTTGGAAACAGCCTTTCAGTCTTTGGAGATCGCCAATGTAGTATTTGAGAGGACCAAGGAGAAGGAGATGGTTGCTAAGATCATGTTAGCCCAAGGATATAAGGTTGGTTCTGGCTTGGGAAAGTTTGGTCAGGGAATTCTAGCTCCCATTCAACTGAAGGAAAACAAGGACCGTTGCGGGCTGGGATACACCCCAAGTGAGGAAGAAAGAAGAAAAATGGCAGATGAACGAAGGGGCAGATGGTTGGCCAAGTCCAAAGGCCAGGATCCATGGCCCCAGAGGATTCCAATTTGCGACATCAGTCAAAGTTTTGTGAGTGCTGGTTTGTTGGATCCCAATCAAGTTGCTGTCATCAAGGATGATTCTGAGTCTGAAGAGGGTGGTGCAAGTTTGGTTCGACGCTGCAGTGCCAGTGAAAAATTAAAGAATTGGAAGGCTGCTGATCTTCCTGTGACTTTCAATTTAAAGTAATCATTTGTAATGCAACCCTGTGGCTCTGCCCAAGGCCATAGGACAAGTTGTTAGGGGCGAGCATGTTTTTATTTTCAGAATCATCATCATTAATAAAAATGTTGTTTTTGAATTTCAATCAATCAAAATCAATCATTTTCATTTCATGTGTCTTTTCCTCGCTTTATTATTGTTTGCTTGCTTGTCTCGCCTTTCATTCTCCTCTTTCGCTTCGGCAAAATGCAGATCCACAGCAATTGTCTCCCAAAATAACAGTGCCAACAGTCCATATTTTGACTTTGATCACCCTATTAGTCAAGCTGAGGGGGATGTTGAGAAAGACTGGGAAGCTCCTCCAGAACTCATGAGGTTAATGAAACAGGAAGAAAAGGTAATTCAGCCACACGGAGAATCTACTGAAGTGATCAACTTGGGTACAGCTGAGAGTAAGAAACAGGTCAAAGTGGGTACCGCCATGAATGACGAGGATCGCATGAAGTTGGTTCAGCTGTTGCACGTTTATATGGATGTGTTTGCATGGTCCTACCAAGATATGCCTGGGTTGGATACTGACATTGTGACGCATAAGTTGCCAGTCAAACCTGAATGCCCGCCTGTGAAGCAGAAACTTAGAAGGATGAAGCCTGAGATGTCCCTAAAGATTAGGGATGAGGTAAAAAAGCAGTTTGACGCCGGATTCCTAGCGGTGGCCAAATACCCACAGTGGGTTGCCAATATTGTCCCGGTTCCGAAGAAGGACGGGAAGGTCAGAATGTGCGTTGACTACCGAGATTTGAATCGTGCTAGTCCTAAAGACGATTTTCCTTTGCCCCACATTGATGTCTTAGTGGATAGTACAGCTCAACACTCGTTATTCTCCTTCATGGATGGATATTCGGGATATAATCAGATCAAGATGGACCCCGAAGATATGGAAAAGACAACTTTCATAACGCTTTGGGGAACGTTCTGTTACAAGGTCATGCCATTCGGGTTAAAGAACGCTGGTGCAACCTACCAAAGGGCCATGGTCACGCTGTTTCACGACATGATGCATAAGGAAATTGAGGTTTATGTGGATGACATGATCGCAAAATCTAAAACCGACGAGGAGCATATTGTCAATCTGCAGAAGCTCTTTGAACGGTTGAGGAAATATAAACTCAAGTTAAACCCGGCCAAGTGCACGTTTGGGGTGAGATCAGGGAAGTTGTTAGGCTTCATTGTCAGCCAGAAGGGAATCGAGGTGGATCCAGACAAAGTAAAAGCCATCCTCGAGATGCCGGTGCCCAAAACAGAGAAAGAAGTCCGTGGTTTCCTCGGAAGGTTGAATTACATCTCCCGATTCATCTTCCAGTTGACTGCTACTTGTGAGCCGATCTTCAAACTGCTGTGCAAAAATCAAGAGTTGAAGTGGAATGACCAGTGTCAAGCTGCCTTTGAGAAAATCAAGGTGTACTTGCCGAATCCACCAGTCCTATTGCCACCTGTGTCAGGCAGGCCTCTCATCTTATACCTTACAGTGCTAGATAATTCAATGGGCTGTGTGTTGGGGCAGCATGATGAATCCGGGAAAAAGGAGCATGCCGTATACTATCTTAGCAAAAAGTTCACCGATTGTGAGACAAGATATTCTATGCTGGAAAAGACTTGTTGTGCTCTAGTTTGGGCTGCTCACCGTTTAAGGCAGTACATGCTGAGTCACACCACTTGGTTGGTGTCAAAAATGGATCGAATCAAGTACATATTTGAGAAGCCAGCTCTTACAGGACGAATTGCCCGTTGGCAGATGCAATTATCAGAATACGATATCATGTATGTCACACAGAAAGCAGTTAAAGGTAGTGCACTTGCTGAGTATTTGGCATGTCAGCCGATTCCAGACTACCAACCAATGCAGCATGATTTTCCTGATGAAGATATCATGGCACTGTTTGCTGAGGGGAAGTCCCAAGAAAGTGAAAGGTGGAGAATGATCTTCGACGGTGCGTCAAATGTATGGGGGCATGGGACTGGTGCTGTGTTAATATCTCCTGACAATCACTTCGTTCCTGTCACTGCAAGGTTGAGCTTCTATGTCACAAACAACATAGCAGAGTATGAAGCATGCATCTTGGTTATTCAAGCAGCCCTAGAATGGAAAGTTAAAAGGCTAGATGTGTATGGAGATTCAGCCCTGGTTATTCATCAAGTAAGAGGCGATTGGGAGACCAGAGATCCCAAACTGATTCCTTATTGTGTTTATGTGCAAGAGTTGATGGAGTCTTTTGACGAAATCACTTTCAAACACATCCCTCGAAGCGAAAACCAGCTGGCTGATGCATTGGAAACTTTATCATCTATGTTCAATATCAATTGTGATAAAAGCTTGACTCATGTCACAATCCAGCTCCGAAGTCTACCTGCGCATCACTTCTGCACAGCCATAGATGAAGAGCCGGATGACAAGCCTTGGTATCATGATATCAAACAGTACATCATCAGCAGAGAATACCCTCCTGGGGCATCTGAAAATGACAAGAGAACTCTTCGGCGACTGTAAAGGAATTTCTTCCTCAGCGGTGAGGTTCTCTACAAAAGGAATTATGACATGGTCCTCTTAAGGTGTGTTGCTAAAGAAAAAGCTGAAAGAATCATGAAAGATGTACACGAGGGCTCATTCGGAACCCATTCCAGTGCGCATACTATGGCTAGAGAGATTTTAAGGGCAGGCTATTACTGGTTGCAGATGGAAGGTGACTGCTACAGCTTTGTCCGAAAGTGCCACAAGTGCCAAATCTACGCTGACCACATTCATGTGCCGCCTGCCAAATTGAATATTCTGACTGCATCCTGGCCGTTTTCAATGTGGGGAATGGATGTCATCGGTCCCATTGAACCCAAAGCATCAAATGGGCATCGCTTCATCTTGGTCGCCATTGACTATTTCACGAAGTGGGTTGAAGCTGCCTCATACTCCAGTGTAACCAGTTCAGTGGTTGCCAAATTTGTGAAGAAGGATCTGATTTGCCGTTATGGTCTTCCTAACAAGATCATCACTGATAACAGCAGCAATCTGAATAGCAAAATGATGAAGGACCTGTGCGCAGAGTTCAAAATTCAGCATCATAATTCTTCCCCCTATCGGCCCAAGATGAATGGAGCAGTGAAGGCAGCTAACAAGAACATCAAAAAGATTGTGCAAAAAATGGTGGTCACATACTGTTACCAAGTGGCTTCAGTCTCAAGAGCGGGGGTGAATTGAGATTTAAAAACTTTTCAGATCTTTCAAAAACGTTTTTCCCCTTTTCAATGACTTAGATCAATTTTCGCGCAGGTTAAGTGGAAGCGAAGGAATTAGAATATAAAGCAGTAAAGCGGTATAGTAGTAAAGCAGGAAAGCAGTAAAGCACGCAGAGATTTATCCTGGTTCGGTCACCTCCTAGTGACCTACGTCCAGTCCTCACACCCTTGTGAGATTTTCCACTAACCAAAACAACAAGGCTTACAGGTGCCTTGGAAAACCTTTACAGACTCAGGCACTCTTCTACTAGGATACCCCACCTATAAAGAGCCCTAAAATCTAATAACACAACAACAAGAGATACCCCACCCTTGTTACAACAACTGCCCTAGAAAGATACCCCACTTCCTAGTACATGCAGCTACCCCTAGAGAGATACCCCACTCTCTAGTACAAATTATAACAACAATATAACAGTAATGTAAATACAGAAATACCTCTTAGTGTAGGCAGATATTACAACTTGAAGGACACAACCCCAACTAACTCTTAACGTAGGATCAGCTCTTGACGGACCAGTGGTGCGAGAAGAACACAAATAAAATATAAGAGTTTTTCAGAAATGATAGATCGTGAGAATGGGTTGGTAGATAAATGGAGGTGGTGAGGCCTCTATTTATAGATTTTGAAAATCCAGATCTCACGTTGAAAAAATGTTTAAGGAATCGATTCTTTGTTAATTGGAATGGATCTAGGAATCGATTCATTTGCTTGATCTGATTTAGGAATCGATTCTGATTTGTTTGTAAAATGGATGACAATCGATTATTGGCTTACAGGCAAGCTAGGAATCGATTATGGAGTTTTACAAAAGCAAGCTTTGAAATCGATTATGTATTTTACAAAAGGAAGAAGTTTGAAATCGATTCTTATTTAAATAAGGAAGCAAGGAATCGATTATGTGCTCATCCATTGATTTAGGAAATCGATTTTGAGCTTTAGAGAAATACTAGGAATCGATTCTTTACCTTTGAAACATTATAGGAATCGATTCTTATCTTTAGGAAAATAGTTGGAAATCGATTTCTTTGCTTTTAATAAAAACAATATGAATTGTTTCTTTGCTTTGAAAAAATAGTTTATGAATCGATTTATATATTTAGTAAAAATAATATGAATCGATTGTATGCTTTCATATTGAGTTAAAAATCGATTTTGATGTTTAATAAAAAATAGTGTGAATCGATTTTATAGTTTCTCAAAAACCTTTTTATGTTTACGTATGTATGCATGCATTTTGAGAAAGCTTTGGGACGAGAGACTTTGCGAGATGAGCTGACCTTTGTAAGAGCTTACATTTATCCTAAGACTCACCCAAGACCCTAAGGACTACCCTTATATCTTGAAACTTTAATTCTTGAGTTTGATTGTCTTGGATTGTGACTTTTGAATATATGATACTTTTTATCAGCTTTGCTTTGACACTCTCATTCCTTTGGCCATCAACTTGGCTTTGTCTTTTTCATCATCAAAACTAATCCTGCAATATTAGATAACCTGCAACACAGGTATCCACATTCTCCCCCTTTTTGATGATGACAAAACATTAACTCATCTCAAGGTGGGAGGTTAGTTCAAACAGATAATATATATAAGATGCTCCCCCTATCATGATGCTCCCCCTGACTTGTTGACTAGATGCATAATATGCAAGTTCTATATGCTCATATGCAACCCTATATTTCTCTCCCCCTTTTTGTCATGATCAAAGAGGGTCAATATATGATAAAGTTTGCGAATCGAATGTCACAGCTATTTGACAAGGTAAAAGAGCCATTTGCAGATTTAAGTGATCATCAAAACCAAAGGAAAATCTTTTTTTGAAACCATGAAGAGAGTAAATCATCAAAACAGGTAAAGTCATGAGTCTCAAACACTGTGAAGTAGTTGTTTTAAGCTTTATACATTTCATGCTGCTTAGTTTGAAAGTTGGTGATGGCAGCCAGAATATGGGAGAAAAATTATTTTAGGTAAACAACGATTGTGAGCATGTATTCTGAAAACTTAATACCAGAGCTAACAATTTTCTTGTGACAGGAGAAAATAGATTTCAAGAAAAGGGTAATGCTTCAACTGCTTAGAAAAAACACTTTTGGAGTACACAGAAATTCACAAGTCACCATTTAAATTCACATTTTATAAAATCACTTGAGAAACATTTAATTTGAGAAATCATTTGAGGAACCAGGTTTTCTTTTGCAATGGATTTGTGAAAATGTCAACTAGTTGTTTGTTACGACTCAACTAACTCAATCACACTATTGCCTTTTTAACCATAACCTCTAAGAAGATGATTCTACATGCTCAGTTTTAGAGGGATGATCAGAATGCTTTATTTGTTTTCATGCTTTAAAAAAAATGTTCCCTTAGGGATGCATGAAATGCGGTTTAGAGATCAATTTGTTTCACAAGTCACATGTTTGACTAAGTAAACTATGATTTAAGCACATTTTCAGTTTAGAGGTGAATAAAACTTTTCTAACCTTTACCAGTGATTCTCCCTCTATTCATCACAAGTCACATGACAGATTTTTCTCCGAGGTGAGAGTTGATAACTTTATTGCGTTTCCGGTCATGTGCTTTGGGTCTTTGCTGTCAAGGTATCCACATGTCCCCATACCTTGCAGCGTACCTGCAATGATCTAAAACAAGGTTCTAGGTACCCAAATCTCTTTGGGTCCTTGTGGGTTAATGTTTGGTATGGTCCTTTTGGGAACCCATACCTTCTTCATAACTTGTTTACCTCTTATTCTGCAAACAGAAGCTGTATGTCCAGGTTTACCACAGTAATAACATTTAATGTATGGTCTAGTGGAAAAATTAGATTTGTAATGAACATGCTTTTCTATGGTTTTGATTCTAGATAGTTTTTCAATAGTCAACTCTAGTTCATGAACTTTCTTTTTGCTTTCAACACATTTATCACATGTATGGTTTTCTTTAAAGCATGCAAGACTATCATTTTCTTTTCTAAGTTCTACTATTTCTTTGTTTAAAGAAGTGATGTCTTTTTCCAGATGAGTGATAGCTTTCTTAGATCTGTCTAACGCTTTAGCTAATTTTAATGATTTATCATGTAATTCAGTAAAAGCTTCATATAGATCATCATAATCATTTTGCAAAGTTTCAGAGTCAGAAGATACCTCAGTTTCACTTTTGCTGTCGTGGTCGGCCATGAGAGCAACTTGATCTTTTTCACTTTCTGAGCTATCTGATGAGTTCCTGTTTTCCCATGCTGTGTAGGCTTTTCTACTCCTGTTTCCTTTGTATCCCTTTTTCTCATCTCTTGGTCGTTTTCTTTGTAATTTTGGGCATTCCAATTTTATGTGTCCGGGTTTCCCACATTCGTAGCAGGTTAAAGGACTTAAGTAGTTTTGTTTGCATGAGACTTCTTTGGTTGGAGAATTCTTTTCTAGAGACCTCCTTATGAACCTTTTGAATTCTCTTACCATTAGGTCTATATTCTCATCCTCTTCATCACTTTCACTTTGTGAGTCATCACTGTCGTCGGATGAACTTGAACTTGAAACTTTGAAAGCTAGGTTTTTCTTTTTCTTGACTTTTCCTTCATTCTCTGCTAGACGAGTGAGCTCTAACTCGTGCTCTAGTAGTTTCCCAAACAGAGTGGCAAGAGACATGGTAGTTAGGTTTCTTGATTCAGTTATAGCAGTTACCTTTGGTTGCCATTCTCGGTTTAGGCATCTTAGCACTTTGTTGATCAAGTCTTCGGGAGGGAATGACTTTCCTAATGAAGCCAACTTGTTCACTATGTGAGTGAACCTTTTCTGCATCTCTGATATTGTTTCACCTGTATTCATTCTAAACAATTCGTACTCTCTGGTAAGAGTATTTATTCTTGCCCTTTTCACTTCACTTGTACCCTCATGAGTAACTTGAAGATTATCCCACATTTCTCGGGCAGTTTTACAGTTTGAAACTCGAAAAAATTCATCAGCACTCAAAGCAGAAGTAATAATATTTTTAGCACGTAAATTAAGTTGCACTTTTCTTTTCTCATCATCAGACCATTCATTTCTACTTTTTATTGTAAGAATACCATCTACTATGTGTGTGGGGACGAAAGGTCCTTTTTCCACAGCATCCCAAACATCTAAGTCTACCCCTTCAATAAAAATTCTCATTCTTTCTTTCCAATATGCATAGTCTTCTCCGTTGAATCCCGGAGGACGGAAAAGAGAAGCACCCTCTTGCGTAGACCAACCTGAAGCCATTTCTCTTGAAGCTGCTAGGCCCTTTATACAAGAGTCTAGCTTTGATACCACTTGTTACCAAGTGGCTTCAGTCTCAAGAGGGGGGGTGAATTGAGATTTAAAAACTTTTCAGATCTTTCAAAAACGTTTTTCCCCTTTTCAATGACTTAGATCAATTTTCGCGCAGGTTAAGTGGAAGCGAAGGAATTAGAATATAAAGCAGTAAAGCGGTATAGTAGTAAAGCAGGAAAGCAGTAAAGCACGCAGAGATTTATCCTGGTTCGGTCACCTCCTAGTGACCTACGTCCAGTCCTCACACCCTTGTGAGATTTTCCACTAACCAAAACAACAAGGCTTACAGGTGCCTTGGAAAACCTTTACAGACTCAGGCACTCTTCTACTAGGATACCCCACCTATAAAGAGCCCTAAAATCTAATAACACAACAACAAGAGATACCCCACCCTTGTTACAACAACTGCCCTAGAAAGATACCCCACTTCCTAGTACATGCAGCTACCCCTAGAGAGATACCCCACTCTCTAGTACAAATTATAACAACAATATAACAGTAATGTAAATACAGAAATACCTCTTAGTGTAGGCAGATATTACAACTTGAAGGACACAACCCCAACTAACTCTTAACGTAGGATCAGCTCTTGACGGACCAGTGGTGCGAGAAGAACACAAATAAAATATAAGAGTTTTTCAGAAATGATAGATCGTGAGAATGGGTTGGTAGATAAATGGAGGTGGTGAGGCCTCTATTTATAGATTTTGAAAATCCAGATCTCACGTTGAAAAAATGTTTAAGGAATCGATTCTTTGTTAATTGGAATGGATCTAGGAATCGATTCATTTGCTTGATCTGATTTAGGAATCGATTCTGATTTGTTTGTAAAATGGATGACAATCGATTATTGGCTTACAGGCAAGCTAGGAATCGATTATGGAGTTTTACAAAAGCAAGCTTTGAAATCGATTATGTATTTTACAAAAGGAAGAAGTTTGAAATCGATTCTTATTTAAATAAGGAAGCAAGGAATCGATTATGTGCTCATCCATTGATTTAGGAAATCGATTTTGAGCTTTAGAGAAATACTAGGAATCGATTCTTTACCTTTGAAACATTATAGGAATCGATTCTTATCTTTAGGAAAATAGTTGGAAATCGATTTCTTTGCTTTTAATAAAAACAATATGAATTGTTTCTTTGCTTTGAAAAAATAGTTTATGAATCGATTTATATATTTAGTAAAAATAATATGAATCGATTGTATGCTTTCATATTGAGTTAAAAATCGATTTTGATGTTTAATAAAAAATAGTGTGAATCGATTTTATAGTTTCTCAAAAACCTTTTTATGTTTACGTATGTATGCATGCATTTTGAGAAAGCTTTGGGACGAGAGACTTTGCGAGATGAGCTGACCTTTGTAAGAGCTTACATTTATCCTAAGACTCACCCAAGACCCTAAGGACTACCCTTATATCTTGAAACTTTAATTCTTGAGTTTGATTGTCTTGGATTGTGACTTTTGAATATATGATACTTTTTATCAGCTTTGCTTTGACACTCTCATTCCTTTGGCCATCAACTTGGCTTTGTCTTTTTCATCATCAAAACTAATCCTGCAATATTAGATAACCTGCAACACAGGTATCCACACATACAAGGATTGGCATGAAATGCTTCCCTTTGCTTTGCATGGCTATCGTACTTCAGTGCGTACCTCAACTGGGGCAACTCCTTTCTCTCTGGTATACGGGTCAGAGGCGGTCCTCCCAATCGAGGTTGAGATAACATCCCTACGGGTACTCATGGAAGCTAAACTGGAAGAAGCAGAGTGGGTGCAGGCTCGTCTGGATCAGCTAAACCTCATTGAGGAAAAAAGAATTGCAGCTTTGTGTCATGGGCAGCTGTACCAACAGAGAATGAGAACAGCTTTTGACAAGAAAGTCCGGCACCGTGAATTCAAGCAGGGAGATTTGGTGCTTAAGAAGATCTTGCCCATCCAGACTGATCCCCAAGGGAAATGGACACCCACTTATGGCGGCCCGTATGTGGTCAAGAAAGCCTTTTCTGGAGGAGCACTGATACTCACGAGCATGGACGGAGAGGATTTAAGGAACCCAGTCAATTCCGATCAAGTGAAGAAGTATTATGCCTGAAAGAAATAGACGAAAAAAGAGAAAGACAAGCCAAGTAAGAGTTAGCTCGCTAGGTTGAAAACCCGAAAGGGCGGCCTAGGCAAAATCAGAGCGACCCGGTGGATTGAAAACCCGCAAAGGGCGATCCAAGCAAAAATTAGGGTCAGAAAACTTGGGCATGAAAAGTAAAGAAAGGCATACAACTCCCCTGAAGACTTGGATGAGGGAGTGATCAAGGTCAAGGACATAAATGTTTAGCACTGTTCCACAGAGACGGACAGTCAGAATTTAACTTCTCTCTTTTTTCGTGTCTTTTTATAGTTTAAACTTTCAAGTGTAATAAACAATCAGCGTAACTTCTTGTGCGACCGATTTCCACATTAATAAAGTTCAACTTTCTCATATCTGTTCACTCTTTTATTTTCTGCTTTTTTTGCTCAAAATAAACGTTTTATAATGATGGTGATGATGACCTGTAAAACATGTGCATAAATCATGGAGCATTACAATTATTGCAAAGTCCCTAAAGGTCGCGGAAAAAAGCAATTCCCCAAAACCAGTTAATCATGCAAGAGAAAGCGATTGCACTCACGATTGCTTCAAACGGCGAAGTCAAAGCCAACATGCACTCGGCCCATGAGCCCCGCAATTCCAATGGGTTCCTCAGTCTCGTGCCATGAGTATCGCGGGTTGGCTGAACCAGCAAAAATAAGCCAAAAGAGAAAAAGAAAAAACAAACGATCAGAAAAAGAAAGCTGATCAAAGAATGAAAAGCCAAGAAAAAACAAACAGTCAGAAAAAAGAAAGCTGACAAAAGAAACGAAGAATCAAGAATAGCATCTCATTGCATTCATCATTCCACTAAATCATCACATCGCATGCACTCACATGACATGCATTCGCATAACGGATTTTGCATAGCATGCATTCATATTCCATGCACCATGTCTTGCATCTGCTAACGTGTGCAGGTGTCCTGGATCAGTGCAATGGCATTGATCATCAATCAGAGCAAGCTGAAGAAAGGTCCGCTAACCTGAGCAAACATCCTGGATCAGTGCAATGGCATTGATCATCAATCAAAGCAAGCTGAAGAAAGGTCCGCTAACCTAAGCAGACATCCTAGATCAGTGCAATGGCACTGACCATCAATCAGAGCAAGCTGAAGAAAGGTCCGCTAACCTGAGCAGACATCCTGGATCAGTGCAATGGTATTGATCATCAATCAAGAGAAAGCTGAAGAAAAGTCCGCTAACCTGAGCAGGCATCCTGGATCGGTGTGGAAGCATTGACCGACTAAAGGAAACCAACTGGATTTTGGAATCCCCTCTGGACCCACGTGTCCCCAGCAAGATTGACTTCACCTTGTATTCGAGCAGCAGGTAAGTCCCCCTGACCTCAATAGGTCCAGTCGAAGAGGATAGCTGTGTTAGCCTAAAACATGGCGCAGTCCTAGGGAAATATCGAGATCTAGACTTGATATAGTACCCTCCCCTGGTCGCTCGCAAGACCACCCCTTTGGAGCCCACGTGCTCCCAGGCCCAAGTGCAAGCTCGGATCATTCGCGATTCGTTAAAAGGCTTTAGGCAGCCTCCGTCGCCGGCTTAACGAGGGCCGGCACCCTTTTTGCTTCCCTTTTTATTGCTTTCTTTATTGCTTTCCGCTAGCTTATTGAGGGTTGGCACCATTTAGTTTCCTGCTTACTGAGAGTTGACGATTCTTCCCATTGCATTCACCTCAGGCTAACACCCAATAAAAATAGAAAAAGAAAAAAAGAGGAAAATTCGGGTTTCCCTAAGTAGACAAAATCGGTATAATTTCTGAAGTCTTTATCTTCATTTGGCCTTGGGATATGTTTCGGCCTATTCATATTCCTCGTTAAAATTCAGATAAAGAGGGGCAGCTGTCATACCCCAATTTTGTCCGGCTTAGGTCAAAAACCCTAATTTTCCACAAAAAATAAATAAATTGAAGAATGAAGAGCATCATGCATTGCATTTTGGGTCCTAGAAGTCATTCCAAGGTCTTTAAAATCATTTTTAGGGTTGGAATGCACTTTTTAGGCAAATTAGGGTTTTAGGGTCAAAAAGGGCATTTTGGTCATTTTTCGCAAAAAGATGATTTTCTCGCCAAAAATGCACATCCACAAAAAGTAAATTTTTTTTATATCAAGGATAATTTTTGTACAATTTTTTAGAAAGAAAACCCTAGTAAAAAATAATTGAAAATGTATTTTTCCATTTTTAGTGCATAGAAAAATAAAAAAGGACCATTAAATATTCCTCATTTCTTAAGTGACAATTTTTATTGTCATGGGTGACTAGAGGGAATATTTTATGGTGCCCAAAAACATGTAACACATTTTCAATAGTTGCATTCCCATTATTTCCCATGCCCAAAAATTTCAAATTCAAAAACTCAAAAGAAGGAAGTGTCCTCAATAAGACAAAAGACCAAAAACAAGTTTTTTTTACCCTTTCTCTCTCTCTCCCCTCACAATTTCGAAATTTTCTCTCTCTCTCTCTCTCCCCCCCACAATTTCGAAATCCCCTCTCTCTCTCTCTCTCCCTCTCACAAAATTCTTCCACACTCTTCTATTGTACTATTATTCCTTATCTTGAAGGGGTATGCCTTGTACCATCCTTAAACCTTCTCCTTTGGTGCATATCACCAATTCTCACTCACTCTCATGAAGATTCATGCCCTCTTTGGTAAATAACCCCACCCTCTCACACTAACCTCTTCATAAGAAAACACAAATTTTCCTCTTTGGTAACATTCCATCCTAATCATACCCCTAACCCTATTTTTGCCTCACATTATTCCTAAAATAAGACAAGTTTTTTTTTTTACAAAAACTCTCACTCCCTCCCCTCATTTTCGCCCCCACTCTTTCACTCTCTCATTTTGTGTTTTCTTCCTACCCTCAATCCATGTGAGGATCAATCCTAACCCTCCATTTAATTTTAAGACTCAATCCTAGAGCACATCAAAATCATAAAGACTCAATTGCCCCTAAACCTAAAATAACTCTATAAATACTCCCTCATTCCCACACCTAAGGATCCTTTGGCCTCTCATTCTCCTACACTCTCATTTTTTACCCTAGCACACCAAAAACTTCTCCCTCTTCCTCTCTTCCACGAAATCTCTCTCACTCCCTCACTTCATTCTTTTCATTTTTCACCATCAAATCTTCCATTTCTTGTTAAATCATCATCATTCCTTCCATTCTCTTCAAGGTTGCATCATCAAATTGCTAAGAGCTTGCAATCTTTGTGTTCATATCATCTCCTTCTTCATTTCTTTGTGATTTTGAGGTAAGCTTTGAAACTTTGCATCTCATATTTAGTTCTTCTTGCATAATCTCTCTTCTACTCCCAACTCCTTCTTGATTGCTTGTTGTTGTTGCTTTGAGGATCCATTTCAAACATTTTGACAAGGACTTAGGGAGCCTTGGGTGTTTGAGATGGGTCATTGGCCTTGAAGGAGTTGTTCTTGTGCTTGAATGATTTCCCTTGCATCTCTAAACATTTTGCACTAAATTTCATGAAATAAGAGTTGTTTTATGGAATTGTTCATTTCGCATGCTTGTAGAAAACTTAGGGTTCATGTGAGTTTTATGCCATCCTTTGCTTAATCATGTGAATCCTTTGCAAAAATGGATCTATGTTGCTTTATGTTAACTTTTGTGTTTTTTTAAATAAAAGTGTGGATCTATGTTCCCTTTGGGTTCGCATGCTTATGTTTAAAAACATTTTTAAATTGATTTTGTTGTTGTTCTTTGCTTGATGATGTTTAATCTTGTTGTTAGTATTTTATTTTAGTGTTAGATGTTATTTTTTGTTGTTGGTTGATGATCTAGCAATATGATTCCCACTAGTGCCTAGTGCACCTTGACCTAAGTGGTGAAGATTGCTAGAAATGACTCAATTTAGTTTGTGTGTCCACTTATTCTTGTGTCTTAGTTTGCTTATTGTAAATTGTTGATGATAGGCAAGTTGATTCTCACTAGTGCCTAGTGCACTTTTCTCAAAGTGAGAGAATTGCTCTATATGATTCAACTTGGTTTTAGTGTTTATTTACTTTTTACCATTTTACTTTACCATTCATTAACTTTTTACCAAAACATAAAAATATTTTACTACTTTGGTTTTTACCACTTCATTAATTTTTTACTAAAACATAAAAAGATTTTACCACTTCCCATTTACCTCATGCATTTTTACTTTACCATCTCATTAAATAATTACCGTTTACTTCATGCATTTTTACTTTACTTTTCACTAACTTCTTACTTAAAGTTTTACAACTTATCAACTTGCAAAAATACCCAAAACATTTTCACATTCATGCATCTTCATTCATACTTAGTTTATGTGACACTCTCATGCATCCTCATATGCTTATATCTCTTGCATCCTCTTATGCATCCTTGTATGCCATCCATTCATAAATAAAGTGCTATGCATCCATTCCTTGTACACTCATGCACTTACATGCTTACCTAATCATGCATCCTTGCTTACATATTCAATCATTTAACTTAGAATATTCTATGTTTACAATCAATTGTATTCACTTGTTCTTGATGCCATGTAAATGTCTTGACTTGATTGTGTGCCCTCCTCTCCACTTGTATGACCTCCTAATGGAGACGTAAGTCTACATGCATGTTGTAGCATAGAGCCATTAGGGTAAATACAATCTTTCTTGCACACACGCAATTACTTTGAGAACTTTGTTTTGCATCTTTAATAATTGAATCCTTTGATTGTATGGGCATGTTTAATCTTGGTTAATGAATGATATGTTCATGTTTGCTTGAGTATTATTCATTCATTTGCATTTGGTTATGGATTTATAATTGACTTGAAATGTTCTACTCCTTTTCTAAAACCCATTTCCTAAAATCATTTCAAAACAAAAAGAAACTTTTACTTTCAAAACAAAAATAAATCAATCGTCATTAAACACCAATCGCGCCGTTGCCGATTAGGTTGTTAATGATGATATTGTTTTCAAAAGGAGTTAGAAGCGAGACCATTCTAACTGTTGTTGTTCGGTCTTCGCAAAAGCTCTATCCCATTTTCGAAAACTTATTTCATTTCTCAAAAATAAATCAATTGTCATTAAACACCAATCGCGCCGTTGCCGATTAGGTCATTAATGATGATTTCATCTTCAAAAGAGTTAGTAGTGAGGCCATTCTAACCGTTGTTGTTCGGTCTTCGCGAAAGCTCAATCCTTTTTCAAAACCAAAAACACCGAGAACTACGTAGCTTTGATCCCTCTTCCAGTGAGGGTACGTAGGAGCGGGGTCCTGTCCCGTCAAGCACACTTTTAAAAAATCTTTGTTTTGTCCTGATTTTCAAAGATAACCAAACCGAGAACTACGTAGCTTTGATCCCTCTTCCAGTGAGGGTACGTAGGAGCGGGGTCCTGTCCCGTCAAGCACACTCTTAAAAAATCTTTGTTTTGTCCTGATTTTCAAAGATAACCCGAGAACTACGTAGCTTTGATCCCTCTTCCAGTGAGGGTACGTAGGAGCGGGGTCCTGTCCCGTCAAGCACACTTTTAAAAAATCTTTGTTTTGTCCTGATTTTCAAAGATAACCAAACCGAGAACTACGTAGCTTTGAATTCTCCATCGCACCGGGAGATACGTAGGAGCGGGGTCCTGTCCCGTCAAGCACACTCTTAAAAAAAATCTTTGTTTTGTCCTGATTTTCAAAGATAACCAAAAACATTCTTCTTCCCTCCTGTTTTCAATAAAACAAACCTTGAAGAAAAGAAAAGAAAAGAAGTAGAATAAATTGCTTTCAAACTCAAACTTTTGTCCAAACCACACATCAAGTTAATGGTTCCCTTTCGGTAGAAAGGAGGCGCGGGGTGCTAATACCTTCCCCGTACCTAACCGACCCCCGAACCTACATCTCTAGTTTTCAAAAGACCATCTGCCTTGTTTAAAAGACCTTTTTTCAATGTTTTGGTCTCAAAATTAAAATATTGGTGGCGGCTCCAAACTTTTTCCACGTTGTCAAACGAAAAGTCGCAAACCGGATTTTTCGGGCGCAACACCTACTTCCACTTTCACTTGCCCTTTACTCCAAATAATTATAAAGAACCAAAGCAACAAAGACGGAAAAATTTAATGAGATATCATTTGTAGTTTTCAATAAAGTTATTTCAATATTTAGTCTCTACTTATATTTCTATTTGTTTTTTGGTTGATATATAGCTAAAATAAAGACCGGCACACTAGTACTTGTCATGTCACACTTCTTAAGAAAGTGGTTGGTCTAGAAGGTGACGAGAAGCTAATTATTAAAAAGTGTGTGGTGACATGTGTCCAATATTCATTGTATAAAAAAAATTAATAACCAATCAAAAATTTATTAAGAAAAGTAAAAGAAAGAATGTGGTTGATGTGATAGGTCATTTTGTATCCTAGCAATTAAAAAGGGTAGCGTGACAAGTGTGAGTGTGGTAGTTCGTTAGTCAGCTAAACACCCTAAAGTTAGAGATCAAAAGTGCAAACGAAATACAAATGAGAATCAAAAATTGATGGAAAAATTTATTAGAAATATGAATAAATATTCTATATTTTATAAGGATTAAAAAGATATTTAATCCTATATTTTTATTTGCATTTTACCTGTGGTATAGTTAAAGTAAATATACTTGAGTTGACAAAGCCTCTGGTTTGAACTGGGGGAGCATTTTGGTTCTCATTATTGTCATCCATAACCAATTTAGTAGAATAATATTTCCTAGGAGCATTAACCTCAACACCTAGAATTGAACCCTGTTAGCAAAATCATATGAGAAACAAAAAATCTGCAACACATTAAAAAGAAGAAGAATAACCATAAGACACATTGCAGTAATGATATGAAACTATTCTTTTTAGGTAATCACATTCCAAATTAAGGAGAAGTACTCCAATGCCTTTCTTGGATTTGGCTCTGAAGATGTAAGACATGATATGAAACTATTTCATTATAAATATCAAAAGCTACAAAGTTCATAACTCACAAAGATGATTCAAAGTTCCAACACAAAATTGTGCATGTATCCTTTGGAAATTAAAATCCTGCAATTCCATTAATCTGTTATTCTTCATCACAATGTCATTCCATTACCTACACCAAGAACCAACTATGTCAGGAAATCAAACAAAAAACAAACATTCCAACCTTTCTAAAAATCCAAACACACTTATCATATGTCATGGCTTCCATTTTCAGGCTTACAAATTGGTTGCACACAAAGGACAATTTGATAACAGGATATGCAGCCTAAAGGCTAAAGCAGTTGATTAATTTTACGATAACAAGAACAAGTTTCACATAAAGGACAATTCACATTCAAACAAGACAAAAGAATAAGCAAATGTTACAATGCACAAAGGAAGATGCCTAAAGTATTGAAGATACTCCTAATATAGTATGAAAATTTTAGTTCTCAGTATCCAAACTCAATTCAGTATACAAAAGAATGAGATAAAAGATTGCTTTCTGATTACTTGTTTGATATCAAATAAATGACTAACTATTTTTAGAGAAGACCATAAAGTGACTCAAATTATGTTCGTTAGTAAAAGAAGTGAAGTGAACCAATCAACCAATACCTCAAAAAGCATAGGAGTAACGAGCTATATATCTATCAGTTATTAGTTTTTACCCACCAAATCAAGAAGAGACACCATATGGGAGTTTACTTTACACCTTAAAATCTTCCAAAATCCAAATATTTGACAACTTCTTCCAAGGATGTGTAGTTTCCCTCAAAGAACCTGGAAAACCAAAAAGAAATATTAGAAAAATAAGCATTGCCTGTTTTGCATTCCAATATTAGAAGCAAACCAGAATACGAAGCAAACCAGAAGGCAGTCATTCTTTCCCATCCTGAGCAAAGCATGCTAAATAAGGTCAATATCAAAACCATGCATTGATTCCTTTTGCACGAACATCAGCATTATTTTAATTCAAGTATCCCAAACCCCAAAAAATGGTTTTCATCTTCACAGAATGAATTATGCATTCACTTTCTCTGCTCCTTTAACTATGAACTCAGAAGCTGGTTTTGGGGGACCATTCTGAAAATCACTTGGCCTACTAATTAAGTCCTCCTTATCGAACACGAATGTTCTCAGGCCTTATAAATCTGAATGGAAAGACTAAAACTTCACCACAATATACAAGCACAAAACAGAAATTGTGCTGAAAAGTAAAGAGCCACTTTGTTTGATAAAAGTTCAGTGTAACAAAATGATATCCAAAGAATGACAGTTTCAACTTCAATAAACGATCAAAATTGAAGGTACAAAATTAAATACTGTTGTGTTGAATTCTTTATATAGACAAAGATCAAACGTACAAACATTACTAAAATTGCATCTTTTGATAGGAGAACATGAATTGAAATACTGTTGATTTACCTGTAGAGTGTCTTTGCAAGCATTTCCTTCCTTAGATATCACAAACTTTCCCTTAGTCCTCTGAGTCAGGAAGGGGCGAAACATTGAATACAACATGTTGAAATACCATGCATAGCACATTGATGAAAATCTGAAAACACAAAATATAGTTAAATTCTTGTCACACTAAACAAAACAACCCCAATATACAAAAAAGGCTTTTTTTCTTTTCCAAATAAAACAACAAAACCACAGAACAATAATGTCTACAAGGTACCTTACAAGAAACTATTTCAGGATCTCCATCTTAAAAACTTCTTCATCTTCTCATCATCACCAAAAATCCTCTCATACATTTCCTTATCTTTAAACACACCATATTCATTATAACACACTGGGTGTGTCCTTCTCTATCATAACCAAGTGTATAAGCTACATTACCTTTAAGTTCCTTAAATCCTAAATCTTCATCAGTAACGTTGTCAGCACCAAATTCGTTTCCAGATAGAGTGGAACGCATCCCCAAAATTTCAGGAACGAGAAAAACAACAAAATCACAATCAAAATCAATAGAAACAACAACAACAATAATAACAGACCACACTTCAAAAAGAAAAAAGAAATCGAGGGAAAAAGAGGCATCCAACCAGAAAGAAGAGTCGTACCAGAAAGAAGAACCGTACCATGAAGTAGCGACCAACCAGCAACGATGCGGCGAACGACGACGACGACGAGGCGGCTAACGGCGACGACGAGGCAGCGAATACGACAACAACTAAGAGATGAACGATGGCGAGGGTTGAAGAGCGCGAGGGAAACAACTCTAGGGTTTTGTATTTGGAGGGAGATGGAAAAATTTATTAAAATAAGGAGAGAGAGAATAATAGAAGAAGCAAGAAGGTTTAAGGAAGAAGAAGAAGAGATCTATGGCCGGTGGTGGTGGTGGTGGTGGCGGCACGCGACCAGAGAGGAGAGCATGTGGTGGTGGTGGCCGATTTAGGGAGGAAGAGTGGTGTGGGAGGAAAAGTGAGAGGGAACAGAGGAGAGGAGGTCGTAGGTGAGTAGAGGAGGGTGGAGGAGCGTGGAAGAGGGCAGAGGAGGGACGAGGAAGGTGGAAGAGATAGAGGTTCGAGGGAGAAGAGAGGAGAGTTGGGGATAAAAGCGTGAAAATCAGAGTGAATGAATGATGAAAGGCCGAAGGGTTTAAGTTTAACTTTAACACACAAATGGTTCCCGACGGATTTTAAGTCCGTGGCTAATTTTGGTGGGTAAAACCAATTATTCTTGTAGTGCAAGGGACTTACCGGCTACAACAAGAACCAGGATCATGAAGAAATAGTAGTTTGAGATTTTGTTCCCCATTATATATATATATATATATATATATATATATATATATATATATATATAGAAATACTTTGCCTAGTTTTTCTTCTTTTTATCTATGGCTTGGATTCTCGGTGTGCTTTCGATGTGGTACTTTTAGTTAAAATATCAATTTTTTGAAAAAGAAAATTATATATATATAGGCACATACATGTACGTACAGTATACGGAATTTGTGTATTCATGGGACACAAAACCTAAGTACAAACTTCCACACTCAATTAAGCGGACGATCAACGCAAAGTAGTACTAAAAGCAAGGAAACATATACAATAAATCCTTAAAAACGGTGCAACCAAGGCATCTCAAAAGAAAACTAATAGTAGAGCTACACATAACAAATTACTCTTATACCCTGAAAATACATTAAACCGGCTCACACACCACTCATAGAACGAACTATGGCTCGACTTAGCCTTAGGCAAAAACCAATTCTACGAGAGAAATTTTATTTGAACAAGAGTGTTAGAGAGGTTTGCAGCGAGTATTGATGAATTTCCCTGCCGTCCAGTCTGGTATTGTAGCTGATTGTGGGGGTGATGCAGGAGGTATCAAACGGCACAAAGTTTTAGTAAGAATTTGGAGTAACGGGCTTATTATATTTTGTGTAGGTCTATGAAAGGGTGTTAGTGTAACATTTGCAACAGGTTTTGAAGTGTGATAAAAAATGTTAGTGAGGTATAGACTTGCTAATGGAGCTTGGAGGCAACAGGTTTGGGAGCGTATATGTGGTGGTTTGTATGATGGAAGTGGTACCCTTCTCTCCTTTATTTGGTGTGCTTGTTGGGCTGTGCTATATTGGCGAGCTGTTCAAAGGAATGAGTGCTTTACTCAATCAATGTGACAACATGACAGAAGGTGTGTTGTTGCGTGGGATCCGCACTCCTCTTCAACATAGTTTGGAAGTGGTGTTGCAATGCTTATAATTTAGGGGATCAGACACATGCTTTTCCTCTTCTTTTCTCCTTTATGTTTTTCTTCTTTTCCTTTTCCCGCTTTTGTTATGTTTCTTTTAGATTCTAGTGTTGGGGAGTCCGGGGGAGCACCGGGAGCAACAACGAGCTAGCCAATGAACCGGACCACCAAGACACTTGGACGCCACATCTCCACCCAAAATCTTAAGGTATTAGGTATATGGATCCCCTCTTTTCACTACAAAAAAAACACAGGATAAGCGACAGAAATTAGCGAGGGAAATCAAATCTGTCGCTAATAATTATGTAGCGAGGGAAATTAGCGAGGGAAATAAAATCCGTCGCTAAACATGACGTAGGCGCGCTTTTTAAAAAAAAAATCAAATCCGTCGCTAAGTCCCAAATCCGTCGCTAACGGTCCGTCGCAAATGCTGACGTGATCGTTGCGCAGACATTGGAATGCGTAAGAATCGCAGTCCGTCACTAATTTAAAATTTTGTCGCTACTGTCTGTCGCTAAGATTAGCGACAGATTTTCCGTCACTAAATTATCGACAGATTTTCCGTCACTAAATTCCCTAAATTCCCAATTCTGAGAGAAAGAGAGCAGTTTTTTTAAAAAAAATCTAAATTAGCGACAGATTTTCCGTCACTAAATTCCCTCGCTAATATGTGTCACTAAATGTGGCAAAATCCGTCGCTAAATATTAGTGATGCCTTTTTTAGCGAGAGATTTTTTCCGTCACTAATTCTCTCGCTAAGGCACGTTAGCGACGGATTTTTTTGGCCATTAGCGACGGAAAAATCCGTCGCCTATACTGGTTTTTTTGTAGTGCTTAAATATCCTTCATATAGCTGATTCATAGCCGATGTGGGACTAACCACTCACACTTGAATTTCCAACATCTCCCCCCAAGTGTGAGTCACCCATCACTATACTTGATTCAAACCAGGATCCCTCCCGCTCCCCCACCAAGCCGAACCATGGCTCTGATACCACTTGTTGGGGAGTCCGGGGGAGCACCGGGTGCAACAACGAGCTAGCCAATGAACCTGACCAACAAGAGACTTGGACACCACATCTCCACCCAAAACCTTAAGGCGTTAGGTATATGGGTCCCCTCTCTTATATATCCTTCATATAGCTCATTCATAGCTGATGTGGGACTAACCACTCACACTTGAATTTCCAACACCTAGGTGTTTTGGCTTTGGTGCATTTATCAATTTGTAACAAGTTGTATCGGCTATAAACTCTGGTGTATTCCTGTTTCTTTTAGTCATAGCACATGATTAGACGCCCTCTCAAACCCTTCATAGAAGGTGGGGGGGACTATGACTCAATGATGCTGGACTAAATGCTTTATTAATAGAACTCTCAATTATCGAAAAAAAAGTCTCAGAGAGGTGTACAGGTTTACTAAAAAAAACAACCCAATTTCTACTTTCCCTAATCGCCCAGAGAACTGAACGCCAAATCATAATAAGCCCCTTTCTACCCTTTCAAATACTTACCTCTGAGTAAGGGATCGAGAGTAGAGTCGGAAGATCAGACAGAAGTACCACTACCAAACCCAATCATCTAAACACTAAGTACCATAAACTCTCGGAGAAAGCACACCTCAAGAATACATGCAAATACATACAAATATCTACCTATATGAGGAACACAACTGCAGAAACAGGAAAACTAGAAAGGTGATTGCAACGGTGAAAATGAATTAAATTGAAAACTGAACAAGGTGTTGATGCAACAGGTGAAAAGGAATTTGTGAGGAAAATTGGCTTGATTGCATTTCTTCTTTGTTATTTTTTTTGATCAAATTTCTTCATTGTTATTGCTTCTATTTATAAGGATTACAAATTTGCAGGTAATTATAATTAATAAATACAAATAATGGAGATCAAATCAATTCCTGATTTGTTTAGTCTAAATTAAGAAAGTTAATAAATATAATTGCAAAGACAAATTTATTCTTGGTTTAATTCGCAAATCACAAATATTTATTTCCTGATTCACACTTACATGAGAGTAGTTGGAGACCATAGTATTGATGATTGAGATACAACAATACAAACCACGAACTACCCATCAAAGGAGAAATATTGATTAGTTACAAACATATTTACAATAACAGTAGGTGTAAGGTGTACCACCTACAACACTACAATAACCTATGCCCTCCTTGTATTTTGCAGCACATTTAGTATTGCAACATGCATTGTCACAACCATTACCACAAAGTCCAAGACCATCATTGCATTTCCTTACAAGTGACTTTGGTGGTTTCGGATCACAATCCCAATAACAAGTGCACAGTCTAAACATATCACATGACCCTTTTCCACCAACCCTTCGGGCGTTACACCTCTGGTCACAATCTCCTTCGGGAGTTTTGCATGCACCCAAAGGTTCTGAGCAAGCGCCTACCTCCACTTTCACTTGCCCTTCACTCCAATTAATTATATTAATTATAAAGAACAAAAGCAACAAAGGAAGGAAAAATTTAATGAGATTTCATATTAATATGCTCTTATTTTTTTAAAACTATTGAGAATTTCATATTTAGTTTTCAATAAATTTAGTTCAAATTTTAGTCTCAACTTATATCTCTATTTGTTTTTTAGTTGACATTTAGCTAACATATACTGCTAAAAAAAAAAGCTAAAATATATAAATTAGCACGCTAGTATTTGTCGGGTTGCACTTTTTAAAAAAGTGGTTGGTCCGAAAGGTGATTAAAATCCTAATTATTAAAAAGTGTGTGGAGACACGTGTCCTATATTCATTGCTTAAAAAAATAATCAATCTAAAAATTATTAAGAAAAGTAAAAGGAAGAAAGTGGCTGATGCGATAGGTGATTTCGCATTCTAGCCGTTATAAAGTGTAGTGTGATAGGTGTCAGTGTAGTAGTAGTTTGTTAGCCAGTTGAGCACCAACTTAATATCTGAGACCAAAAGTGCAAAAGAAAATAAAAATGCGTATCAAAGGTTGAATTTTTTATATTAAAACTACGAATACAAATTCTGTATTTTATAAAGATTAAAATAATATATATATATATATTTAACACTACAATTTTTTTGCATTTTAGCTAACATATGAAAATGTAATTTGGGAGACTTACCGGCTACAACAAGAACCAGGATCATGAAGAACTGGTAGTTTGAGATTTTGTTCACCATCTATTATCTATTTATTATATGATAGAAATAGAAATACTATGCCTGTTTTTCTTTTTTTTTTCTTCTCTGGCTTGGATTCTCAGTGTGCTTTCGATGTGGTATTTATAGTTCAACCAAAAATTTCATGCATTATTTAAAAACAAATAACTTTTTTTTACAATCTTTTAAAACGTTATCTGAAATTCAATTAAAAAAAGAATACCTTATTTCAAATAAAAAAATTACAAATAAATACAGTTCAATTTAGCTGATTGAATGAAGTCACGAAAATAAATACACAGAAATATAGTTCACTTAAGCTTTTTTTTCTTTCAATAAGTGTAAAATTAAGCTTATTGAATAAACTCATGTAATATGTATAAAAATATTTAAATTTGTATTTAGCACTTAATGGATAAGATTCCTATATTTACAGTATATGCAAAAAAAAAATAGTTTTATCTCATATAATATGTTTAAAATATATTTAAATTTGTATTTAGCATTTTGGGTGCACCTACCAAAATGTATAACTTTCTTCGATCTTTAATATAAGAAGAAATTACAAAATCACTAAAACCAAATAACTTATTAAAAGTTTTTTTTTGGTCAAAAACTTATTAAAAGTTTAAAAATTGGTAGTTGCAAAGTGAAAAATACTACCATAGGCCATAGCATTATGGCACAAACTTGGAACTTTCTAAATGATGAATGACAAAATTTGTGACAAATATATACCATGATATGATTTAGAAAAAATATATATTTTTTGGTGAAGATTGTATGATTCTCATTCATAACATCGCAATCGCAAGGCCCAAATCATAACTATCCAATAAGGGTTTTTTTTATCCCCATCACATCCCATATACCCCCATCATATCCCATGTACCCGAAAATACCCCTACCCAAATAACAAAAGCGGATTTACCTCAAATGGGGTACCTAATAGGTAAATCCGACTTTAAAAATAACACAGCGAATTTACCTCAGATGGGGGGTACATCCGCTTTATTATTTTTCAAATCGGATTTACCTAGTGGGTAGATAAATCTGATTTCCCTTAAAAAAGGAATTCGGATTTACCCCACCTAAGGTAAATCCGATTTTGTTATTAAAAATAATCGTTTTTTATTTAAATTTTTAAAAAAGGTTATAAAAATGCTACTAAAAATCCGTTAAAGAGTCAAAACTAATCCAAAAATTATAAAAACACCACTAAAAATCTAATAAAACCAAAATAAGTTTATGCAAATTTTTTTAGATTTTTTGGAAATTATGAAAAATTAAAAAAATTAATAAAAAATAGTAAACGATGGAATTTGGGATTTTGAGGTCCACTATTGTGAAAGAAGTCACTTCTTCAGGAGTCTTGATCTTTGATTTTTTTCCGATTAAATGGCTGTGGTTTCATTACAATTTTAGTAGGTTGCCCGAAAACTGATTTTTTAGCCTAAATTATTCGCTCGACGTACAACATCGTCACTGTTAACGAACTACACACTAAACAGAACCAAAAGACGGTCGAAATTCGTATCTAATTTTTTAACTGATTTATTTATTTATTAATTAGGATAACAAAGCGGATTTACCTTAAGTGGGGGTAAATCCAATTTTGTTATTTAAAAGCGGATATACCCCCATATAAGGTAAATCCGCTTTTAAAAATAACAAAATCGGATTTACCCCCACCTAAGGTAAATCCGCTTTGTTATTTTTAAAAGCGGATCTACCCCATCTTAAATAAATCCGCTTTTAATTTTTTAAAATTTTTAGTGGAAATCGGATTTACCTCACAGATACATAAATCCGATTTCCAAAAAAAAAATTGAAGTCAGGATACGTTCGGGTTTTTTAAATTTTGTGAAGGGCAATTAAGTCTTTTCGCAGGGGCGATGGGGTAGATTGTCATCTGATGGGGGTACAAAAAAAATCCCATCCAAGATTGGCCAAAGGCCCAAAGTGAGGAACTAGGCACCACACATAGAAAAGTGGGCTCAAATAGAGAAAGCTGACAGCCCAAAGGAAACTAACCCGAAGATAGAAGGTTAAACCTGGCCCAAAAAGCAAAACAACTCGGATAACAAAGCAAGCACAAGTAGTTTGCCCCCCCCCCCATTGTACCCCATACCCCCATTGTACCCCTATACCCCCATTTTACCATAAATCCCCAAAATACCCCTAGTTTTTCGTAAATTTTTTTTTAAAATATTTCCGGAAATACACATATTTCTGTAAGGCAGAAATATGTGTTTTCCGGAAATACCTCAAAAAGAGGTATTTCCGGAAGCCATTTACGGAAATATGTGTAATTCTGGAAATTTTTAAAAAATATTTTTTTTAAATAAAAAAAATTTACGCGAAATAATTAAATGTAACGAAACTTGCTAAACTAATAAACAATAATAATACAGTATTAATACAGTAAAAATACAAAAAATAATACAACTAAATGTCCAAAAGCTGTAAAGCAGTCAACAGACTATCATAGACATCCCCAGGAATGCCGTCGACTGCCAAAAGACTATCATAGACATCCTGAACATGCCTAGCTGCTCTCTCCATCCTGTAATACCCCAATTTTGTCCGCCCAAGTCAAAAAAACATTTTTCAGAAAAATGGAAGCAATAAGGTAATTCATAATGTGTGGAAAACAGTGGATTGGTGCATTTATGTGTGTTCGTCCCCTATTTCGCATTTTTATTTGAATTACGCGCGCGCGCCAGTAGTAACTGCGTGAGCTGCCCTGTGCCCCCGTCATTTGGCACGTGTCTGTATTTTCATAAAAAAAAAGGACCATTTATTGATCATTATTAATTTTTGGCACCCAAAAACATTTTTCTTAATTTTTAGGAATTTTAGGAAATAAAATAGTGCATATTTTTGCATTTTTGGGCATTTAAATAAAAGCGAATTAATTATTTTTGGACCAAGACCAGGTCAAGAACGTGGCATATATGTTACTCTACCAATGGTAATTTTTGTATAATTTTTGGAAAGAAAGTCCTAGTCCAAAATAATTAAAAATGCATTTTCCCCATTTTTAGTGCATAAAAAACCCAAAAAAGACCATTAAATATTCCCCAATTACTAAATGACAATTTTTATTGCCTAGAATAATTAGAGGGAATATTTTATGGTGCTCAAATATATATGACACTTTTTAATAGGTGCAGATTCACTTCCATGCCTAAAATTCAAAACTCAAAAAGAAGGAAGTGTCCTCAATGAGACAAAAGACCAAAAATAAGTTTTTTTTTCCTCCTCTCCCTTGCTTCAGCCGCACTCTCTCTCTCTCTCTCTCTCCCTTCCCAAAATTTCTTCACACTCTTCTATTCCTTATTCCTTAAGAATATGCTTTGTACTATCCTTAACTTTTCCCTTTTTGGTGACCATCACTCACTCCCATATAGATTTATGCCCTCTTTTGTAAATTACCCCACCCATTTATGCTCACCTCTTCACAAGAAAATACAAAATTACTTCTTTGGTAACATTCCATCTCAATTATACCCTTAACCCTATTTTTACCTCACATCACATATGAGCCACCATTCCCAAAATAGGACAAGTTTTTTTTCACACAAGCTCTCCCTCCCTCTCTCCTTGGTGTCGCACACTCCATTACTCCCTCACTCTCATCTTTGTGTTTTCTCACTACCCACAATCCAAGTGATCTCTAATCCTAGCCCTTCATTCAAATTTAAAACCCAATCCTAGAGCACCTAGTAAAGAACAATGACCTAATTACCCCTAGACCTAAAACAACTCTATAAATACCCTCTCATTTCCACACATGAGCATCTTTTGCTTCTCATTTTTCCTACACTAAAACCCCAGCACACAAAAATCTCTCCTTCTTTCCTCTCAAGGCCGTAGCCTCCTCTCCCTCTCCTCCATCCATCTTTTTCATTTCCTTCCACCCAAACACCACCACTCCACCTCATTTTCATCCCTCTTTCACATACTCCCTCCATTTCTCATTCAAAGTTCAAGCATCATCACCAAGTGGGTTTGATCATCATATTTGCGTGGGAACCTTGGAGTTTTGTTGATTTGTGTCTAATTTCATCTTCTCATCTCACTTTCTAACTTGGAGTTAAGGTAAAATCCTTAAAACCTTGCATCATATTTGAGTTCTTGCCTCAAAAATGTAAAATCATTCATCCTATCATCTTCATATCCTCATATTGTTGATTGTTGTTGGTGAGAAGTGTCATAAGCACTTTGACAAGCACTTAGGGAGGCTTGGGTGCTTATGGTGCTTCTCACCCTTGAATGATTGATGATTTGTGTTGATTTGGATCTTGACCCTTGCATTTCATGAAATAAAATGTTGTTTTATGGCATATTATGGTTCGCATACTTGTAGAAAAATAGGGTTTATGTTAGTTTTGTGCATTTCTTTGCCTAATCACATGAACCTTTACCAAAAATTGTAATCTAACTCGTTTTCTCATATTATCTCACTTGCTTTCAAAAATAAATGGGTTCTTGGTTATGTATTTGGGTCGCATATTGTGAATAAATAGGGTTTTTATATGTTTGCTTATCATTTTAAGTTGATGATAGGCAATATGACTCTCACTTGTGCCTAGTGCACCTTGCTTAAAGTGATGAGGATTGTTCTATATGATTCAACCCTTTTAGTTTAGGTCTTGTTTAAACTGATGATAGGCAAAGAGATTCTCACTTGTGCCTAGTGCACCTTGTTCTAAGTGATGAAGATTGCTCTAGGTGATTCAACCCTCCTTTTAGTGTATGGGATTGCCTATTCTTATGAATTACTTTATAATTTGTCTTAGGTTGATGATTGGTAAAGTGACTCTCACTTGCGCCTAGTGCACCTCGATCTAAGTGAGGAGGATTACCTAGAAATGATTCAATCTCTCTTTTATAATTCTTAATGAGTAGGAAGACGCAAATTTAGGTTTCCTTTTATGATAGTTAAATAATGCGTGAATGCTTGAAAGCCAATTTGGCCTATGATGGCATTCACCTTGAAAGGTTTGTGTAAATGTAATTTAGGGTTAGTGTAGGTTTTGTAAAGGATAGGTTGTCCTAATCTTGAAGCATCCTCACTTGCAATTGTGGTGTTGGTTCTTGGAGTTTGTGTAGGTTTTGGCAAGGGATGGACTAACTCTAGTCTTGATGCATTCTCACTTGTTAATGTAAGTAATTGCTAAGGATAGGCTAGCCCCCTAGTCTTGATGCACATGTGTTTTATTCATTTATACTTGTTTTTGTGCTTGTTATGTGATTAAGTATTGAATTGGTGTTCACGATTTGCTTGCTTGTTTTGATGATCGCATTGACCTTGTAATCCGACTTCAAAGTTCAAAACCTTTGTTACTCGTTAGTAACACCTCAAAACCATGTCGCATTCAAATTATACTACAATTTGTCACTCGTTAGTAACATTTACAATTTCAAATCTTTTTCATAACCAAGAACACTTTCAAACATCAAGAAGCCATCTCACACACCAAAAATCAATTCGATTGCGAAAACCCTTTTGATTACCTAAAGTTAGAACCAATTATCATTAATGATCACTCGCGCCGTTGCCGTTTGGTTGTTAACGATAATTTCATTTTCAAAGGAATTAGTAGTGTGACCACTCTAAACCGTTGTTGTTTGGTCTTCATGAACACCCCAACTTAAATAAAACCAATTGTCATCGATGATCATTCGCGCCGTTGCCGTTTGTTGTTAATGACGATTGCATTCTCAAAAGGGTTAGTAGCGCGGCCACTCTAAACCGTTGTTGTTTGGTCATCGCGAACACTCGAATCAAAAGCAAAACCGATTATCATTAATGATCACTCGTGCCGTTGCCGTTTGGTTGTTAATGATGATTTCATTTTCAAAAGAGTTAGTAGCGCGGCCACTCTAAACCGTTGTTGTTTGGTCATCGCGAACACTCGAATCAAAAGCAAAATCGATTATCATTAATGATCACTCGCACCGTTGCAGTTTGGTTGTTAATGATGATTTCATTTTCAAAAGAGTTAGTAGTGTGACCACTCTAAACCGTTGTTGTTTGGTCATCGCGAATCCTCATCCCTATTGCGAAAACTCACCTAAACAAGATAAAAGACAAAAACCTTTTTCAGGACAAACAAGAACTACGTAGCTTTGAATTCTCCATCACACCGGGAGATACGTAGGAGCGAGCGGCTAACTCTCGTCAAGCGCCAAAAATAAAAATTTTCATTAAGTCCTCTCATTCCCTTTGAGGCAAATTTAAGTATTTTCCAAATCAACACTTAAAACCACACGTTTAATTAAAGGTTCCCTTTCGGTAGAAAGGAGGTGTGGGGTGCTAATACCTTCCCCATGCCTAACCGACCCCCGAACCCAAATCCTCCGGTTTTCCAAAAGGCCATCCGCTTTCCAAAAAGGTTTTTCTTCAATATTTTCCTTATAAAAAATATTGGTGGCGACTTCATTGTTTTAAAAAGTTGTAAACGAAGAAAAATCCCCTCAGGGACCTTTTCGGGTGCAACACATCCTGGACTCTAAGGGAAGTGGACCAACATCCTCTGGAGGCGAAAGCGCAGCTGGAGGTGAAGGCGGAGCCGGAGTCAGGCGGGCAATGGACACCTGCAAGTACCATGGTAGGTACTCGTCGGAACAAGCACCCTGGACGGGTGTCTGTCGACCGCTGTCCCTAAAAGCACGCACTGGAGACTGATATAACATCAGCTGCTGTACTATGAACTCCTGAGATGGACGTGGGCCCGAAATAGGTGGATCAGGAATCTGCTGGACATATCCAAACTGCCAACGGACCCTGTCTGGCATATAAGGCACAGCCACATCCCCCCACAGCAGCCAACCTCTGAATAATGAAATGTTGTGAAACCGGAGGTACTGTCTGTGGTCGTCCCAGGGGCTCCATATGACCTGCTCCCTCTGCAAGTCATCCAGCAGCTGCCGAAACTCCGAAAGCTTGATACTATCACACTTCTTGTTCGCCCACCTGCTGCAACGTGGAAGTTCACTGGCACCAAAGTCTTTCCGCACCACGATGGTGGGGAAATACTCATATATCCAGCACTAAAATAAAAAAAAAGTAATTATATAAATAAAAGTAGTTAAAAAGAAACAAAAATAATTAATTAATTATTTACCTGTAGCAGAGAAGCGTATCCGTCAATCTGCGACGTCTCCCAGTAACAAGCATCATTCAGCTGCTCCTAGAGAATAGCTAGAGCAGCTGGACCCCAAGCCCACTGGCCACACAGGGCAAAGTCAGAAATAAGAGTCACCCACTTGACAGGGACAGATGTGTGACTCTTGTCGGCAAAAATGGTGCTGCCCAACAAGTGTAGCAGATAGCACCGTGCCGCCTGATTAAGATGGCCGCGCTCCATGTTCTGTGTGTATGCGGCTGCCGTGACCGGGGTCCCGACGTAGACGGCCCAAAAATCGATTATTTTAGGAGTCGCCACCCAATTTATTTAATAGGAAAAATTGAGAAAAACCTACATTTAAAGTTATTTGGTCTGCGTAAACTAGATTGGATTCGGGAGTCGGTTATGTATAGGGAAGGGTGAAAAATTAATTCCACAGCACCCCTAAAACATCTGTCCGAAGATAGTTACCCTAAATTTGATTGTGCAACATATCAATAAGTTTAGGAAATTTGTTTACCTCAAAAATAAATATAATTCGATTTACAAAGAAATAAATAAGGGACTAAATTAGAAAATTTAATTTTTTGACTTGAGGGGCAAGCCCCGCTCCTACGTATCATCGAGTGCAATGAGGAACTCAAGAGTCATGTAGTTCTTCCTTGGAAAATTTTGTTGGTTGGTTGATTTTATTTTTTGAAGGGGTTTAAGATCACCAAGTTGTACAACTCAGGCGTCTTAAACCAGGTTTGCGAGGTTGACAAGATGTACATCTCGATCAAGCTCATTTTTAGTTTTTTGGAAAATAGGTGTTAAAGAAAAAAAATGATTATTTATTGGAAAAAATTAATATAGTTTGACGGGGAAGTCCAGCTCCTACGTATCTCCGAAGCGGAGAATCAAAGGCTACGTAGTTCTTTTTGGAAAAATCTTGTGTGTTGATTGATTTTTTTTGGAAGGGGTTTAAGATCAAAGCCGTACAGCTAAAGTCTCTTAAACCGGGATTGACAAGATGTACATCTCAGCCAAACCCATTTTATAATTTTTATAGGTTTTTTTTTTGTAAAAGGAACTTATTTTGAGAAGAAATAATGAAAAAACGAAAAAGGAGGTGAAATAGTAAAATGGGGGTGCAGTTAACCACGGGGGGTTGTATGAGTGAAAACAGGGTGTAACTGACATTCTGGGCTTTTAAGTTAAACAAAAGGGGGGTGCCAACAGTGTTTTGAGCTTAAACGAAAAAGGGTGTGGTATCGTGAGAAATAGGAGGTGTGGTAATGAGTCTGATCTTTAAAAACAGGGGGCTGTATAGTGAGAAATAGGAGGTATAGCTAAGAATGGAAACACAAAAACTGATTGTAAAATAAACAAGATTATTATAAATAAAAAGGGAAAAGAGAAGGTACTAAGCTTAACAAATTAACACATACGTACAGCAACCTTTTTACACTAATAAATAAATAGAATAAAAAACAATGAATGCATAAACAAAGGAAAGAAATAAGGAAAAAAAGGAATGGGGGTTTACTAAACCTAAAAGCAAAATGATGCAAACAGAAGAATAGGGATAGAAAGTGATTCTGCTACGGCAGCTGCATAGGAGAAATTAGGAGAGAGAAAAGAAGGAGGGAGAGAGAGAGAGAGAGAGGAACCAAATAGAGAGATGTGATGGGAGGGAGGAGGCCGATGGTGGCAGTGTGAGTGGTGGCGCGAGCGGCGGTGACAGTGGTGCTCGCGGTGGGCGCACAGTGGTTGTTCGCGGCGGTGATGCGGTGGTGCGTGTTTAACTTCTGTTTATTGCTGGCGGTGAGGAGATGTTTGTGAATGGCTATGGTGAGTTCTTTTATGTTATTTTGCTTCTATTTTGAAAGGGTACTGTGTAGGTGTTGTTGTTGGTGTTGGTTTGGAGTGGAGGTAAGAATGGATCTGTGGATGTGGAGGAGAAAATGGCTTATTATGGAACTGAAAACCCCTCCCCTCTCTACATTCATGGCTCTTTTTCTCTTGCTCTTGATTTTTCTACCGTTTTGTATATCTCCTCCCCCCTTTTTTCTGTTTGTTTCGTTCCCCCTCCCTCTTCAATATGTCTGCTAGTTGGTTTTAATAGAGGAAGTCAACTAATGAGACAACAATTTTTGTTATGCTTTTTCAGACTAGTGGAGCAGCAGCAGCAATGCAGTGGTATTGGTGCTGCAATGCCTGAAATGTTTTTGCCTCAAATGCAAAAAGCCAAGGGACAAGATAAAAGAGCTTGAGATTGTATCTCCAAAATGTTTTTCCTTTCCCAGGAACAGCAACAACGCTCTGGCTTCCTTCCTTTTTACTCTTTTATTTATTTATTTAATTTTTGTACTTTTTTTGTATTTAATTAATAACTTTTTGTCTCTATATGTGTACTAAAGTTGACCTATTTAGTTGTACCCTCTTTTGTAAAAAAAACTGATTATAATAAAAACAAATATTTATTTAAATCTTTTTTTTATATAGTACTAACAATAATAAAAGAAAGTTCGATTAATAATAGCATGGACACATGCCAAATCGTCAACAAGCACAAAATAGCACGTGTGAACTAAAAAAGCGCAAAACGACATATTTTTGTGTTTTTTTACCAAAAAATGAAAAATACCGGTTAAAATCGACCGTTTACAGTTGCCCCTCTATGCTTACTTTCTTACGATATAATACAAAAAACCAAGTTTTGTTGCATTATCAAAGTAAGGAATAAGCACAGACATAAACCTCGAGTTTAACCGGTGACATGTGTGAATGCGGCGTGATGAAAAGTTTGAAACGATACTAATAACTAAAGAAGAGTGAAATGCCAGGGCAGGACCAGTGGCATGAGGGGAAGAAGAGATGCAATGCCTGAGCAGGATCGATAGCATGCAGATAGAGGGAAATGCCAGGGCGGGACCATTAGCATGAGAATAAAACAGTGCCAGAGCTGAATCGGTAGCACGAAATTTAAAAAAAAAAACATTGCCAGGGCTTAACCGGTATACTACAAGAAAAACAGGATTTTCCGGCGGGCAAAATCCGTCGGAAAAGCCATATTTCCGCCGCAAAATTGGACTTTGCGGCGGATTTTTGCCGCCGGTAGCCAGCTCGCAGCAAACGCTTTCCGGCAGAAAATCCGCCGGAAAAGCATTTTCTGGCGGATTTTATTAAAAAAAAAAATTTGGAATTTTCCGGCGGATTTTAAAGGCATTTGCGGCGGATTTTAAAAAAAAAAATTTTTTTTTTAGAAATTTTTTTTTAAAAAAAATCCGCCGCAAAATCCAAAAAAAATAATTTTAAAAAATCCGGCGGTAAAAATTTTGAATTTTTGAATTTTTTTTTCAATTTTTTCGAATTTTAATGTTTAATTTGTATTTTAATAAAAAGTAAGAAAAAATGAAAATGAAGTAGAATATGAGAAAAAATGATATAGAAAAGAATGAAAATTAATAAATGAATGAGAATGTAGAAGTAGGAAGGAATAAGAATGAAAGAGAATATTAGAAGAGAATGATATAGGAGAGAATTTGAATAAAGAAGTAAGAAGAAATAAGAATTAAGGAGTGAATGAAAAAGAATGAAGAAGAAAGGAGAAATATAGAAGAGAGATATGTAGAGAAATTTATGGAGATCAGAGTATAAAAAAAATATTATATAGAAGAGAGATATGTAGAGAAATATAGAAGTGAATGAGAATGAAATAAAGAGTGAAATGAGAGACTGAGAGGAGTGTAGGAGAAATTTTTATTTATAGGTGAATTTTTTCCCTCCGAATTTTCCGGCGGATTTTTGAAATTACCGGCGGATTTTTTGAAATTTTTTTTGTCTTTTGCGGTGGATTTTTTTAAAAAAAAAAAATTTTGCCTTTTGCGGCGGATTTTTGAAATTTGCGGTGGATTTTTTAATTTTTTTTTTTTTAAAAAAAAAAATTTAAATTTTTTTTTTTAAAAATCCGCCCCAAATGCCAAAAGATCCGCCGAAAATACCCCAAAATCCGCCGGAAAAGTTTGCGGCGAAAAAAATCCGCCGGTAAATCCTAAAATCCGCCGGAAATTCCTAAAATCCGCCGGAAAGTCCTGGCCGGAAAATCCCATTATTCTTGTAGTTCGTAGCTCGAAAGTAAAAACAATGTCAGAGCCGAATCGGTAGCACGAAATTTAGAAACAAATGGCAGGGCTGAACCGATAGCATGAAAAACAAGTGCCAGAGGTGAATCGGTCGCACGAAATTTAGAAACAAATGCCATGGCTGAACCGATAGCATGAAAAACAAAGACAATGCCAGGGCGAGACCGATAGCACAAAAATAAAGACAATGCCAGGGCGAGACCGATAGCCTGAAAAAATAAAAATGCGATGCCAGGGCGTAACCGATAGTACAAAACTTAGAATGTGATGCCAGGGCGGAACCGATAGCATGCAGTGCTAGGGCGTAACCGATAGCACAAAACTTAAAGATGCGATGCCACGGCGTAACTGATAGCATGCAGTGCCAGGGCGTAACCGATAGTACAAAACTTAAAAATGTGATGCCAGGGGCGTAACCGATAGCATGCTGTGCCAGGGCATAACCGATAGCACAAAACTTAAAAATGCGATGCCAGGGCGGAACAGATAGCATGCAGTGCCGGGGGTAACCGATAGCACAAAACCTAAAAATGCGAGGCCAGGGCGGAACCGATAGAATGCAGTGCCCGGGCGTAACCGATAGCACAAAACTTAAAAATGCGATGCCAGGGCGGAACCGATAGCATGCAGTGCCAGGGCGTAACCGATAGCACAAAACTTAAAAATGCCATGCCAGGGCGGAACCGATAGCATGCAGTGCCAGGGCGTGACCGATAGCACAAAACTTAAAAATGCGATGCCAGGGCGTAACCTACAGCATGCAGTGCCAGGGCGTGACCGATAGCACAAAACTTAAAAATGCGATGCCACGGCGTAACCGATAGCATGCAGTGCCAGGGCGTAACCGATAGCACAAAACATAAAATGCGATGCCAGGGCGGAACCGATAGCATGCAGTGATTTAAAATGCGATGCCAGGGCGTAACCGATAGCATGCAGTGCCAGGGTGTAACTGATAGCACAAAACTAAAAATGCGATGTCGGGGCGTAACCGATAGCACGCAGTTCCAGGGCGTAACCGATAGCACAAAATTTTAAAATGCGATGCCAGGGCGGAACCGATAGCATGCAGTGTCCAGGGCGTAACCGATAGCCCAAAACTTAAAAGTGCGATGCCAGGGAGAAACCGATAGCATGCAGTGCCAGGGCGTAACAGATAGCACTAAACTTAAAAATGTGATGCCAGGGCGGAACCGATAGCATGCAGTGCCAGGGCGTAACCGATAGCATAAAACCTAAAATGCGATGCTAGGGTGTAACCGATAGCATGCAGTGCCAGGGCGTGACCGATAGCACAAAACTTAAAAATGCTATGCCAGGGCGGCACTGATAACATACAGTGCCAGGGCGTGACCGATAGCACAAAACTTAAAAATGCGATGCCAGGGCGGAACTGATAGCATGCAGTGCCAGGGCGTAACCGATAGCACAAAACTTAAAAATGTGATGCCAGGGCGGAACCGATAGCATGCAGTGCCAGGGCGTAACCGATAGCATAAAACTTAAAATGCGATGCTAGGGCGTAACCCGATAGCATGCAGTGCCAGGGCGTGACCGATAGCACAAAACTTGAAAATGCGATGCCAGGGCAGAGCTGATAGCATGCAGTGCCAGGTTTAAACCGTAGCATGGATGGGAAATTAAATGCATTGCATGCCTTGCTTTGAATGACTCTATTTTTTATTATTATTACTTTATTCACAAAGAGACTGGAAAATCACATGCTTCTTGTCATGAAGTGGAATGCATGGTTTGATATGAATTGTATACATGCTATGACATGAAATGTATGCATGCTATGACATGAAATGTAAGAGTTATGCATGCGCATAGAGATGGACATGTTCTAAAGGTTATACTTGCTGAGAATATGTTTTCGTGCATGTTTTATTTGAAACCAATCAAGCTTGTCCTCGGTTGGAAACTTATCATTATCTTTGTCTTGCCATATCTCTTTTCTTTTACGATCCTGATCCTCCAAAGCATGACACATCCAAGTGATTTGAGCAACTAATCGATTACCTAGTTTCCTAAAATAGATCAAATCTGATTTCCTATAAATAGGAAGCTCATTTTTCATTTCAAGACACACATTTTTCACGAGATCAGAGAAAAAACTCACTTTTTCGAAACCTCTCACATTTTTAAAAAAAAAACTCTTCTATGCTTTATTTTTTGCTCTATTCGTTCCGTTGGTCCGTTAGAGTTGATCCTTCGCTAAGAGTTAGTTGGGGTCGCATTCTTCAAGTTGTAGGATCTGCCTTCATTAGAGGTATTTCTGTCTTTACATTTGTTATTATTTAATTATTGTGATCCATGCCAAAATTGCCCCCTCTTTGAGAAATCGTTGCTCATATGTTCCTTAGTTTAATTAAAATCATTCTATGCCTATGATCAATTGCCTGCTTGTTTTTTATGCATTTTAAATATCTCAATTCAATATGCCATTCCATCCATGTGTATGACCTCCTAATGAAGACGTAAGTCTACATGCCTGTTGTAGCATAGAGTCATTAGGGTAAATACACTCCTTCCTACCCACACACACACTTGCTTTGAGAACTTTACCTTGCATCCCTGATAAGTTGGGTCTTTTGATCATACTGGTATGTTTAGTCTTGATTAAATATTCAACATATGCATGATTTCGTGATTATTGAATGTGCTTGAACTTTTGTAATCAATCATTGATAGTACCTTCACCCCTTTTTTCCAAAAATCTCTCAAACTCTATTCCAATTAGTACGAGTTACTAGGGACTATCACTCAAAGCCTTGGCTTGTTTGATTGTCATGAACGTCATTAAGGGTTATTAGTAATGATCACTCAAAGCCTTTGCTTGCTTGATCGTTATGAAAGCTCTCCCCCTTTCAAACCCCTTCAAAAACATTTTCGTTAGAACTACGTCGCTTTGATTCCCATTTGGGATACGTAGGAGCGAGTCACGTTCTCGTCAAGCGCAACAAATAAAAATCCTTTTCGCAACCACAAACAAATCATTTTCATAAAACAAACAAAAGGAATCATTTTCAAACCCATTGTTGCTAGTAGCTCATCAGAGCCTTTGTTCGTTTACCTATTAGTAGCAATGTCCTTTTTCATAAGAATAATAAACGATGATCCATCATAACCTTTGTTAGTTTGATCATCGTACAAATCAAATCTCTTTCGAAAATCACTTCCAAAAAAGATAATAAAAAACGAGTTGTTATCAATAGTCCATCAGAACCTTTGTTCGTTTGACTAGCGGTACAACTCTCTCTTTTTGAGTATTTAGTAGTGATTCATCATAGCCTCTGCTAGTTTAGTCATTCACTAAGGCTCGTCCTATTTCAAAAAAAACTCACCAAAAAAGATAAAAAACAAAAACTCTTCAAAAAGACAACCAAGAACTACGTAGCTTTGAATTCTCCATCGCACCAGGAGATACGTAGGAGCGGGCCACGTCCCGTCAAGCACTTTTTTCTAAAAAACCCTTTTTCCCCCCCAAAAATAAAATTTTTGTTAAGTTTTCCCATCCATCTTCAAACAAGAAATAAATAGGCAAATCTAGGTATTTTTCAAATCAAACGTTAAAACCACACATTTAATTAGAGGTTCCCTTTCGGTAGAAAGGACGTGCGCGGTGCTAACACCTTCCTCGCACGTAATCGACCCCCGAACCTATATCTCTAGTTTTCAAAAGACCATCCGCCTTGTCCAAAAGACCTTTTTTCAATGTTTTGGTCTTAAAATTAAAATATTGGTGGCGGCTCCAAAAATTTTCCACGTTGTACATTGAGAAACCCAAACCGGGGATTTTTTGGGGTGCAACAGCTGGCGACTCCGCTGGGGACACTTTTTAAAAGACGAGGGTCAAGCCTAACTAATTAAAATGTATGGTTTAATGTATTGTTGATTTGATTAATACCTTGTTTGCCTTTCTTTCTTATCATTGATTGTGGGCATTTGTCTTCTTTGTTGTTCCCTATGTCCTCTTCTACTCCTTTTCTTTTATTGCTTATGCTCATGCATTCTTCCAACCCCCCATGTTCCCTTCTTCTTTGCTCCTTTTCTCCAAAGGTAAGTTCATGCATCTTTCCCCCTATTCTATCATGTCCCCTCTTCTTGGCTCCTCTTCTTAAGGTAAGCAATATCCTAGGTATGGAACCCTAGGGTAGATAACTTGTTATTTCTTGCTATTGTCTGGACTGCTCTGGTTTTCATTTCAGGTGGGGTAGTGCTAGGGAAAACGCCCTTGACACACTACACTTATACCCCGTGACTATGTGTTTTGAGTGGGACCATAACCCAGGTCTGGAAAAACATAGGAGAGTGGATTCGAGTAGTAAGAGCCCATCAGGACCTTTGTCCGTTTGGCTACTTGCGAAAGTTTCAACCAGAGTTGTGCTCTTTCATGATGCCTCACACCTAGCAGTTTGCTGCATTTGTGGGGAGTTTTGTGAAAGGGACTGTACTACAACAAAATAGACAAGCGGCGGCGGTTCCAAAAGCATTCTGCGGCGGTTTTAACCGCAGCAAAATTCCACTGGCGGCGGTTTCAGAACCGCTGCAGTTACCTCCGCCGCGAGGGAACTCTGCGGCGGTTTTAGCAACCGCTGGAATAACCGCCTGGAGTAGTATTTAACGGCGGTTTAAGCGGCGGTTTGTAATTTGCGGCGGTTCTTAACCGCCGCTAACTAGTTCGTTGTCACCTATATTTCTGCGGCGGTTGGTAGGCATTTTGCGGCGGTTTGGGTTTTAGCGGCGGTTTAAAACCGCCACTAAACAATTCTTAAAGCCAGTGTTCTTAGCCGGTTGCGACTGTTTTGTGGGTGTTTGTGGCGGTTCAGAACCGCCACTAAACCATTTCTGTGATGGAATATTCGTTACTTATCTGGAGCGATGTTTGCTGTGGTTCAAAACCTGAAGACAAAACTACTTTTAGTTTAAAGGCTCAAAAATTGTTTTGTTATTTATAACAATATTTTCTCAAATTATTTAAAGACATAAAATTATAAAGTCATTCATTCATACTTCTAAAGTAAAATAACAATAATATCAAAAGGTACTACTGTCCCAAAATATCAAAAGATACAGGGTTTAGGAGTATAAATAAATTTCCCCAATATAAGAACATGTTTTTCAACATTACTAGTTAATAACAAATCCTAAATCTAAAGAGTAGATGTTGGTCCATGATGTGTTGGGGCATGACTAGCAGATGAAGAGCGCATTGCTTCAGCAGGTGAACGTAAATCTGCAGCCTGAAGTTAAACAAAAATAATTATAAGAATTAGTCTTAAAAGATTTAGTAAAATATCAGTTAATGAAACAAAAGATTCAATGAAAATCTCTAGTTAAAGAAGCTTAGATGTTAAAACTTAGATGTCACCAATATAGTTAATAAAACCAATGAAGTTATGAAAGCAAAATAAAACCAATAGTTTAATTCCAGAATAAAGTTATGACATCATAATTGTTTAATGAATGACAGCATAATAGTTTAATTCCAAAATAAAGTTATGACAGCATAATAGTTTAATTCCAGAAATAGAGTATCAGACAGGTTAAATTTCAAACTATATCCATGGCTAAAAAGCAACACCAGAAATTGAGTATCACAGGTCAGGACAAACTTGAAATAATGCATCAACTCTAGCTAACAGCAACAAACAAATTAGCACCATTCTTTAAGGCAACTTCCTCAACTCTACAACACACAAAGACGACCACGACAACAACTACTAACATTAAACCAAATTAGAGTGAGAACAAAACACACATACAGTCAATTTTTTAATGTCAGTTTTTTTAACTGAACTATTCATTCAATATCCAGGAAAAGATAAAAGCTTTGGAGTTGATACAGGATTTTCTCTAACATGCAAGCAAGTCTGGAATCAGAGTGAGAACAAAACACACATACAATAAGGAAAAACAGCAAAAAAATCTAGCCAGAAAATAAAAACAATTAAAAAAAACAAAATTGGGTTGCTAGAACTGAATCATGGCCACAGCCTCAGAAAATAGAGATTAAAAAAAATCAACGACACACACAACAACCAAAACAACAGAAACGATAACCTTTTTGAAAAAAACAAAAAAAAGATGATGATGCCTTCACATATAAGATCAGAGCGTTTCAAAAAAAGAGGATAAGAAAATGAAATCAGGATTTGAGCTTCGAAATTCGTAGAGATTTGAGGTTGAGGTTTTTAGTTGGGGTTCGTAAATCGTACTTCGTAGTTTCAGTTAAGGTGCGATAAGGGAAAGGTGTTTCATGACACTGAGTAAGGCAGTGACTGAGATGGGTTCAGAGTTCAGATTATAATTGTGTAACAGACTTAGTTCAGTTCGGTTTGAACTGAAGTTCAGAAACAAAGTTCAGTTTTCTGAACTGTGTTTGAAAGATTGGTTCGGTTCAAGAACTGACATCAATAGTTTGGTTCTTTATGGATCAGTTCAGTGCAGTTTTACAGTTCAGTCCAGTTTTACAGTTTTTTTGAACAGCCCTAGTTAAACTATACTCAATGTTCATGTTTCAAACTATGGTTGTAATAAACAAAAACCTATAAAATATTATTAAAGAAAACGAAAACCTCAATTAAGAAAAACCTATCTAAAGAAAAAGGCTTAGAAAAATACTAGACAAAAAGTATTTGAGAAAAAAGAGATAAACACCAACAAAACATTGCCCAACAGAAAAAGGAAATGTGTTTGTTGGATACGTAATGTAGAAGGACATTATGCAAATGAATATCCACAAAAGAAAGAGAAAGATCTTAAGGGAAAAGAAAAATTAATAAAAAGGGGTAAATAAAATATATGACCTAAAACCTTTAGAAGATGAATTAAGTGATAGCAAAAATAGTGTATATATAAGAATATCTTGATGATGAATTATCTTCAAAAGAAACAGAATCTGAATAGTGCATATATTAAAATTAAGATTGAAAATGAAAATAAAGAAACTGAGGCCTATATAGATACAAGAGCATATTTATTTCTCTTAGAGGCCTATTAAAATCTGAATAGAGTCTACTTGCACTGAAAGCCTGACACAAAACAAAAGAAGAAGATTTAGAAAACTCAAAGATCTCTTTCACTATCACTCCTACACTAAAAAAAAACAAAAGAATCTTTCAAAGGCAGTAACATCTTCAATATACTCTTGCTTGGCTATTCAAAAAAGAAACCAAAATCATCACCAAATAAGCAACCAAAACAAAGAATTTCTTGAAAAAGAAAACCAAAGGGAATGAAAAACTTACTGGAAGGAGACTCGTAGGAACCAAGACAATCAGTGTAAAGAACAATCGGAGCAACAACAGTAATGCACAGTAACAACAACACAATGTTTCTCACACCCACCATTGTAAAACCGTACACAGAGAGGGCATGAAGAAAAGAAAAAACAGCAAGAAACAGCAAGAAAAAACAGCAAGAAACAGCAAGAAAAAACACCAAGAAACAGCAAGAGAGGAAGAAAGAAGAGGAACCTGGTTCAATTGATGGTTCTTTGTTATGAGGTTCTCTGAAGCTTTCTTCTTCTTCTTCTTCTTCTTCTTCTTCTTCTTCTTCTTCTTCTTCTTCTTCTTCTTCTTCTTCTTCTTCTTCTTCTTCTTCTTCTTCTTCTTCTTCTTCTTCTTCTTCTTCTTCTTCTTCTTCTTCTTCTTCTTCTTCTTCTTCTTCTTCTTCTTCTTCTTCTTCTTCTTCTTCTTCTTCTTCTTCTTCTTCTTCTTCTTCTTCTTCTTCTTCTTCTTCTTCTTCTTCTTCTTCTTCTTCTTCTTCTTCTTCTTCTTCTTCTTCTTCTTCTTCTTCTTCTTCTTCTTCTTCTTCTTCTTCTTCTTCTTCTTCTTCTTCTTCTTCTTCTTCTTCTTCTTCTTCTTCTTCTTCTTCTTCTTCTTCTTCTTCTTTGTTTCACGCGTTCTCTCAAAACCCTAAAGAAAGGGGATTAAAGAATCAAACAGTATCCATTGTAATAATTAATAGGCAATTGCAAACTGGGAAAAAAAAATAAGAAAGTGGAAAAGAAGGGAAGCATCAAGCATCTCACAATCTCAACTCTCAACCCTGAATTTCCCAATTTGACGCACATGGCAAACTCTAAATTTCCCAATATGAAGCAGAAGTATCACAAAGAATAACATCAAACAATAGTGAATCAGTTTTAAAGACTTTACATAAAAAGGAAAATAGAACTTAACAAAAGAAATCAGCAATCTTTAACTAATAAAAGTCATGAAAAACTGTATAAACAGCACTTCAAATGTTCAAAAACCACTCCTTGAGGCACCATTAGATTTACTGATTTACCATCGAATCTGTTAGAAACGTATATATATTCATGTTCAGTTTAGACACCAAATCATTGCTTAAAATTGGATGACACAAAACTCCCTTTTAATGAACTATCCTTTTTAGAGGAAAAAATATATAAGGTGGCATCACTAAAAGTCTATGAAGACACAAGTAGCAGACTAACAACTTTCCCTTAATAGACAAAACAATAATAAAGGGAAATCACAGTCATCCCCTTTGACTTGAGAAACAAAACATGAGTTTGAATTTTGGAAGGTGCACTTGTAGCCTTGCTCGGATGAGCATTTCAAATTTCAGATGTTTCCAATAACATGACAATTTCACTGACATTGGATCATACTTTCAGCTCCAAATGGCAAACCATGTAATTTCAAATCCTTCTTCATGGAACGAAGAAAATTAAGGTTCTCGCTCAACATGCTCAAATGAGGGTTTTTCTGAAAATTAGGGTTCTGAGTGAAAATTAGGGTTCTGAGTTTGTGGCTACTACACAGAGAAAGGGAGAATTTCAGAGAGATAAAAGGGATTAAAACCGAAAACCCTAAAGAAAGAGAGAATTTCAGAGAGAGAGAGAGAGAGAGAGAGAGGAAGATAGAAGACGCACCTGGTTGGGTGTGCCGGAGGCGAGAGAATCGTGAGCGAAACTGGTCGTTGTCGTCGTGGGCGAAGCTGGTCGTCGTCGCCGTGGGCGAAGGAAGCTGAGAGTTGAAACTGAGAATCGTGAGAGAGAGAAATCAAGCGCTTCTCGTCATCGTCGTGGGCGAAGGAAGCTGAGAGTTGAAACTGAGAATCGTGAGAGAGAGAGAAATCAAGGGCTTCTCGTCGTCGTCGTGGGGCGAAGGAGTTGAAACTGAGAATGGTGAGAGAGTTGAAACTTGAAACTGAGAAATCAGCGCTTCGAGAGAGAAAAGAAACTGAGGAGTTTAATTTTTTTATTAAAATAAAATAAAAAGAAAAGAAACGCTTTGGTCAAAAAAATGGGGGGGGGGTTGACAAAAAAGGGAGGGAGAGTTGTTTTTGCACGAAAAATTTCAAAACCGCCGCGGTATAAGCCCATAACCGCCGCAGAATGAATCCCATTATTAATATTTTCAAAACCGCCGCAGTATTCCCACAAACCGCTGCAGTTTACGTGCTTATTGAAGCGATTAACATCACCGCCGCATAAACCGCCGCAAGATTTACACCGGCGGCGGTTTTGCCATAACCGCCGCAGAATAACCGCCGCCGGTTGCCATTTTTGTTGTAGTAGCTCTGGTGGCCTTGTGAGGAAGTGAATAGAGCTACATGGAAAGATCACCCCTAAAATGCCTTAGATCATAGGTCTCTTCCCTTTTAAGTCACAAGGGCGTTCCAAATTGTGTGCTGCATTGTCGCATTCAGTTTAGTCAAAATTTTTGCCCTCAAAATTCTCAAAAAATAATTAAAAGGATATGCTTTTCCCTTTTCAATAAATGCCTATGTGAGGTGGCATATAGGTTGCAAATTCAAAATACCACTCCATGCAAAAACACAAAAAAAAGGCATCATTGCATCATTACATCATTTGCATACATCCCCGCATAACATAAAGCATAAGTTTCTGCAACTCATGCACGCATCATTGCATGGTGTGGAATCACAAAGTAATATCTTGTCATAGGCACGGTGTGGAATCAAAAGTGAAACAGCGTACACTCCGAGGTGTTTGTTTAAGTTTGAATGCATGGAATGTGCTTTGTTTCGCTTATTGATTCTAACCTTGTTGTGATTCAAAGAAAAATAATCAAAATCCACCGTTAAACCTATGGCAAGACATAGTATGCCGTGATTCCCGGAACTAAGATAAACAGGAAATCATACATGTTGCATTGCACTTGCATTCAAACAAGTATTAGTGCATACCGTCTTTTATCAAAAAATCAAAAAAAAAATCAAAAAAATCAAGAAAAATCAAAAATTGTTATTTTCCACAAGTTTTTAGAAAACATACTACATGCATTTTTTCTTTGCATTACAGAAATAATCAAATAAACATCTCATGTTGCATGATTTTTTATGACCACCAGAGAGTTAAAAGCTTTATTTTGGAGAGAAGCCATGCATGCTAAAGTCAAAATCAAATTTTGTACTGTACTCTCCAAATGAAAAGCTTATAATTCCCCGACGCGATAAATCCACATTCATCCATTCGCATTCTCATTTCATTTACATTTTCATTTCATTCGCATTCTCATTCCATGCGTATTTATCCATTTTGCATTTTCATTCATTTGCATATTTACATCATGCATATAAAAATGAGCATAAATAATAATTCTAAAAAAAAAAAAATGTGAGGAGAGGTGAGACGTTTGTTCACATTTTTCAACAAAGCATTGCATCTCACCCACCCCATGATGAATGACCGAAATGGTCCACCAAAAATTTTCTTTCACATTTTAACTAATGTTAACTCTCTGCGAAGTATTCGTGTAGTAACTTCGGTGTGACGCGTGTCTTTATTTTTGTTTGAGTCAGTTAGCGTCCCTACATTGTCATCATCCCTCGCCCAAGTCTAATCCCACCCTGACCACCCATAAAGTACATATCCCCCAGATTAGTGCATAGTTGGCTTTTTGGTTGGTTCCCCTAATGAAATACCACTCTTGGTCCTCCATACTGGGGCAAATTTGTCGTCACTAGATATCTTGTTAACATTGTATTCCTTTGGTGCAAGTCTTTTTTAAAAAAAAGGTAAAAAAAAATCAAAAAAGCTCGTTAGGTCGAAAACTCGTAAGAGCGGCTTAAGCAAAAATTAGAGCATGAAAAGAAATAAAGAAAAAAGAGCAAATATATGAAAGTAAATAAATTATTGTCCTTCGGTTAATTTTTGAGAAAACAAGCAATCATGATTTTGAAATGAAGTTTGGTCGTCATTCCATATCCAAAAACACCTTAAGCCAAAAATCCCAAAATCTCAATCAACCTAGACAAGGATCAATCTCACATCAAAAATTGTGTATCACCTTTATCAGCTCACTTAGCTCAAAAGAAAGAGAAAGAAAAATCACACAAAAAAAAAAGAAGAAGAAAGTGGAAAAAGAAAAGATTGAAAAGGAAAAATCCTGAAAAAGAAGCAAAAGTAGTAGAAATGGTGAGCCGATACCATTAAACGCATGAGAGATCCTTGTCTGAAATAAACCCTCAAACACTTCCTTTGGCCTATCCTCCATAAACCCTTGACCACGTTACAACCCTGAAACAGGTTCATTTTTCCGTAAGGCTTATAAGAGGTTCTCATCTCAATAAAACCTCAAACACCTCATTGAGCCTAATAACTCATTCTTTCATTAACCTAGCCAAATTATACCACTAAAAAACGTCCATTCCATCCATCATCAAATACTTCTTTGAGCCCAATTATCCCTCCCTTCATAAATCATTAACCATTAGCCACATCACAACTCCAAAGATCCATTCTGATCAATGACCGATTGCTCCTGTTTTCTCAAAGTTTTAATCTTAGGACAAATAAGTTTATCTATTTATGATATGTTTGCTCAAAAAGAAAAACAAACAAGCAGAAAAAAGAAAGCTGCTCAAAAGAAAAACAAACAAGCAGAAAAAAGAAAGCTGCTCAAAAGAAAAAAAACAAACAATCAAAAAAGGAAAGTTGGTAAAAAGGAGAAGGACTTGCACTCCAAGATGCATTCATGTTGCATTAAAACAAGGTCTAGTGGTCACCAAGTGGAGCCCCTTTCATACTAAAAGTCAAAACTTTCATTGCATTTAAGTTTTTTTCTTAAAGAGAACCAAAGATGTGTACTAGGGGGCATTTCCTTCACCTCTCACTCCACTCAACCATGGGGAAATTTGTTCATCGTCTATCCCATTCATATATCACCCTCAATTCATAACCATCACCATAACTCTGTCGCCTTTCACAACCCCACTAGAAGCAATCATTTGAAATACCATTCCAAAGTGGGGCAATCCCGTCATCCTTCACTCCACCTAAAGTCGGGGAAATTCGCCCTACGCCCATCTCATCTCCTTGTCATATTCACATCCATGAGACCACACCAGGGCAATTTCTCGACCCACCATGCTAAATACAGCCTTTTGCAAACTCGAGTCGGGACAACCTTGCTCTCGTCAAGATTGGGGCAACACCAAACGTCGTGGGTTGAGACAGAATCTCTTGTTTGCCACCCTTCATTCCAAAGTCATGGTATTTCCAATTCATTATTCCTCTACAACCCTGGCTGTTGTCACCACTAGACAGGGGCAAGTTATGCACTCACCTTCACCAGTAGTCTAAATCGGGGCAGTTCCACCTTTCATGACTTTGGCAAAAACCTACCTTTCATCCCCTCACGTGTCATACCAAGTCAACTGACTCATTCATCTGTATTTTCACTACTCCACATTTTTATGCTTCAAAGAGAGAAAACACAAGTTAATAATGTGAAGTCGGAAACTCACTCAGCTAACTTTGTGGACCTAAAAATCAATCATCATGGGGCACCATCGTAGGAGAGCAAAATAAGCGAGTCTGCAAATGCGGTCAAACAGTTTTTGCACATCAGTGTCTGTGAATAACAACCTTGAGATTGCCATGTCTGAATTCAAACCTCTTTCCAAGGAATGATTATTCCAGAGCACTCACTTCTCTACCCCTAGCATCGAAAGTCTCATTTCTCATCTCAAAACAAAACACATCTGCATGCATTACTATTATACCATATCATAAATCATTGCACCATACATTGTATTTCAACAACAAGTCATGCATCTACCACAACTATTGCATTTAAGCATTACCTGTGCGCACTCATCCATTTATTCAAAAAAGGGGTAAAAGAAATCATCCACATTGCACCCGTTGCCCCCACCAAAGCATAAATCATTCCATCATGCAGCCAGCAGTACATTTGCATTCGCTGCGTCAAGAAAAGAAGCAAAATAAATAAGAAAAAAGCAAAAAGAAAAATCCATCCATCATTCCATCAGGTTCAACACCCATGGTATACCCATTTCATTCATCATCCCACGTTCATCACATTACATGCATGACATTGTTTGCTTCGATAGATGTCCAAGTGCCGGTCTCATCGTTGCCCCCCCCCCCCCCCAAAAAAAAGAGTTTTTTACATCACTAATCATATCTTTGTACCATGCATGGCATTCGCATCAAAGCATTACATTTGCATCACATTCACACTTTGCATTTCATACACTCATACCAAAGAAAAAAAAAAGAGAAAAGCCAAAAAACAAAAGGAGGAAAATTGCTCATTCCATTATATTCATCATTAATCAGCACAATCACATTCATATCTTTTCTGCATTCACATACGTTGGTTGTCAACCTCCATGCTCCATCAATTTCAACTCACATCATCTGCCCCGCTTCATTCATCCCATCGGATGCCTACCATTTCACATACCTATATTGCACGCATACATCATTCATTGCATTTTTAGACATGCCAAATATAGATAGCTTTTCCCGTCTCAGGTAAATGCATTCATTAGGTATGTTCTAGGCAGATACGCCATGTACCAATCCCAAAAGTTTGTTCCCTCAAAGTCAGTGCTCCAAGCGCTGGTCTCATATCACAATTCAGAGTCCCAGTACTCTTGCTGACCCCCAGTGGTCTTTCAGAGCCCAAGCGCTCCTTCAGACGATCAATGGTCCTTCAATCCAGATCGCACGTCGCGTTATCGAGCAACCGACGGATCATCCGACCCCAGGTCCTTCAGACTAGCTGTGTCCGCCTAAAAAACACAGTGGACGTCCTTCGAGGTGGGCAAATCAAGTCAATGACCTGCCCTTGCCACCCATGGCAGCTCGAAAAAGGCCACCCCCCAAGCAGACCGTTTTACTAGTACCGTTGCTAGTTTGCGCTCCATCAGACACATTGGTCCATCAGGCTTAGGCATGCCCTTCAGACCTCGTCGGTCCTTCAGTTTAACTCCAATCAATGCGCCAAGCATCGACTGCGAATTAGACCATCAGAGCCCAGTGCTCCTTCAGATCCCCGGTGATCCTTATTTACTCTTGTTCTATGTCAACCAAATTTTTCAAGAATTTCTATAAAAAAAAAGAGAGCTGATCAGGAAAAAACAGTCAGACCAAAAGAAAAACTTCAGGAGTGTTCCAACACATTCATCATCACACCAAAATCATAGCATTGCATGCACATGCATAACATGCCCTTGCATAACATGCACCCATACTCCATGCACCATTCCTTGCATCAACTAACGTATGCAGGTACCTCAATCCAATGCAGCGGCATCGGTCATTTCAAATCAACCAATCAACAGAACTTGTGAGCCCTCTGCGCTCATCCTGAGCCCTCTGTGCTCATCCTGAGCCCTCTGTGCTCATCCTGAGCCCTCTGTGCTCATCCTGAGCCCTCTGTGCTCATCCTGAGCCCTCTGTGCTCATCCTGAGCCCTCTGCGCTCCTCCTGAGCCTTCTGTGCTCCTCCTGAGCCCTCTGTGCTCCTCCTGAGCCCTCTGCGCTCCTCCTAAGCCCTCTGCGCTCATCCTGAGCACTCTGTGCTCCTCCTGAGCCCTCTGCGCTCATCCTGATCCCTCTGTGCTCCCCCCTGAGCCGTCTGCGCTCATCCTGAGCCCTCGGTGCTCCCCCTGAGCCCTCTGTGCTCCCCCTGAGCCCTCTGCGCTCATCCTGAGCCCTCTGTGCTCCCCTCTGAGCCCTCTGCGCTCATCCTGAGCCCTCTGCGCTCGTCCTGAGCCCTCTGTGCTCGTCCTGAGCCCTCTGTGCTCCTCCTGAGCCCTCTGTGCTCCTCCTGAGCCCTCTGTGCTCCCCCTGAGCCCTCTGTGCTCCCCCCTGAGCCCTCTGTGCTCATCCTGAGCCCTCTGTGCTCCTCCTGAGCCCTCTGCGCTCATCATGAGCCCTTTGTGCTCCTCCTGAGCCCTCTGCGCTCATCCTGAGCCCTTTGTGCTCATCCTGAGCCCTCTGTGCTCCTCCTGAGCCCTCTGTGCTCCTCCTGAGCCCTCTGTGCTCCTCCTGAGCCCTCTGTGCTCCTCCTGAGCCCTCTGTGCTCCCCCTGAGCCCTCTGCGCTCATCCTGAGCCCTCTGTGCTCCCCTCTGAGCCCTCTGCGCTCATCCTGAGCCCTCTGCGCTCGTCCTGAGCCCTCTGTGCTCCTCCTGAGCCCTCTGTGCTCCTCCTGAGCCCTCTGTGCTCCCCCCTGAGCCCTCTGTGCTCATCCTGAGCCCTCTGTGCTCCTCCTGAGCCCTCTGCGCTCATCATGAGCCCTTTGTGCTCCTCCTGAGCCCTCTGCGCTCATCCTGAGCCCTTTGTGCTCATCCTGAGCCCTCTGCGCTCGTCCTGAGTCCTCTGTGCTCCTCCTGAGCCCTCTGTGCTCCTCCTGAGCCCTCTGTGCTCCCCCTGAGCCCTCTGCGCTCATCCTGAGCCCTCTGTGCTCCCCCCTGAGCCCTCTGTGCTCATCCTGAGCCCTCTGTGCTCCTCCTGAGCCCTCTGCGCTCATCATGAGCCCTTTGTGCTCCTCCTGAGCCCTCTGCGCTCATCCTGAGCCCTTTGTGCTCATCCTGAGCCCTCTGTGCTCCTCCTGAGCCCTCTGCGCTCATCCTGAGCCCTCTGCGCTCATCCTGAGCCCTCTGTGCTCATCCTGAGCCCTCTTTGCTCCTCCTGAGCCCTCTGCGCTCATCCTGAGCCCTCTGTGCTCCTCCTGAGCCCTCTGCGCTCATCCTGAGCCCTCTGTGCTCATCCTGAACCCTCTGTGCTCATCCTGAGCCCTCTGTGCTCCTCCTGAACCCTCTGTGCTCATCCTGAGCCCTCAGTGCTCCTTCTTTACTGCCTTCTTTACCGCGTTCTTTACCGCTTTATTTACTACTTTTGCACGCCAAGTGTTAAACTCACAAATCGTTGTTTTTATAATTAGCACGCCAAGTGGTGATTCAAAAAAAAATCCAATCTGTTTTTGCTTGCATATTGCATTTTTCATCTGACATCAACAAAAACACAAAAATAAGAAAAGAAGAAATGGGAAAATTCGGGTTTTTGCCTAAGGAGACAAAATCGGTACAATTCCTGAATTCTTTATCTCTATTTTGCCTCGGAATATGTTTCAGCCAATCCATATTCCTCGCTAAAATCCAGATAAAGAGGGGCAGCTGTCATACCCCAATTTTGTCCGGCTTAGGTCAAAACCCTAATTTTCCACACAAAATAATAATAATAATAAAATGTATTGCATTTTGGGTCCTAGAAACCACTCCAAAGTTTTTGAAATCATTTTTAGGGCTAGAATGCACTTTTTGGGAAATTAGGGTTTTAGGGTCAAAAAGGGCATTTTGGTCATTTCTCACAAAAGGGTCTATAAAAATAATTTTTTGCATGAAAATATTCTTCAATAAACCTCATGCATGCAAGATAAAATAGGACAGGCACACGTGTTATGAAAATATTTTTTAGAAAGAATAAAATCGATTTTATCATGCATATAATATATTCTTGATGAATAAGGAAGGTATCCATATTTTCAGGAAAGCAAATAATCGATTACCTTCTTGTTTCATTCAAGCAAATAATCGATTACACTCTCTATGAAAACAAGCAAATAATCGATTATTCCCTTCCCCTTTTGAAGCAGATAATCGATTATTACAATTTAAGGAAGGTATCCATACTTTCAGGAAAGCAAATAATCGATTACCTTCTTGTTTCATTCAAGCAAATAATCGATTACACTCTCTATGAAAACAAGCAAATAATCGATTATTCCCTTTCCCTTTTAAAGCACCTAATCGATTACTCACCTGAAAACAATTGAGCCAATAATCGATTATCCATCTCAAGTGATTTGAGCAACTAATCGATTACCTAGTTTCCTAAAATAGATCAAATCTGATTTCCTATAAATAGGAAGCTCATTTTTCATTTCAAGACACACATTTTTCACGAGATCAGAGAAAAAACTCACTTTTTCGAAACCTCTCACATTTTAAAAAAAAAAACTCTTCTACGCTTTATTTTTTGCTCTATTCGTTCCGTTGGTCCGTTAGAGTTGATCCTTCGCTAAGAGTTAGTTGGGGTCGCATTCTTCAAGTTGTAGGATCTGCCTTCATTAGAGGTATTTCTGTCTTTACATTTGTTATTATTTAATTATTGTGATCCATGCCAAAATTGCCCCCTCTTTGAGAAATCGTTGCTCATATGTTCCTTAGTTTAATTAAAATCATTCTATGCCTATGATCAATTGCCTGCTTGTTTTTTATGCATTTTAAATATCTCAATTCAATATGCCATTCCATCCATGTGTATGACCTCCTAATGAAGACGTAAGTCTACATGCCTGTTGTAGCATAGAGTCATTAGGGTAAATACACTCCTTCCTACCCACACACACACTTGCTTTGAGAACTTTACCTTGCATCCCTGATAAGTTGGGTCTTTTGATCATACTGGTATGTTTAGTCTTGATTAAATATTCAACATATGCATGATTTCGTGATTATTGAATGTGCTTGAACTTTTGTAATCAATCATTGATAGTACCTTCACCCCTTTTTTCCAAAAATCTCTCAAACTCTATTCCAATTAGTACGAGTTACTAGGGACTATCACTCAAAGCCTTGGCTTGTTTGATTGTCATGAACGTCATTAAGGGTTATTAGTAATGATCACTCAAAGCCTTTGCTTGCTTGATCGTTATGAAAGCTCTCCCCCTTTCAAACCCCTTCAAAAACATTTTCGTTAGAACTACGTCGCTTTGATTCCCATTTGGGATACGTAGGAGCGAGTCACGTTCTCGTCAAGCGCAACAAATAAAAATCCTTTTCGCAACCACAAACAAATCATTTTCATAAAACAAACAAAAGGAATCATTTTCAAACCCATTGTTGCTAGTAGCTCATCAGAGCCTTTGTTCGTTTACCTATTAGTAGCAATGTCCTTTTTCATAAGAATAATAAACGATGATCCATCATAACCTTTGTTAGTTTGATCATCGTACAAATCAAATCTCTTTCGAAAATCACTTCCAAAAAAGATAATAAAAAACGAGTTGTTATCAATAGTCCATCAGAACCTTTGTTCGTTTGACTAGCGGTACAACTCTCTCTTTTTGAGTATTTAGTAGTGATTCATCATAGCCTCTGCTAGTTTAGTCATTCACTAAGGCTCGTCCTATTTCAAAAAAAACTCACCAAAAAAGATAAAAAACAAAAACTCTTCAAAAAGACAACCAAGAACTACGTAGCTTTGAATTCTCCATCGCACCAGGAGATACGTAGGAGCGGGCCACGTCCCGTCAAGCACTTTTTTCTAAAAAACCCTTTTTCCCCCCCCCCAAAAATAAAATTTTTGTTAAGTTTTCCCATCCATCTTCAAACAAGAAATAAATAGGCAAATCTAGGTATTTTTCAAATCAAACGTTAAAACCACACATTTAATTAGAGGTTCCCTTTCGGTAGAAAGGACGTGCGCGGTGCTAACACCTTCCTCGCACGTAATCGACCCCCGAACCTATATCTCTAGTTTTCAAAAGACCATCCGCCTTGTCCAAAAGACCTTTTTTCAATGTTTTGGTCTTAAAATTAAAATATTGGTGGCGGCTCCAAAAATTTTCCACGTTGTACATTGAGAAACCCAAACCGGGGATTTTTCGGGGTGCAACACCTATTCAGAATTTGGATAGTGTTGATGGTAATGTTCAAAATGGTGAGCCACATGTTGATGATCAACAACTTGAAGATGAGTTACATATTCCAGTTAATGATGAGGAGGAGAATGAGATGTCAGAAGATGAGAATCCTGGCGAGGCTTCTGAGTCATCTCAAGCTCAACTCAAAAGGTCTAGCAGGGGAAGACAACCATCTAGAAGGTATAATTCTAATGAGTATGTGACAGTGACCGATCAAGGGGAACCTGAGTATTTCCAAGAGGCCATAGAAAGTGAAGAAAGTCAAAAGTGGCTGGATGCAATGCATGATGAGGTGAAGTCATTGCATGATAATCACACTTATGATTTGGTGAAGTTGCCAAAAGGTAAAAGGGCTTTGGAAAACAGGTGGATTTATAGAGTGAAACATGAGAGTAACTCTAAGTCTCCAAGGTATAAAGCCAGATTAGTGGTGAAGGGTTTCCGTCAAAAAAAGGGTGTTGATTTTAATGAAATTTTCTCGCCTGTGGTAAAGATGTCATCGATTAGAACCGTGTTGAGTTTGGCAGCTACTCTAGATTTAGAGGTAGAGCAAGAGTGGATGTAAAAACAGCTTTCCTTCATGGTGATTTGGAGGAAGAGATCTACATGAAACAACCTGATGGTTTTCTTGTTGAAGGCAAGGAAGACTATGTGTGTAGACTAAGAAAGAGTCTATATGGTTTGAAGCAGGCTCCAAGACAGTGGTACAAGAAGTTTGAGTCAGTTATGTGTGACCAAGGATATAAAAAGACTACTTCTGATCATTGTGTCTTTGTTAGAAATTTTTCTAATGATGATTTCATTATCCTATTGTTATATGTTGATGACATGCTTATTGTAGGGAAAAATATTTCCGAGATTGACAGGTTAAAGAAGCAGTTGGGTGAGTCTTTTACCATGAAAGACATGGGAGCAGCTAAACAGATTCTTGGTATAAGAATCATGCGTGACAGAAAGGAGAAGAAACTTTGGCTATCGCAAGAGCACTATATTGAAAGAGTGTTGCAGATATTTCAGATGGAAAACTCTAAGGCGGTAAGCACTCCTCTTGCTACTCATTTTAAGTTGAGTTCCAAACAAAGTCCTTCAAATGAAGATGTTAAAATTGATATGGAATGAGTTCCTTATGCGTCTGCTGTGGGTAGTTTGATATATGCAATGGTGTGTACAAAACCAGATATTGCGCATGCTGTTGGTACAGTCAGTAGATTTTTGTCAAATCCAGGTAGAGAGCATTGGAATGCTGTGAGATGGATTTTAAGGTATCTTTGTGGTACTACTTGTATGAGACTTTGTTTTGGAGGTGACAAACCCACTTTAGTGGGCTACTCCGACTCAGACATGGCTGGAGATATTGATTCCAGGAAGTCCACTTCTGGGTATATGATTAAGTTTGTAGGGGGAGCTGTGGCTTGGCAGTCTAGGTTGCAAAAGTGTGTAGCATTGTCTACTACAGAGGCATAGTTCATTGCTATTACCAAAGCATGCAAAGAGTTGATATGGTTGAAGAAGGTCTTGCAGGAGCTTGGTTATGTTCAGAACAAATATTTCTTATGAACTCAAGGTTCATTTACCTCAGACAAATAATTGAACATTACAAGTAAATTCCACATTCACTCTCGCATACTAATTCGTCACTTTCCAACACAATTTACGACTCTAAAAACAGTTCATTTTACCTTAAAAATAGAATATTCAGTTAGGCCTCTGAATAAGCTTTGCAACGCATCTTAGAACACCTCAATCCGGTTCCCGGATCAAAAGATATCGCGAAAACAAAATCAGTGAAAAACTATTGAAAATTTGCAAACCGTCGCGACGCGATACGAAACCGTCGCGACGCGAAAGCAGTCAGAAATATTTTCGTTGCAAACTGAAGCATGGTCGCGACGCGATGGAGACCTGATGCTGCAGAATTTTGGCGGTTTCGCGCGAAAACCGCTATTCCGCTCAATTCCGATTCTCGTTCCGATCGAAAACAGATTTGACAACCAATACAATAGACCCAATACAAACCACACAATCAATCAATCCAATCAAAAATTCAATCAAAACGGACTTTACCAAAATACGACATATTCCGAAATAACGGTTTTTAAGTCAAAATCTTTCGAAATCAAATCACGTGAAATTCATTGTAAAACGAAAACATCCTAAGCGTGAGTAAAACTCACCCTTGAAGCGAGAGCCGATACCGAGCCAAAATCACCGAGACTTCAAAATCTCCACATAACAACACGAACAATCCCCGCATAAACTTCCACGCTCCAACGACGCCCAAATCTGCTTCCAATCTTTCCGCTCGATCCCGAGACATCTCTTTGGCCGAAATACCGAATTTCTCGAAATCCCGCTGTTCAAACCCTAATCACCAATCTGCTTCAAACTTCGATTTGAGCTCCAATTCACGTTCAGTCCTCCTTAGCTTCGTTCCTAATCATTCATAAATCATCAATCGTCAAGAATCACTATTCATCATCCCTAACCTCTTGAATCACTATTCACCCATAATCCCAAAATCTTGATTCTCTAAAATTAACGAAAACTTTAGCGATTTGAGTTACCCAATCAACAATCTAACCCTTAAGGAGAACTAATCAATACCCTAATCTTCCATTTGAGCTACAAACCTCAAACATCACATTTTTCTCTTAAAATTTGAATTGCTCAAAATAGGGGGAAAATGGATGAGAAGCTTACCAAGCTTATGGGAAGCATCCAAGGAGGTGAGGTGATGATGATGCTTGATTTTTGGTGAGTTGGGCCTCACCCTTCTTCTTCCTTCTCTTCTTTCTTTTCTCCTTTCTTCTTCTTTCTTTTCTCCTTTCTTCCCTCTGTTTCTCTTCTCTCTCTCGCGTACCTTTCTTTCTTTTCTTTCTTTTTAATTCTCACACACACACACATATATATTTATTAATATATAAGTGGTAACGTGGTCCAATTACCATATTGATCCAAATCTCTTATTTCGATTCCAAAACTTCCTTGACCCGTATTATCCGGTTAACGATCCGATGACAACCAATAAATAATTTTAGCACTCAATAAATTTACCAGTCAAGTACTAAAATAATTCAATTGGGTTAACATCCAAATAATTCTATTAATTATTTTGCGGATGTTACATTCTCCCCAACTGGAAAGAATTTTGTCCTCAAAATTTCGTCAAGTCTTTCATTTGGCTAACCGAGAATCGACATTCTCAGAAAGGTCTAAAATTGCTGGAAAACAATCTTGAACTATCAAAATGAGTGTAGAAAATCTTCCCAAGTTGGCACGTCAATCTTTAAGTATGTTCGACTACTACCCTAGAACGCTTCTAAGATTACAGTCCGAACTCTCTTGTTACGAATCAACATGAGAAACTCCTCTTTCGTCTACATAGGCTTGGCACCGCATTTGAAAACACTTCTGAAGCTTCATTCCAATTATCCTCGAAGGGTGTAAACACTTTCTCCACAAATCTTCTAAAATCCATAACAGTTCTCGTACACATTGACAAATGTGACGGAAAGTCATTTGTGAAACTTCTTGACTCGCCCCCAAGATTTCGAGACAACACTTTTCAAAAGATGAAATGAGGATTTTACAATAAGCTTTGACCTTAAACGTAGAAATAAATCGTGGGAACATCAATTAATTTCGAAAGTAATGAAAATCACCTCAGTTGTTCTCAAAACAACTATCAAACAGAACGCAGTACCCTTCTTCCTTTATTGTAACTTTCCTCACAATATATTTATCTACGACGCACCCAATCCCTTTCCGAAATTAGCCAGTAGCGTTGAGTTTCCCCTCAACTTAAGTACGCCTCCTATGATTTTCCTCAATCAGATCCTATTAGCCTCTTGATTCGTTCCCAAAATTAACTTTAGCATGCGGGTTTTCACAAAATGATTTTTCAAAACTACCATACCGCACGCCAAACTTCACTTTGGAAATTTCAGGTCCCTTGCAGCAGATCCATCAATTAATCCTTTGGTGCTTATTCGCAATGTGAAAAACAGTCAACAGTCACCTCATTTTCATATTCGTATTCACGTTTGACTTGTCAAACGGAATCACATAATACTATCTCATTGTTAACCTTCACAAAGGAGAGGTTAACAAACTAATACCTCGCCACTAATACATCTGCTTTACATCTCTGTACATCTTGGTGGATCCAGGGTGTACAGAATATAAACTTCGGTGTGCTTCCTCTAACATTTGCCTTCTATTGTTCTCATCATCGGGCGCACAGATTCTACCGTTGAAACAACTGACTCCATCACTATCCATGGTAAAATCTGGAAATACCTTTTCTGATTGTAGCTTCACATCAACTTCCTGTGCTAAGCGCATAGAATCCCTTAGGGAACTAGAGATCCTCATATGGCTCAACACTAACCGGTTCCTCCTTGATCTTGAATTCAGATTTAAGTCTCTAAAAGACTCCGATAATTCCATCTCATGCATCAATAAACTCGGCCATGTGGATGGACTTCCTACTCAGTGCATCAGTTACAACACTGGCCTCTCTTGAATGCTATATCAACACGAATTTATAATCCTCCAGAAACTCAACACACTTCTCTGCCTGCTATTCAGTTCTTTCTGATCAAACAGATACCTTAAACTCTTGTGACCACTAAAGACTTCGAAACGAGACCCATACAGGTAATGTCTTCACACCTTCAGTGCATGCACAATAGGTATTAACTCCAATTCATGAGTTGGATAATTCTCCTTATGAGCCTTCAATTTCCTGAATGCATAAGCTACCTCTTGTTGATTCTCCACAAGAACACCTCCTAAACCCTTCCCAGAAACATCGCTGTAAATTTGGAATTTCAAAGACGGATCCGGAGGAATCAGGATTGGTGCAGAAGTCAACCTAACCTTCAATTCTTGAAAACATTCTTCACAATCAGCATCTCACGTAAATGGATGACCCTTACGAGTTAACCGAGTAAGTGGAAGAACTAACTGTGAGAACCCTCGAATAAATCTCCTATAGTAATCGGCTAAACTCAACCTTTTGATCTCTGCGACTGATGTCGGTCACCCCCATTCAACACCGCTTCCTTCTTACTGGGATCTACAGAAACTCCCGACTTGGGAAATCACATGTCCCAAAGACTTTACCTTTGACACCCAAAAATCAAACTTCGAAGGTTTCGAGTACAACTTATTTTCTCGGAGTACTTTCATAACAATGCGGAGATGTTGGACATGCTCCTCAATGGTCTTCGAACACATCAAGATACCATCAATGAAAACGACTACAAATTGATCTAGGTAATTGAGGAAAAACTCGGTTCAGGTAATCCATGAATACCGCTGGAGCATTAGTCAAACCGAAGGGCATCACTACAAACACAAAATGTCCATACCTAGTACGGAAAGCTGTCTTCGGAATATCTATGACTCTAACTTTTATTTGATGATATCCTGACCTCAGATCAATTTTAGAAAACACTGCAGCACCTCAAATTGCTCAAGCAAATCGTCTATCCTTGGTAAGGGATATTTATTCTTGATCGTCACTTTGTTGAGTTGTCGATAATCAATGCACAATCTCATGCTACCATCTTTCCTTTTGACTAACCACACCAGAGCACTCCTTAGAGAAGCACTCGGTCGAATGAATTTCTTTAACATCGACTCTTCAAGTTGAGATTCCATTTCCTTTAATTCTAAAGAAACATTCAATAAGAAACAATAGATATTGATCTCGTGCCAGGAACCAATTCTACCGTAAACTCTACCTCTCGCTCTGGAGGTTCAGAAGAAACTTCATCGTGAAAACATCCAGAAAGTCATTCACAACCTGAATGTTCGCCAAATCTAAACTAGTTTCAGTGGATGCAGTTAACATACTAACACGTGCTTCCGCACCTTGGAATGAAGATTGACCGTCTAAGGTGAACTAGGTAACTGCTTCAGAATTTGTCCTAGACAATTCAACTGATTCTGAAGTGAAGCTGATAGTTTATTAACACAGTCGATTGCAACATGATTTGCAGTCATCCAATTCATACCCAAAATGGTGTCCACACTTCTCATAGGCAAACCAATAATCCTTCTACGAAATTTCTGTCTCCTATAACACGTAGACAATTCTGACACAAAGATTGGGTCTGGACACGACCCTTAGCCGCAGTTAAGATAGTTATCGACTCGGATAGCGGAGACAATGCTAATCCCAACCGATCTACACATGCTTGTGCTATAAAACAATGGGTTGCACCCGAATCGTATAATATACTGACAGAGTTATTGAAAACTGATTCCATACCCCTCAGTAACTTGTCAGCAGTTGTAACTGTCTGAGCATCCAAAGTGTTGACGCATCCTTGCCTTGGAGCTGCTTGTAACTCCTTGGAACTCTTCCTTGCAGGACACCTATTTGTATAGTGACCTTCTTCATTACAATAACAGCACCGGTTGATCTGTGCTGACGATCACCCTGGTGATGTCTTCCATAGTTAGAACATCTTCTGACCTTTGAAGAGTCAGAAAATTGCACCTGTTTTTCCTTTGATGAAATTATCTTAGGACTTTACATTCAGAGTTGATAACTCAACTACCTTCTTTCCTTTCCCATACTCCTTATGAGATCATCCTCGGCGACATAGGCTGGTTGCACTAAGGCAACAAAATTGGTAATAGTATAAGTATTGAGACCATAAGTCATAAAAGCACGAAGGCCCCTCTTATACTTATGCATCATCCATTCCTCGTTCGGAACATACCTTACCATTCGGTAAAACTGAGACAACTTCTCGAACTTAGCGGTGTATTCTCCCACCGTCATGCCACCTTTCCTGAGAATGCACCGGTTGGAGACTCCGGTCTTGGTCGAGGACTGCGTCTTGATCATCCTACCATAATTCCGCTTATGATGCACTAAGTATTAAGTTGATCAGGTTCAATGTCTCTTAGCATCACAAGTGTAATCACAACCAGGACAAACAAGGAATCGACTCAACCCTAAACTAAGTCCGACTAGGTTGAACTGCTCTGATACCAACTGTAACACCCCGGTATTTCAACATGTAAAAATACCCAAGTGCACCATCCCTAATTCATTAGAGATATAAAATTCCTGCATAGATACTGAACACTGCAATATAGTTCTCGCTGAATAACAACAAAACAGTCTTAAATACAAATAAGACCGAACAGGTTCTCTGACCATTTTCAGCAAACTATAGTGCTCAATATCATACAAGAAAGCGGAATAAAATTATAATACCAATAAAATGAGTTGTAGTACATAGACAACATAAAGGAAGTGCAAACTTAAGCATAAAGCTAAGCTATCAGCAACCAGTCCGAGCTCAACCTACTCGTGCCTCTTGAATTTTCGCTGTCCCTGTGTCTCTATAAAACATCAACATTTAAACAGTGAGATACAATCTCAGTGAGTTCTACCGAGACCCCTACTAACACTCGCGGTCCAGTTTTAAAATGTGTTTAAGGCTTGACACGAGACCGACCGCAATCCACTTGCTAATCCTGGTCAATCATACAATAAGGCTTCGATCTAGTAGGACACCGGCCACAATCCACTTGCTAATCCCGATGAACTAACATTCTACGCCTTTCTACGTACCACCGACCGCAATCCACTTGCTAATCCCGATGAACGTAGTACAAACTTTTGACACAACACCGACCGCAATCCACTTGCTAATCCCGGCGAACCCCATTACCAATAGTGTTTCCTAATGGCACAGAGCCTAGCGTAAGGGTTCATGACTTCCCCGCGCGAAAACCGCTATTCCGCTCAATTCCGATTCTCGTTCCGATCGAAAACAGATTTGACAACCAATACAATAGACCCAATACAAACCACACAATCAATCAATCCAATCAAAAATTCAATCAAAACGGACTTTACCAAAATACGACATATTCCGAAATAACGGTTTTTAAGTCAAAATCTTTCGAAATCAAATCACGTGAAATTCATTGTAAAACGAAAACATCCTAAGCGTGAGTAAAACTCACCCTTGAAGCGAGAGCCGATACCGAGCCGAAATCACCGAGACTTCAAAATCTCCACATAACAACACGAACAATCCCCGCATAAACTTCCACACTCCGACGACGCCCAAATCCGCTTCCAATCTTTCCGCTCGATCCCGAGACATCTCTTTGGCCGAAATACCGAATTTCTCGAAATCCCGCCGTTCAAACCCTAATCACCAATCCGCTTCAAAATTCGATTCGAGCTCCAATTCGCGTTCAATCCTCCTTAGCTTCGTTCCTAATCATTCATAAATCATCAATCGTCAAGAATCACTATTCATCATTGTCATACCCCAATTTTGTCCGACTAATTGGAAAATCCCAAGAATTTTATCGCTTCGCATATTGTTCTAAACACGGGTGTATTTGGCACTCTCGTGCAACGATTTTGTTTGGCGCTCGTTGCTTTCAAAAAAAGAGTCCAAAAAATATAATAAAAATAATAATAAGTCACGCGAGTGCGTGTCGGTTGCAAGTCACGTGTGAGCAGTTGCGTCACTGCGCGTTATTTTTTAGAAAAGTGAGGATAAAAGGAAATCGGTTTCAATAACGTACGCGCGTGCGTATTCAAATCGCGTACGCGTCCCTGGTCTTAAGGCGAGCGCGCGTGTCGTTTTGAGTTGTGCGCGAGTGGTCGCGTCAGTACGTGTTATTTTTACCGCTTTTATTGTCAAAATAATAATAATAATAAATAAATAGTAGAATAAAATCAGCTGTCCTTTTTATTGATTTTCTTACACATACAAACAAAAATTAAAAAAATGCAGAATAGTACAAAAAAAAGAGAGTCAACTCTTTTTACAAAAAAATTAATTAAAAAAAAAAGTACAAAAAAAAACTGTGTGCAGGCTGAAGGTCCCTTCTCCTTGCCTATTGGCTTTTCACTCTTTGGGCAAAAGCAGGTTGCTGCCCCTGCTGCTCCCTTGCTGCTCCACTACTCTGCCTTCTCTCCAAAAGCATAACAGCAATTTTTGTCTCATTGATTTGCATCCTCTATAAAAAACAGAAACACAAACAGTGTTAGGGGATCATATGCACACAGAGAGAAATATACACACAGCAACATACCCACAGTCAGAAACAACACAAAAAAATAGTAGCAAACAGAACCATTCGCATACAGAAAAATGCACACACAGCAGCAGAGAAGTCCCTGAGAAAACACAACAACTCACAAGCACCAAAAATAGAAGCAGTAGCAGTCAAAGCAACAGACAGCAGTAGCAATAGACAGCCGTTAGCAACAACGACAAATCAGTTTTCACCCAGGGGCAGGTTGGTTTGACCTTTACTCTTATACGCATTTTTTTTAACTTACTAGAATAGTTTAGAAATCTTATGTAGATGATAGGAGTGTTTCTAAGACTAAGCAGAATTTAGAATCAATACTGAAAAATATTGTCCCACACGTATTAGTTTACAGGAAATAGAGTAGAATTAGTAAAAAAAAGTTATTATTAGAACAAATGAAGAATTAGTGTACAGAACAAATAAAATTAGAGTTTTATGTTACTCAAAAAAAGTGAAATTAGGATATGGAGATAGCAATATGTTTGTTTATGAAAAAAACTTAAACTATAGAGAAGGAGAAAATATTGGATTAAAGCTAAACATTAAAAAATCAGAGATCAAGAGAAAAGAATGGTACAGAACCGTAAAAACAAAAATAAAGGGAATGAAACTCACCTCATAGACGCCGGCCACCGTAGACGGTGGCCGTTGTAACACCCCGAAATTAATTAAATAGTTATTTAGTATTTAGTTAATTAAATTAAATAGGAGTTGGTGATAGAAATAATAATAATAATAATAATAATAATGATAATAATAATAATAGTATTGGTTGGTTTTAGTTATTAATATATTATTTTATTTATCTAAAGGGGGTGGTGTTGGTACTTCGGAGGTGTTATGATTGGCCCAGTGCGCCAAGCCCAAGCCCGTAGACTTGAGCTGCTAGGCGCTAGGTTAGTGAAGTGGCGCCTCATTTGTGAAAAAAGAAAAGAAAGCGTGAGTTGAGAGAAGAGAAAGGAGAGAGCGTGAGAAGAGAAAAAGAAAAGAGAAGAACGGCACTAAGGGAGAAGAAAGAAGAAGAGAGGGGCGCGACTTCCATAGGAGAGGAGAGGAGCCCAGTTGCTGTGGTTACTCGGTGTGCACGTGGAGGGGTCTCTGTCTTCGGTGAAACTAAGGTAAGGGTGGGTCTTGCCTTATAATAGGGAACATAATGGGATGTATGTAGGGGTTAGGTCCTATGTCCTGTTTAAATTGACTTTTTATGTTGTTGATGATATATGAGTATGTTGTTGTTCAATTGTTGCTCATTGTGATGATATGCGAATTGTTGCTCTGTATGATGAATTTCAAATTGCGTACTAAGTGCTCGAATAAATGTATAAATGATGATGTTGGGCTAAATTCATTGAGTTTGGAGTAATTTTGTGGTGTTTGAAATAGTTGGTGATGATTGAGCACTTGGTACTCATGTGTTGTTGTTGGTGAATTTGATGTTTTGGGTGTTATAGGCGCAGAAGGCGCCATTGTGGTATTTTTAGTGTTGCTGGAAATTGTTGTCTAGGTGCGGAATTAGGCGCCCTTGAGTGGGGTGCCCCGCGCCAAGTATTGACGTTGTCGGAATTTTGGTCATGGAAGTAGGCGCCCTTGTGCTAGGCGCCCCGTGCCACATTATTGTGTTTTGGCTAAGTGTATTTTGTGTTGTGTTGGTGTGCCATGTGCTAAGTGCATCTTATGATATGTTTGTGTGCCAAGTGCCAAGTTAGTGTGTGTTGGTGATGCTTTGGTGTGGGTGTGTGTATAGGCGCCTAGGGTGCCATGGTGATGGTGATGATGGTTGTCCATATGGTTTTGGTGATTTCAAATAAAATTGATTTTTTTGGGTGAGTGAGGATTTTAGATGGTGGAAAAGAAATATAATTTTGATGTTTTAAAATTGAGAAAAATTGATGTTTGGGCTGAATTTGTGTAAAAATCTGGTTCTGGCAGTGTGCTGGGCGCCAAGGGCGCTGTGTGTGTGGCTGGGCAAGTGTGGCGCGCGCCTGGGCGCTGGGCGCCTGCTGTGCGTGCGCTGTGTTGCACGCTGGGCGCTGGGCGCCTGCTTGCGTGCGTGTGTGTGTGTGGCGCGCGCCTGGGCGCTGGGCGCCTGTTGTGCGCGCGGATGCGCTGTGTTGCGCGCTGGGCGCCAGTGTGCATGTTGCCTGGGCGCTGGGCGCCTAAGGCGCCAGTTTCCAGCAGTGTTGCCTAATTTTTCCTAAATTTGTTTTTAACGTAACTTTTGACTCGGGTGTCCGTTTTAGGTGTTTCAAAGTGCGTTACAACGCTTATTTAACTGTCTATCTGTTTGTACAGGCCAAAACCAAAACTTAATATTTTTCCCCGGTCGTTTTCTGAAAGTCCCAAGTGACTGTGTACTAGTTGTTGTTTGGTTTTGGAAATTGCTACTGTTCCTTTTAAATAAAATGTTGGTGTTCTTCATGAGACTAAGGTACTGATCCTTGTATTGTGAAATGGTGTTGTCACGGTGAAAGTAGTGTTCTGTGTAACAGTGTGGTATGCAAATAAATATATATATATATATGGTGTATATTATTATTGGTGAATGGGGTCTGTGATTCTCTTTTGGGTGTTGGTGAATAAACAAACTGTTGGTGAATAAACAAACTGTTGGTGAATATGCTGTGGCATACTTTTATTTGGTGATTCTGGTGTGTGATGCATTGTCATGGTGTCGCATAATCATATGCATGATCTTTGGTGAATAGGCTTCGGCCTCGGGCTTCGGCCTTATTATAAATTTTGGTGAATGCCCTCAAGGCTCATTTTTGGTGAATGGATCCACATGCATATGCCCAGTGGAGTTTTGGGTTACATCTCATACATTAGATATACAGTTGGCGAATGTTTTGGTGATTATTTATTTGGTGATTGTTTGGTGATTACTTTTAATTGGTGATTGTTTGGTGAATATTTAGTTGGTGATGAATTGGTGATAAATTTCGATTGACTGAACTGGTGATTAAAGTGAATATTGCTGTGATTGATGTAGTCCTGTATTCGTACATACTACTCCTTATGTACTTTATTATAGGGTTTGAGACTCACCCCTTTTGTTGATTTTTACTTTACAGGTAACCGTACTTGAAGGCTTTGACCTTCATTCCCTTGAGTTCGAGTCGCTCTGATACGTAGCACCTGGGGGGCGTCTTATTAGATAGTGATTTTGTCTTGTACGACTTGTTGGATTTTATTTTAACGTTGTAACCGTATTTTTGAGTAATGGCCGCCCATGATGCCACGTAATGATTTTAATTTAAGTTAAACAATTGACGTGTTTTTGAAGTAAATGTAGCATTCCGTTTCAAAAAAAAAAATAATTTGTGCACTCTGATAATTGTTATAAATGAAAGGGGTAGAAACGGGTGTTACAGCCGTTGGCCGTGAACCACCATCTCCGGTCATATTCTCCGGCAACCACCGTGCTCCACCGTCAACAACCTCTCTTCGCCACCCACACCTCCGTGGCCAACCCCCAAACACCGACTGAACCCTCCACCACCGCAAATCGCCACACTCCGTCACCAACCACCCCAAACCGTCCCTCTACTCCTCTACGCGCGAAGCCGACCCACTCACAGCGCCACCACCCACAGTTCCTCCACCCAAATCTCCGACCGTCACCGCCACCCTCCCTCTTCGCAACCCAACAAACACCTACGGCCAAACCCCCACCACCGTTTTCCCTTCGCCCTCGCACCCAAAAGTGTCACTGTCACCGCCGCCGTAGGTGTACATCCGAACACAATCACCACCAACCAACCCCTCCGCGAAACCAGTCTGGATCGGGAAAAAGGGAGACCATACCGTTGAGAAGGAAGTCGTTTCGGTGAGGGAAGACGGAGTAGAGGAGAAGAGGGGGTGAGGGTCGGTGAGAGGAAAGAAAGGTGAAGCCATGGTTGAGAGGGAGGGTGAGACGACTGAGAGGGGAAGGAACAACGCCGTGTAGGGTGAGAGAGGGAGGCGGACGCGCCGTTGGAAGAGGAGGAATCGGGTTGGGTAAGTTTTTTAGGTTGGAGGCGCCGTGGGAGAAGGAAAGGAAACTAGGGTTTCCATTTTAGTCAGCCTTTTATAGTGTGAAAGCTCAGGGGCAATTTCGTCTGTTCGCTTTTTATTTTTTTCAGATCACTATTCGCACCCCTCGTTTTACTTCGCGCACCCCCCTTTTGAAGCCCACGTTTTCTGCTTTGGGCCAGCTTGCTAAGGTCGAACTGGGCTCTGCTATTCGCACCCCAGTTTTAATAATACGACCCTCCTGCCACTTGCACCCTATTCTACTACTGCACTCCCTGTTTCTCCTTTTTTTAAATTTTATTTCTTTCCCCTAAATAAGATTATTTTTTTTACAAACCTTTTTTCCCAAATAACAGATTTTCTTTCCCCTAAATAAGGATCAATCCAATTGCGAAAACTCTTCAAAATCAAAATTTCGTTAGTAGTCTTGCGAAGCCTTTGCTTGCATGATTATTAACAATGGAATACTAATGGTGGTCACTTGGAGCCTTTGCTCAATTGATCATCATGAACGCTTTCAATTTCAGAAGATATTTCCCTAAGCATCAAAAGTCCTAGCAAGTGCTAGTGATGACCACCCATAACCTTTGTTAGTTTGGTCATCATGAAGGCTTTCATCTTTCGAAAGGAGATTTTTACATGCACTTAAGTGGGTTTTAGTAATGATCACCCATAACCTTTGTTAGTTTGATCATTATGAACGCCCTTCACTCTTCAAAGCCAAAGCAAAAAGACTTTCCTTTTCAAGGCTCCTTAGAACTACGTCGCTTTGATTCCCATTTGGGATACGTACGAGCGAGTCACATTCTCGTCAAGCGCAACCATAAAAAGTTTAGCATTTGCATAACAAAAAGAAAAGAATTATTTTCGTAACAAAAAAGAATCACTTCCGCAAACCAAGATCATTTTCAGAACAAAAATCTTTTCCTTTCTAAAATCATTTTCAACCCATCGTCGCTAGTGGTTAATCAGAACCTTTGTTCGTCTAGCCATTGGTAGCGATGTCTTTTTCCCCAAAGAACAACAAGCGATGATCACTCATAACCTTTGTTAGTTTGATCATTCGTGCCAATCAATCTCTTTCGAAAACCACTTTCAAAAAGGCAAATAAAAAACGGGTTGCTACTAATAGTCAATCAGAACCTTTGTTCGTCTGACTGGTGGTAGTGACTCTCATTTTCAAGAGTACTTAGCAGTGATTACCCATAACCTTGGTTAGTTTAATCATTCGCTAAATGCTCGTCCTATTTCGAAAACTCACTAAAAAGATAAAAGACAAAAACCTTTTTCAGGATAAACAAGAACTACGTAGCTTTGAGTTCTCCATCGCACCGGGAGATACGTAGGAGCGGGCCTTGTCCCGTCAAGCATTTTTTTTTTCTAAAAACCCATTCTTCCCCCTTTTCTTTTTCGTAATAAATAAAGATTTTCATTAAGAAGTTTTTCAATAAGAAGTAGAGAGGCAAAATTAAGTATTTTCAAGTCAACACACTAAAACCACACATTTAATTAATGGTTCCCTCTCAGTAGAGAGGAGGTGTGGGGTGCTAACACCTTCCCTGCGCGTAACCGATCCCCGAACCCTATTCTCTAGTTTCGTAAGACCAATCGCTTTCCAAAAAAGGTTTTCCTAATATTTTCCTTAATAAATATTGGTGGCGGCTTCATTGTCTTAGGAAAAGTTGTGAACGAGGAAGGTTCTCCCTTTGGGACTTTTTCGGGCGCAACAGCTGGCGACTCCACTGGGGACTAAAAAACATTTTTTTCAAAAGTGGGTCAAGCCTAATTAATTAAGTGTGTGGTTTGTGTGATTGATTTGAACATCTTGCTTTGCCTCTATTCTTCTTCTTTTTCATAAGCATGTTGCATCCATATGCATTCTTCTTCTATGTTTGCTTTTGTTTAAAATAATAGATAGTTACTTCTTTGCTTAAATGCTTAGTTCCCTTATGCATATTTCCCCTCTCTTGTCATGTCCCCTGTAACACCCCGTTTCTACCCCTTTAATTTGTACGTCATTATCAGAGTGCTTTCGTTTTCAAAAATAATAATAATATTAGTAGAAAAGAAATGTCACAACTTCATTGATGAAACTCATCGACTATGCCATAAACATTCGTGTAGGAACACATTCGTCTCAAAAATCGAACTTCAAAATTAAATCTCATCACAGCGGAAATAATAGCTCACCAAAAAGAAAATCGCTCAAACACGTCTCACACATCAATAAAATTATTAAAACAATTAATTAAACAGTCATCAACTTTAACCCCGCCCCCTAGGTGTTACAATATCAGAGAGCGACTCGAACATCTCGACAGCTAAAAAGGAAGGCAGCATGTCCTTCAATCGGAGTCACCTGCAGCGTTGCCACAATAGAGCAACATTCCAAGCAGAAGGGGTGAGAACTTTCAACAAATTATAATTAAACATACAGCAGAGTAATATGAGCAAACCATCACACAACATCGTTACTAATATCAACCTCATCATCGTTACACACCACACCAAACAAAATCACAGTTCACGTCACCCGTCATAAAAAAAAACATGAATGTGCATGAAGATGCAACCCACACCTGGGCATATGCATGATGGTACCATATTCGTCATAATAAGCCACTATGGGCACACCGTCACTGTTTTCTCGTCATAAATAAGCCACTAAGGGCACACCGTCACTAAGAGGCCGAAGCCTATTCGTCATAAGATGCACATGCTATGAGACACTATGTACACATGTGCAATCACCAAAATTTTACTCACCCGGAGTACTCGTCATCACCACCATAAGACACTCATAGAGTGTATTCATCATCATCATCATCATATTAATATCACCACTCTTCATAAACAATCACATTCAAACATAATGTAACAACATCTTTAAAATTAGGGAATAAACATTTCACTCTACATTTTAAAATTATGGGGTAAACATTTCTCTTTCATACTTAGGAAGCGCCACAATTAAGTTTGGGAATAAACAGTGGCATTTATGCGCAAAACAGTAGCAATCTTTCATCAAATCGGAACTGAAATAGTAGCCGTTATTTTCGCAAAGACAGCAGAATTTTTACATCAATTTAAAACTGAAAACAGTGGCCAATTAATTCGCATCACAGCAGAATTTTTTTTCATCAAATTAAAACTGAAAACAGTGGCCAATTATTTGCATAACAGCAGAATTTTTAAGGCTGAAACAGCAGCAAGGACAGCGATTTTAATTTGCAACACAACAGTATTTTAATTGGTAAAAACAGCAACATTTTATTGCGAAAACAGCAAACTTAAAATACAGCAACAGCAATGTTTAAATGACAGCAAGAGCACAATTAAAATACAGCAACAGCAACAAAATAAATTCTGCAACAGCAATACATATTTAACAGCAACAGCACTAAAATTTCTGCAACAGCAATACATATACATTTTTAACAGCAACAGCACTAACAATTTCTGCAACAGCAATACATATACATATTTAACAGCAACAGCACTACCAATTTCTGCAACAGCAATACATATACATATTTAACAGCAACAGCACTAACAATTTCTGCAACAATTCATCTCCTCACACCATAATGCAAATTCGCATATCCACATAATAAATTCAATCTACCATTCCTCTTCCCTATAGTTTTCTAATTCAATCACTAACACAAAACTCACAAACCCTCTATATATTCAATTATATTAAATTGAAAACGCTCACCCTTACCTCTTAAACGTAAGCTCCAAGAAGACGATGGAAGTCACCAACGAATAACCACGGCAACACAACGAACGAAACCTTCTTTCTCCTTGTTTAACCTCGCGATTCCTCTCCCTCTTCTCTCCAAAAATACGAACAGCAAGGGTAAGGGATGAGGGATGGAGAATCGAAAACTAGAAAGAAAAGGAGAAGAATGGAGAAGGAGGGCTAAATCGAATTACCTATGGAAGATTTGAGAGGAAACTCTTCTTTCTTTTTCTCCTTAGAATTGCGCACTCCCTCTTCTCTTTTCTCCAATCTCACGGCTCTCTCTCAATTTTCACTAAGCACCAAATGGCCAACCAAAACTCTAACCCTAACTCACTTAAGCGCTACTTCATGGATCATGGGCCTCCAACACAACTTAAGCCCTATTTAAATAGCAACACCACTCCCTAATCCAAATGCAACACCCTTAATATAACACCACCTCCTAATTAAATCTCTCATATTTAATTATATCAATAAATAATTATTTCCAATATTAAAATAAACCCTTATAAATTAATAATTATCATTCTTACCACATAGGCCCTATTTGATTAATTATATAACTAACCACATATTTTTGGGGTGTTACAACTCTCCCCCACTTACAAGAATTTCGTCCTCGAAATTTTAACTACCTAAGCCAACACTCCTCCACTAACCAACTAACGACCCTTTAGACAACCAGCGCTAACCACCCCGCTGACTATTATTTCTTTGATTACCGGCGATAAGTGATTGGGCGGCCGTCCCTCCTACTTGTTCAGCCAGGTAATTTCAAGTAATAATAATCAGGCTCACTCTCCAGTACTCCTAGCTTTAGGCAACTCTATAACACCACAAGCACCACTAAAACAATCGTATCAATCAATATCAACAAAATAGCACCAACGTCAAATTTGGGTCATTCAGCGATACCCTTAACATAACAATTTGCATAACAGCACAACAACATCCAATCTCAACAACGGCCATAGGCCCACAATAGCAAATCAACAATAATAACAACAACAAAACCATGTGGGCCATCCAGCGGTACCCGGACAAAACAACAACACCACTTGGGCCATTCGGCGATACCCAAGACAAAACAACAATGTGGGCCATTCGGCGATACCCACGACAAAACAACAATACAACTTGGGCCTTTCGGCGATACCCAAGACAACAATAGCAAGACATCAGCATACAACCAGGCAACAACCACAACCTCGACAATCACGATAACAATTAGCAGCATCAGGACTAACAACTTAGTCACAACGGTGGGCGCTAAGGCGCCGCAAGCAACCCAACAAAACAGGCATGGCGCGCCCGAGGGCAAGCGCCTTCGACAACGGCAACAATTGGCACGTATTATACGATCACATAACATATTTCCACAAACGTCAACCAAGGGTCAACGGACAACATATCAAAACAACAAGGTACACAGAGCAGCAATTATTTTTCAGAAAGCAGCAACAGTAACTCTCAGAAAAACAGCAACAGTAGTTTCCTGAAAACGGCAACGATTATTTCTCTTAAAACACCAACAAATTTTTCAAAAACAGCGACAATATCTTCCAGAAAACAGCAATATTAGTTTTTAGAAAAACATCAACATAGTCTTCAGAAAACGGCAATAATAGTTTTTCGAAAAACAACAACAACAATAACATCAACGACATCACGAGGAAGTTTACTAAATGCGTAAATATAGCAGCAACAAGGCATACGGCACGGAAACAATGGCATAATGTCACATGGCAACAACAACAATAGTTTTTTTTTTTTTTTTTTTGGAAGTAACAACAATAATTTTCACAAAAACAGTAACAATAGTTTTCAGAAAAACTGCAACAGTAATTTTCAATAACACAACATTTACATATAACATAAAAGCATATCACAAGGTGTTCAAGATCAAAGGATTAAGGAGTATGGCACTAAGAAAATCTTATGACTAAGAATCAGTGAACACCCAATGCACAAAATTCAAACAGCACAACAGTCGCACATTCGACATATCACTAAAGACGGTACTCCTTTTACCTCAAAAATAATTGTAAGCGGAAGTGCGAAAATGTAATATTTGAAATTACAGTCCAGATTCAGATGTCACAAAAGTCAGAACACTTAGTTTTTCAAATTAGTTTAGAAAATTCGAAAAGAACCTCGAAAACATTTTTCCCCGGGATCCAAAAGAAGTAACTACGGCGTCTTTTCGAAAACCAAGCATTTTCCAAACCAGCAGAAAATCGAAAACCAAGTCCAGTCATATTAGTCATCAACTACAGAATAGCCTTTTAGAGAAGTGACACACACGCACGAAACATTTTATTTGAAGTTTTCAACACAAGAAATAAAACACGTCACAGAAATTGATTCTCTCTCTACAAGACTAAACGACAGCTCAAATGGTTTGAGTAAAATATCCTTAAGAACATATGGCAATAAAAGCTGACTCAAAGAAGTCCGCAACAGGGTCCAAAAAAAAAAAAAAATTTTCAATGCTAATATCGGTATCCAGCCGTAAAAGTGTTTAATGGATGTTCAAAAACAATTTCGGAACTCCCATTATTTTTCGGATTATAAAACTCTATAGCGCAATTCAAGAAGTAACGACCAAAAAGATTTTGTCGTAAAACTCAAGCATACAAGACCCCACCTTGAGGAAAATTAGACAAGTCAAAATAGCAATCACATGAGACGGTAGTCCTCAGCTAAAATTGTTACATCAAACTGCGGTCTTTTCCAAAAAGAGTTGAGGTCAAAATTATAGCACTCAATGAAGATATTTTTTTCGTTTGTAGTGATCAAAACGCTACGACAGTTATTAGTGCAGCAATAACTTGAAATAGTCCACAAAATAATTTTACAACGCATTCAGTTTTCAAACATCAAAACACATTGCAGAGTAACAGGCAACAGGGTAAATCATTTTAGAAACACGCAGCATGGAAAGTCAACAACAAGGACCACAACAAACAGACACAATTCACACACCGAAAACACAATAAGGCACACAGCGCTAGTAGGGACATCTCCCCCACTAGTTCACTTACCAATGGAAACTTTTGGCGTACCTGCAACATAAACAATGGTCAGCACTGAAAGACAACAGTTGGTCACTATCTGACACAACGACTCGACGACATGGCCGGACGGACCAAACTGCTCTGATACCACTAATGTAACACCCCGTTTCTACCCCTTTAATTTGTACGTCATTATCAGAGTGCTTTCGTTTTCAAAAATAATAATAATATTAGTAGAAAAGAAATGTCACAACTTCATTGATGAAACTCATCGACTACGCCATAAACATTCGTGTAGGAACACATTCGTCTCAAAAATCGAACTTCAAAATTAAATCTCATCACAGCGGAAATAATAGCTCACCAAAAAGAAAATCGCTCAAACACGTCTCACACATCAATAAAATTATTAAAACAATTAATTAAACAAGTCATCAACTTTAACCCCGCCCCCTAGGTGTTACAATATCAGAGAGCGACTCGAACATCTCGACAGCTAAAAAGGAAGGCAGCATGTCCTTCAATCGGAGTCACCTGCAGCGTTGCCACAATAGAGCAACATTCCAAGCAGAAGGGGTGAGAACTTTCAACAAATTATAATTAAACATACAGCAGAGTAATATGAGCAAACCATCACACAACATCGTTACTAATATCAACCTCATCATCGTTACACACCACACCAAACAAAATCACAGTTCACGTCACCCGTCATAAAAAAAAAACATGAATGTGCATGAAGATGCAACCCACACCTGGGCATATGCATGATGGTACCATATTCGTCATAATAAGCCACTATGGGCACACCGTCACTGTTTTCTCGTCATAAATAAGCCACTAAGGGCACACCGTCACTAAGAGGCCGAAGCCTATTCGTCATAAGATGCACATGCTATGAGACACTATGTACACATGTGCAATCACCAAAATTTTACTCACCCGGAGTACTCGTCATCACCACCATAAGACACTCATAGAGTGTATTCATCATCATCATCATATTAATATCACCACTCTTCATAAACAATCACATTCAAACATAATGTAACAACATCTTTAAAATTAGGGAATAAACATTTCACTCTACATTTTAAAATTATGGGGTAAACATTTCTCTTTCATACTTAGGAAGCGCCACAATTAAGTTTGGGAATAAACAGTGGCATTTATGCGCAAAACAGTAGCAATCTTTCATCAAATCGGAACTGAAATAGTAGCCGTTATTTTCGCAAAGACAGCAGAATTTTTACATCAATTTAAAACTGAAAACAGTGGCCAATTAATTCGCATCACAGCAGAATTTTTTTTCATCAAATTAAAACTGAAAACAGTGGCCAATTATTTGCATAACAGCAGAATTTTTAAGGCTGAAACAGCAGCAAGGACAGCGATTTTAATTTGCAACACAGCAGTATTTTAATTGGTAAAAACAGCAACATTTTATTGCGAAAACAGCAAACTTAAAATACAGCAACAGCAATGTTTAAATGACAGCAACAGCACAATTAAAATACAGCAACAGCAACAAAATAAATTCTGCAACAGCAATACATATTTAACAGCAACAGCACTAAAATTTCTGCAACAGCAATACATATACATTTTTAACAGCAACAGCACTAACAATTTCTGCAACAGCAATACATATACATATTTAACAGCAACAGCACTACCAATTTCTGCAACAGCAATACATATACATATTTAACAGCAACAGCACTAACAATTTCTGCAACAATTCATCTCCTCACACCATAATGCAAATTCGCATATCCACATAATAAATTCAATCTACCATTCCTCTTCCCTATAGTTTTCTAATTCAATCACTAACACAAAACTCACAAACCCTCTATATATTCAATTATATTAAATTGAAAACGCTCACCCTTACCTCTTAAACGTAAGCTCCAAGAAGACGATGGAAGTCACCAACGAATAACCACGGCAACACAACGAACGAAACCTTCTTTCTCCTTGTTTAACCTCGCGATTCCTCTCCCTCTTCTCTCCAAAAATACGAACAGCAAGGGTAAGGGATGAGGGATGGAGAATCGAAAACTAGAAAGAAAAGGAGAAGAATGGAGAAGGAGGGCTAAATCGAATTACCTATGGAAGATTTGAGAGGAAACTCTTCTTTCTTTTTCTCCTTAGAATTGCGCACTCCCTCTTCTCTTTTCTCCAATCTCACGGCTCTCTCTCAATTTTCACTAAGCACCAAATGGCCAACCAAAACTCTAACCCTAACTCACTTAAGCGCTACTTCATGGATCATGGGCCTCCAACACAACTTAAGCCCTATTTAAATAGCAACACCACTCCCTAATCCAAATGCAACACCCTTAATATAACACCACCTCCTAATTAAATCTCTCATATTTAATTATATCAATAAATAATTATTTCCAATATTAAAATAAACCCTTATAAATTAATAATTATCATTCTTACCACATAGGCCCTATTTGATTAATTATATAACTAACCACATATTTTTGGGGTGTTACATCCCCTTCTTCTTTGCTCGCTTTCTTGAGGTAAGTAGTGTATTGTTGTCGGCACCCTAGATTAGTTGTATTTGATTGGTATTGAACCCTAGGGTAGACGACATGTTATTGCTTTCTATTGTCTGGACTGTTCTGGATTTTCATTTGCAGGTGGGGTAGTTTTTTAAGGAAATGCCCTTCGCACACACACACTTGTACCTTGAGGCTATATGATTAGAGAAAGAGACCATAACCCAAGTCTGTTAGGATGCCTTAGGATGAGTGGATTCGAGTAGTGGGAGCCCATCAGGACCTTTGTCCGTTTGGCTACTCGCGAAAGTTTCAATCAGAGTTGTGCTCTTTTATGATGCTTCGTATCTAGCAGTTTGCTGCATTTACGGGGATTTTCATGAGAGGGACTGTGACTCTGATGGCCTTTGTGAGGGTGTGAATAGAGCTACATGAGAAGATTATCCCTAAAGTGCCTTAGATTGTAGGTTCTACCCCCTTTTAGGTCACAAAGGCTTCCCAAATTGTGTGCTGCATTGTTGCATTTAGTCCAGTTAATTTTTCCCTCAAAGATTTTCAAAAATAAAAAAAAGGGATATGCTTTTCCCTTTTCAATAAACACCTATATGAGGTAGCATATGGTGTGAAAGTTTTCTAAATTCCGCCTGTGAATACCCTCCTTATGCAGAAACCAAAAAAAAGTCGTTGCATCATTGCATCATTACATCATTGCGTCATTTGCATTAAATAAAGTTCCAATTTTGAAAAAATTATTCATCTTGCATTTCATTGCAAAAGAGGAAAAAGCTCCTCGCCAAGTTCATCTAAAACATGGCATTCATGCATAAGCATTATTTCAAAAAAAGACCCAGTAGAACTACGTAAGCTTTGATTCCTCATTATAATGGGGATACGTAGGAGCGGGTCATACCCCGTCAAGCACATTTTTCTAAAACCTTTTTCCCAATAAATCATTTGCATCTCCAAATAATTTTCAAAATCATGTTCCAAAACTAAAAATCAAAAAAATGAAAAGTTTCCAATGCATGCATCTTCTCTAAACAAAGAAAAAATAGAAAAGCTCTTCATGTAAAAGCTCAATGAGTAAAAGTGCACCTTCGAATGACGAAGGGTAATATCTCAAATTGGTTTGTGCACTACAAATTTGAGATGTTACTCTACGGTATCGGGGCACTTTGACCCTATCAAGTGGGGTTTGTTTTCAAATAAGAGAATAAGTTTGGTTAACCAAATGTCGAAGCATTTCAGTATATTGCGTGAAGTATTGAGTCAGGATCCACTCAATGTTTCATGCAAGTTACTCAAAGTAACGACAATTGGTTGCCTCACATCATCATTTGCATACATCCTTGCATTACATAAAACAAAATTTTCAAAAAAGGCAAAAAGCAAAACTTTCAAAAAAATCATCATAGTCTTTTCTTTTACCGGGCTACATGAGGTGATGTTCCCAAAATTTCAATCACTAAACTCGAAAAAATGTTTTCATCATATTTTTCATATGCATGTCAAGTCGCATTATCGCCGTCATTTTCATATAAAGACATCATTTGCATGGCATAAAACAAAAACTTGATAAAATTCATACATGCATTTTTCTCAATCTCATTTAGGTTTGTCAGGAGTGCATTCTCCGCACGTGTGCGTGTCCATTCACTAAGGCTTTTTCCCCTAATTTTCTCGAAAGATCCAAAAATCGTGCTTATTAGGAGCGCGTCTCATGCATTATTGTTGTCCTTTTTCACACATCATGAAAAATAATACATTAACCTCTCATTTTGCATGCATTTCCATTCAATAAAAACCATGTCTTCCCACACGTTTTTTTTGTGAGTATCATGCATTTCATTGCACAAAAAATGAAAACAAGAAAGCATCTCATTCATAATCATGAATAAAAATCATCATCAAATTTATTCAAAATGTAGCATTCATGCACCATTTCATTAACCTCATTACTTTGGTTCAAATACATCATTCCTCCATACATGCATTTCATACTTTGCCTTGCCTCTAAAAAAAATCATCATTTAGAAAAAAGCATCATTTCTGCATCTTTCGTCATTCAAAAGAAAAAGGGGGCATCGGCATTTCATGTCTTGTCTTGCCTCTATAAAAATCATTTTGAGAAGAAGCATCATTCTTGCATCATTCATCAACCAAAGATGCACTGGCATTTCATGTTTCGTCTTGCATAAAAAGAAAGCATCAAAAAGGAAAAACTTTTAGAATAATCACACTTTTCAAGTGAATATGCTTTCATACATTTCATTTTCATCATGTATACATCATAATGTTTTCATCCATGCATTGCATACAACAAAAATGTTGTGATGAGAGACGAGATGTTCTTGCAAAGTAATCTTTCCTTCTTGGAAAAGTTTACCCTCACTCATTTGCAAACTCAAGGTGTTCCAAGGCACTCAGTTTTTCACATCAATAGCTCATTTGTATTTCCTTCAAAAAAAAAGCATTACATCTCATCCATTCCATGATAAAAGACCGAAACAGTTCATCAAAAAAGTTTTTATATCATGTTTTAACCAATGTTAACTCTCTGTGAAGCGTTCTTCTAGTAAGCATGCATGCCAGGTGCAGTTTCTCTTGTTTGAGTCAGTCAATTTCCTTCATCATTCCCCATCCAAGTCTAACCCCACCCCGTCCACCCATAAAGCGCATATTCTCTCCTATCAGTGCATACTTGACTTTTTGGTTCATTCTCACTAACACTTTAAGTCCTCCATGCTGGGGCAATTCTGTGATCACTAATTTTCCTTGTCGGTATCATATTCCTATAGTGCAAGTCTTTCTAAAAAATATATAATAAATAAAAAAAGATAAAATAAGCTCGCTAGGTTGAAAACCTGCAAAGGGCGGCCTAGGCAAAAAAGAGCGCCCGGTGGATTGAAAACCTGCAAAGGGCGGCCTAGGCAAAAAAGAGCGCCCGGTGGATTGAAAACTCGCAAAGAGCGGTCCAGGCAAAAATTAGGGCACAAAAAGGGGGAAAATAAAAAAGCAAACACATGAAGATAGATAAATTATTGTCCTAAAGTTAAGTCTTACAGAAATAAGCAATCAGGATTTGAAATGAAATTTGGCCATCTCTCCATACCCTCAAGAACCTAAAATCCCAGAAGGTCCATTCCCTACCCCTCTTAAGCCAAAGATTCAAAATCACAAAAACACCCTTTGTTACCCATCTTAAGCCAAGAAAAGCCCAAGATATCCCCATCACTTTGGGCGAGGGTTAATTCCACATCAAAAATGGTATATCATTTCCAAGTCAAAAGGAAAGGAAATTCACAAAAGGAGGGGAATAACAAAGTTTAAGGAGGAGAATCCCAAAACAAAGAAAGGAAGACAAAAGGAGTATAAATTAAGAGTCAATACATTTTGTCATGAAGCATAAGAGCTCCCCTCCAAAAAAGGGGCCCCCAAATTCAATGGGTTCAATCCTTTCCCCTTCTAAAAAAGCCCTCAATTCAAAGGGTTCAATCATTTCTCCTTTCAAAGAAGCCCTCAATTCATTGGGTTTAACCATCTTTTCTTTCATAAAACCTTCAAACACCTCATTGGGTACAACCATCCCCAAACGCCTCATCAAACCTAATAACCATTTCCTTCATAAACCATTGACCATCGGCCAACACCGAATAAGACCCATCCTCCCCATCAACCCCAAACACTTCATTAAGCTCAATCATCCCCTTCTCCACATCACAACCCTAAAAAGTCCATTCCGATCAATGACTAATTGCTTTCGTTCTCTCAAGTTTTAATCTTAGGACAAATAAGTTTATCTATTTACGACGTGTTTGCTCAAAAAGAAAAAAACAAACATGCAGAAAAAAGAAAGTTGCTCAAAAAAAAAACAAACAAGCAAAAAAAAAAGAAAGCTGCTCAAAAAGAAAAAACAAACAATCAAAAAAAGAAAGTTGGTAAAAAAGGAGAAGGACTTGCACTCCAAGATGCATTCGTGTTGCATTAAAACAAGGTCTAGTGGTCACCAAGTGGAGCCTCTCCTCATAAAAAAAAAGTCAAAACTTTCATTGCATTTGAGTTGTTCTTAAAGAGAACCAAAAGTGTGTACTAGGGGGCATTCCCTTCACCCCTCACTCCACTCAACTTTGGGGAGGTTTGTTCATTGCCCACCCCATTCATATATTACCCTCAGTTCATAACCATCACCATAACTCTGTCGCCTTTCACAACCTCACTCAAAGAAACCATTTGAAATGTCATTCGAAAGTGGGGCAAGTGCGTTCCCATTCCTTCACCTCATTCATTCCTAAAAAACCTCACCGGGGCAATCTCTCAACTCACTATCCTAAACAAGGCCTTGTCATTCTAATTGGGGCAGTTTCGTCCTTATTATGACTAGGGCAACATCAAACTTTATGGGTTGAGACAAAATCTCTTTTGCTCCACCTTTCATCTCAAAAGCCGAAGCATTCCCAATTCATCATCTTCTACACCCCTAGTTGTTGTCACCACTAGACAGGGGAAAACTATTCACTCATCAAAGACCTGAATTGGGGCAATCTTGTATCTCTTGATCCCTTACAAGCTTCGGCAATAGCCATGTCGGTCATTCCTTCACTTGCCATAATGTCCATGTCCTAAACCAATTCCAAGTTAACTGACTCATTCATTCACATTTGCACTCCTATGCATGCTTACTAGACAATGCTTCAAAAGAGAGAACACAAGTTGTTTACGTGATATCTAAAATTCAGTCATCATGGAAAAAAAGAGAAAACAAGCGAGGTTGTTTGTAAATAAAAACCTTGAGAACACCGGAGTTTGAATCAAATTCAATTTTTCAACAGAATGGTCGATAATCATCTCAATTCCTTGCATCCAAAGTCTCGCATCTCATCATCACAAAAATGTTTACCTCATGCATCTAGGCATTCCAATCTATTCATTATAGCATATGCATCAAAGCATTACATTTGCATCTTCACATTTTGCGCATTCATCACATATCAAAAAAAAAAACATTCCACGTCAGTTGCACCATATTAATACTTGCATTTCATAGATGAAAATAGTAAAGAAGAAAAAGCAGAAATCTTTTCATTGCATTGGCATCATATTAATGTTCGCACTTCATAAAAAGGAAAAGAACAAAATCATTGCATGTCATTCATCACTAGATCATTACATTTTGCATCAGATATTTCATAGAAAAAGCAAATAAAGCAAAAAGAAAACAAAGAAAAGAAACCACAAAAGCAACACAAAAGCATTCCATGTCATTCACCATTCCACAAGATACTAATCATTGCATGCGCCATTGCATCATCAAAATTCTTCAGACCATTAGATCAATACAGACATATGTTGACCCATAAACCAGACCTTTGCGTCCATAATTCAAAGCTACTCCCTTGATCCCAAGCGATCCTCATTTCATGTTTTCTCATTCATTGCTTTTTCATTAACACATCCAGTGTTGACTCTCACTTGCAAACTCCAAACAAACAACAAAAAGAACAGAAACATTCCTTGTCATCCAGAATTCCATATCATTCATCATTTCACAAGCATTCCTTTGTCATTCAATCATCAAACATTAAAGCGGTGCATTTGCATCATATTAACGTTAGCATTTCCATAAAAGAAAAAGAACAAAAATCATTGCATCAAACATCAGAGCATTGCATCATATTAATGTTTGCAGTTCATAGAAGAAGCAAAAAGAAACAAACAGAAGTTAGAACAGGAGCATTCCATTCATCAAAGCATCAATCACCGCATACACTTGCATTCAAACATCAAAGCATTATGTTGATATTTGCATTTCATAAACTACAAAGAAGAAGCAGATACAAAAGAACAAAAGCATTCCATAATATTCAAGACATCAATCATGGCATACGTCTGCATTACATGTGTCATTCATTGCATTGCTAAGCAAAATGCGAATGAACACAAGATGTTAATCCTCATGCCTACTTCCAAGAGTCAGCACTTCAAGTGTCAGTCTTCAATCTAATTCTCAAGTCAGTCATCTCGGACTTGTAAGTCTCAAGATCTCATTCCCAGTCGCTCCTTCAGTTCGGAGTTCAAATGCTCTTTCAGTTTAGAGTTCATTTGCTCCTTCAGTTCGGAGTTCAAATGTCCTCGGGTCCCAAGTGGTTCACTAAAAGCACGCTAAGTGTTCATCCTCGTTTACTGTTTTCTCATCAGCACACCAAGTGTTCATTTACTGCTTTCTTTCTAGCAAACCAAGCATTCATCATCATTGCATCAGACATCGAATCATTTTCAATAAATAGGAGACTAAGTCGAATGTACATTCGAAATAGTCATCGCGATAGGACACTTGAACTGATCACTCAAAAATCCTAAGGTCTCTAAAAAAAAGAGTTTTCCATTGCATATCATCTGCCATTTCATCAAAACGCAAGAGCATTACATATCATCAAACACCAAAATTTTGCATTCGCATACCTATACTTCATAAAAAGAGCAAGACAGAAAAAGAAATTCAGACGTTTGCATTACATTCATCATAAGGAAAAGAAAACAGCAATCATGGCATTTGCATTGCATGCATTTGTTCATTTTCAGCAGCAGGTACAAAGAGAGGATGAGCACTTCGGTGTTAGCCCTCGCCCCATATTCCAGAAAATGCTCCCCCAAGTTGGGAGAGTTCAGAAGGAAAAAGAAACAGAAAAGAAAAGAAAAGAAAGGAAAGAGGAAGAGAGAAAAAAAAAAGAAAAAAAAAAGAGAAAAGAGAGAAACAGAAAGAGAGAGAGAGAGAAAGAAAAGAGAGAAACAGAAAAGAAAAGAAAGAAAGAGAAGAAAAGAGAGCGCTCAAGCGCGCATTGCAGATTGGAGCCCAGAGAGATCATCGCTCCCTTCTGCCCAGGTCTCACATCGTGTACGAGCAACGCGATGGATCGCAGCCCCATGTGAGGTTCAACGGAATAGTTGTATCAGCCTAAGATACAGTGGACGCCGTGCATTGATCTGTATATCAGTTCCGGAGCTGATAACGATCCCCCCGGTCGCTCGAAAAAGGCGAACAGGAAGCTTGCTCCTCAAAGCCACGTGCAAACTCGGATTCATCAAGAGTTCGTTTAAGGATTACAGGTTTTAGGCAGCCTGGGCGATTTACCGCTTCCTACACGCCAAGTGCCCATTTTACTCTTCTGTCTGCACGCCAAGTGCCCATCTTACTTTTCTGTCTGCACGCCAAGTGCCCATTTTTACATTTCTGTCTGCACGCCAAGTGCCCGTTCTACTCTTCTGTCTGCACGCCAAGTGCCCATCTCAGTTTTCTGTCTGCACGGCAAGTGCCCATTTTTACATTTCTGTCTGCACGCCAAGTGCCCGTTCTACTTTTCTGTCTCCACGCAAGTACCCATTTTTACATTTCTGTCTGCACGCCAAGTGCCCGTTCTACTTTTCTGTCTGCACGCAAGTACCCATTTTACCTTTTCTGTCTGCACGTCAGTGTTCAGTTACTGTTTTCGCATCGACACGAAAGTGAATCATTCCAAAAAAAAAAGAAAAAAGAGGAAACAGAAAAAGAAAATTCGGGTTTCTCCAAGTAGACAAAATTGGTATAATTTCTAAATTCTTTATTCATATTTTATCTTCGAAATATGTCTCGGCCAATTCATATTTCTTGATAAAATCCAAATAAAGAGGGGCAGCTGTCATACCCCAATTTTGTCCGACTAATTGGAAAATCCCAAGAATTTTATCGCTTCGCATATTGTTCTAAACGCTGGTGTATTTGGCACTCTCGTGCAACGATTTTGTTTGGCGCTCGTTGCTTTCAAAAAAAGAGTCCAAAAAATATAATAAAAATAATAATAAGTCACGCGAGTGCGTGTCGGTTGCAAGTCACGTGTGAGCAGTTGCGTCACTGCGCGTTATTTTTTAGAAAAGTGAGGATAAAAGGAAATCGGTTTCAATAACGTACGCGCGTGCGTATTCAAATCGCGTACGCGTCCCTGGTCTTAAGGCGGGCGCGCGTGTCGTTTCGAGTTGTGCGCGAGTGGTCGCGTCAGTACGTGTTATTTTTACCGCTTTTATTGTCAAAAAAAAATAATACTAATAAATAAATAGTAGAATAAAATCAGCTGTCCCTTTTATTGATTTTCTTACACATACAAACAAAAATAAAAAAAAATCCAGAATAGTACAAAAAAAAGAGAGTCAACTCTTTTTACAAAAAAATTAATTAAAAAAAGGGTTAAATATGTATTTAGTCCCTACAAAATCGGCTCCTTCTAAGTTTAGTCCCTACATTAACGAAATAGGCGTTTTGGTCCTCATCTTATTTTGGCGTTTTCAATTTTAGTCCCTCATGACTTTTAATAGCGCTTCAAAACTTTTAATAGCGCTTTTTTGACCTTTTATAAGCGCTATTAAAAGTTTTGAAGCACTATTAAAAGTCATGAGGGACTAAAATTGAAAACGAAAAGATAAGATGAGGACCAAAACGCCTATTTCGTTAATGTAGGGACTAAACTTAGAAGGAGCCGATTTTGTAGGGACTAAAAACATATTTTACCCTTAAAAAAAACAGTACAAAAAAACTGTGTGCAGGCTGCGCCTGCTGGTTGCAACAGAAGGTGCAATTTGAGAATGGGGTTGAAGGTCCCTTCTCCTTGCCTCTTGGCTTTTCACTCTTTGGGCAAAAGCAGGTTGCTGCCCCTGCTGCTCCCTTGCTGCTCCACTACTTTGCTGTCTGCTCCTCTCCAACACCTCTGCTCCACTACTCTGCCTTCTCTCCAAAAGCATAACAGTAATTTTTGTCTCATTGATTTGCATCCTCTATAAAAAACAGAAACACAAACAGTGTTAGGGGATCATATGCACACAGAGAGAAATATACACACAGCAACATACCCACAGTCAGAAACAACACAAAAAAATAGTAGCAAACAGAACCATTCGCATACAGAAAAATGCACACACAGCAGCAGAGAAGTCCCTGAGAAAACACAACAACTCACAAGCACCAAAAATAGAAGCAGTAGCAGTCAAAGCAACAGACAGCAGTAGCAATAGACAGCAGTTAGCAACAACGACAAATCAGTTTTCACCCAGGGGGCAGGTTGGTTTGACCTTTACTCTTATACGCATTTTTTTTTAACTTACTAGAATAGTTTAGAAATCTTATGTAGATGATAGGAGTGTTTCTAAGACTAAGCAGAATTTAGAATCAATACTGAAAAATATTGTCCCACACGTATTAGTTTACAGGAAATAGAGTAGAATTAGTAAAAAAAAAAATTATTATTAGAACAAATGAAGAATTAGTGTACAGAACAAATAAAATTAGAGTTTTATGTTACTCAAAAAAAGTGAAATTAGGATATGGAGATAGTAGTATGTTTGTTTCTGAAAAAAACTTAAACTATAGAGAAGGAGAAAATATTGGATTAAAGCTAAACATTAAAAAATCAGAGATCAAGAGAAAAGAATGGTACAGAACCGTAAAAACAAAAATAAAGGGAATGAAACTCACCTCATAGACGCCGGCCACCGTAGACGGTGGCCGTTGGCCATGAACCACCATCTCCGATCATATTCTCCGGCAACCACCGTGCTCCACCGTCAACAACCTCTCTTCGCCACCCACACCTCTGTGGCCAACCCCCAAACACCGACTGAACCCTCCACCACCGCAAATCGCCACACTCCGTCACCAACCACCCCAAACCGTCCCTCTTCTCCTCTACGCGCGAAGCCGACCCACTCACAGCGCCACCACCCACAGTTCCTCCACCCAAATCTCCGACCGTCACCGCCACCCTCCCTCTTCGCAACCCAACAAACAGCTACGGCCAAACCCCCACCACCGTTTTCCCTTCTCCCTCGCACCCAAAAGTGTCACTGTCACCGCCGCCGTAGGTGTACATCCGAACACAATCACCACCAACCAACCCCTCCGCGAAACCAGTCTGGATCGGGAAAAAGGGAGACCATACCGTTGAGAAGGAAGTCGTTTCGGTGAGGGAAGACGGAGTAGAGGAGAAGAGGGGGTGAGGGTCGGTGAGAGGAAAGAAAGGTGAAGCCATGGTTGAGAGGGAGGGTGAGACGACTGAGAGGGGAAGGAACAGCGTCGTGTAGGGTGAGAGAGGGAGGCGGACGCGCCGTTGGAAGAGGAGGAATCGGGTTGGGTAAGTTTTTTAGGTTGGAGGCGCCGTGGGAGAAGGAAAGGAAACTAGGGTTTCCATTTTAGTCAACCTTTTATAGTGTGAAAGCTCAGGGGCAATTTCGTCTGTACGCTTTTTATTTTTTTCAGATCACTATTCGCACCCCTCGTTTTACTTCGCGCACCCCCCCCCCCCCTTTGAAGCCCACGTTTTCTGCTTTGGGCCAGCTTGCTAAGGTCGAACTGGGCTCTGCTATTCGCACCCCAGTTTTAATAATACGGCCCTCCTGCCACTTGCACCCTATTCTACTACTGCACTCCCTGCTTCTCCTTTTTTAAAATTTTATTTCTTTCCCCTAAATAAGCTTTTTTTTTTATAAACCTTTTTTCCCAAATAATAGATTTTCTTTCCCCTAAATAAGGATCAATCCAATTGCGAAAACTCTTCAAAATCAAAATTTCGTTAGTAGTCTTGCGAAGCCTTTGCTTGCATGATTATTAACAATGGAATACTAATGGTGGTCACTTGGAGCCTTTGCTCAATTGATCATCATGAACGCTTTCAATTTCAGAAGATATTTCCCTAAGCATCAAAAGTCATAGCAAGTGCTAGTGATGGCCACCCATAACCTTTGTTAGTTTGGTCATCATGAAGGCTTTCATCTTTCGAAAGGAGATTTTTACATGCACTTAAGTGGGTTTTAGTAATGATCACCCATAACCTTTGTTAGTTTGATCATTATGAACGCCCTTCACTCTTCAAAGCCAAAGCAAAAAGACATTCCTTTTCAAGGCTCCTTAGAACTACGTCGCTTTGATTCCCATTTGGGATACGTAGGAGCGAGTCACATTCTCGTCAAGCGCAACCATAAAAAGTTTAGCATTTGCATAACGAAAAGAAAAGAGTTATTTTCGTAACAAAAAAGAATCACTTCCGCAAACCAAGATCATTTTCAGAACAAAAACATTTTCCTTTCTAAAATCATTTTCAACCCATCGTCGCTAGTGGTTAATCATAACCTTTGTTCGTCCAGCCATTGGTGGCGATGTCTTTTTCCCCAAAGAACAACAAGCGATGATCACTCATAACCTTTGTTAGTTTGATCATTCGTGCCAATCAATCTCTTTCGAAAACCACTTTCAAAAAGGCAAATAAAAAACGGGTTGCTACTAATAGTCCATCAGAACCTTTGTTCGTCTGACTGGTGGTAGTGACTCTCATTTTCAAGAGTACTTAGCAGTGATTACCCATAACCTTGGTTAGTTTAATCATTCGCTAAATGCTCGTCCTATTTCGAAAACTCACTAAAAAGATAAAAGACAAAAACCTTTTTCAGGATAAAGAAGAACTACGTAGCTTTGAGTTCTCCATCGCACCGGGAGATACGTAGGAGCGGGCCTTGTCCCGTCAAGCGTTTTTTTTTCTAAAAACCCATTCTTCCCCCTTTTCTTTTTCATAATAAATAAATATTTTCATTAAGAATTTTTTCAATAAGAAGTAGAGAGGCAAAATTAAGTATTTTCAAGTCAACACACTAAAACCACACATTTAATTAAAGGTTCCCTCTCAGTAGAGAGGACGTGTGGGGTGCTAACACCTTCCCTGCGCGTAACCGATCCCCGAACCCTATTCTCTAGTTTCGCAAGACCAATCGCTTTCCAAAAAAGGTTTTCCTAATATTTTCCTTAATAAATATTGGTGGCGGCTTCATTGTCTTAGGAAAAGTTGTGAACGAGGAAGGTTCTCCCTCGGGGACTTTTTCGGGCGCAACAATCATCCCTAACCTCTTGAATCACTATTCACCCATAAACCCAAAATCTTGATTCTCTAAAATTAACGAAAACTTTAGCGATTTGAGTTACCCAATCAACAATCTAACCCTTAAGGAGAACTAATCAATACCCTAATCTTCCATTTGAGCTACAAACCTCAAACATCACATTTTTCTCTTAAAATTTGAATTGCTCAAAATAGGGGGAAAATGGATGAGAAGCTTACCAAGCTTATGGGAAGCATCCATGGAGGTGAGGTGATGATGATGCTATATTTTTGGTGAGTTGGGCCTCACCCTTCTTCTTCCTTCTCTTCTTTCTTTCTTCTTCTTTCCTCTTCTTTCTTTTCTCCTTTCTTCTTCTTTCTTTTCTCCTTTCTTCCCTCTGTTTCTCTTCTCTCTCTCGCGTACCTTTCTTTCTTTCCTTTCTTTTTAATTCTCTCACACACACACACATATATATTTATTAATATATAAGTGGTAACGTGGTCCAATTACCATATTGATCCAAATATCTTATTTCGATTCCAAAACTTCATTGACCTGTATTATCCGGTTAACGATCCGATGACAACCAATAAATAATTTTAGCACTCAATAAATTTACCAGTCAGGTACTAAAATAATTCAATTGGGTTAACATCCAAATAATTCTATTATTTATTTTGCAGATGTTACACTAACCATACTTCCTTATGGTCTGGCATCGCAAATTACACTTATTCATAGCATGTCTTTCACATCAAAGTTTAGAAGACAATATTATTTAAGATAAATAATCACATCATTGTTACATCCATTGACACATAAGCAATAAGAAATTAACAAAGAAATATCAATTTATTAAATCCGACAAATGCAATTATGCTCAGCAAGAAGGTGCAATATCAAATCACTCCCACTAATAGTAGGTATCTGTTTTGAGCTCTATACATCACAAAAAGTACACAATATCTCCTATCGAAATTTTTTGCATATATAAGTTCCTGTAATTATAGACAGAAATCATCAAGCCATATAAGAAATTGTATATCTATTACTCTCTAAATAAATTCTTCTTGGCACACGATGAAGCTATGTCAATAAAAGGAAATTATGACACACCAATGTGGGATTGCCTTGATATCTAAAAGTCATTTGACAACAAGTTGCACATAGAAACACAGTGACAAGGCAAGACTAATACTTAAAAAATTGCTTCAAAAGTTAAACACATAAATTGTTTGTCAGACTCCATAGCATGATGACATCACGATGACATATAAGTATGTGAATTTAATATGTTGGGTCAATCACTTAACGTGAACCAGCCAATGTAGAATGTTGAACAAATAAATGATAAGGAATACATCTTTTGAGAGCCAAAAGGCCCAAACCAATTAGGCAACATAATCCAATTTCACAAGTGAGGCCACTCAGACAAACAATATGCATAAGATGGATTCAAAAGCACTATCAGGTGCTTCAGTGCAGAGTGTTGATAAAGAGAATCCTGAATAAACCTATAAGCCACCAAAACCAAGACATAGTACAAGGTAGGCAAGGACAATACGATAAAATTTATGCAATAGAGCCAACCAATTAATCAATCATTTCAATCAGTAATAAGAAGCCTTTTAAGTAAGCATGAGTCGGACCCTTATGAACAAATGCAAATATCTAATTTCACAATTAATTTCCTTAGCTCCTAATGTAAAGCCATAGTGCCACTTTTGACCGTAAACCTAGCCAAACAAAAATGCAAACAAAGAACATGAAGAAAGATGAGAACCTGGTGTGAATCAGTATTCTCCTTCATGTCGTCATCGTCTTCAGCGTTGTTTTCACCACACACATAAGATAAGATCGACGTTTGATACCCCAAGGACCACCATTCTTCTCGTTCACTCTCTTTGCAACTTTTCATCTCCTTGATTCTGTTTGTCTCGTTATTTATACATCCATCTCGTGATTTACACATCTCAAAGTTGCCACCACCTGTTCCATACTTGAACCCTAGCACGGATAAGGATTCAATTTGGTTGCGTCAGCCATGAGATAAATTCTTCAGATTGTTGTCGTATATGCAAACAGACAGATGATTTCGACAAGTGCTGTCGAAATGCAGAGACAGATGCTGTCGAAATGCAGAGACAGATGCTGTCGAATGATGCTGTCGAATTGCAGGGACAGATGCTGAGACAGGTGCTGTCGAATGATGCTCTCGAATGATGCTGTCGAATTGCAGATGGACAGATGCTAAGACAGGTGTTATCGAATGATGCTGTCGAATGATGCTGACGAATGATGCTGAGAGCAAAACCTGCGAACAAAGCAATTTTGATAAACAACCAGAGGCGCATTGCGACTGCCCTGAAGAATTTACCCGCCTCTACAGTGCAAATTCCCCGAGGTACAACCGGTCTCGTCCCAATCGCAGTAGCGAAAGAGGGTTCCGAACTGGCAAGAATAATTCAGTATATAACAGGAGATGAACCCAGGACAGAGCGGTTTTAGAACAGTAAAAAAGAAATTGTTCTATATATCTTTCAAGTGCTACTGGAGCACGTTTATATAGGCTTCTGAATTAGCACCTTGAAGCATAGCTCCAGCATCCATTTAATAGCCAGTCAAAATCCGTTACAAAATAAATTGGAATAAGGCTGGTTTAATTTTGCAGTTACGAAATAATCGGGTTTGAATGAAAATAGCTGTTGTACGAAAATTAAACTCAGTTTGCAGTTACGAAATGAATTATCTGTTACAAAGTTATTTTGCAAACCATTTCGACTAAAACTGGGCATATTCGGATTAAATTAAAATGGCTGTTAAAAAGCCATTCAGCTTAGTCTGTGTCGAAATATTATTGTGTGTCGAAATCTATTTGTGTCGAAATAAGTTTGTGTCGAAATATTTCTGTGTCGAAATATTTGTCTTTGTCAAAATATTATTGTTTCACAAAATTCACTTAGAAATTTTGATATATCACAAAATTTACAACAAAATTAGGGTTGAAGAAGAGAGAAATTTGGAAGAGAGAGCAGCCACCAAAGAGAGAAAAGAAGAGAGAAAGTCATTCCCGTTTTTCTCAAACCTGTCACCGTAAAAGTGCGAATTCCAGACTCGTTAACCATTGGATCATCTTCGTTTTTGGATAGTAGGTTCGTGAGACATAGTTCTACACTTTCACCGTTCGGAATCGTCGAAACGAGGTCAGAGGAGAGAGAAAACGTCTTCGCACTGAAGCTGTAGTTTTGGAGAGATTTCACTTGTTCTCAATTTGTAAGCTTTTGTGCTTTGTTGTTTTGGCTAGTTATTGGAACGGTTTGTGCATCTTGTTGAGACTCTCTTGTAGCCTTATTTGACTATAGTGGAGCTATTTCTTTGGTCTGAACGACCTGTGGTTTTAACCCTTTTCTTTGAGGGGTTTTCCACGTTAAAAATATCGGTGTTCAATTGTGCGTTTTTATTTCATTTTATTTGCCGCCACATATTCGTTGTTGCTTCTCATAGGTTCTTGCAAGTTTGGGGAATATATTTCCGCTGCATATTGCTCTGTTATTACGTTTATGTGTTGATTCCCCATCAAGTTAGGGAATCAGTTTTCAAGGCTTGCATGTCACTTTAGAATTTTAAAGAGTTTAGTGGAAGGCCATCTCAGAGGTTGCAATTGCAAGTGTAGAAGTCTCAGTTTTGAGGTCATTGGGTTGTGTTGATTGCTTAGGAGCTTGTTGGGTATCAATGTACTTGACACTTATTTGATTTTTAGGGTTTGAACTTGATTGGAAGTTACAAACTCTGTTTTATGAATTGGTGTTGTGTTTTGGCTAAAAATGATATGAAATAGATAATGCATGTTGTTTTGATTAGCATTCGAATGATGTTTGTTTTGGGAACATAATTGGTATTGAAATGGAAGATAAGTTGTCCATTATTGTTCTGTAATTGTTGCCATTGAAATGTGTTTGGTCTAAACTGGATAGGAAAGAATCAAAGGGAAGTGAAAAGGAGCCAAAAATGTAGAAAAACTACATCTGTATGCAGGACACGGGCCGCGTCAATATGACACAGGGCACCCATGTCAGAGTTTGGAAGTTGGCAAATATTTTATCCCGTGACACAGGCCGTGTCACTATGACACGGCCACCTGTGTCAGAATCCATCCCTCAGGCATTTTGCCACCTTTTCACTTGTTCGTTGGCACCCTTCTATTTAGGCCAATTCCATATGAAATAATTGATAAATTCATATATGTTATTGAATTGATTGCCATATAACCGGTTGAGTTGAGTTGGCGTGAGTGCAAAATGTCTATCTTATGTATATATAAAAAAGAATTAAAGAATGGTTGATGTATTTGAGATTGGTGTCATGAACCTAAGCTCAAGGCCCAAATGGTTGTACTCATTATTTTGTTGAGTACGGGTTCCCCAGCGGTATGTTAATATCATTTAGATGTGTAACTCTATGACGGGAAGAGAGATGCATCATCGGTAAATAATTAAAAGATACCGTAAGTATATGTATAATGACGTACCATCGAGGAACTCACTAAGATTATTGTAATCTCATTCTTTATATTGTTGTGGTTTTTAGATAAGCAAGTATACTCGTTGAAGACAAAAGCAAAGTGGTGAAGAACCCGAGATATTGGAAGATTGTGTGGCTTGCAAGTTGAAGCTTTATTCTCATTTCGGTTTATCTTGTGTGTCGAGATATTCTATTGTTAATTGTTATGAACCTTAGGTTTGTATCTTATGTATTGATTAGGATGTATGCAATTGTTATGATTTGGATTACGTAAGGTTGTAATGACTCTTGGGACTAACTTGACCGGTTTATGATCGAGTCTCAGTATATATTTATATTAGATGTTTATCACCATATCTCGAGTCATTTATGGATTGTTCTTATCCCGTTTTGTTAATCCAAATCTTAATTGTGTACCTATGAAATGTCAAAAAATAATATTTTGGATTTTATTGTCGATTAAAATTTTGGATGTTGTGCCAATCTTGTTGTGATGTCTTCTATTATTGTAGTGCTTTTGCACTTCACTTTTTGCTTTATAAAAAAATCTAATTTTTTTTACTTTTTTTCTATCTTTTTCTTTCCCCCAATTTTTATTTCTTCTCTGGTATATTACTCATACCATTCATCTCATACTAGATAACTTTCCCAAATTATAACAATACTTTCCGATTGCTATTTAGGTACAACAACTTTTTTTGTTTGCTGTTGGTGTGTTGCATCCATAGATTTTGTCCGTCACTAATTTATGTAGGGGAACCTGGCTAATTTGGTTACCGTGACATTGGTGCGTAGTTTTCACCGGCTTCGCCGGTGACTAATCTACGTCGGGAAACCTGGTTGGCCATGAGTTTTCGGCTTTGCCGGCCCGTATAGTTCTCCCCTCCCAACAGAGTTTTTGCCATACCCTAGATTCGAACCTGAGACATTGGGGTGGGATCTAAGTCCAGTTAGCACTTGAACCAACCATTGCTGGTATTTCAGAACACAAATTGAATCAATTAAACTGTTTTATACACTTCCAATCTTTCAAAATTATTTTTTATCACAAATCCATCCTTGTTTAGAAAAATATTGGGAGAGGGAGAAATTTTACTAATCAAAGTGGTACTAATGGTCATTTTACAACTGCCGCTGAGGGGATTTGAACTCAACACCTTAAAGATATATAAATCCAACAATATGATTGAAAAAACAATAAGCCGTGATTTTTAAGTTAAAGAAAATTGACAATAAAATCATATATATTCTCTTGAATTTTACAATAGATGGACATGATTGGTTCGAAAATATTTGGCAATCAAATTAAAAAAAGCTAAAATTATAATTTACCCAAGGAATAACTATTGAATCCAAAACAATTTTCCGAAAAAAAAAAAGGTAAATACAATCATAGAAGAACTTCAAAAAGAAGGATGAGTATATGAGTTTATTACTCCCTCCGTTTTAAAATAAATGTTGTTCAAGGTGCCGCGATCTCTGGGAGGCCGTGATTTTATGTGTCGGCGACAAAGTTGCGGCGGTTCTGACCACCGTCGTGCACACCCACCACTACCAGTTTTTGGTATTAAGAAATGTAATGATTAAAAAAAATAGATATTTGATTAAATTATCCTTATCAACTATTGGTTTCTTTTCTACTATCATTAATGCAAAATAATACTAATGTTTTGGAACAGAGGAAGTTTACTTATTTCAATTAGTTCCTGCCTTTTTTCTGAAAAGGTAAGATATTAATTATTATTATAAAGTATTAAAGGTACTCAAAACTCAAACTATCTAACAAAAACATCTACAAATAATACGCTTATGGAAAAAATCAACAAATAGTACACAAGAAATTAGTAAAAAAAATAAAAATAAAAATCTCCAAAAGATTTTAGAGCTACCTCATACTCTCTCCGTCCAATTTTTAACGTAGTTTAAGGTTTTGGCACACATTTTAAAAAAAAAAATGATTAATGGTCTAGATTTGATAAAAAGTACGGTATAATTTACCTTTTAACCCTTTGTCTCTCAAGATAGATAAATATGAATCATTTAATGGATGTAAAAAATGGGTGTTTCTAGGGTGAGGAAGCAAATCAAATCCCTCACCGGTGAGCCACTAAAATTGACTGTAGTATATTATGTAAAATGCTATGGCTGGTTAAGATTGAATCAACTAGTAAAATGCTACGGCTGGTTGATGAATTTTTATACTACATCCTACGATAATATTTAATGATTCACCGGTGAGGGATTTGATTTGCTCCCTCACCATAGAAGCATCCGTCAAAAATTCTCTTAAAAAATAGAGGCATGGATGAAAAAATTATTAACGCTTCATCGAAAAAGTAAAATCACAATCAATTTGGGACAAATTAATTTTGCTAAAATAACATACAAAATGGGACTGAGGGAATAATCAACAAAAAGTAGACATCATATAATTTTACTTCATTTTATAAATGAATATCATCGTAAGCCAATATTCATAAGGGATTACATAGTAGTTATGGAATATTGATATCTTTGCTAATGAGCGCAAATTAACAAATAAAATCACAAGTACATACGAAGATAGGTGAACCTGGATCACCATTACAAGATCCTATGCCCTGATTGAATTGTGCACCACATTTATCATTGCAACATGAACTATCACATTCATTATCGCATAGACCAAGAGCACCTTGGCATGTCCTGTTAGTTTGGAATGGACCAGGCTTAGCATCACAGGAGTAATTACAGGTGCAATCTCCTGTGCCATAATTAAAAGATGAAGTTGCACCATTCCACTGGCCTTGACACTTCAAATCACAGCATCCTGGCGAATCACATTTTCCAACAACTTCATTGCATTGCTCGTGATCATTTTGCCCTGTAGGGTCCAAATATTTAAATATTAATCGTAAGACCATAAAATAATAAATAAAGAAAAAAATATTGAGGTTAAACAAAGTGACTAGCTATACCTGCTTCGATCACAAGAAAGAGGACCATGAAGACAACATAGCTGGAGATTACTTTCACCATCACCATTATGTAATAGAAACTTACTTAGCCTAATCTTTTCTTCTTCTTTTTGTGGCTTGGACCCTCAAACAAAAACTTATATATATAGTGGTTCTAAAATATTTTTTCAAAGATTTTTGATTGCATCAAAAAAAGAAACAATTTTTGTAATTAATGACATAATCTGAATTTTAATCCAACGACTACGATTAAATATTCTCATTCCTTGTAATAACTTAGTGTTCTCACCCGGTACGCTATATATTTATTTATATATATATATATATATATATATATATATAGAATAAATTTTCATTTTAGACAATATACTAATGTCTTTTTAACTCATTTAAATTAATATTAAACTTTAGTTAAATATTTTTTGATATATATTAGTACTAAAAATAAACTTTAATTTAACATAATTGTGTTGGCCAATACACCGTAGTTATATTGTTAATAATAGTTTAAATATGATTTTGTTGTTTATTTTAGACAACATATTTTTTAAAAAAACAAAATTGTAATATGATTTCTTTGGTATATAATATATTTGTAACGTGATAGAAATATAACACATATTTTTTTAAAAAAGAATATATCTCAATTTTTCAGTTTTAATTGATAATTTCAAATCGGTATAAATAGTCTAAATTATATTTATGGCTATTTCAAATCAGCGTTTTTTATACAAATACCAATTTCCATTTTTGTTAAAATGAATTATTAAAAATATTTCCTTCTGAATTACATTTATAGTCTTAATTATATTTATGCCAATATACAGGTTTATGACGACGTCATATAAATAGTCTAAATTATATTTATGGCTATTTACGACATTTTGTAATTAATGACGTAATTTGAGCTATGAACTTTAATCTAATGATTAGGGTTAAATGTTCTCATTTCTTATAATAACTATGTGTTTTCACCCGATACGCTATATATATATAGAATAAACTTTCATTTTTGACAATATTTTAATGTCTTTTTAAATCATTAATACTAATATTCAAATTTAGTTTAATATTTTTTAATATATATGAATACTAAGAATAAACTTTCATTTAACATAATTGTGTTGGCCAATACACAGTACTGAAATTGTTAATAATAATTTAAATATGATTTTGTACTTAATTTTAGACAACTTATGTTTTTTAAAAAAATTGTAATATGATTCTTTGGGTATACAAAATGTTTGTAACGTGATTAAAACTAACATAATACATATATATTTTTTAAAAGAATATGTCTACTTTTTTCTATTTTAATTGATAAAAACAATTGACAATTTCATATTAGTATCAATAATCTTAATTATATTTATGGCTATTTCAAATTAATGTTTTTTTATAAAAATATCAATTTCCATTTTTGTTAAAATGAACCATAAAAATCTTTCTTTTACATTTAAAGTCTTAATTATATTTATGCCAATATACATATTTAGTCATTAATCTTACGATGTTTTGTAATTAATGACGTAATATGAGTTGTGAATTTTAATCGAACGATTACAGTTAGCGTTGAGCAAGACCCGTCTCGACCCTAAGACTCGTCCCATCTTCGTCCCATTTGACCCACAAAACATCGGGTTTATTCGGGTCTAAGGACGAGTTATAAGGGTCTAAAGAATTGGCCCGACAAAAATTTAAGGACGGGTTCGGGTTAGGTATAACCCGTCCCAACCCGTCCCTTACTTACTCCTCACACTATTTTTTTTAACTCTATCATACTGATAATGAGACTATTATAAATAAAATATTCAATTTAAAAACTATGTTAGTTTAAGTAGAAAAATTGTTGTAAAATACTATTATAAAAATCATGTTTTGAGTTTGAATACATAATAAAATACCAAAGAAGTTCAATTATTGTAACACCCCTGTGGACACCCAATTTTAACCGGTACATTTTTACTTTTTCAAAAAAAAATCACAAAAATATGTTTTTGATTCCTAATCCCTCGAATAGGTCATTTTGCGCTAATTTACTAATTTTGCGTTATTATTACTTTTTTTAGTGGTTAAAAAATATATGCTAATTCAAAAAATTACAAAGTAGATTTAATTTATTTTTCTTGTTACAATATCTTTAATTAAAAAGCAAAAATAAAAAAATAAATAGATAAGAAATAATACAAATTACAAAAGAAAATAAAAAAGGGGAGGTGCAATAAAAAAATTATTATTACAAAAAGTAGTCGCTTTTGGGTATTTTCGGGTTTTAGTTTTTAGCTACTATGCGAAAGCAATTTCTCTCTCCTCGGACCTCGTTTTGACGATCCGAACGGTGAAAGTGGAGACACATGTCCCACAAACCTGCTGTCAAAAAACAAAGATGATCCAACGGTTAACGAATCCGGAATCGCACCTTTACGGTGAGAGGTTTGAGAAAAAACGGACCAAAAACTGCAGCTATTGCGAAGGCAATTTCTCTCTCCTCAGACCTCGTTTCGACGATCCGAACGGTGAAAGTGAAGATATATGTCTCACGAACCTGCTGTCAAAAACCAAAGACGATCCAACTGTTAACGAATCCGGAATCGCGCTTTTACGGTGACGGGTTTGAGAAAAACGAGAATTGTGTTCTCTAAGTGGGAATTGCTTTCTCTATCTTGTTTTAGTCCCACATTGCTTGCAAGAAACAACAACCCTATAGCAATTGACTATAAAAGAGGTTGAGAGGTGAAGGTTTGAATGGGGAGTCATTGGCAGATTAAGTGATCTTTTGGGCTAGCCTTTGCGGTCCAGACACTAAAAGTCTGTCTTTGATTATTTTGTAATTTTTTTGAATCGGTTTTTCGGTTCTCAAAGCAGTCCGGTTCGCAGGTGACCTGGTCAGACTGCTCGGTCCGGTTCGGCGTTCACCGCGTTCTTCAGCTTGAGGTTAGTTTTGTATTTATTTTTTTATATCTATTTGTTTATTTATTTAAGTACATATTTATTGATTATTTATTTATTTCTTTAGTTTCTTTTTGTATATCTTTATTTTATGCTTGATATAAACCCTAGGGTAGAAGACTATTATTTTCTGTATATGTGTTTGTTTGTTTTGCAGCTAGGGGGTATATTTAACATTTTGTTCCTACACACACTCCACTATCACACTTCTGCACACACGTGAGAATAGTCCTGTACCCGGACTGGAGAATAACCTAAGTTAGAGCGAGACTGCGTAGTGATGGCCTACTGGATGTGCGTCCTGTTGGGTGGTCACGAAAGTCTCACCTAGAGTTTGGTCCCTCTTGAGAATGCTGGCACTCCTAATAGCTTGCCTATTGTTGTTGATCAGTGTTCTTAATTGGGGTCGTTGGCTCTAGGAACCTTATTTAGGACTCTATAGAGCTACCTTTGAGAGGTACACTTGATAGAAAAAGCCTTAGATCTATTCCCAAAGGGACCCCTCTAGGACACAAAGGAGTTTAATACTTTTGCATTCAAGCAAACAATAATACAACTCCATTTTTGCAAACTGCACCCCATTTTACTATTGCACCATCTGTTTTCGTTTTTATTATTTCCTTTTACAAAAAACCTATAAAAATAAATAGATAAATATTCATTTTCAAAAAAATATAAATAGGGGACTAAATCGACTGTACAGTCGGGTTAGTCAGCTTTTTAGGTTACTAATGAACCGTTACGGATCATGTCCTAGAATCCCTATTTAAAACAAGCAATTTATAAATTAAAAAAATACAAACACATTTCTACCCACAAATCAATATTTTAAAATAGGGGATTAAGTCGGCCGTACGGCCGGGTTAGTCAGCGTTTTAGGATGAATGAACCGTATGGATCAAGAGTCCTAAAATCCCTATTCAAATAAAATTAAACCAACACACATCAAATCATTTTCCAAAACTCAAAAAACTCCATTTTTATAAAATAGGGGACTAAGTCGACTGTACAGACGGGTTAGTCAGCGTTCTAGGACGGATGAGCTGTACAGCTCAATAATCCTAAAACCCCTATATTAAAAAACATCAACCAACAAAAATTTTCAGAAAGAACTACGTGACTTTTGAGTTCCTCATTGCACCTGAGGATACGTAGGAGCGGGGCTTCCCCGTCAAGTCAAAATAAAATTTTCTTAAATTAATCCTTTGTAAATAATTGTTTTTTTTTTTACTAAATCTTATTAAGTATTATTTTTTGGGTAAACAAATAATTAAACGACTTAATAATTCTTGCGCAAATCAAATTTAGGGTAACTGTCTTAGGACAGATGTGCTAGGGGTGCAGTGAAATTAGGTTTTCGCCCCTTCCCTACGCATAACCGACTCCCGAATCCAACCTAGTTACGCAGACCACTAACTCTTAGGTTAGGTTTTTCTCAATTTTTCCTATTTTTAATAAATTGGGTGGCGACTCCCCGAAATATCAATTTTTGGGCCGTCTACGTCGGGACCACGGTCACGACAACCCCGGTATTTCTTTAACAAAGAAATACCTAAATATACAATTTGGTACAAATCAGAGTATAAAAATTCCTGTTCAGATATACATCTTTACAAGAAACAGCGGAAACTATAAAAATAATATTTTACAACTTCGGGTCATACGACCGAATACAGAGACAACTACAGAAGAACAAGGACAATAATAAATGAATCGATCTTCAATCTTCTCGTCGAACCCGACAACCAACTGTGCCGCCTTCTGTCCTTATAACCTGTTCTCTGTAAAAACAACAAATATGGATTGGGTGAGACAACTTGTCTCAGTGAGTCCTACCGTGCCCCCTCACTGACACTCGGTTCAATTTATGAAACCGTTAACAATGTTTAATTAGCTACCACTAGCTATAATCGAAATGCCAAGAAAATCGTGTTCTCAGTTGTTTTCTAATAGCTTAGCTTAAACCGACTGCACAACTGCTAATCCCGGTAGCTATAGCTTAACATTGGCCGACTGCACAACTGCTAATCCCGGCAATGTTAACTTATAATCAATAACTTAGCACAAGCCGACTGCACAACTGCTAATCCCGGCAACCCGTGAGTTGACCACGCCAAAACACATTCAGGGCCTAGGTAAGGGGTCATGACTACCCTCCCTAGTATGCTACTTGTCAGGTCGTCACCCAACGCAATACGTATGACAATACGCATCAGATTCTCGAGAGTTAGATAATTTATATCTTTTCGATCACCAAAGGATCAATCATATAAGCTCATTAGATAATTTATATCTTATCGATCTATAACCCGTTTTGATGAATTTATAAACATCCGGCATTATAATCATATTGTAACGTATTATTGACTTATAACCCGTTTTGATGAATTTATAAACATCCGGCATTATAATCAAATTGTAACGTATTATTGACTTATAACCCGTTTTGATGAATTTATAAACATCCGGCATTATAATCAAATTGTAACGTATTATTGACTTATAACCCGTTTTGATGAATTTATAAACATCCGGCATTATAATCAAATTCAATTAACATATATATAAACATATATATTCAGTCAGTCCATCAAACGGTGTACCCACACGTATACTAGGGTTTCGGTTTTTCAATCAAATATGCTTTTGAAACTCTTTTTCAAAATCATGAGTGAAATAAGTTCAAAATACGGTTGTCAGTAAGGCAATATCCTTAAAGTGGGTTGGGGAGAAAATTAGAAGTGATTCGGGATCGAAAGGAGCGACGAAATGAGAAATCGGAGTCCGGTAACAGCAGCTCACGCACGGTCCGTGCCCAGAGGCGCACGACCCGTGCGTGATTTACCAAAATCACACAGCCAACCCGAAGAGGACGCACGGTCCGTGCCCAGGGGCGCACGACCCGTGCGGCCTGTTCTGTTACTGAATTCTAGTTTCTCATTCCGCTTTCCATTTCTCGCCCAAATCGAATTCCGATCGTTCTCCAACCTGAAAACGGATTTAATAAACAACATTCCAGACCATATTCCAGTGAAAGCACTTAAAATCACAATTTCGCAAATTGTTCAACAATTCAATATAAACCGTAAAAACGCGATATAGCTCAAAAACGGTTTTCGGTTCCAAAATCTTTCGAAAATTGATAATTGCCTTATGACTCAACCCGATATAATTTCAAGACACGAAAAATATCCCTATCCGTGAGTAGAACTCACCGGTCGTGATGAAAATCACGGAATTGCCGAGACTTCGAGACGCCCAAAACACATAACCGCTCGAACAATCCCCGTACTTGATTTCCATGCTCCAACGAACTCGAACCCGCTTCAAAACTAGCTCAATCACAAGACCAGCTACTGGAGTGTACCCAAATGCATCGTAAATTAACGATGTACTCCCCTTGACGTTCTGATCTAACTTCAACTCCGAGAACGCGATCATTTTTCCCAAGCTCGGTTTGGCAGCATCTGTGCATCATTTTACAACCACAATATCTCAATCAATACTTAATGAAATGCACCAATTCCAGGGTCTATTAGAAAGGGAATTTTGTCTAGTTTCTATTGGTACAAGTTTCAGACTGATACTCTATGTATTTCGTGAGATATGGTCAGAACAATACAGATAGGTCCAAACTGCCACTGATTCAAAATGCTAACTTGTCCGATTAATTACTCCTTCAATACTTAATGAAATTAAATGGTTCTTGAGCGAAAAATGAAGGATTTCATGTCTACTTTCAGAATCAACAAAAATGAACCTCAAAGTATGTCTGTGTAAGGAGATATACCGAAATTACTTAGACTGCCCAGAAGGGATTTGCTGCACCATTTTCCAGCAATCTTGTTTCCTTCTTCCAATCTTCTTGCCTCCACAATTATGTCTCCTATCTCTTCTACTCTGGAACCAGCAACCAAGACACCATCAATTAGCTCCAAGTTCGAAGTTTTAGGGTCCCTAGCTCCTGAGTTTGCTTCCCTCCTCAACGTGGCTTCTCAAATTGCAAGGATTTTCTCATATGCTTCCCAAGATCACCATAAAATGCATCAAAACTGAGTTTGGTCAAGGTGGAGCTCAATATTCGAAATGGTGGAGAGGGAAAAGATGGGGAATCAGCTAGCAAGGTTACTACCAATGGAAAGAGAATTAAAAATGGAGAAGGATGGTGGCTTTGGTTCTTACATGCAATGAGGACTCACTTCCTCTTCTCCTACCCTTTCCCTTCTCTCTCATGCCTTCTCTCTATTCTCTTTCACTGGTTCTGCTTCAGAAATCTTTGAATATCAGAATGATGAGGATGGGGTACTGTTTTAATGAGCTGAGGGAGTGTTGGAAGGTTAAAGGACTAAAATACCCTTATGCACAATTTCCACTCAATCCTTTCTCTAAACTCTCCTTTCTTTCTCCATTCTCTTTCCTTTAAAAATTTCAGAATTTTCTGTGAGTGAGAGTGAGAGAACTGAATGAGATAATTATTCTCATCTGAAGAGGAATTTTAGTAAGGCTGAAATTACCATTTTGCCCTTATTGCTAATTCTCAACTTAATCCATCAAGCACTCATCCATTCATAAGGTTTAGGAGTTTAACTACCAATCTCATGATTTTACCATGACTAGGATCCAGTTTATCATTCATCAAATGACACATCGACAATAAGAGGCGAAATGACGATTTTACCCTTGCGCTCCATTTCCCATTACAATTCACACGATTCGAATAATTTGCGCGTATTTCATATGCTTGAGTGATTAAACATCGTTTCCACGAAATTGTCATATCCATGATCCGATTTATTATCTAATCGAATAATTAAATCGTTAGTTAATTTCGTAATCCGAAATTAACAAAATTAGGGATGTTACAATCACCCCAACTTGGAAGATTTTGTCCTCAAAATCGATTATAACCTATACACCTTGTTGACACAAACTTCATCCGAAAATCAACTACTCCGATCTTTTGATGGCAGCCACTAGTTGTTATGGACAAACAGAACACCTACAATCTGTTGAGAACACAAACTTATAGCTTAGGGTATCTACACATTTGGCACTATCAAAGCCAGGAATACAGAAGGTTCCGGCTTAGCCGTAGCTTGAACTGGGAGGAAACGATGTCTATGAAAGGATTATTTGAAATCAAACCACGCGGTATTCGGAGGAACGGTTTCTTCCTTTTCCGAGTTACGCTTACATAGGCGCTCGACTCATTTTACAAAAATCTCGACTGAGGCAAACAGAGTTATTTTATAAAACAGGTTGACTTTCAGTCCAAGGAATCTAGAAACGATTTCCCTTGCAACTGAATCCAGGAAAAACTCTAAAATAATAGTAAAATATTCTTTCATTAAATCAGTTCCAAAGCTTGAAAGTACAATAGTTCCATTTGAATGAAAATTCTTTTCAATGGGGTTTCTAATGACGATAGTTTGAAAATACGACTATCCCAAAAAAAAATAAACTTTCATTTTAGACAATATTTTAATGTCTTTTTAAGTCATTAATATTAATATTAAACTTTGTTAAATATTTCTTAATATATATTAATACTAAGAATAAAGTCAGTGTTGGCCAGTGCGAAATTTGATCCTAAGCACGAGCGGAGCTTAGTCTTTCGTTGAAAGTGTTGGGACACTCCGTGAGTAGCCAGCGATGGTCCGAACCAAAAAAATACTAATAATAAACTTTCATTTAACATAATTGTGTTGGCCAATACACTGTAGTGACATTGTTAATCATAATTTAACTATTATTTTGTGGGTTCGATTCCCGCAGTGGACAAACTCGGTGTTGGCCAATGCGAAATTTGATCCTAAGCACGTGAAGAGATTAGTTTTTCGTTGAAAGCGTTGGGACACTCCGTGGGTAGCCAGCAATGTCCGAACCAAAAAAATACTAAGAATAAACTTTCATTTGACATAATTGTGTTGGCCAATACACTGTAGTGACATTGTTAATAATAATTTAACTATTATTTTGTACTTAATTTTAGACAACTTATTTATTTAAAAAAATTGTAATACGATTCTTTTGGAATACAAAATATTTATAATATGATTGAAATTAGCATAATACATATATCTAATTTTTTCAGTTTTAATTGATAAAAAATGAAAATTTCAAATAAGTAAAAATAGTATTAATTATATTTATGGCGATTTTAAATCAGCTTTTTTTATACAGATACCATTTTCCATTTGAGCAACGCTATTTAGTAAGAATTGTTTTTGTAAGAAATGTAAGAAATACACTAAAAGCTGAATTGTAGGCACCAACTAACACTACACACTAAGTGTTTTGCTTTGTTATTCTTACTTTTCTTACTTTTCTTTTCTTACCATCAAACATTTCTTTTTCCATTCTTGTTAAAATGAACTATTAAAAATATTTTTTTCTGAATTACATATATAGTCTTAATTATATTTATGCCAATATAACCATTTAATATATCACAAAAATCAGATTCATTTCTCAAATAAAATATTTGAATAACATTTAAGTAGGACAGTTATAAGGAAAAGATTAGATATAATATTAGAAAAGTTATAGTATATATATATATATATATATATATATATATTTATATAATAAAAATATAAAAATAATACTAATTATGAAATGTTTGAAGTAAACTGCACGAAGAAGATGCCTCTGGGGGAAGTGCTGCAGGTCTTACAAGGAGATGCCTCCAGGATCCCATTTGCTAGGCGCTTGCGTGTTTTTAGTTTTTATTTTTTTTTTGTTTTGTTGTGTTTCCTTTGATTTTATCTTCATCTACCAAAAAACTGCACGAAGAAATTAATGTCACGGTTGAAATGGAAGAAATTCTTGTCACGAAGAAATTCAGAGTCACTTATATTCTCTCTATCTATATATATATGTAAAGGAGACCCCAATGGAGCCTCCAAAATGAATCTAAATATTTTTGTGTATTTAAATATTTATTTATAATTTATACATGAAGAGGAATTTAATTTTAATGAAAGCTAATAATTGCCACTAACTTATTAAATGATTATCTTAGTGGAATATCAAATAAATATTTTATATTTACATTAAAATGTTGATATTTTCAAATTAAAATAAAGATTGATAATAACAACCAAAAATAGTTTAAGTATTATATAATATAATATAATATAATATAATATAATATAATATAATATAATATAATATAATATAATATAATATAATATAATATAATATAATATAATATAATATAATATAATATAATATAATATAATATAATATATCTATATCTATATATATATATTTGATCAAATATATTAGTAATTTTTATCAGGTTATTATTAGTGTTTAATTTTATTATATATTTAATTGATTTATTTGTATTGGATATACATCATATTAATGGTATAATATAATTGTAAATTTTTAATTTAACCGTAATTGATAATATTAATTATTTAAAAATATTATTACTGTAGAACTTATTAGTTTTAATATATTAAAAATAATTATTACATTTTTAACGGAACTAATATTATTATTTATATTATAAACATGTTGAAACATTAATATTAATTTTTATAAAAGAAGCTTGACTCTTGAATTGTGAGTTTTCCTCCTTTTTTTTAAAATTTTACAAAACTTCCTCTCTTATTGATTACTCTTAATTCATTACTTGATGTTTTGATTTTGGTTGTCTTTTAGTGTCTCTAAATTATTATTATAATTAGTCCTAATTATTATAGTTGGTTTTTAATAGAGATATAGTTACAATCTTTTCATTTTCCTTCACTTTAGGTCTTCTTTAAGAAATACTATAAATACTTAAGAAGGGTGGTCTAAAAATTATTAAAAAATTAATAACAATATATATACTCCATAGAGTAGGAAGAAAATAAGATGTTATTATTTTATATCAATTTTTTTAACGAAAATTAATTTTATAGGTGTCAATAAAACTTAAAAAAAAAAACAAAATTAAGACTTATTATTGTCTAAACATGCATCTTTTCATATCCATTTAATTATGAACCATAAAGTAGCCACAATGAATAATAGTAAGACAAAAAGGCAAACACATTGAAAAATAAAATGAATGTTACATTTTTTAAATGGTAAAAAGGAATGTTACATTGATCATTTAAGTAAATAGTGGCTAGATAAACAACAAAGCCTTGAACATTGTTGTCAATTGGACACATTAGCACATCAGCTACAATGGGTTGTGATTTATATTTCCATAAGCAAATGATGCATGGAAAGTATTTGGTGCATGAGGCTTATGAGATTTGGAGGTTTTAATTTGTAGAATATAGGGGTATGTATGAATTGGAGATTAGAGCTATTACATGTATTAGCTTGAAGTTTGATTAGTAAATAGGTGAAAATTTAGGATATAATTTTGAGGTTGTCACTCATATGGCCTGGTTGTTGTAACTGTAACATATATGAAAAGATTATTGATGTAACTTAGATTATAGGATGTTCAAATTCTTCTTCGGTTCCCTTCCTATCTTTTATTTAGCCTAGCTGTGTGTAATGATTGACATAAAATATTATCATCTCATTTTTTTGTGTAGGAACCCCCTCCATCTAATGCTATTTTCTTTTATTTCTTTGGTTACCATAAGGTGATTTTAGATATATATATATATATATATATATATATATATATATATATATAATACTTATGATTATCTTTCATGTAATCTAATATTTTGTTTATAATTTACACATAAAGAAGATTTTGGTTATAACACTCCTCATTACTTTTACCTATATTTATTTATTGTAATTTTTATATAAATGAAGCTTCCATTTTTATTCAAAATTCAAAATTAAATATATATATATATAAGAAAAAGTTTTTATTTATAGCAAATTCATGAGGTTTATGAGATAACGTTTTTATTTATTGTTTTCAATCCATTTTTAAAAGCGTGTATATATATATATATATATATATATATAAACTTTAACGTATTTTTGAAGTTATGTCTTTATTTACAAATAAATTATATTATTATGAGAATTTGTAAAAATATAAATTTGTTGAATAAAAATATTTACCAATTATAATAGTATAGATGAATAAAAATATTGCAATACACATGTATTTATTTTTTTAATCAAAATTAATATAAGTTGTTCTTGAAATAAGAAATAATTAGTTGACTTTACAATTTACCATAAAATTTTTCTTTCAATTGACACAAGACTTATGAGATGATACTTTTATTTATTGATTTCTGTTATATATATTCAAAACACACACACACACACACACACACACACACACACACACATATAGAGAGAGAGAGGGGGGGGGAGGGAGGGAGAGAGAGATAAATCTCAACATAGTTTTTGAAGTTATATATTTTATTTGTTTGAGATTCGAAGTTATATATTTATTCACAAAGAAATTATAATGTTATTAAAATTTATAAAAATCTAATTAATTATTTGAAAAAATATATTTATATATTTTAATTATTTAGATGAAATAAAAATATTACAATACCATGTATTTCTCTTTTTCATCAAAATTCATATAAGTTGTTTTTGAAATAACAACTAATTAGTTGGCCTTTAAAATTAATTTTTATGTAACAATTATGCATTGAAAGAGAGGGGTTTCACTTTCATATGAATTATTTCTTTAGCTTACAATATTATCATGAGTTAGTAGAATATGAGAGGAAGAGGTAGAGTTTTAGTCAATTATAGCAAAAAATAACTATTTAAGAGAGACAATTTTGGATGGTCATGGAAGAGATTTTGCCAAACAAATATTCATAATGAAAAATAAGAAGTAGGAGAAAGGAGCGAGTTTCGCGAAAAAATGTAGAATACACAAAAAGATAAAGAGTTTCATGTTCTTGACAGCTTTGAAGTGGACAAAGAGGCAGAAAAATAAATTTGGATCACTTAGTGATTCATGCAACAATTTATGTGTAAAGTTATAGGCATTGAGAAATTATGTAATTTTAATAATAAAGAAGTCATGTTTTCATATCATTATAAAGAGTAAAAATAAAGAATAGTTTTTTATTTTGATTATTTTCTTCTTATAAATTAAAATTAAAATAAATTTATTTAAACTTTTATTTTAATTTTTTTTATTGTTTTACTTTCAATTTATGATTTATTAATTGGTGCTTAAAATCAAAGAAAGAAAATAATAAATATCAATATATTTTTGTTTACTATGATATATGTTTTGCTATACTCATCTGCCTTTACTATTAAAATTTGTGCACATAAACTTACATATAAAATAGAATTACAATTACTATTTCTTAGTCTAATGAAGTTTAATAAAATTCTTTTTCAACAATTAAGCTCATAAAAATATTGCCAGTTATTTATATTTATAAAAATAATACACTATATAAGATTTTTACTCAAAATAAATGATTTTTGAATATAAAAATCAACAATATATTTATGAAATACTATATTTTTAAAATACATCATTTATATCAACAACTTATATATCTTTATATAAAGGCTTTATAAATTTTTAAAAAAATTAATATATCAACCCGTGCAACGCACGGGCATTCCCCTAGTACTATGTATAATATAGGGATCTCAAAATGGGCTTAGCCCGCCGGGCCGGCCCGTTGGCCCACCAAAAAAAGGCGGGCAGGGCTAAGGTATTGATGCCCGCCAGCCCGCGTTGCCCAGCCCGCGTTGCCCGGCCCGCTTCGCCCGCCAGCCCGCGGGTTAAACCCTGTGGCGGGCCAAACCGCCCGTTAGCGCTTTTGTTTTTTTAAATTCAGTGTAAATTGACGGGCCAGCCCGCCAGCCCGCCACTTCGCGGGCAGGGCATGAATTTTGCTCACTCATTCTGTTAACGGGCCGGGCCGGGCCGCCCGTTTTGACATCCCTAGTATAATACATGTTAACATTATGTGGAGTTTAATTAAATTTTAAAATAAGACTTATTAAAACTAAAAGGGTATATACTCATGTCTCATAAAAATGACAATTTTTTTTGAAAAAATATTCTTTTGGTTACAAAAGAGAAATATATATGTTTGAAAAAACCATATTATTGAAGGACATAAATATAGATAAATATATGATAACATAAGAGCAAAATAAATTGTAGACAAACCTACAATAGTACATGTAACACCCCAGATATTCTAACAAGTAGAAATACTGAAATGCACACCTATGCATACATCAGAGAATAATTTCCTGTTTCAGATATTGAACATAACTAAAAACTCTTGATAAAACCATATCAAGGAGTCTCACATAACTTAAACAGCTCATAGCCTAGAGTCCAATATCCAAATACAAAGAAATAGAGGAAACGATTTTACAACTTTTCCTGATACAAGTTATACAATCGGAAATACAAAGACCTCGAGGGAATGACATTAACAACGAAAACTAAGTCTTCACCGTCTTCATAAGCACACCACTTAACTGTGCTTCTTCACATATGCTTTTTCCCTGCTTCTCTATAAAAACCACAAAACATAAACAGTGAGATAAACATCTCAGCGAGTTCTATCGAGACCCCTAACCACTCTTTCGGTTTATTGATAAAACCTTTATCTGGCAATTCATTTAATGAATTGCAACATACACTGGTAACTCGATATTGTGAATTACAAACATTTGCGGGCAATTCAGTTATTGGATTGAAAACATAAACTGGTAATTCTATGTGAATTACAAACATGTCTTTTTAATATTTAGCACATCACCAACAACCCGAAGAAGCTTAAGTGAACCCCAACTGGCAAATAGGTGTACAATTCCTAAAGGCAAAACATAAATCATGGGGGCCTAGGTCAAGGGCTCATGACTTCCCTCACCTAGCATGCTAATCCATAGGGGTCGTCACCCCGACTCGATATAATTTATATATCCACCCGCATTGGGCAGTCAATTACATTCGATATAGTTTATATATCCACCCGCATTGGGCCGTCAATTACATTCGATATAATTTATATATCGTGAATCATAGACCGATTTAGATGAATTAATAATAATCATCCCGCGTCAGTTATACAATACCACCTAGGACTTATAGTCCGTTCCCTTTTCGATAAAACATGTCCTCATACGTGCTCTAAGCTCGGTTTTTCGAAATGTTTATAATCTCAAAACATTTTTCATAAACCTCTTAAAACATAGCCAAATTCATGGCATATAAACAATAATTTCATTGGAAAAGGGTTAGGAGAGGATTAGAGGAGGATTGGAATCGAAAGAAATCGTTTCGGACCAGTTTTGGAAATAGAGACAGAACATTGCGCACGGTCCGTGCTCCCATACGCACGGGTCGTGCGCCCTGTAATGCGTTTTTGAGAAATAGAAACAGAATGAGACGCACGTTCCGTGCGCCTGAGACGCACGGGTCGTGAGCATTTGACATCACTCTGTTTTTATCCCGTTTCAGGTTTTTCACCGTTCCGATCAATTCCGATACTTGTTCTAGTCAATTCCCAACATAAAAACGGTCCACAAACACGTTCAAACAACAACAATCATCATCAATACATATCGAATCCACCTCAAACATATTCAATCAACATCAATTAATAACCAACCATATTCATCAAACAATCAAAAACGGATTTGATATCGAATATGATTTTCAACGATTTTTAAACAAAAACATTTCTCGACACGTATAATAAATCGAGACATTAATTTAACATGACAATTCACTTCAATCAATCAATCAAAGACACCACTTTATCAATCAATTCAAAACATAAAATCCTAAACGTGAGTAGAACTCACCTATCGTGATGAAAATCACAAAACCTCGAGACTTTCCGCCATTCGAACATTCCGCTCGCGAGAAATCTCACTTTGCACCTAGGCACCATCAATGATCTCCTAGGCTCCAAGCTCCTCACAAAAGCCCCAACTTTGATTCCAAATCTTTGACCTTGAACCATGAACTCCATCATCATTCCTAAACCTCCATGAATTACCATTCATCATCTTCAACCTCAATACTCACATAATCCACCTTGGGCTTGCTCTTAAACACCATCCTAAGCTTTCCTTTGAGCTTGAACCATCAAAACCCTCTTTTTTTCTCTTGAAAAACGAAAATGGTGGATGGAGAGAGAGTGAACCATATGTTGTGATTCTTGTATCAACATGGAGAGGATGAGAAGGTGATGATTTTTGTGAAATAAGATTAGAGTTTGCATGAAATTTCTCATCTTCCTCTCCTCTTCTCCCTCACGACTTCTCTCTCTCTCTCTCTCTCTCTCTCTCTCTCTCTCTCTCTCTCTCTCTCTCTCTCTCTCTCTCTCTCTCTCTCTCTCTCTCTCTCTCTCTCTCTCTCTCTCTCTCTCTCTCTCTCTCTCTCTCTCTCTCTCTCTCTCTCTCTCTCTCTCTCTCTCTCTGTTCTTCCATTTTCCTTCTTTTCTTTCTTTTCTCCCTACGGCTCCCTCTTTCTCAATTCTCTCTTAATTCCTTTCTTTTCTTTTCTTTCATTTATATAATACACACATAAGTGAGAGTGAGGGTAAAAGACTATCATACCCTTACTCTCTTCTTTATTTCTAAACAAACATCACTAAAATCCTTATTTGATTTTAGCACCCAAAACCAACTTCTTTAATTTATATAAATACACCAATCAATAATTAATTTAGTACCCAATTAATGAAATTATTAATTAAGCACCATAAAAATGAATTGATTGGGTTTAACTTCAAAATAATTAGCTTAATTATTTTTGGGATGTTACAGTACATATATAAATACATTAAAAATAATAATATTTAAATTAGTGTAAATATCTACAACATGGGATTAAATATTTAAAAGTCATATTTCACCACATGGGATGTCACACATAAATCCACACAAAATCATGCATCGATAAAAAATAGTTCTCATCGTCAATAATAATGCGATACATAGCACATCACAACTGGGGTGAGCTCAAAAACGCTCAATTCAACCAACATAATAAAAACTCAGCAACTACACAGCAGAAAGTCATAAAACAGCAACTACAGCAATCAAATAATTATAAAAACTAAGGTTCATTCCCTCCCCACTGAGTGCCACGTATCAGAGCAGACGACCAGACTCAGCTAGCGAAGGTACCTAAGCCTTCACTCGAGATCACCTGCACGTTACCGCATATGGGTAACATTCAAACAAAAGGGTTGAGTTCATCTAACAATATAATAGTGCATATGATAAGTATTATGCTAGAGCTACAACGCCATATAAACCACATCGTAACATCAAATCAGTCATCACTGCAAGTCATCACAATGTCATGAACATGTATGAAATGCAACCCATCGCAACGGACGTATGCATGTGGTACCTGTTCATCATCGTCACTAAATAGCCTTTATGGCATCATCGTCACTAAATAGCCTTTATGGCATCATCGTCACTTGTTTATGCACATGAGATGTATGAGACACCATGACATGCACTAGTTTGCCAATGAAAGGCACATCACCTGTCAAGTTATCGTCACACATACATTTGCCACTAACATTCATCGTCATTAACATCATCGTCGCTAATAGCCTTTATGGCATCATCGTCACTTATAAAACCACAGCTTTTATTCATCATCAATACCATCGTCAATCAAAGTAATAGCCACTAGGGGCATTATCGTCAAAAACATCAACACATATTTATTGACACTGGGGCACTAATATTACCGATTACATCAAAAGGTTTTACTTCAGCTCACGACACCAAATAGGACACCAAAAAGGGTTTTAAACACCGAAATAGTTTACAACGCCAACAACAACGACCACCGGGGACAGCCACTTGAGGCGTCCAGAAACTATCTGAAAAATAACAATTTTTACCTTAAAGTAGAATATACCAGTAGGAAACAGAATAAGCTTCACAACGCACTTTAAAACACTTAAAACGGACACCCGAGTCAAAAGATATGTCAAAAACAAAACCGGGAAAAATTTGAGGAACATCCTGAAAATGGCGCCCAGGCGCTGGGCGCCTAGCAGGAACAAGCAACACAGAAACTGGCGCAGGAAGGGGGATCCTGGCGCCCAGGGGAGCAACGCCACACAGAAAAATTGGCGCAGGCAGAAAACTAGCGCCCAGGGGAGGGGATCCCAGTGACATTTCAGAATACGCAACTTAGCAACCAAAACTCAGCACCAATGACATCCAGGCAACATAACTATACAGAAATACAATTTGTCAAACACCTAGCATGCAATTCATATCAACACCTATGAACACTAAATTCCTAAGGTTGCAACAATCACCAAATCAAGCCAACATTTCAATTAACAAAGTCATGTTGTATCTATCATCAATTTAACATCAAAAATCGAATATAGGCATCATAGGTCTAAGCCCCCACCCTAATACCCATCATACCCACCATTATAGTGAAAGAGAGGTCTCACCCTTACCTTAACTATTTGGATTAGAAGACCCTGGAGAGAAAGTCACCAACAGAACACAGCAACACAGCTTCTCTTCTCTTCTCCTTGAATTTGTGAAACCCCCCTTCTCCTCCTCTCTTGAAATCGCCGCCCCTCCTTCTCTCTTTCTCTCCTCTTCGCAATTTCTTTCTTTCTTGCACAAAATGAGCCAAACTCTAATTTTTAGGCTTAAGTATGTGCCTAGGTTAGTGGGCCTGGATCGCGGGCTTTCCTTCAGCTTAAGCCCAATTTAATTTGTGCCACCACTTCCTAATGAAATACCACACCTTAATATAACTTATAATTTTAATTATACCAATTAAAAATAAATAATTGAATACCTAAATATTTAACTAAATAATTTAATTAAATATTTGGGCGTTACATTCTGCGCTCATGACTTCCCTCCCCTAGTATGCTATTAGCTTGGGATCGTCATCCCCTTGGTGTTTTATGCTCTTTACTTAGACTCTTTGGTTTTCTCACTCGCTTATAACGTCGGTATAACTCAGTCCATAAACCATAAACTATCATTGAATTAATTTCTTAATTTTATCACATGATAAGGATTCAACTAAAGGTACTAGATAGTTTCTTTTACTCATCTCATGAAACGAGGTTTCCGACAATCAAACATATCATAAACGAGTCATACTAGGGTCTGATCCTATGGTAAATAATGTTACTTGAGTTAGGGTGAAACTTGGAATGCAATTGGTACCCAAAGAAGTGAGAAAAATAAGTTTTAAAAATACTGAAAGCGCTTGGACGAACGGGCCGTGCGCTTGGGCGCACGGACCAGATGTGTTAAAATTGCACCATGCGCCCAGTGACAGAAGCAGGCGCACGGGTCGTGCACTGGGACGCACAGACTGGGCGTCATGTGCAGAAATAGATTTTTCTTCACGTTTTTAATGGATTTTAAGTCTCCCTATGGTACCAATCATGCCCCAAAACCTCACTAATCTCCAATTACAGTAAAAACCTTATGATTAAACAGAAAACTTAGCAAAAATCATGCTTCACAATAAACATTCATGGTCAATACAAACATGGAAAAGCACCAATCTCAAAACCATGGAAGTTCAACAACATCTATGCTTCATAAACTGAATTTCAACTTAGAAATCAAGTTCCAAACATCAAAACTTTCTGGAAATCACATGCATTGCAATTATCTCAGAATAATCCTCAAACGAAAACAACATAAGCGAATAACTCACCTTAAATGTCGAAATCAACACAAATGCAAGCAAGTATAGAAGTCCTATGTTCACCACATGCTTCCCCAAAAGCCCAAACTTGAATCCCGGCTTCAAACCCTCTTCCTAAGCTCTCAAAATCACAATGTGGTTGGAGGATTACAAGTATCAAGCTCCCAATTGCACATGCAAGTTAAACTTCAGCTACTAAAGCCTCATCCATTGACATGCAACTTCGAAAATGGGGGAGGGTGAGAAAGAGTTTCAACTTCAGTTTTTGTGGCTGATGGAGAGAGAAGTTTTGAAAATAAAAGTTGTAATGTGAAGATCTTTGAAGAAGGCTTTAAGTGTGAGAAAGGAATGTCAAAGGAAGGGTTCCATTTTTCTTCTCAAAGCTTTGCTCTTCTCCCTCTCTCCTTCACATTCTGTTTCTCTCAACTCTCTTCCTTTTCTTTCTTTTTCTAAAGTGAAAGGGGTTGTGAGGGAAAGGTTCAGCTGATGTGTTTTTAAGTGGTGAATGTGAGTGTGATTGTGGGGTTTTGTTTCAGCTGAAGGTGTTTTAAATAACAAGGATATACCCCTTTTACCCTTGTGTTACTCCCACCCTACTATTACTCATAAACAACCCAATTTATTTCACATAAACTAGCACACCAATGCATTCAAGTAGTTCCTTAGGCCATGTGTAACACCCTAATATTTCTATCAAGTAGAAATGCTAAGATGCACGAAATGGCATACATCAGAGTAATATTTCCTGTTTAGATATTGAACACAATTAACTAAAGTTTTTTGATGATTAACATCAACAGTCTTAACATTCATAACCTAATTAAAACCATATAGGTTTCATGTCTTTCAATATCATCATAACCTAGTGTTCAATACCATCACAAGAAAAGCGGAAACGATTACATAACTTAAAACAAATTCAAGTCATACTATCGAGTTACACAGACAACAAAGGAACTCAATAACAAAGATAAAAGAACCAAGTCTTCTAACTTCTCCTCAAGCACATCACCTACTCGTGCCTCGTCGCTTTCTTCTTTCCCTGTTTCTCTGTAAAACAACAACATATAATGAGTGTGATAAACATTATCTCAGTGAGTCCTACTGTAACACCCAAATAATTTAATTATTTATTTAATTAAATTATTTAGGTATTTTATTAGTATAGTCATATTAAAATAATAATATGATGTTTTATTTAAATCAGGGAGTGATGTTTAGTAATTAAGCTGAGTAGTGGACCGGGGCCCGTGATCCAAGAGCCCAATGGCATAGGCGCATGAAGGAGAGTTTTGGCTAGGGTTTGGTCATTTGCGCATTTTTGGAGAAAAAGAAAGAGAGATTGTGAAGAGAGAAGAGAGGAGGGGACGGCGCACCAAGGAGGAAGAGGAGAGGAGCTCTGTTGCTGTGGTTCTTTGGAGTTGTCGTGCAAGGGGATCTCGTATTCGGCAAATCTAAGGTAAGGGTGGGTTCTATCTTTATAATAGGGTGTATGATGGGTGTTATGTGGGAGATAGGCCCTATGTTGTCCCTTTTGATGTTGTTGGTGTTTATTTGGTGATATTCATGATGATTGAATTGGTGCTTGATGATTGGTCATGGTGAAAAACAAAAATTTGATCCCTAGGTGCCATGGGCACCATTGATGTTGTGTCGCATGTGTATGTGTTGTTGTTTTGGTTGCTGGAAACGGCGCCTGTTCCTGGGCGCCGTGTCTGTGTCGCGTTTGGTTCCTGCTGAAGGCGCCCTGTTGCTGGGCGCCGAGCCAGTGTTGTTCCTGTTGCTGAATGTGGCGCCCTAGGCGCCCAGTAGTGGTTCTGTGTTGTTGCTGGAAGTGGCGCCCTAGGCGCCCAGTGCTGGATGTTGTGCTGAAAGTGGCGCCCTAGGCGCCCAGTCCCTGTGTGACTGCAGAAACCGGCGCCCTATGCTGGTGTCATATTGTTGCTGTCTTGGCTGTTGTCCTAGGCGCCCTGCTCCTGGGCGCCAAGTCTGCTGTTGTTCCTCTTGTGCTAGGCGCCCTGCTCCTGGGCGCCAAGTCTGTTGTGTTGCCTGTTGTGCCAGGCGCCCTGCTCCTGGGCGCCATATCTGTTGTTGCCACTGTTGTGTTAGGCGCCCTGTTGCTGGGCGCCATGTCTGTCTGTGTTGCTGTTGTGCTAGGCGCCCTGTTGCTGGGCGCCATGTCTGTCTGTGTTGCTGTTGTGCTAGGCGCCCTGTTGCTGGGCGCCAGTTTCTGTTGTTACTGTTGCCTGCTAGGCGCCCTGTTGCTGGGCGCCAGTTTCTGTTGCCTGCTAGGCGCCCTGTTGCTGAGCGCCAGTTTCTGTCAGTTGATGTTGCCTATTGGCGCCTTGTTGCTGGGCGCCAGTTCCTGTCTTGTTGCTGATGCTGTTGGCGCCTTGTTGCTGGGCGCCAGTTCCTGTTTTGCTGCTGATGCTGTTGGCGCCTTGTTGCTGGGCGCCAGTTTCTGCCAAGTCTGTTGTGCTGTTGGGCGCCATTTTCTGTGTTGTTGGCTTGCTGGGCGCCATCAAGGGCGCCATTTTCTGGTGGTCTGGGGCGCCTGGGTGACTGCCCCGGTGGTCGTTGGCATTGGTGTTGTAAAGTCGTTGTCGTTCCAGGTGATGTAAGTTGTCGTTGTTCACGGTGTTGTAAAAATTGTTGTTGCCATTGATGTTGTAAATTTATTGGTGTCTTTGGTGTCGGTGGTTGTTGATCAAGTTGTTAGACTGTCATATAGGTGTAGGTGTATTGGTGATGATATAACAGGTGATGTGCCTATTTTATTGGCTAAGGTGATAGGTGATGGGTCTATGACCATTTGTTGATATTGGTGTTGTTGTGTCAATTAAATGGCTATTGTTGTTGACGGTCTCTGGTGCATTGTTCATAGTGTCGCATATATTTCATATGCATTATTTTGGTGATGATGGCTTCGGCCTTTGAGCTATAGGTGATGATACAGGTGATGATGCCCTTATTGGCTACTTTATTGGTGATGATTGGTACCACATGCATATACCCGTTGGTGTGGGTTGCATCTCATTCATTTACTCATGACATTGGTGATGATTCTTGGTGATTGCAATTGATGTCGTTATGAAGTGGTAGATATAGTTGTCGCAACTCTAGCATATTGCCTATCATATATGCTATTATAATGTTAGATATCTCACCCCTTCTGTTTGAATGTTACCCCTATGCTGGTAACGTGCAGGTGATTGCGAGTGAAGGCCTGTCTACCTTCGCTAGTCGAGTCGGTGTCGTCGCTCAGATACGTAGCACTCGGGGGGATGAACGCTAGTTTTATTAGATGTCTCTATTATTTAAATTTCTGAAGTTTTATTGGTGATGTTATGATTATTCCTTCGAAACCTTTATTTTTATTCCGCTGCGTGGTGATGGAGTTATTGTTATGTATCGTACTATTTTAATGGTGAATTTTATTTACTGACGTGTGACGTTTTAATGGTGAAAATGTGGCATCCCTTGTGGGTGTAGCGAAAAATGTTTTGAAACTCTGATTTTTGTCAAAATTTTTCCGGGTAGAAAAGGGGTGTTACACCTACCGTAAACCCTCACAATAAATCTCGGTCCATTTATTCCTTTTCCTTTAATCGTGGTCCATAAAAGGCACACATGCATTGATAAGTGCTTGATTTACATCAAATTTCTAAAGAATTTACAAGCACTTATTTGACTTAAATACAAATTAATTGAACTTTTTCCATAAATATTACTGAATATTACAAAAATAGTAAATGCATGTGTCTTTTATGAAGTTATCCTTTTATATGAAAAGTTGTGCAGTTAGGTGTTAAGCAAGGCCTAAAGAAAAGCAAAAAAGAAGCAAAATCAGAAGATACTGGTAGCAGCTAAAGCTAACATTCGCTTAACCAGAATAGCGTTGCTTCACCATGAAGAAAGAGACACATCGGAAGAGGCTACACACCTTTTGTTAGCCAAACAACTTCATGTCTTAGCTTAGCTATCAAGAGAGAGAAAGTAAAGGCGGTTACTGTTAGCTAAGCAACTTCATATCTTAGCTTAGCTAACAAGAGAGAGAAAGTAAAGGTGGCTATTGTTAGCTAAGCAACTCCATTTCTTAGCTTAGCTAAAAAGAAAGAGAATGCAACACACAATTTTGTAGCTAAGCAACATAAAGCCTTAGCTTACCTAACAAGAAGGATAATGCAACACACAATTTTGTAGCTAAGCAACATCAAGCTTTAGCTTAGCTAAGAAGAAGGAGAATGCAACACAAGTCTTGTTAGCTAAGCAATCTTACCCCTTAGCTTAGCTAACAAGAAAGGGAATGCAAAGGCAACAACACACCATTTGTTAGCTAAGCGACAACAGACCTTAGCTTAGCTAACTATTTTTCCTATAAAAGGGACTTCATTTCTGAACTTTAAGATCATCATATTTTGAAATACATAGTCATACACTGAAGGAGAGATCAAAAGGAATTGAAAAATTGAAGCTTGGAGCATCATCTTGAGGGATCAACGGTGCTACATTCTTGAGGTTTTTCATCTCTTTTTATTTTGTATCATAGCTATCATGAAAATGAGTAGCTAAACTCTCTTTTGTTGAGGTTAGGTTTAGTTATCTTATATCCATGTATTGAACCTAATTCAGTAATATATATATCTCGTTTTACGAATTGATTTAGTGATTGAATTTTGTGCTTAATGCTTGTTATAGTTTGATCACCTATACTTGATCTTTGAATCTAAAGTTGTATTGGAAAATAAGCTTTTGGTTGTGCCTTAAATTCAATCGCCTATTAAGCTTGATATCTAGGAATAGAATCACGTTTTCTAGTCAATATATCACCTAATCTTAATGCTACTATTTGCTTAAATAGTTGAGGAATCTTTATTTATGCAAACTAGTTGTTGATTTTACTTAACCTAAGGAATTAGTTAAGTTGGATGATATGGTGATGATAAATCAATGAGTAAAATAGAGTTATATATATGAATCAATTAAATGCATTGGAATAAGTTAATGAAATCTAATCTCAACATCTTTCTATCACTTGTTACTTTACTTTATCAAATTATCGCTTTTAGTTTCGAAGTTTACAAAACAACAAACAACTTTCTTTTCCTAACTTAAGATTTGAAAATCTAATCGAACGGCTGATAATATCACCAAGTCCCTGTGGATACGATACCTAATACTACTGTATTAGAACGAGTATAACGCTGTTACGAAAAAGTGTTACCAAAATTTGGCGCCGTTGCCGGGGACTTGCGCTAGATATTTAAGCATTGCAATAGATTTTTATGATCTTAAGCAAGTATATTTGTAAATAGAACTTATTTAATTTTAAAACCTTTTGTTTGACTAATTTGTTTGTTTAGTTGCTGAAATTTTGTTTATGCGAGGTAAGACTCCCATCGAGCAACTATTGTTTGATCCAGAAATCGAGAAAACGGCTAGGAAAAACAATAGCAAGACAAGAAAGAAAAAGCAACTAGCTAAGCAAAGACAACAACAAAAGGAGTCCTCTACTTCAACTTCAACTTCAACTTCATCTGAAGCTCAAAAAGAACCAATGGCAACACCAGAAGGAGCGCTTGCACATAACAGTCCTAGGTATCTCTCGAGGCTTGCCAGAACTGGAGATCAAGAAGGAGCAAAGACAACAGAAATGAAAACAGGTTTGCTCCAACTTTTATATGCTAACCCTTATGCAGGTCTTGATCATGAAGACCCATATGCTCATCTCATCAAATTCTATGAGCTATGTGGAACATTGGGGGCAACAGAGCAAGAAGAAGAAACAAATTTTCTGTAATTGGAAAAGCCAAGGATTGGTACTTGGATCAACCACAAACTACCTTATCCAATTGGAACCAGTTGGAAGAAAAATTCATGGCCAGGTATTTTCCTCAGTCTAGGTTAATGGATGCTAAAACAGCTATTTCAGTATTTACACAGGCGCCCAATGAAACTTTATGTGAAGCCTGGGAGAGGTACAAATCATTGCTGAGAAGATGTCCAAATCATGGATTTGATGATCAAACGCAAGTACACATGTTCCGCAATGGACTTCTTCAACAACCAAAGCTGTTACTTGACGCAACTGCAGGAGGGTCTCTAATGGCAAAAAGTCCCGCAGAAGCTATCCAGATCATCGAGTCTATGGCTACTAATGATCATCAGAGTCATTACAACAGAGGTTCTTCAGCTAAGAGAGGAGTGATTGAATTGGGCACCAATGATGCAATTTTGGCCCAAAAAAAGTTATTGACTCAGCAATTGGAAGAGCTTACAAAGCAGATGGCCGCCTTACCACAGCAGTTGAAGGGTATGCAGGAGACAACATCAAAACAACAAGCTATGAGATGTGATAGCTGTGAGATTGATCACCCTACAGGTTATTGTCTACCAAATGAGGAGGCAAAGTACATGGGAAATCAGCCAAGACAAGGGCAATTTCAGAATTACAACTATCCCAGAGGCAATAATCAAAATTTTAATCAAGGGTGGAAACAGGAAGCAGGACCATCAGTTAGACAAACTCCATACCAGCAGTATAACCAACATCCGGCAATTCAAGACAAAACTTCAAAATTGGAGGAAACTCTCACGCAGTTTATGCAAGTAAGTATGTCTAACCAAAAGAATACTGATGCTTCAATTAAAAATCTTGAAATACAGGTTGGACAGCTAGCAAAACAGTTATCTGAGTCAAAAGTAGGAGGCTTCTCTGCAAATACTCAAACCAATCCGAATGAACATTGCAAAGCCATAACAACAAGGAGTGGCATCACAATTGGAAAAGGTATTGGGGATAATTTAGCTGTTGAGGAGAGTGTTGTGGAATAAGTAGAAAAAGAGAGAGTTGAGGGAGAAAATAAAGAGATTGTAAATAAAGAAGAAAATGTAGTAGAAAAAAAAATAGAAAAAGAAAAGAAAAATGAAAAGAGAAAGAAGTATGAGGTAGAAGGAGAAAAAAATGGAGTGAAGAGCCCACCAGTGAAAAATCTACCTTACCCTCATGGGCCAACTAAAAAGGATAAAGAAATGCAATTTGCAAGGTTTATGGAGATATTCAAAATATTGCAAATCAATATCCCATTTTCTGAAGCCTTAGAGCAGATGCCTACATATGCAAAATTCATGAAAGAATTACTCACCAAGAAGAGGAGATTCATTGAAGAAGACACAATTGAACTAGAAGCAGGTTGCAGTGCAATAATTCAAAAATGCTTACCTCTAAAGTCTAAGGATCTAGGGAGCTTCACACTACCAGTCACAATTGGCAATCTTTCAGTAGGTAAAGCTCTTATGGATCTTGGGGCTAGCATTAACTTAATGCCTCTCTCTATGCTGGAGAGAATTGGAGACTTGAAGGTAAGGTCAACTAGAATGACACTACAGCTGGCTGATAGAACTGTCAAACATCCTCATGGTGTGGTAGAAGATGTCCTTGTGAAAGTGGACAAGTTTTTGTTTCCAGTCGATTTTGTAGTGATGGATATGGAGGAAGATGTAGAAGTTCCTTTGATATTGGGGAGACCATTTATGAAAACTGCAAAGGTCATCATTGATGTTGATGATGGTAAATTTCAATGTGTTTGAAGCGATGCACCATCCCAAAGATAAAGGAAGCTGCTTCAAGATTGATGCCATAGATAAACTCATTTATGAAGCCAAGAAGCAAATACATTCAACAAGTCCTCTAGAAAAAGCTTTAATCAATGCCTTTGATGAACTGAATGAAGAGGAAGAAAAAGAAATTGAAAAGTACCTGAAGGATCTTGATATTTCAAAAGAGATTCCTTCTCATCAGGTAGTTCTAGAAGAATTACAAGCTGGAGATAAGAAATCAAATGAGCAGAAGCCGGAGTTAAAGGTGTTGCCTTCTCACCTAAAGTATGTGTTTCTTGAAGATGGAAGCAACAAACCGGTAATTATCAGCAATTCCTTATCCAGCAATGAGGAGAAGCAGCTAATCAAAGCGTTGAAAGTAAATAAAGAAGCTATTGGTTGGACCTTAGCTGATATCAAGGGAATTAGCCCTTCACACTGCATGCACAAAATCATGATGGAGAAGGATTTCAAACCAGTGGCTCAACCACAGCGTCGTTTAAATCCTACAATGAAAGAAGTAGTCAGAAAAGAGGTCGTGAAACTCCTAGACGCAGGTATGATTTATCCTATTTCTGACAGTTCTTGGGTTAGTCCTGTGCAGGTGGTACCAAAGAAGGGTGGAATGACAGTCATCAAAAACAACAAGGATGAATTAATCCCTACACGCACTGTCACCGGATGGAGAATGTGCAATGACTACCGGAAGCTGAACAACGCAACTAGAAAGGATCATTTTCCACTACCCTTCATGGATCAGATGCTAGAAAGATTATCTGGTCAGGCTTTTTATTGCTTTTTAGATGGTTACTCAGGATATAACCAAATTGCAGTAAATCCTGAAGATCAGGAGAAAACTGCATTCACATGTCCATTTGGTGTTTTTGCTTATAGAAAAATTCCATTTGGACTATGTAATGCACCAGCAACATTTCAAAGATGTGTGTTGGCAATTTTCTCAGATTTGGTAGAAAAATGTATTGAGGTCTTTATGGATGATTTCTCTATTTTTGGACCATCTTTTGATTTATGCTTGACAAATTTAGACACCGTACTGAAGCGGTGCGTGGAAACTAACTTGGTTTTAAATTGGGAGAAATGTCACTTCATGGTGACAGAAGGAATTGTACTTGGCCATAAGATATCTTCCAAAGGCATAGAGGTTGATAAAGCAAAAGTGGAGGTGATTGAAAAACTTCCTCCACCAACAAATGTGAAAGGCATTAGAAGTTTTCTTGGACATGCAGGATTTTACAGACGTTTTATCCAAGACTTCTCAAAAATTGCCAAGCCATTGAGCAATCTGCTCAACAAAGAAACACCATTCCGGTTTGATAATTCTTGTTTAAACGCTTTTGAATCTTTAAAAGAAAAACTGATTTCTGCACCTATAATCATTGCACCTAATTGGAATCTTGATTTTGAATTAATGTGTGATGCAAGTGATTATGCTGTAGGAGCAGTTTTGGGTCAAAGGAAAGACAAAATCTTTTATGCCATACATTATGTTAGCAAGGTTTTAAATGAAGCTCAAATTAATTACGCAACTACAGAAAAAGAATTGCTAGCAATAGTGTATGCATTAGAGAAATTTAGATCTTATCTGATAGGTTCAAAAGTTGTGATATATACTGATCATGCAGCAATTAAGTATTTATTGACTAAATCAGATTCTAAACCAAGATTGATTAGATGGATTTTGTTGTTACAAGAATTTGACTTAGAAATCAAAGACAAAGCTGGTAGAGAAAATTTGGTTGCAGACTATCTTTCTAGATTAATAAATGAAGAGGTGACAGTAAGAGAAAAAGAAATTTCTGATGAATTTCCTGATGAAAAATTACTAGTTGTACAGGAAAGACCCTGGTTTGCTGACTTAGCAAATTTCAAGGCAGCAGGTGTAATGCCCGATAATTTAAATTGGCATCAAAAGAAGAAATTCCTCAGAGACGCAACACACTATGTTTGGGATGATCCTCATCTGTTCAAAATTGGAGTAGACAATATCTTGAGGAGATGTGTAACCAAAGAAGAATCTGCAAACATCTTGTGGCACTGCCACAATTCACCTTATGGAGGACACTACAATGGAGAGAGGACTGCAGCAAAGGTTCTCCAATCAAGTTTTTTCTGGCCCTCAATTTTTAAAGATGCATATGAACATGCACAGAAATGTGATAACTGTCAAAGGAGTGGTACAATATCCAAGAGAAATGAAATGCCCTTGCAAACCATTTTAGAAATTGAAGTTTTTGATTGTTGGGGCATTGATTTCGTTGGACCATTGCCATCTTCGTTTTCAAATGAATATATTCTAGTGGCAGTTGATTATGTTTCCAAATGGGTTGAAGCTATTGCTTGCCCCAAAGCTGATGGCAAAACGGTAATAAAATTTTTAAAGAAAAACATTTTCACTCGTTTTGGTACTCCAAGAGTACTCATCAGTGATGGGGGGTCACCTTTTTTCAATCTACAATTAGCAAAAGCTTTAGAACATTTTGGAGTAAGACACAAAGTTGCTTCACCCTATCACCCTCAGACCAATGGTCAAGCGGAGGTATCAAATAGGGAAATTAAGAGGATTTTAGAAAAAACTGTTTCTCTTTCTAGAAAAGATTGGTCCTCTAAACTTGATGAAGCACTATGGGCTTATAGAACATCTTTCAAGTCACCAATAGGTTTTACGCCCTTCCAAATGATATATGGAAAATCATGCCACCTTCCAGTGGAGTTGGAACACAAAGCCTATTGGGCTTTAAAGCTGTTGAACTTTGATTTAAATAAGGCAGGTGAAAAAAGAAAGGTGCAACTACATGAATTGGAAGAACTTAGGTGTCAAGCCTATGAGTCATCCATATTGTACAAGCAAAAAGTCAAGAAATATCACGACAAGAAGATTCTCAAAAGAGAATTCAGGCCAGGAACACAGGTTCTATTGTTTAATTCTAGGTTGAAATTGTTTCCTGGTAAATTGAAATCCAAATGGTCTGGTCCTTTCACAATTAAAGAAGTTAAGCCCCATGGGGCAATTGAACTAGAGGAACCTTCCTCGAAAAGAACTTGGATTGTGAACGGACAAAGATTAAAACCTTATTTGGGAGAGGCTTTTAAGAGGATTGCCATGGTGATCTATCTTAAAAATCCTTAAAACCAAAATCATGCGTCAAGCTAATGACGTTAAAGAAGCGCTTATTGGGACGCAACCTAATTTTCTTAACTATCATTTTGCTAAATACTTTTGGTACTGAGTTATTTTTGAATACCTTTAGGGTTGATTAAATACTGTTAAATATATTTTCTAGTTTGTAGTTGTCTAAATAGGAAAGAGCTTTTTGAAAAATCAACTTAATTGCATGATCAATCTTTGAATTTTTTGAAAGGGAACAATGTGAATTAGTGGTTGTGTGCATTGTGAGCATAAATGTTTATATCTTGTCAAAAATCTTGAATGAAATTTTGAAGATGAAATCAAGAAATTGTTTGATATCAGGAAATGCATAACCTAAAGCCAAGTGAGTTGTGTGCATCCTAAACACTTAAAATGAGAGTCATAATTGTTTTCACTTTGGTGGTTTTGCTTGAGTCTCCTACTGTTAGAGTTATATGCGATACATGGATATGATCAAGGCATCTGTTTCATTTAAGCCACTTAGCCAAAAAGCCAACCTTGAAATTAAATCCTTTGATCACCCCTTTTGAGCCGAAAAAGAAAAATTTCTTCTTGTATATAACCCTTTAAGCCTTAAAAGAAAAACAAATAATCTCTCCCATACCTATTAGGATAAGAGAGTACTCATGAGTTGGTTATATTCAAGTTGGGGGGAAAGGTTCTTTGGAAAGGTAGAGTGGTACTAACAATAAGTAATGTGGCGAAAAAGGAATGAGTTGAAAAACCATAATCTTCTCATCTAAAGTTTATACACAACAACAACAAATGCAAATGAAAAAAAAAGAAGAAAAAGGAAATGAAAGAAAAAAAGAAGAGAGATTTACGGTAAATCAAAAACAAAAGATGTATGGTTGAAAGGAAAGAAGGAAATGAGGGTGTGAATTAATTGAAGAAACTACTTTTGATTGCTCTCTTAGACCTTTTAGGTTCTTTTGAATATCCAGAAAAACCAAATCTGTTTGTAGCCAAGCCCCATTACAAGCCTCAAAAGACCTTAGTGATCCATGTTTGAACATATGATTTTTACAGTTGAGGAGACAGGTAACAAAATTGACTTTTGTGAATTCAATTATTGAATTGAGAGAAACACTCACCTTTGAGAGATACACTTTTATGTGAGGATGTTGTTTCCTGATTGACTGACAATTGATTGAGTACATTTGAAATTTTTCAGAATTGTATTGCAAGTGTAGGGCAATTATGTTCTCATATGTAAAAACACCATAAAACAAAGTTTCCTCTTTAAATTATCAAGTTTGGTGAAATGAAGAAAGATCATGCAATTCTTTTTGATTGTTTAAAAACCATCCCCCACTTAAAAACTGAAATCTTGGACTTCTTGTTTGGGGACAAACAAAATTCTAAGTTGGGGAGAGTTTGATAAGTGCTTGATTTACATCAAATTTCTAAAGAATTTACAAGCACTTATTTGACTTAAATACAAATTAATTGAACTTTTTCCATAAATATTAGTGAATATTACAAAAATAGTAAATGCATGTGTCTTTTATGAAGTTCTCCTTTTATATGAAAAGTTGTGCACTTAGGTGTTAAGCAAGCCCTAAAGAAAAGCAAAAAAGAAGCAAAATTAGAAGATACTGGTAGCAGCTAAAGCTAACATTCGCTTAACCAGAATAGCGTTGCTTCACCATGAAGAAAGAGACACATCGGAAGAGGCTACACACCTTTTGTTAGCCAAACAACTTCATGTCTTAGCTTAGCTATCAAGAGAGAGAAAGTAAAGGCGGTTACTGTTAGCTAAGCAACTTCATATCTTAGCTTAGCTAACAAGAGAGAGAAAGTAAAGGTGGCTATTGTTAGCTAAGCAACTCCATTTCTTAGCTTAGCTAAAAAGAAAGAGAATGCAACACACAATTTTGTAGCTAAGCAACATCAAGCCTTAGCTTACCTAACAAGAAGGATAATGCAACACACAATTTTGCAGCTAAGCAACATCAAGCTTTAGCTTAGCTAAGAAGAAGGAGAATGCAACACAAGTCTTGTTAGCTAAGCAATCTTAACGCTTAGCTTAGCTAACAAGAAAGGGAATGCAAAGGCAACAACACACCATTTTGTTAGCTAAGCGACAACAGACCTTAGCTTAGCTAACAATTTTTCCTATAAAAGGGACTTCATTTCTGAACTTTAAGATCATCATATTTTGAAATACATAGTCATACACTGAAGGAGAGATCAAAAGGAATTGAAGAATTGAAGCTTGGAGCATCATCTTGAGGGATCAACGGTGCTACATTCTTGAGGTTTTTCATCTCTTTTTATTTTGTATCATAGCTATCATGAAAATGAGTAGCTAAACTCTCTTTTGTTGAGGTTAGGTTTAGTTATCTTATATCCATGTATTGAACCTAATTCAGTAATATATATATCTCGTTTTACGAATTGATTTAGTGATTGAATTTTGTGCTTAATGCTTGTTATAGTTTGATCACCTATACTTGATCTTTGAATCTAAAGTTGTATTGGAAAATAAGCTTTTGGTTGTGCCTTAAATTCAATCACCTATTAAGCTTGATATCTAGGAATAGAATCACGTTTTCTAGTCAATATATCACCTAATCTTAATGCTACTATTTGCTTAAATAGTTGAGGAATCTTTATTTATGCAAACTAGTTGTTGATTTCACTTAACCTAAGGAATTAGTTAAGTTGGATGATATGGTGATGATAAATCAATGAGTAAAATAGAGTTATATATATGAATCAATTAAATGCATTGGAATAAGTTAATGAAATCTAATCTCAACATCTTTCTATCACTTGTTACTTTACTTTATCAAATTATCGCTTTTAGTTTCGAAGTTTACAAAACAACAAACAACTTTCTTTTCCTAACTTAAGATTTGAAAATCTAATCGAACGGCCGATAATATCACCAAGTCCCTGTGGATACGATACCTAATACTACTGTATTAGAACGAGTATAACGTTGTTACGAAAAAGTGTTATCATGCATATATCTTTTCCTTTCATGCCATAGTATATCTTCGGTAATGACCACGCCTTTACCGTCGAACCTCTCCACTAGCTTACGCTAGCTTCAAACCTTCTGAGGTCTAGGTTCTGGGGCTCATGACTTCCCCTCCCCTAGTATACTAATCTACTGGGTTGTCACCCATCCTTTTGATATAGTTTATATATCCACCTGCTTTGGGCCGTCTTTTGTATTCAATATAATTTATATATTTAAACCTTAACAGTCTTTGATGAAAATATTTATTCATCCCTATTCGTTACATGTCATTCATGTTAATACATAAACATAAACTTGATCGAACATATAGTTCCATAACTTTAAACATAACCCATGTCCACTCACGTATACTACCTTTCGGTTTTTGAAACATTTATGGGTTTGAGGGAAATTTTCAAAACCATCTTTTAACATGTCAAAAACAATGTCTTAATAGTGGAAAAATCATCACAAAGGGTTGGAAAGGAGATTAGAAGAGGTGTGGAATCGAAAAGAGCGACAAAACGAGAATTCGATGCCCGGTAACAGAAGCTCACTGCACGGTCCGTGTGCCCTAGGCGCACGACCCGTGCGCACTGGACCTTCTTTTTAAAATTGTTTGCAAAGCTGGCACACGATCCGTGTGCCATAGGCGCACGACCCGTGCGCTTCTGTCAACACACCATTTCATTCCATTTTTCTCGTTTTTTGCAATTCCGTTCGAGTTCAATCCGTATTCCGATCTAAATCCAACGAAAACACAGACAATACCAGGCAATATTCCAGTCAATCCAGTCCAAGTAACAATTCACATATTAACACATATTTTGATAAATAAACCGTAAAGCGTAATTTTCCCGAAAAACGGTTTTCGACTCTTAAAACTTTCGAAACGAAGTACACCTCGAAACCGGTCACATAACAATCATTTCAGAAATACAAAAACGATCATAAGCGTGAGTAGAACTCACCGATTTGACGAACTCGCGAGAAATCACGTCCTCACACGAAACGATCGAACCATAACCTCTCGAACAATCTCCGTATACGCGAACTCGCACCGAACTTGGTCGAACTCCGAAACTGAACTTTCCACACTCCCAAATTCGAAACTTAACCTCTTTGAGCTACTGAAAACACTTCTCTTCTCTTCATCTTCACCATAATCCCTCTTTTAATCTTCACCAAACATAGACCCACAACACCAAACATAATCTCTCTCTCTACGAATCAATAGAAGAGAGAAACGGCCCAGATCCCACATCAAAACGTCCATCTTCACTTGTGTGTTGCTGATTCTAACGCATCTGTGTAAAAATGGCCCAAATCACTTCAATTTGTCTCCGCCTCTCCTTGCGAAAACGGCCCCGATCCCTTCAACTTCTTGTTGTTGTTGTTGAATCTCTAAATGTATAACCCTTTCTTTAACATTGGAGATGTTAATAAGAGAAATAATTGTTGTTGGGTTCAAGAAATTGTTTTATATAAAATTGTTTCATTCTTTTTCTTCGATGAATGAAAATTGATGATGGAGTGGAGTTTGGTTCAAGAAACTGTTTCATTTGGGGGGCGGGGTGAGTTATCTTTCGCTCACCCCGAGATACTTTGGTGAGGCATCTTTGGTTTGTTAAGCTGGAACGTTGTGTTCATGTTTTGACTCGGGGTCGTCCTGACTCCCGACCTCGATGAGGTTGATCTCAGACACGACCTTCTTGCCGTTGTGGCCCTTCTCATTCTTGTCGGATTCATTATCCTTTTTAATCGAGAGGTAGTGGCCCTTCTTGGAAGATTTCAGTTCGGCTTCAATTGTAATGACCTCGTCTTTGGTAGAGTAAAATCTCATTTTCAGATGAACTGTTGAGGCCACGACTCTGAGCCTGTCCAAGGTTGGTCTTCCTAAAATGTAGTTGTATGGGGATTTGCATGGTAGGACCAAGAATTGTGTTTTCACTAATCTGGAAAGCTTGTCCCCGTAAGTGACCATGAGCTCGAGGTATCCGAGTGCAGTAGTTTTTGCCCCATTAAATCCTGTCAGTTCCGAACCTCTGTAGGGAGTGAGCTCGGTCTCGGAGATCTTGAGCTTGGGGAGCAGGTCCCGAAACAAGATGTCCGCCGAGCTACCCTTGTCCACTAGGATTATTAGGACCTGGACGTCGACCATGATGGCAGAGATAATGAGTCGAATGTATTTGTTTGGCTTACCATCTGGGAGGTCCTGGTCAGAGAAAGCTAGTGGGTGTACTCGGAGAACCTTGGACGTCTTTCCCTAGAGTCTTTCTTCGAATTCTCCCCTTTGTCATTCGTCTTTGCGGGGGCCGAGGTTGCACCGACCTCATCGGCCTTGTCGTCCTCTTCGTAATCAATGAACCTCTGAGCCCACCTCAGGAAGTCTTCCACGTTCTGGGGTCGAGGAACACCGACGTCGATATAGAATAGGCTCTTCTTGCAGAGCCCGTGTCTCATGAATAAGAGTTTGATCATGTTTTCTAGATGCCTTACGTTGTTGGATTCTTTGTTGAACCGATCGATGTAGTCACGCGAGGTCTCATTTTCTCCTTGTTTCACAGCTTTGAGGATGTCCACCGACTTGGGCTTCAGCCTTGACGCGGTGAAACGTGCCGAGAACACCCTGACAAGCTGCTCCCAGGAGTGGATGGAGTGGGGTTTAAGGTCTCGGAACCAGGAGAGTGCTGCCTTGCTCAATGATAGAGGGAAGATCTTGCATTTTATGTCGTCTGTGGCGTTTCTGTACTGCATCATGAGATCAAAGTTATCCACGTGCTCGTTTGGATCACCAATCCCGTCGTACATGTTCAGTTGAGGGGGTTTTTCCAGGGATTTTGTTACCTTGCACTTTGCAATTTCTCTGATGACGGCTTTGTCGGGCTCACCTGGATCGGCCACGGCGTGGAGAATGGTTCCTCCTGCGGGGAGAGCGGCCCCATCTACGAGGGGAATGGCTTCAAGACGATGAAGAACTATAAGAGGCGCTCCGACTATGGTTGGATCTTGGTGGAGTTGGAGGGGATGCGAGAACCTTCGTGTCGGCCTGTCCTTCTAGGAGGGGACCTGTGAACGTGGCGCCTACGAGCTAACTTCCTTCGAGGGGGAGAACGGTGTTGCTTTAAGGTGACAGTGCATCGGCATGGAGACTTGTCTATTTACCGAGCTGAGATGGCAGGCGTGTTAGCTCAGACGGCTGCAACCTCTTCCTCCATTTGGGTCAAGCGCTGTTCCTGTTGCGCAAAGTCACGGCTTCGGCGATCTAGGAGATCCAGTATTTGGTTTACCGCCTGGACTGGAATCGGGACAGCCTCGGGATATGGCTGAGGCGAGAGTAGCGGTGCGGAGCTGGCTTCCTCAATTGGAACCTCTTGGACATGTCCCTCGGGGGTCTGATTAGGTCGGGGAACAACTTCAACCACACTTCGGGTACGAGGTTGACTACGAGTCGGAGGTCGTCTTCGTGGAGCCATAGGGATAGATTGAGTTGATGAAACTTTAATAGTAAACTCCCACTGTGGTCGCTAATGTTACGTACCTAGCCTTGGATTCTCAGATCCGAAGTCGGCAATGAGTATCTGATGTGTAGTGATTATCTTTTCCTGGCTCAGAGTCGGATGGGTGCTTCGAAGGTCGGAATCTTTCGAGGTAAGAATCGTCGAGGTCGCGTCCTTCCTAAGCCGAACCCGACGGGATCGAGTACCTGCAGACACTCTGATGCTAAAATCAGCAAACAGAAGTCAGTGGGGTGCAAATGATCGAAGCGTACCTGGATATGTGGGTAGGACCAATATTTATAGATGCGGAGCACCGAGGGTTTGCAGGTTGCGCCCGACCTCCTTCTTGCACCCATGTTTCTTTCTAAAATTCTGAAGTTAGAGAGTGAGTGTTTTATCACAAGTAGTTATATTTAAGGTGCAAATCTCAAAAAAAAAGTTATATTTAAGGTGCATGGGTGGAACTGGGAATAATTAAGTGTGAGTTTTGAAGTTCATTAGAGTGCTAAATTGCACTTATAAGGTCTTAAGTCAACCCCCAACCCAATTGACCAAAATGCCCCTCACTAAATCCACCTTATATAAGGATAGAGCTGAAAACCAAGCACAAACACTCACTCTCTAACTTCAGAAGTTTAGAAAGAAACATAATCTCTTGGGAAGAAGGAAGGGGAAAACTTGAGGGAGAGAAGAGGGTGAGCTATGGGGGATTTTTCTTGTTCATCTCATTTCTTCCATTGAAACCTAGATCATTCAAGCACATTTCATCATCACCTCATTTCCTTTCCCTTTCTTTTTGAATTACACACCCTTATCTTCTCCATTCCCAAAAATCCGTCCATTCACTATAGCTAGGAGCTGGATTGAGGGTTTGCATGTTGGTTTAGAAGATAGATTTGGGTATTTCAGAAACCACATTGTAAATTAAAGAGCTCAAGGGAGGGTATAGGAGCTGGAGCAAGTGGGTTAATTTCTAGGAGCTTGAGATTGTGTTTAGGGAACTAATATCTTGTTTGTTTTGCAGTTCAACTGCACAAGGTGAGTCCTCCACCCTTTTCTTTAATTCCAAGTGATGAATTCTGATTTTTTATTGTTAAAGGAACATTTTGACCAATTTCACGGAATAAACTTGTAACATCCTCAAAATTAATAGGCGAATTATTTGGATGTTAACCCAATAGGAATAATTTAGTACTAGACTGGTAAATTTATTGAGTACTAAAATTATTTATGGGATAACATTAGATCGTTAACCGGATAATACGGATCAAGGAAGTTTCGGATTCGAAATAGAGGATCAAGATCAATATGGTAATTGGACCACGCTACCACTTATTTATTAATTAAATATGTGTTTGTGTGTGTGTGTTTAAATAAAAGAAAGAAAAGAAGAAAGGAAAGAAAGAAGAATACGCAGAGAAGAGGAAAGAAGAAAAGAAAGGAAAAGAGAAAGGAGAAGAGAAAGAAGAAAGAAGAAGAAGAAGAAGGATCACTCCCCCAAGCCCCAAAATTCACCATCTTCATCATCTCACTCTCCTCATCATAACCCAAGAGCTAGGTAAGATTTCATCCGGTTTTTCCCCTATTTTATGGCCTACGAATTTGGGGAGGTTTTGGAGGTGATTTGGCGAAATCGTGAGTTGTGTGATCAAATTGATGATTGAATCATGCTTAGGGACGAAGCTAGGAGCGGATTGAACGCGATTGGAAGCTCGGAACGAAGTTAGGAGCGGTTCGGTGTTGTTTGGGTTCGATTCGGTGATTTTGACATATCGGTGATTTCGGCTCGGCAACGATTCTCGCTTCGAGGGTGAGTTTTACTCACGTTTAGGTTTATTCCGTTTTGAAATGAATTGTGTGATTTGTTTTCGAAAGATTTTGAGTCGAAAACGTTATTTTGAAATATATTGCGTTTTAACGAAATTCGTAATCGTTGAGTTTTTGATTGAATTGCTTGATTGTTTGATGTTGATTGGACTGGTATATTGTCTGGTATTATCTGTTTTTGAGTTAGGAATCGATCGGGGAAAGTTTCGGATCAATCGGAAAGCAAAATTTCATGAAACAGGGTATTTTTGGCAATGCTGTCAAATGCACACGACCCGTGCGTCCAGGGCGCACGACCCGTGCGCCTGGTTCGGGTTCAGTGTGCAAAAATGTCAAACAGGGGGCGCACGACCCGTGCGTCCAGGGGCACGACCCGTGCGCCCAGTTCTGTCCAAAATTTTTAAGTTGCCCAAAATAATTCCGTTTTGATTCCAATCCTTTCCTAATCCTTTCCTAACCCTTATATAAGGATATTAGGCTTATGATGCCATGATTTTGGGTGTGTTACAAAGGGTTTTATAAAACGCTTTTGATGTCTAAACCATTTCGAAAAACCGAATAATAGCCTACGTGTGCGGATATGTTTTATTGATAACAAATGGACTATGAGTCCTATGTGGTAAAGTATAATTTAATGAACTAAATGTTCATATGACTGTAGATATATATATATATTATATCGAGTTTGGGTGACGACCCATGTTGACATACTAGGAGGGGAAGTCATGAGCCCTTACCCTAGGCTCTGTGCCATTAGGAAACACTATTGGTTATGGGGTTCGCCGGGATTACCATGTCTGGGGTCGGTGGTGTGTCAAGAGTTGATAATGCGGTTCATCGGGATTACCATGTCTGGGGTCGGTGCCGTGTTATGTAGTGCGATTCATCGGGATTACCATGTCTGGGGCCGGTGTCGTGCTAGGTTAAATTGCGTGGTTTATAAATTAAACTTCGAGATAAAAGATTTCATAACTGGACCGAGAGTGTTAGTAGGGGTTCCGGTAGAACTCACTGAGATTGTATCTCACTGTTTAATTGTTGTTGTTTTACAGATAAACAGGGACAGAAGAAACCTCAGAGGCACGAGTAGGTGGCCCCGGGAGGAGAATAATGACTTAGCTTTATGTTCAAGTTTATTTTCCTTCTGTTGCCTATGTATTACAACACTATGGCATTAGTGTTTTGTTTATCCTTTTCCGCTTTCTTGTATGACTCTGATTACCGCAGTTGCTGACAGTTATGGTCTGAGTACCGAATAATCTTATTTGTGTATAAGATGGTTATGTCTTATTTCAGCAAAATATTTTAATGGTATTCAGTGTCTAAACAGGAAATTTTTATCTCTGATGTTTATATTTGGTACGCTTTGGTATTTTTTACAAGTTAAATATACCGGGGTGTTACAGTTGGTATCAGAGCAGTTCGACCTAGTCGGACTTAGCTTTTAGGGTCTTTACTTTCTCCAGTCGTGATTTTCTTAGTATGCTATTAGACATTGAGCTTGATCAACTTAATACTTTGTGCATATTTCGCAGAATCATGGCCAGAAGAGGTAGAGGCGTTCCTCCTCCTGTTGATCCAAACTTTGAATGGATGCAGAATATCATTGAGAATCAGCAAAAGATGATGCAGGATATGTTGCAAATGCAGCATGACCAAATGGCTCTTCAGCAGCCCAATGTTCAACCTCATCAGGAAGATCCTAACCGGGCATATTTTCAATTTCAAAAGATGAAGCCCCCGACTTTCAAGGGAGGATCAGATCCAATGACCGCCTACTATTGGATTGATTCAATGGAGAAAATTTTTCAAACCTTGCAATGCGGGGAAGAGGAGAAGGTAATGTTTGCGGCAAACGTGCTCGACGAAGATGCCCACACCTGGTGGTGTAATGCAAGACATATGATGGAACTCCAAGAAACTCCCCTAACTTGGGACAACTTCAAGGAATTATTTCTGAAGCAATATTTCCCTTCGGTGAAGAAGCTGAGTAAACAAGCAGAGTTTGTAAATCTTAAGCAAGGTGATATGTCGGTTGGGGAGTATGCTGCGAAATTTGAAAGACTGTCTCAGTTCTATGAGTTGGGAAGGTATGCCCCAAATGATATGTGGAAAATGCAAATGTTCAAAGAAGGTCTCCGAGCTGATGTGAGCCAAGGACTCAGTTCTTACACCTTGGTTAATTATCCTGCCTTAGTGCAACAAGCATATGTTGCGGAGGAGGATCTGAGGAAAATGTATGCCGAAAAGAAAGACTATTGGAAGGGCAAGAAAAAGGTTGCTGAATCTTCTACTCCAAGCAGACAATTCAAGGGAAACAATTATAAAGGGAAGCAGGTCCAATCCTTTGATTCACCAAAGCCTCGCAGGTGTCCCAATTGTGGAAGACATCATTCCGGTGATTGTTGGCAGAAGCCTAATCGGTGCTATAATTGTAACGAGGAGGGCCACTATTCAAATGAATGCCCGAAAAAGAAGAGTTTTCAAGGAGCACCCAATGCTCCTAGGCAGGGGCGAATCAACACGTTGGACGCTCGAACCGTCACACCAACAGATAATCTCCTGAGGGGTACGGGATCTCTTTTTAATAACTCAGTCAATATTTTATATGATTCCGGTGCAACTCATTGTTTTATATCACAAGCATGTGTCGATCGGTTGGGTTTAGCATTATCTACGCTATCCGAACCGATAACTATTTTAACTGCTGCCAAGGGTCGAGTCCAGACCCAATCATTGTGTGAAAATTGCCTACTTGTCATAGGGGACAGACAATTTGTTGTGAAATTTATCTGCTTGCCTATGAGAAGCATGGACATTGTCCTGGGTATGAATTGGATGGCTGAAAATCATGTAACAATCAACTGTGCCGATCGAACCATTAGCTTCGCCTCCGAATCCGTAGGGTTGACACAGGCAGATTTTGAAGCAACGATCTCTTACACCGAAGCAAGCCAGTCATTATTCCAAGGTGCGGAAGCTATTCTTATTATGTTGTCTGCATCTACTGAAACGGGTTTAGACTTGTCGTCTGTGCAAGTGGTAAATGAATTTCTAGATGTCTTTCCTGAGGAAGTTTCATCCTTACCTCCTGACAGAGAGGTAGAATTCTCAATAGAATTGATTCCTGGTACAGGGTCGATATCTATTGCCCCTTATAGGATGTCTCCTTTAGAATTGAAGGAATTGAAGTCTCAACTAGAAGAGTTAATATCGAAGAGATTTATCCGACCGAGTGCTTCTCCATGGGGTGCTCCGGTATTGCTAGTTAAGAAGAAGGACGGAAGCATGAGGTTGTGTATTGACTACCGTCAACTCAACAAGGTGACTATTAAAAACAAATATCCATTGCCGAGGATAGATGATTTGCTTGACCAACTTCGAGGTGCAGTGGTATTTTCAAAAATTGATCTTAGATCGGGCTATCATCAAATAAAGGTACGAGCCTTAGATATTCCGAAGACAGCTTTCCGTACGAGGTATGGACATTACGAGTTCGTAGTAATGCCCTTCGGTTTGACTAATGCTCCAGCGGTATTCATGGATTACATGAACCGAGTATTCCATACTTATCTCGATCAGTTTGTAGTAGTTTTTATTGATGATATCTTGGTGTACTCTAAGACCATTGAGGAACATGTTCAACATCTCCGCATTGTTCTGAACGTGCTCCGAGAAAAGAAATTGTATGCTAAGCCGTCGAAGTGTGACTTCTGGATGCCGCAAGTAAAGTTTTTGGGACACGTGATTTCCCAATCGGGAGTTGCGGTGGATCCCAGTAAGGTGGAAGCTGTATTGAACTGGGAAAGACCAACATCTGTTACAGAAATAAGAAGTTTCTTGGGTCTAGCTGGTTACTATAGGAGGTTTATTCAAGGTTTCTCACAACTGGTTCTTCCACTTACCCGGTTGACTCGTAAGGCCCAACCGTTTATATGGGATGCCGATTGTGAGGAATGCTTTCAGGAATTGAAGGTTAGGTTGACTTCTGCTCCAATCCTAATTCTTCCAGATCCGTCTTTGGAATTTCAAATTTTCAGCGATGCTTCTGGGAAGGGTTTGGGATGTGTTCTCATGCAAAACCAACAAGTTGTGGCTTATGCCTCCAGACAGTTGAAGACTCATGAAGAGAATTATCCGACTCATGATCTGGAGTTGGCAGCTATTGTGTACGCACTGAAGATTTGGAGACATTACCTATATGGGTCTCGTTTCGAAGTCTTCAGTGATCATAAAAGCTTGAAGTATTTGTTTGATCAGAAGGAATTGAATAACAGGCAGAGAAGGTGGGTGGAATTTCTGAAGGATTATGACTTCGAATTGAAGTATCATCCGGGAAAGGCTAATGTCGTAGCCGATGCACTAAGTAGGAAATCCATTCACGTAGCAAAGTTTATGATACATGAAATGGAATTGTTGGAGTCCTTTAGGGACTTGAATTTGAATGCAAGATCAAGGAAGAACCGGTTAGTGCTGAGCCACATGAGGATCTCTAGCTCATTAAGGGATTCTATTCGCTTAGCGCAGGAAAATGATGTGAAGCTGCAATCGCAGAAATTGTTGCCAGATTTTACTGAAGATAGGGATGGAGTGATTTGTTTCAACGGTAGAATCTGTGTGCCCGATAATGAAGATATTAAAAATCAGGTGCTAGAAGAAGCACACCGAAGTCTATTTTCTGTACATCCTGGATCCACCAAGATGTATAGAGATTTAAAGCAGATGTATTGGTGGCAAGGAATGAAGTTAGAGATTGCTGAATTCGTATCAAAGTGCTTAACTTGCCAAAGAGTTAAGATAGAACATCAGAAGCCTGCTGGTCTGCTACGGCCACTAGATGTGCCAGTGTGGAAATGGGAAGACATTTCCATGGATTTTGTAATGGCGTTGCCAAAGTCTCAAGCCGGTAACGACTCCATTTGGGTAGTTGTAGATCGGTTAACCAAATCAGCTCATTTTATTCCAGTCCGTTCTAGCAGTAAAGTATCCAAGTTAGCTGAGGTGTATTTGAAGAACATAGTAAGGTTACATGGGGTTCCTACCAGTATAGTTTCGGATCGAGATCCGAAATTCACTTCTCGATTTTGGAAAGCTCTAAATGAAGCATTGGGGACTAAAGTACTTCTTAGTACCGCTTATCACCCGCAGACAGATGGGCAGACCGAGAGAACTATCCAGACGTTAGAGGATATGCTTAGGGCTTCGGTACTTGATAACGGGAAGAAATGGGAGGATCATCTTCCACTGGTTGAATTCTCATATAACAACAGTTATCATTCCAGTATCGGAATGGCACCTTTTGAGGCCTTGTATGGAAGGAAATGTAGAACTCCATTGTGTTGGTGGGAAGTCGGTGAGAACCGATTGTTAGGACCCGAGATGATTCAAGACACTACTGAAAAGATCCGCCAGATCAGGGAAAGAATGAAAGCCGCTCAAAGTAGGCAAAAGAGTTATGCCGACAAAAGGAGAAGGCCGTTAGAGTTTGAGTCGGGCGATCATGTGTTTTTGAGATTATCGCCAACAATTGGCACAGGTAGGGCATTACGGGTGAAGAAGCTCAGTCCTCGGTACATTGGACCCTTCCAAATTATCGAGCGAGTTGGGCCTCTTGCATACCGCATCGCCTTGCCTCCTCCATTGTCAAAATTGCATGATGTATTCCATGTGTCTCAATTGCGGAAGTACATTCCCGATCCAAGTCAACCGTTAGATTTTGAAACGATTGACCTCCGACCGGACTTGTCTTTCCAACCTCATCCAAATTACATCCTGGAACGTGGCGAGAGGACGCTACGGACGAAGTCAATTCCCATTGTCAAGGTGGTTTGGGATGGTTTTTCCGTCGAAGAAGCTACTTGGGAGTTGGAGGACGATATGCGAACTCAGTATCCGTATTTGTTTTCTTGAGGTACGTTGTGTTTAATTTTGAGGACAAAATTTCTTTAAGTGGGGGAGAATGTAACATCCTCAAAATTAATAGGCGAATTATTTGGATGTTAACCCAATAGGAATAATTTAGTACTAGACTGGTAAATTTATTGAGTACTAAAATTATTTATGGGATAACATTAGATCGTTAACCGGATAATACGGATCAAGGAAGTTTCGGATTCGAAATAGAGGATCAAGATCAATATGGTAATTGGACCACGCTACCACTTATTTATTAATTAAATATGTGTTTGTGTGTGTGTGTTTAAATAAAAGAAAGAAAAGAAGAAAGGAAAGAAAGAAGAATACGCAGAGAAGAGGAAAGAAGAAAAGAAAGGAAAAGAGAAAGGAGAAGAGAAAGAAGAAAGAAGAAGAAGAAGAAGGATCACTCCCCCAAGCCCCAAAATTCACCATCTTCATCATCTCACTCTCCTCATCATAACCCAAGAGCTAGGTAAGATTTCATCCGGTTTTTCCCCTATTTTATGGCCTACGAATTTGGGGAGGTTTTGGAGGTGATTTGGCGAAATCGTGAGTTGTGTGATCAAATTGATGATTGAATCATGCTTAGGGACGAAGCTAGGAGCGGATTGAACGCGATTGGAAGCTCGGAACGAAGTTAGGAGCGGTTCGGTGTTGTTTGGGTTCGATTCGGTGATTTTGACATATCGGTGATTTCGGCTCGGCAACGATTCTCGCTTCGAGGGTGAGTTTTACTCACGTTTAGGTTTATTCCGTTTTGAAATGAATTGTGTGATTTGTTTTCGAAAGATTTTGAGTCGAAAACGTTATTTTGAAATATATTGCGTTTTAACGAAATTCGTAATCGTTGAGTTTTTGATTGAATTGCTTGATTGTTTGATGTTGATTGGACTGGTATATTGTCTGGTATTATCTGTTTTTGAGTTAGGAATCGATCGGGGAAAGTTTCGGATCAATCGGAAAGCAAAATTTCATGAAACAGGGTATTTTTGGCAATGCTGTCAAATGCACACGACCCGTGCGTCCAGGGCGCACGACCCGTGCGCCTGGTTCGGGTTCAGTGTGCAAAAATGTCAAACAGGGGGCGCACGACCCGTGCGTCCAGGGGCACGACCCGTGCGCCCAGTTCTGTCCAAAATTTTTAAGTTGCCCAAAATAATTCCGTTTTGATTCCAATCCTTTCCTAATCCTTTCCTAACCCTTATATAAGGATATTAGGCTTATGATGCCATGATTTTGGGTGTGTTACAAAGGGTTTTATAAAACGCTTTTGATGTCTAAACCATTTCGAAAAACCAAATAATAGCCTACGTGTGCGGATATGTTTTATTGATAACAAATGGACTATGAGTCCTATGTGGTAAAGTATAATTTAATGAACTAAATGTTCATATGACTGTAGATATATATATATATTATATCGAGTTTGGGTGACGACCCATGTTGACATACTAGGAGGGGAAGTCATGAGCCCTTACCCTAGGCTCTGTGCCATTAGGAAACACTATTGGTTATGGGGTTCGCCGGGATTACCATGTCTGGGGTCGGTGGTGTGTCAAGAGTTGATAATGCGGTTCATCGGGATTACCATGTCTGGGGTCGGTGCCGTGTTATGTAGTGCGATTCATCGGGATTACCATGTCTGGGGCCGGTGTCGTGCTAGGTTAAATTGCGTGGTTTATAAATTAAACTTCGAGATAAAAGATTTCATAACTGGACCGAGAGTGTTAGTAGGGGTTCCGGTAGAACTCACTGAGATTGTATCTCACTGTTTAATTGTTGTTGTTTTACAGATAAACAGGGACAGAAGAAACCTCAGAGGCACGAGTAGGTGGCCCCGGGAGGAGAATAATGACTTAGCTTTATGTTCAAGTTTATTTTCCTTCTGTTGCCTATGTATTACAACACTATGGCATTAGTGTTTTGTTTATCCTTTTCCGCTTTCTTGTATGACTCTGATTACCGCAGTTGCTGACAGTTATGGTCTGAGTACCGAATAATCTTATTTGTGTATAAGATGGTTATGTCGTATTTCAGCAAAATATTTTAATGGTATTCAGTGTCTAAACAGGAAATTTTTATCTCTGATGTTTATATTTGGTACGCTTTGGTATTTTTTACAAGTTAAATATACCGGGGTGTTACAAAACTGCATCATTTGCAGCCTCCCAGATCCACTAATCCTCGCCAGTGGAGATGGCCACCTGTGATAACAATGTTAACAGCTCCCCTAGAAGCTCTTCCTCTCCCAAACAATAAACCTTCTCCTCCAGGATAGACTACATACCACCCCATCTTCTCCCAAGCCCCAGACCTCCCGGATACAACAGTCATTTTGATTTGAGATGGCATATAGCCTCAGGAAAGCAATCATGAGTGGTGTCTCCCCAACCCATGTATCCTGCCAAAAACAAGTAGATTCCCCGTTCCCCACCTTTCTAACCACTCCATCCGAGAACTAGTTCAAACTATTATCTGTTCCCATCCCCACCCCTCAGCTATCCTTCCACCACAAGGATGAGTAGTATGAAGGGTTAACTGCATTCAACTCCAGATTACCAATAATTTCTCTCCCATACTTTGCTTTTAGAAACCTTATTGATCAGAGGGAGTCATCGCCAGACAAGAATCTCCACCTCCATTTCCCAAGAAGGCGAGAATTGAACAAAGGGCGGTCCTTAACCCCCAATCCCCCTTCCTCTTTCGGCGTACAGACTCTCGACCACTTGACCCACGACATTAATTAGGACAATTCGCCCCCCAAATTGATAAACCTATTCCTCCACTCGGGACATTTATTCCCATAAGGCAACTCTTCTAAAAATTACCTTTAAGTCTAGAGACCAATATGGAGGGTATCATCTGCATACTGAAGATGAGATACCTCCATCGAGGGAGACCCTAGCCTAAGCCCACAAACCTATTCCTTTCAACCGTCGTTCTAACAAGTCCCCCATGGCCTTCGGCCACCAGAAGGAATAAGAAAGGAGCAAGTAGATCCCCTTGTTTAATCCCCCGAGATAAATTAATTTCCCCCGTTGGAGATCCATTAACTAGGACTGACAGGCTATCAGAAAAAACACAAGCTCAGATCTAATCTCGCCACCTCAGGCAAAAACCAAACCTTCCTAACATGTAGTCCAGAAACCTCCAATCCACAGAATCGTATGCTTTCTCAAAGTCCACTTTGAAAATCAAGCAGGCTTTCCCAACTTTCTATGCATAATCTAAGACCTCATTCACAATGACCACCTCATCTGTCAGATGTCTCCCTTTGATAAAAGCTGATTGATTATTAGTCACTAAACAATTCATGACGTTTCCAAGCCGGGCAGCCAACACCTTAGCAATGATCTTATAGCAAGGAAACCGGTCTAAAATCCTCAAGTGACAACAGACAGTCAACCTTCGGGACCAAAGTAAGAAAATAGGTGGTAAATCCCTTCGAAAGCCTAGCATTTGCATGGAATTGAAGAAAAAATGTGCCAACTTCACCTTTTATCAACTGCCAAAATGTCTTTATGAAGCAGAAATTAAAACCGTCATTCCACGAGCTCTTATTCCCATCACAGGGCTGTCAACTCGGCATTTTGTGAGGGATTAACTTGCAAGAAGACCACCCCGTCTTGGAAAGGTCGGTCCCAAAATTCCCTAGAGTAGTATTGAGAGAAACATCTAACCACATCACTCCTCACCTCAACAACCCCTTCAGCCCAGCCATCATCCACCCTTAATGTCGAGACAAAAATTCTCCGACCTGGAGCCTTGATCGATTGAGGCATGGAAGAAGGTCGAGTTTGCATCCCCTTCCTTTAACCAATGCGATTGGGAACGCTGAAAAGCCAAATTCTCTTTACTTTTGAGGGGTTTCTGCAACTGATCAGCTGCCTTTATTTCCTCCAAAGCTAGTCTAGGTGGATCTAGGTTTTGCCAAACTTCTACTAAAAATTTAGGGTAGCATATGACACTAAGTTTGGGGGTGCATCGGTTATATTGAGGACTAAACATAAAAGAATACGTAGTAGGTCAGTGCACTAAGCCAAAGGCTTATAAAAAACAAAAATAAAAAAAAGGGGTAAAAATTTAGAAAAAAAAGAGTGGAATAAGTTACAATTGCCAAGTAGAAAGCCTGTTTTGTAGGTGACACATTACAGTTTTAGTCAAAAGGCATTGCAGTTAGGTTGGCTATGAAGTAGGGAGACCAATTTGTGGGTGGCACACTTGGGTTTCAGTGAAAAAAGTGGCCAACCTGTGAGAAAAATGAAAAATAAATTAGGGTTAGTGCATTGACCAATTGATCTTAGGTGTTTAAAAAAATCCCCCGATTGTGCTTTATAGCCCCCCCCCCCTCCAATGCTTAAGCTGAAGTTGTTAGACTGCCCTTCTTTTTGAAAAACTCTTGGCATAACCAAAAGAAAACCATTCTTTCCCAAGCTAGAAGAAATTTTGAAACTTGCTGAGAGCTGAACTAAGACTAGTAGTCACACACACACTTTGAGCAGTTTGTAATTCTAGAAATCTTGAAAAACTTAGGGTGTGTGTGAATGGTTAGGAAATCTGAAGGTTTAGCCCAACTTGAACTTCTTT